>CM076575.1:734208562-734808562 GCA_034641835.2 Pinus albicaulis
CCAAAAGAAATGTGGGAGGAAAAAGTATGTTTTTTTTTTCTCTTCCGGAAAAGTAGAAACAGAAAAAAATTTCATTTTAGAATGCGAGGCATTCAAAGACAACAGGGAAAATTATGCAGGTATTCTGGCAGCTAGTTCTTGGGATAATCTATTCAGCAAAGAGTTTGTCGAGAAGCTGGGAGCGGTTATTGTAAAACTTCACAAGAAAAGGGCCGAATACAAGAGCCAGATGGAGAAACAATCTGTCCCATAGGCTATTTTTAGCCTCGTGGATGTTAAAAATACTTTCTCTCTCAAATTATATTTTATTTTTAATTCTTCTTTATTCCAATGTGATGGTCATCTCCAATTTTTCATTTATTTCAATTGCTAAAGAAGGTCTATTTTGCTGGAAAGTCTGCCAATGGCGGTTGGCTTTGATCTCACAACCAATTGGGGGTGGGGGGTTTATGGTTCCGACCCTACTCTCATACTGTTGAAGTGCTGCATTATTTTTGGCGGTTAGTGTTACTACCCACTCTCACTCTCAGAGTGTTGTGTTAAAGTACTGTGTTATATTTGGTCGTTTTTATTTTTATTTTAATAATGGTTTTAATATTTATATAGTATTATAATTAAGACTTTTGTAATTTATAAGGTAGATGAATGTCTTTCAGATTAATCATATAATTAGAATTTAGTCCGCCTTTCGAACTAACTAATGTGGTTCATCATTAGGACAAGATGGAGAAGCTAATAAATCTTACTGAATAAGAATGCATCATTGTTGAAAATAGCCTTTAATAAGTTAGTTATTAAAAAAAACTGGTTGGTTCGAAACGCATATATTTGATTATCACCAAAAGTAGATTTTTACAAATTATGGATAACAGAAGCCATATTCCAAATAAAATATTTACAATTAAGAATTATAATAATAATAATAATAGAAAATCAAATTTTAAAAAGAGATTTAAAAACTACATTAACTCTTGTTTTAAATTTCATTTTCTATTATATATATATATATATATATATATATATATATAATTTTTTTTATTTTTTTTATAACAGAATCGAGATCTGGTTTATATTGAAAATTCAAAAAGTTGTTGGTTTCATTCCCAGGTTGCATCATTGTTGACTTGACCGTGCGGTAGGATCTATACCAGATTATACAAAACTTTCTTGCAAAAATTTGACTTCGTTATCCTTAATAGTTCTAGCGAGGTCTTAAAACACTATACTCCTTATAGAAGATTCCTAAGATTAAGACAACCGAAACACTGCATTTCAAAACAAAGCTGAGGGGAATTGAATCCTTGACCCAGATTGTTGAAGAGTCCTTTTCTGCTCGAGCAGTCTAGCTGTGCCGAGTTCCGGTAAAGTGCCATGCTAAACACGTTGAGTCCCATGACTGCGCTGCCATGTGAGTCGCTACTACGGTTCCGGGAATAATCACCGAGATTTCCCAGAAGATTACGAGTAGTAGCCCTTTTCCTGCCTTGGTCCCGAGTTGTCGGTGCAGAAGCCCCACCTCCCTTTAAAGCCAAACCACTCGCTTCTCCAGAGTCGCCGGCTGCGAGTGTCCTAAACTTCCATCCTTTCGACCATCGCGCCTTGTCTTTGTCCCTCGGATTGAAGAGCGAGGGTATTCGGGTTGACATGAAGATGTTCCAGCGAGTGTCTTATCTCCTATGCAACTCATTTGGAGCCGTCCGCAACTTGTTGGAAGGGCCGATGTCCAATTCACGAGTTCTCCATTAGACTAGTAAGACAACTTCCCACCTTCGCAAAGACAACAATTGTACGCCTGTTTGCCTCCACCCCCCTTTTTCCTTGATTGGGTGCGGACCTTCAATTGCCGGGGATGTTCACGAGCCTAGAGCTATCAAATTCCTAGCTCCTTGTCGTTTCTCTGGTTCTGTCTATGGCAATGGCATAATTACCCTCGACACCAACACTTGACGCATTTGGTGGGTCTCTAGGTTGGCCCCCATCTTGATTTGATTTGGGTGAAGGCGAGCACCCTGATTTGCTTTGTTATCTGCTTGACCATTTAGCTCTCTTTTTACATGCCACACAGTGAGAGACTCAAAGTGGGGAAGAATATTTTTTATTCTATCCCAAATTGAAGAAGTGTTTCTACCGATTCCCGATTACGAATCCGCGAAAGGCTTCTTATAGCCCAGGGAGAGACTCCAATAACATGGAGGGATTGTATGTTATGTTGTACGGCAAGTTCTAGGCCTTTCTAAAGCGCAAGAGATTCCTCCTGGTTGTTAGTTTTGATACCGAGGCCCCAAGAAAAGTCAATCCTTATTGATTCGTCGGGGTTTATGATTACCCCTCCTGCTCCTGCCATCTCGGTATAATTATTTTTATTAATTAATAATATTTTTTAATTATAAATTTTTTTACTAACGACTAGTTTTTAAGAGCTAGTTCTTAATGCTATTTCTAGGCAATGATTCATCTCCCCTATTTATTCATTAACATCGATTAGTTTCTCTACCTTATTTTGAGGATGAACCAAATTAGTTAATTCCAAAAGTGAACCAAATTCTAATGATATGATTAATCCGAAAAACATTCATCTACATTATAGATCACAAAAGTCTTAAATATAATATTATTAATGATGTGATTAATCCGAAAGACATTCATCTACATTATAGATCACAAAAGTCTTAAATATAATATTATTAATGATGTGATTAATCCAGAAGACATTCATTTAATTTATATAATATATTTAAAATTTCAATTATAATTTATGAAATAAATAAAATTATAATTAATTTTTTCTAATTAAGTTATTAAATAATTATGTATTATTTTTTATTTAAAATATTATTATTTTTGTTAATAAATTTTAATTATTTTAGTTTATTAATAATTAATTTTATTCAAATTTAATAAAAAAATTTAATAACTTAAAAACTAAACTAACAAAATTTAATAGTTTAAAACTCAAGAAAAAACTAATGTGACTAAAACTAATATGTTTTTCACTTATTATTCTGCGCGTCAAGGAATACGCATTCGATATGCGTTGACATTTAAATAGTTTAACCGTTGACCAAAAATTAACACCTTATATTATAATGTTACCAGAAAAATATTTTATTTTTTTTATTATTCTAATTTTTTTTTATTTTTTTATTTATTTATTTATTTTTATTTTTTTTTTATTTTTTTTTTAAATTTATGGTCTTATTGTGTAATTACGCCGGAGACGTTTTCTTTATAAGAGAATGGGCAAATACTTTTTAGCCCACTCAATCAGAAAGCTTCTTCATCGCCCTTCTCACCAATTATCACCAATTATATATTGACATGTGTACAAACAGAATATTATAAGGTTTTCATGAGTTCGATACGAGTTTTCTATCCTCTAATTAAGTCCTACGAGTTTTTTACTTTTGGGTCCATCTAAGAGTCTGCGTGTCATGAAGGAAATATGATACATTCACCCATACTTCCTATCTCTACCCCCGTCGCCCATGAAAGCACGCAGTACATGTAATACCATACCATCGAGGGTCGTGAACGGTGGGAATATCCACCCGAAGACATTGCATTTAACGTTGTAGCGGTCCATATTTGAATTGACTTTCGTCCACCTAACCCTCGGCGCCTGCCGAGTGAGATATCGTTCATCAGTGGGGGTTGAAGTCTATCCGTGAAGCAGGGCCCGGAATTTGACGTCTGTGGGATGTATTTTGTATTTTTAAAAAATGTATTTGACGGGTTGCTATAAATTTTTACCCCGTCGAGTTTGGCGTGCCTCGTAAATTAATGATCGTTATTTTTGACGTTTAATTACGGATGGTTCCCGTCAAAATTTATAGTACTTGTGTAAGTTAAAAAACACCAAAGTAAGACTAGGCCCTCGTGGTCATAACGCAAATGCATATAGTACGTCTTCCTCACATGGCGTTGGAGCTGCCTACATTTTTCATAGAGTTGAATCGGGAGATCTCATCCTCCCAGAAACTACAAACAACTAGATTGTAATCTATGTGCTACATTCAAGGAACCTACCAACTAGTCTACATCAAGAATACGAATTGACCATCGAACCGTATAGCTAGAATGTTATCGAAAAAATATACATGCGTTTTCTAGCGCGTATAACACTCGCAGGGGCGTGGGCTTGTTTATGTTCCTTAGGATTACATCATCGCGTTCTACACTCTTCCTCTTATTTGATTTGCACCATCTTCCAACATTGACGAAGAAGTGAGATCGAGAAACATAAATAAAAGTCGAGGAACAACTCATGACGTGAAGGGTTGTTGCAGTGTTTAATTAGACAACATCTTTTCCTGTTAGAAAGGGGCAAGAGGCTTATCATAAGCCAAACCAAATCGAAAATAATGGGTAAGGCTCTACTGCGAAAAAAATTGGCCTCATGAAGGGCCCTGGATGATTGAAGAAGATCATAAGCTTGTTACTTACATATTGGAGCAAGGCCATGGCAGCTGGAGAGCTCTGTCAGTAGAAAGTTGAGTCAGCCGAGATGTGGAAAGAGTTGTAGATTACATTAGACTAACTTTTTGAGGCCAAATATCAAACGGGGAATTTCAACGTGCGATGAAGAGGACTATTATTCAACTTCATGATCTCTCGGGAAATAGGGGTCCGCTATTGCTACTCACCTTCCCAAGCGAACATGCAACATTCTAAACGATGTAGCGCTATGCCATGCTATTGTTTTGAAACCCAAGGATGGGTCGCTAGAAAAAAAGTGTTAAAGAGCTTTCTACTCAAGTTACCCTCGTCATTTACTTAAAAATCAGCAATATTTACGAGTTTGCAATGCCTAGTAAGTTTCCTTCTCCAATGAGTTTCAATCTCATTCAATTATTTTTTTTTCTTTCTTGCTTAGTATTTTGTTTTCACGATGAAATAAATGTTGTGAAATTATCGACGAGCATGTCAAAATCAATTTCTGCGAGGTTTCGTTCTTTCCCATAAAATTTAATAGGAGAGTAATATATCATCTCAAGTTAAAAAAATGTCTGAGATATTAGAAAAATAGCTTGTGATTTATTCCATAGTGAATCGCACATTCTTGAAAAAGAGAAAATTCGTCGAGTTAAAAAAATGTCAAGTTATTAGAAAAATAACTCGTGAGTTATTCCATAGTGAAGTGCACAATTGCCATCTTGAAAAGGCGTACACGGGTTATGATCTATTGATATAATTCAAAAGTTTCTACGATTTTCTGGCCACTATAAAGACTAGCATTTGCCCCTAAGGGTTTCAAAGGTACACCGAAGGAGCGGATCTGTGTGTTAACTCTTGTGCGGATCAAAGAGCGCGATCTCCATTGATCTCGGATCTAACTTTTTGTTTTAATTTATATTTTAAATTAAATTATTATTTAAAAAATATTTTAAATTATACAAATTATTCTTTTTTATAATTAAAATTTATAATATAATAATCAATTAATTTAAATTTAAATAAAATATGACATTTTATTATTTTTCAAAAACATAAATTGTTTTTTTAAAGAGATAATACTCATTTCGTCCCTTGAGAAAAAGTTGATATTGTGGAGCCTTCGGATAAATCTTATAAATATATCTTTCCGTAACAAATAATCGATTTACCATTGGACAGATTAATCTCGAAGCGATATATACTTACCATTAAATAATGTATTTACTTAAATCCAAAAATGAGCATGCCGGTTATTTTCTGCCATATCTTTGCTCATTGGAACTTAGTGTTAAATGAAAACGAAAATATCCATGAGAAGTTGGGGACAAACATCCTACAAAGTCGTGCAAGAACTTCTTGAAACTCGAGCAAATCTTATCCATTATCTATTGTCGGTCTCAACCCGACTACACCGGATTGGGAGTGCATACATATTCCAATTGTGTGGTGTTGGGTTGTGAGTAAAAACTACTGCTAAAACTGCATTTAGGAAGCAAGTGTTCCCCAAATTCTGAGTCCCTGCACCCTACAAAAAATATCCAGAGATTATATTCTGGAATCAGAAAAAAAAAACATAAAAATTTCACCATTTGCTATCACATCTCAAAAATCCAATTTCCTTGAATGAAAAGAAGCCAGAGTCGAAAATCGGGAGCTTTATCATTTACTAATAAGATAAAAGCTTGAAATTCTGGCGGGAGGTATCATAAAAATACCCATGATAGGGAATTAAGACAAAGCATAAGCCCAGAAAAAAGGCACATGATCGTTAGAATATATAAATTGCAAGAAGAATAAACAAGATTCCGTGACATCGAATCAAGCATGTTGTGTTTAGGTGGTTAAATCAAATCACTTTTAGTGCTCAGACTCAAGTTCAAAGTTCTAGAAGCCATGCGCACGTTAAAGCAAAAACGGCATTAACCACTGCATCGAGAGACAAGTGGACATCTCGAAAATAAGGCACATCTCAACGGACAAGACTACGTATGAGTCCTGCGTGAAATTGGCGAACGGATAGTCCAGGAATGGCATCCGAGCCAAATGTAGAGTTTACTTTGCCAATATAAAGTCATTTACCGGATTGAAAACAAACCAATACCATGATATAAAATCTAAATATATATCGTCATCAATGAAATTGAAAAAATAATAACACCATGTCCAAATTTTCTGCCCCACCAAAAGAGGATAAAGAGGGTATTATGTCGATAAAATCGAAATTGAAAAATTAAAACCCACGACATGCTCGCTTATTTGAAAGTCATATCACTAAACAAGTTTTCTAAAACCAGCGTATACAAAATTTGTACGGAGTGATGTGCATATCTCAATAGATGATACAAGGTGCAAGGCCTGGTTAAATTAGGTTGAATAGATCCCACTTCCACGAGTCTAACAAGGTGCAAGGCCTGGTTAAATTAGGTTGAATAGATCCCACTTCTGAGTCTAACGTGTGTAAGGTAGAGTCCATTCTATCAACAAAGGTGCTCAGTCATCTAAAACAACCTAATTTTCTGAAAACATTCTACATAATTTGCAAACAACGCATCTCTTAACGGATGAGTCCAGGGGAATCCATTCTATCAACAAAGGTATTGGTCATCTAAAACAGCCTCATTTTCTGAAAACATTCTAGATAATTTGCAAACAACGCATCTCTTAACGGATGACTCCGGATACAAGTCCTGGGAAAATGATATCAATAAAACAAAAACTTCACCGTTATTGAAAATAACAAGCCCAAGCATACCACCTGCCACCGCAGCTTGCTTATTAGAAACCTAAACCGTTAAACTACACATTATCCAAAACGATCCCCCGAAACATCAAAAAAAAACGAATACTAAACCACTCGGCATTCCCAAATATTGAAAGGAAACATAAAACCGAATCCTCTAAATTTACTGTTTATACCAGAATGAATTCACACTCTGCAGAAAGATCAAAACCCCCCGAAACCTAAATTTGAATTTCAAATTTCACATTCTACAGAAATAACAAAACCCTCAATACGTGAAATTATAGATTAAATTTCACATGCTACAGAAAGAATCAAAACACCGGTGCGTGAGTTAAGAAAACATAATATAAAAACAATATGCCTCAAACCCCAATTCAGAGAGTGAAGCTTCGCGGATGAGCTTGCAGCAGCCAGCTCCGGAGCCAAAGCGGAGCAAGCCGAGGGAAAATGCAAATGCAAATGCGAACGCGAATGCAAATGTAAATACAGATGCAAATGCAGACGTTTCTTCGTCTGAGGCCTCCCGAAGCCATCAACAGGCATTTGCAGCGCGAACTTCTCGCAGCTGCTGCCGAGAAGAGAATGCTCGCACAGAACGCAGCGAAAGCGCAAAACACCGCTGTCAGTAACCCTCCCCCTGCAGCAGGGTTTCGGTTCCTCTGACATTAAAGAAAAAATCGATATCTCCCAAGAAGCCACTGTCGCCGCCTCAGCAAGTATCCAGCGGGAAAAGGACCATGGATGTTGAAGGGCAGAGTCTTTCTGCTCAAGAAGCAGACCAGCTGTATAAATTGGTTTTTGGAAATGTCGTCTCTAAAGACATTCTTTCCCAGCGGTGTAATCAAGGTTTCAGGTATGCATTCACTCACTCGCCCGTTAAAGTTCTTTACATCTTTTCAAAATTTCACATAAAATTATGGACATTCACATGGAATTTCAAACATAATTTGCAGGCGGGTTTGAGCGCGCAGCCGAATTCATCAGCTCCTGCAATGATCTTGAGAGGCTTCTTGGCGTCGGTGCTTCCCATTTTCCTGGACTGCGAATGAGGGTTTGGGAGTTTGGAAAAGCAATGAAAAGAGTGAGGTTAGTGTCGAAAGTAGAGGAGGAGATTGAGCAGATAGGTGCATGTACCTGGAGCGAAGAATTGGTTTACAAGGAAAACTTCCATGGACACCTACATTTTGTTATAATTTATCTCAGAGAACTGAATCAACTAAATAGAGAATCGGCATATCAAGTCGATGACGGGCTTAAACGCCCAGAATTTAACTTCTAAACAATATGTCAGGTGAGAAATGAGAAGCACCTGAAAATGTCCCAGCAGGACTCGATCCCTTGCGGCAGAGGTGCGAAGCCATCCTTCGTTAAAACGTTTCGGTAAACAGGGCCGACTGAAGGCCCTCCGATCTGCGCTTGTTTTCCCTCTTCGATCTTCACCACATAATTCTGAGACTTCTCCATACTTCAAGAAGCGATCTCCCTGCTCCTTCGCGTCTGCTCCTTCGCTTGGGCGACACATGTTGAGTAATGTTGAGTATTAGACATCTGCGGCACTCGCTCTACCAAAAACAAACCAGAGATTGGAAACACAGTCGGCCACAGACAAAAAATCGAAAATCCGAATCAAATCAGAGGCCGATTTCGAGAAATTACTCCACGGCCGGCAGAAAAAGCAATGTTGTAGGGCCTGACCGAATCAAATCAGAGGCCGATTTCGAGAAATTACTCCACAGCCGGCAGAAAAAGCAATGTTGTAGGCCTGACCGAATCAAATTAGAGGCCGATTTCGAGAAATTACTCCACGGCCGGCAGAAAGAGCAATGTTGTAGGGCCTGATCATGTCTGATCATGTTTGCAGCAGAGTAAAATGAGTGCGGGGAGAACCGAGACATTGCAATACAGTGTCGATTTGAACTAAAAGGCCTCAATAAAAGCCCCCAAATTATGGCGCAAAATCAGATTACTACTTAGAGAAATATGTGAGACAGAAACCTTCGAAACTGCCGGTGTTTATTTCGACTATTTTTGTGTTTTTATCGTTTTAACCAAATGCTCTGAAATCAACCTTATTTTTACTGTAGTGAATTTCTCTTTAAAAAAGAATAAGGAAGATGTTACAAACTCATATTTACTTAATGTCCACTTCTAATATATAGAATAAGTAATAGTATTGTCTAGCCTAATTTTTAGTAGGAATGTTTGTTTTGTGTAATTGGCTAGGCTGTATATTTCATTTATGATGTGTACAATGATGTGAATCTAATTTTTTTAAGATGAGCACACTATATGTTTATATTTATGAAGTTAACCATGTTCTAATGCAGAAATGAGTTGAATACTTAGTAGATTGTAGAGTTTGCCCTACTATCTACAATTTAATATACGATTATATGGTTTTTATGGAATATGAATTGCTTTCTCTGAATTTGTTTTTAAAATATGCATAGAAAATTTTGTTTTTAAAACATGTATAAACTTGTGTCATACTTGGAACTTTCCCTAGGAATTTGGGACGTCTTTCAAAAAATTTATGAAAAAAAATCGATACTTGAAAAACATTCCAGTTTACTATGGATACAAAGATTCTTTTGTTTTCACTGCTACTAGTTCTATTTACATGTAATATTGAGCTATTTGAGATTTAATGTGAAGTTTATTTGATTTTATAAAGATAATTGAACATTATTAGATTTTTACACTAGATTTTTATAAGGTGGAAAGAAGAGGATATGTAAAGGAATGTTATTTTATGAATTGAAGGAAATTTAGGAAAGTATTAAAGGGTAATAATTATTTGATTACCTTTGTTTGGTTAGATATTTCGATCTGTTGGTTAAAATAAATGATGTAAAATGAGTTATATAATCAAACTTATTGATAGATCAAGATAGTTTGTTTAGGTTAATGTAAAATACTATTTTCAAATTGTATATTTTAATGAAAGTTCCAACAACAAAAAAATGGGCATAAGTTAAATGGTTTTCAATTCTTAATTTAGTATGTTAAAACAAGTAGTCTCGAACTTATTATGGGAAATAATATTTATTATGAGTTCAACATGTCACATGCAAGAATTTGACTAAAAGCTTTGAATATGGTGGGGGAGGATAAAAACATTTTCTCATAAATTTAATTGACAATTTTAAAATATCAAGGTTACGTGACCATGCAATTTTGGGTGAAAACTTTCGAGAACCATTTGAAGGTCTTAAATGACCCCTTCTTGTGGTCTTGAATTTATTGTGGAAATAGATTCCATAATCTACACATTGATACCTTTCTAATGACGCAAGAATCACTTAAATCAAAGCATGTATGAGAAAGTTATGCTCTTGAAAGTTGACATATCATGATTGACCACTATAATTTAATAGAGTGCCACATCAACGCCTATTCATCATTTCGCTGGAATGCAAGCTAATTGTTGTAGAATTTTGATAATCATTCATCATAAATTAGGGAAAGCTAGTAAGCAACTGAATATTTGATTACATTAACAAATAAAGGTATCTACAAAAGAAAAAATAATCTAATATGGAATATGTATCGCTCACGCACCTCTAGATGCAAATGCTAATGGAGTTGTCTAACTAGACTGAGGAATTGCCGATCAGCCAAAAATTTGCCGAATTCGAGCAAATTTTTTTTTAAGAAATATTATAGTAACAATGTTTGAATAGGGATTTTGATGGTGTAAATGGATTGGAGGAATTGTCCGAATAACCAAAAATTTGCCGGGGCCAAACAAATTTAAGAAATATTATAATAACAATGTTTGAATCATGATTTTGATGGTGGAAATGGATTCAGCACGATCAAAAACCTCTGAGATACCCAAAATATTAGAGTTTGATAGTTATAACAAATTTACAAAAATCCCTGCGAAATTTTCTTAAAATCTTATTGAAATTTTCTTAATTTTCAAAGTGAAAAAGCAGTGTAATTAAACTACGACAATCCTAATTATAGTCCCGCCGCCAATTTCCGGTTGCGCTGACACGCCTCGACATTCGTAGTGCGCTGGGTGATGTTGATATATCGGCAGTTAATGACTCAAGGCACGTGACTTTGATTCATGAGGAGCGCATCGCATGGGTCATGGTTGTTATGGTATGCATCCATGTCCATGATGCATGCCTATCGCCGCCACGCCATGATGGTGAGTAAATGTGGGTATTCAACGAATACATTGAATCTTGCAAATGGCCAAAAGCCCTCTTCTAGAACTTTTTATGTTGATTTATTTAATTTTAAGACAGTATCTTGTCCCCTTTTTAATATAATTATTTGCCCAATGATGCCAAGTTGGAAATGGATTATTTATTTATTTATTTAATAATAATAATAATAGGCTTTCATATTCACAATGTTAGTTTTTCCTCGTATAAATAAAAATATTAAAATATATTTTAACGAAAAAGTACCTTATATTAAATAGAAATTAGAAAATCATGAAAATAAATTTATTTGAAATTATTATATATGTTTAAAGAATTAAAATCATGGTCATATATATATATATATATATATATATATATATATAAATTATAAATTGAGTGGGATTGTTCTATTAAAAAGCTCATAGTACAAATGGAGTTACAATCATGAGAAGCAGGAAAATGGGAGAGCATGAAGGAATTAGCGAACTATCACGGTTTCACGTTGCTGTCAAGAGAAGCAGAGGAGGAACAAGAGAAGCTAAGAAGACAGAAAAGGCTCTAGCCAGAGAGGTTAGAGTCTGCGATACAAAGTTTCTTCCCTTTCTTTTTTGTGACTTTAACCTGACCTTCGAGGGGGGTGGGTGGATTAGAAACCGCCCGAATATTGTTGTAGGTCAACGAAAGAGATTCTTTGTCCAGAATCGGAGGTGTTGGACTCGTGCGAACGTTTCGAGAGAGGCGAGGAGGCGAGGGGCCTCTGCGGGACGATCGGGGAGAGCGGTTGCTACGAGTATCAATCTCCTCATCCGAATTGCATTCTTCTTCGTACGAGCTAGAGGACTCAATGTCCTCCCATAGGAGAGCGGAACAAAGGATTTCCAACTTTTATCTTTCGTTTTGCGAGTGTCTCTTTTCTGTTGGGATAGAAATAGAGTGCAAGAATTCAGAAGATGTCTCGTTTGATGCCAATGCCTACGGGCGAGTAACGCAGTATTTTCAAAGTCTAAAGTACGTGACCAAGTGAAATCCCGTAATCGTGATGTGGGATCCCTAGCACTCAACAAGGAAAATCGACTTCTTTCTCAATTGTAAGTCACATTTATGAAATTCCAAATAGTTAGACCAACAACATAATGCTATTTCGAGTCTTCATAAAAAATGAAAATCGTGCTACCAGTGTCAAGAATTCGTCCCCTTGTTTGTTTCCTTTCATAATGTTAATGAATTACTATCCCGGGATCCAAACCGACTGATGCCACAAATAAGGAGGGTGGTGAGGGGCCGGAGTGGTATTAGATCAACGGGAGAGGGAATATAGTATGAGATAGGGAACAATTATTAGAGGTGCTCTTCGATTCCCAACGAGATAAATGCGTTTGCACGAGTTTCTAAAGGTACATCTCTTACAAATTTTTTTCGAAGGAAGCATCATATCTATTTTCCTATTGACAATGGCTTTGACTTTTAAGGATAGAAACTTCTGCAGAATTTTACAAGCGAGAAACTCTGTGCACCTGCAAATCAAGTGACCTACGCGTTATATGATTGTGATGATGTTCAAGGAGAGGAGTAGCACAATTATTTATTAATCGTAGAAAGACAAACAACAAAATTTATGAGGGAGTCGATGCCGCTCGCCTATTCGATGTGCCAAGGGAATGCTAAGGGAGGAGTGTTGTGACCGTGTGAGAAGTCGTGTAGCATGCGTGACCTCGGGCAAGACGGGTGGGCTTCCTGGCCCTGGACTGGTGCGATGACGGCCCAGGTCTCTTCCCTTGCCACAGCTAGCTTCCTTTCACACCAATCGCTCGCCGAGGAGCTCGACGGGTCAGCCCTTATGGGTATCGACGATTTCTGCGGCGACTTCAATTTGCTCGAGCTCTATCAACCCCAAGCCCGCTTTGGAAGTGGCGTCGAGATGAGCTTGGTGGGCGTCACTTTCTCCTTCCACGTAGTCTTTCTAAGTACGGATACGTTTCGTTCGTTAAGGATTTCGACCCACGAACAATGGAAAACTCGGCTGCTTTGATAATTGAACAAACTCGGACTTCTATTAGAAGTAACTCGATCCTTTTGAAGAGATTACGTTCAACAGGGATAAACATATAACCGGACCCCCTTAATCACAAAGGAAATATCGGGAGCGTTAGGTAATTTATTGAAAATAACGTGTGCATTAGGTTTGTTTCATAATTTTAATAGCTGGGACAATTATTG
Organism: Pinus albicaulis; assembly: GCA_034641835.2. NCBI lineage: Eukaryota > Viridiplantae > Streptophyta > Pinopsida > Pinales > Pinaceae > Pinus > Pinus albicaulis. Next base: position 734,222,120 of record CM076575.1, read on the forward strand.
TATCGCAAAATGAAGTGATTGGCATGGTGATAGGTCTATATTGGAGACGAAAGTAGGTTAGAGAGGTAACACATGCGCAGAGAAATATGAGTTTCTTCACAAGGAATAAATTCGACAATTCGACAATGGCAAGCTCTTCGATGTGATATTTGAGAGGTTATTAATGTATAGATAGATGCACCACGATCTTGAAACAACCGGATTTAAATCAATGTAGAATACTACGCAACAATGAGCTATGGTGTTTCCACATGACTTACGTAGAGCGGTCACAAAACAATGGCTCAACTTGGAGCAGGGAATGGAAAGGCGAGGAAAACCTAACACATAAGCACATAATGATGAAGAATAAGGCCACTCATCTTGGCTACGATACCATGTTAAACACACACATGGTGGGTGAGAAGTAAACACACACAAAGGGAAAGATAAGAATTAGTTGCCTATTACCATTGATATGATGTACATTTATAATACAATGAGGTGACCCTTGGATTCCACATTCCAAGGTCACTTGGACTCTTTTTGTGACGGTTTAGTTTCCACACCTACCCATGAGGAGTTAGGTGTCCAACAATTTTATATTGTTTAAATGACATTTTTAATATTAGTCTTGCCAAATACTTTATTTGTTTTGAAAAGTCATAAGATAATTAATGCAAATGTAACTTTTTTTGTGTTTTGTTGACAATACATTGGAATCTAATTATGTAAGTCATGGTCAAATTGTCACTAGTGAATTTTATTTAAAATCGAAATAAAAATTAATTGAAATATCTTCAAATTATTATGCATTCATTATTAAAAAAACTAGCAATGTGACCGGGAGGTGCGAGGGAACGCTGAAAGGAGGAGGTGTAGAAAGATTATGAGAAACATAGCTTTGATAGTTTCTTGAGCAAACATTACTTGAGCTCACATTAGTGAGGAGGCTCATGACCTATTTGAGTAGAAGGAGACAGAAATGGTTGTCAATCCTTGTCAAAATCGCGAGAAATCGAATTGATATTGGTTGCCGAAGCCGAAGCTCGTGTTGAATAAAGTCACTCAAGTTTGAGGCATCATAAACCAAACCCACACGTTAACATCTTCCCTCATCCGTGGAATTACCATTGTCATGATGATATGCCTCTATTTCATTTTTTATCATTATTGTATATTAACTTTGGATGAAGACTCTTATGACCTTGCAACAAATTTAGTACTATTGCTAATTCGTCATTCCCTTGGAGATGAGTCAAAAGGACAATTTCAATGTATATCGGGTATATTGTTATTTGGGATGCGGTATATTGTTACTTGGGCCTAGGAGAGAATGTCAAGCACATTAGTGTGACAGATTACTCACACTATGAGAGCTACAATCTAGCACAAAAAAGTAAGCAATGGCATGATTGAAATGCCGCAAAAATCCACACTTTTGGAATAGAGAAGCCACTCAACATCCTTATCCACATTGCGGTAAACAGATTTGGGTAGTGAAAACTCTCCAATCTTACCAAGAAGTTGTAGTTCAATTAAGCACATTAAACCTAGTCGGCTTTACATTTACGATTCTAAAGGTTCTAGCTCAACTGAGCTTCACTATTTTGGTAAAACAAAATAGTTAAAAATAGGTAGTTAAAACAATCCCGAGTGCCAATTGTTGTATCGCAAGTAAACCACTAAGTTTTTAACACACACAAAAAACACACAAAAGGGAATAAAACTAAATAGGGATAGGGAGACAACAATATGCATGCTAGCTTATTCCAAGTCTAAAGGTAGGGTTTCTTTTTGAATGGATGACCAAATTGAAATGAACGCGTTTATTATTATTATTTACACCGAAGCTTTGTTATCTATTGTGGAGCTTTTCGTAGCGACAACGTAGAGATTCGTCGTAGAACGACAAAAGCGCGACCAAATCTCTACGAGTGTCGGCTAGGCGTCTCTGTCTCCGTTGACTTTTCCGGTACAACTGAGACTGAATTTCTCCGAACCTCACTTGTGAAAATGAGGTGAACCCCGGAACCCATGAAATAAATCCCCCACAATCCCTCGACATAGCCTTGGCGCAATTTTGAGAGAAGAGAAATCTTAATTTCGTATGGTAATTTAGTCGTGGGAAGAGTAATCTTAATTTTCCCTTGCAAGGTTGATTTGGGATTCACGCGTTCTATATCTCTTGAAGCAATGGTGGCGTTAGTAAACTCGTTCGCCTCCATACCTATTTGCTTCATTTGAAAATATAATTCCGGGGCTCTTCGACAATCCCTATGCTTGGTATAAGCTACAATCATAGTGGTCCACGACACCACATTTCTCTCGGACATTTGGTCGAAAACACCGCGCGCATTCAAGGGGCTCCCGCACTTGACATACATGTTTACAAGTTTGTTATCGAAATAGATGTCATGATATTTGAATCACGTTAGAACGATGTGAGCATGGACCACTTTTGCTTACAGCGGGGATTTCTTATCGCGTCGGACACTGCAACAAAGAAGCATAAGCGAGGAGCTTAGAGGAATAATGCCTTGAAAATCCATGAGGCGAAAGAATGCGAGAGAGCTTCTACAGGTCTGGCGAGTTTACACGAGTGTTACAATGTCTTCAATGGCGTCCATCCGCGGACACGTGTCGTGGGGGACAAATGCTCTAAGAGCGCTAATTGCGGACTTGTGGGTTAATTTATTCTTACAATTCTTTCATCGGTTGTAGAAATGTCATTGCCACCTCGTTTCTCCTTCGTGATTACTCCGAATGCTTTCATAAGCGCAACAACGAGCTTTGGTGAAGGATGAATAAATATTATTAGTAATAACCCTTCACTATTAATTATTACTAAATAAATAAATATATTTCTATTTTCAATAAGATCCCTGGTGGCATGGTTCTCGTCTGTCGAAAGAATCAATAAAACAATACGAGAGATGCACTTCTTCTTTTGTTTTAATTCTTAATTACATAATTTTTTTTAACAAATATTTATTTAATTTTTAATAAAACGTAATATATCACTATCACTTAGACTATCATAATTTTTAAATCTGATTATTATATTATTGATTTTGATTTTGATTTTATTTTTATTCGTTTATTTTTATATTTTTCATTTTATTCATTTTTATTTTTATTTTTATCTATTTATTTATTTATATTTATATTTTATATGTTTTATATTTTTATTTCTAATTTATTTAATTTTTATTTATTTATATATTTTTTTAATTCTTATTTTTATTTTTTTTAAGCTTAAATAATGATGTTATGAGTTTTGAATCAACTAACATATAATTATTAAAAATAAAATAATTCTTTATATATTTAAACTATAAATAGTATTTCATTATTCTTAACATTTAATTTATTCGAAAATGTCAATTGTTAATGTCAATCAAAAACACGCACGACCGAGGCCAAACTCTTTCATAGGCACAAGAGTTAATACAAAGTCTACTCCTTCGATGTACCTTTTGCACCCTTAGGGGCAAATGCTAGTTTTACTACATTTTGAATCAAAGACATAACGTGTGCACAAAGCATTTACACAAATCAAAAGTGACATAGGGAACACGAAGGTGCGATTGGAGGGCTCGATCACCATCAATCAAAGGTTTACAAGTGAAAATCCTACATTTAAGGCTTTGTGCACTGGGACCTAGGTAGGCTACGTTGTTGGGTAGAAAGTCATTTTTGCTTAAAGCTCAATTGTCACGTTCCATAGTTGTCCCTCAACCGGTGTCTCCAAAACGGCGCCATAAGCCCCGAGTCGGGATCATAACTAAAGTCACAAGTCGAAGATTCAATTGAGCATTTTCGTGGTGCGATTGATGAGTATGCTCCAAACCGTCCACGACCATGGACGGTCAACTCCCATATTCTGTTTTTATTTTCGTCACTGTTTAGAAGGGCTTCTTGACATTCCAAGAATCTCGGTTGCCTCGAGAAAAGCGGGGAATCTTGGTGATTTCGGTATTGCAAATTATGGATAGCACCTCCGGCATTGAACATATCAAAAAGACCCAACGCGACGAAAGGAAACCCTCGTTCCTAAACCACCCGCAAAAGAAAGAAGAGCGTGATTCAATAAATTGTAAGTTGTAAACCAATATATTCAATATTGAGTACATCATTACTATGCAAAGTATGCGGGATGCTAACCTTTGTTGGTGAGGCTTGTGTAAATTTCTTTCTCTAGAACTTTGAGTGTGACGGTAAAAGTGCATGTTTTAGAAGACGCACAAGTTCACCCCTGCAAGCCAAATGATCTCGGAAAATAATTGGAGAAGCTATACGCAGTAGGATTGTTATAGAAACAAACGCGAGTATGCGGGCAATTTGAGAAGCTATTTATACCGTAATGAGAAAATATTGCGGAATCACCATCCCAATCGTCTTCTGCGGCCTCTCGCCAACAAATGTACATCTTGAGCTCGAACACTTCCGGTTAATGTACGGGTTTTTGTCATGAAATACATTTTTCTTGTCTATATTGCTCCAAGCGAGCTCCCCTGGCAATTCAATACCCCTAAAACTCTTGTGTATTTTGTTTCATGTTCCAAATTTTCAAAGCAAACTCGCAACCAACATGTTTGTTATCGTTTGTAAGACAACATTGGCTTGCATGCGAGCAAAGAACCTTACAAAGCGGTGAGTAGACATACATAAGCATAAAAAACAATTCACTATAGATTTGAGAATATCATCAAACTCCAACAACATGTGATCTATTCTCTCTGTGCATGGCCTCCGCATGGGTTTTGCGCTCGGTACTCAAAGGTCCCAAAAGCTACTCGATGCGATGAATTGAATGAAATATCGGGCGACAAGTTTTTGTATAATAATGATATTAAACCCTTAAAAAATGAGAATTTATAATAATGATATTAATGTTGAGAATGCAGCAAGATGATGGAGCTTGGTGAAATGAAGTCGCCTTCACCAAGTGGGCCCGCAGGCGAATTCTGGCGCAAAGTCTATTTTTAGACTATGTCTATTTTTAGACATATGGAGCATGGTTCGGGGATTCCAGGTTTGAGATTCTTGGAGCATTGGTCATGTTGGTAAAAATAGATGAGACTCTATTTTTTAGGTCGAAGAGGTCGAAGGCTATTTTTAGATCGCCTCTCCTAAAAATAGGAAGTCAAATATTGTTACCCTTAATAATATTTGGACTCTCAGCATGTCGCTTTACTCTCTTGGAGCACTTCGGTTTGAGCTCACGAGATGTGGCACATGCAAGCGCCCAGAAGGAAATACGCTTTTCTTATGGGGTATTGAGCTCATGCATGGTTGACTTCGGAGTCAGGACTTCGATTAGCGAAGTTTGGTGGAGTTAAAGAGACAGATAGTGGAGTTGTGTTACATTTTATTTTAGTTGAACTAGTTGAGATTAGTTTAACTAGCTAATCAATTATTTATGAGTGGAGTGAATTAAATATTATTTAATTCATTAATTAGTAACTCATTATTCAACTCAAGACACATCGATTCACTACGATGTATGATCGAGTTCGGTGGAGACCAGTGAAAGAGGTAGATGAAAGAGGTGGAGTTAGCTATCGAGTTTGTGACTATCTGTTGCTATTCTGCAACACACGTATAGGTGGAGTAAGCCCATGAGGATTGCACAGTTCGGGATGGTGGTTTATCTATATAAAGAGGCCATCCCATAGCATTGAAACACGCAATAGAGGCAAGGCAGAGTGCGGTGAGTTTTTGAACCGCAACTGTTCAAGCGCGAGCTAGTTGTGTGTAACTTCATGAGATAGTGCGCGAGTACTTGTGAGTATTGTCTTGAGTTAGTTACATGATTTCTCCATTATAATATACACAATAGTTGCGGGGTTTTCAGCTATAATCTTTCCCCATACATCTTGTGTTAATGTGTATGATGATTTGATGTGTTATCGCTTGATTTTATCTTCGCATGTGTGATGATATGAGTTGAGTTGAGTGGAAGAGATTATGTGTTATGTATGAAGCTCAAATAGTATGTGACCATGATAGTCTCGGTGGATAATTAGTATTATTCGGCAAATTTCTGCATGGTATCGGGCTATTGAAGTTCGGATTGTTCATCACGTGATTACAAACTTATTTCGGTAGAGACGGGTACGCATGCGGGCCGGGTAGCCTCAGATTCATCTTTCTTCGGAAAGTGAAAGGTACGGTAAACGTCCTTGCGGTCGATCTCCGTGCTAAGAAAATAATTTGTTCTCGCGAATCTAGAGCGGGTTGAGCTTTGAGGTGGAATTCGAAATTTTGCACGGCTTTTGTTTTCTTGGTGCCGGTGTTGAAAATGTCTTTCAACGGTTTGCATACCGAATATTTCTCTTGAAGGCGGTTCAGAATTATGTTGCATGGAAGGATCGCATGGAGGTGGTATTAGAAGATAATGGTCGCGAAGGAGTTCGTAGATACGGATGTCCAAAAGCCCACCGATGCGGCTAGAGTCGATGCATGGCAAAAGAAGATGGCGAAGTGTCGAAGGGATCTGCGTTGGAGGGCGTCGAGGATCATATTGTATCCACCGCATGGAAAGGCTACTCCTATATTTAATGTGGAAAGCTTTGACGGATCTATTCCGGAAGTAAGAGCGACCAAGGAAGCTGGCGCTCAAAGATAAGCTCGGGGAACATCAAGATGGAGAAGGGCAACGTATCGCCAAATACCTCCGAAGTTCACTCAGGTGCGGTAGATGAGGCAGGAAGTGTGGGGGTACTCATCGAGGAGACGAGGACATGGTCGACTGGCTCTCCTTGGTCTTCGAAGGCTCAGCACTCATATCAAGATAGTGTCAATGGTCGGGAGAAGCTACCGAGATGGGATCGCCTTTGGGCGGATCTCATGCGCGAGGAGGAGATAAGGAGGACTACTCGAGATGGATCTTCATCAAAGGGAGTTGATGAAGAAAAGCTGCGCTTTGGTGGCCAAAGCAAAGAAGGGGGAAAGCAAGAAAACCTCTCATTCGTGCAGCAAAGGGCAAGAAGTAGGATATGGCGAAAGTGAAGTGTTTTCACTGCCATGATCACGGACATTATGCTACCAATTGTCCAAAGAAGAAGAAGAACAAGCAAGCGGGAAGATCTGCAGATGGAGCAGCTTTGGCTTCACGGTTCGAGCTTGACTTTTCATCGATTGCATGCTTGGTTTCAAGTGTGTGCCGGGATCGGTGTGGTTCTTGGACAGCGGTGCGTCATTTCATATGACGGGAGATCGGGATTTGTTCTCGGATACGGAGGACAAAGATTTGGGTGTGCACATCGAGATGGGCGATGATGGTAGATACGGTGCGGCGGTATCGTGCCATATCCTTTCGCAGGGGAGTCGCGGTAAACCCTTTGTATTGAAGGATGTCATGCATGTACCGGATTGAAGAAGAACCTAGTTTCTCGAGTGGCGATGTTGGAGGATAAGGGGTATGATGTGGTCTTCAGCGAAGGAAAAGCCTTCTGCGCGGTAAGACTACGGAAAGACCCGAAGATAGGGGTTCGAACTCGAGAACCTTTATCGATTTGCAGTAGATCCATCGTTAGCGCTATGGCATGCAAGGCGGGAGAAGTGGTGAGCCGGGATGATGAGGGCGAAATGTGGCACGGGAGATTGGGCCACCTTCACCATGGAGCTTTGAAGATTCTCGAGCAGATTTCTACCGGGCTTCCTAAGGGCACTCTTGCGCGACGATCGGTGCAAGGGGTGTACTTTAGGGAAGTATGTGAAAGCCACCTTTCACGAGAAGGATAGTCGCGCCACGACGATCCTTGAGAGAGTTCACACGGACGTGTGTGGTCCTTTCTCGGCGGCGACGAAAGCAAAGCACGGGTATTATGTGATCTTTGTTGATGATTTCTCTCGAAAGTCTTTGGATCTTCTTCATGCGAAGAAGAGCGATACATTCGCGAAGTTACGTGAGTTTAAAAGACGCGGTCGAGAAGGAGTCGGGGAAGAAGGTGATTGCTCTAAGGAGTGATAACGGTGGTGAATTCATCTCGGCTGAATTCGGGAGCTCTGCGGCGCGAAGGATTCGGAGAGCTCATCGCACCCCATAACCCACAAACGCGAACGGGTGGTTGAGCGGAAGAAACAGAACGATCGTGGGTGCGCACGGGCGATGTTGCATGATCGGGGCCTACCCCTTCACTTGTGGTTGAGGCATGCAATACAGCAAATGTGCGGGTGCGGCAGCCGTTGTCCTCACAAGGTTCTTGGCATGAGTACACCGGAGGAGGATTATTCGGGCAAGAGGCCCGATATTTCCCATTGCGGATTTTTTTGGTTCTCCTTTGTCTACATGCATGTGACGAAGGATGCGAGAAGGAAAGCCGGATCCAACTGCTTGAGGTTGGAATATTTGTGGGGTACAGTGATACACCTCACAACTACGGCATATTTCGTACGGGGCCGCAAGACTTGTTGTGCGACGAGATATAAAATTTCGAGAGGAGAAAGCCATGCGGTGTTCGCTTGAGAGGCCACGCTACATCAGATGAGGAGTCGTTAGTTCCTAAGGAGGAGCTTGGGATGTGAATCAGCCACAAGAGGAGGTTCGGGAGGTGGAAGGAAAACCACCCGTAGTGCCAACCATCGGAGGGCGCACCGCGCTGCGTGAAGCGGCGACGGCGGCTCGGGATGCGAAGAAGGTTGTAGGACCACCATGCAGCACGGCGCGGAGCGACGCGATCACGGATCGGTACACCTGGATACATGGCTCTTGTGAGTCAATGTGTTGTGCGCGAGCCATCCTCTTTTGAGGAAGCACGGGAGGAACCCGCATGGGTTGATGCCATGATCGAAGAATATGATTCGATCGTCGGGAACGATGCATGGGAGATTGTCCCAAGACCGTGGGGAAATCGGTGGTGGGTTCGCGATGGATCTACAAGGTGAAGCGGGCGGTGAGCGGGGAGTGTGGAGAAGTACAAGGCGAGATTTTTCGCCCCGCGGCTTTCTCACGGATCGATTGACTATGGGGAGACCTTTGCACTGTCGCCAGGTACTCTTCCATACGGACGATCCTTGCTCTCTCGGCGCGGATGGGGTGGCACATTCATCGGATGGATGTGAAAGATCGCGTTCCTCAACGAAGTCATTGAGGAGGAGGTGTACATAGAGTAGCTCGAAGGTTTTGAGATCTTCGGCGGTGGGTCGCATATGTGTCGACTCGAGGGAGCACCGTACGGGCTGAAGCGAAGCACCTCGTGCTTGGTACACCTTTCGGATGAGACTACTTCCACGGCTTGGATTCTCCAAGAGTGAGGCGGATCCAAACTCTGTACCAGTTGTGGTGGAGGAAAGTCTGTGATCATCGTCGCTGTATGTAGATGATCCGATTTTGACGGCGATGAGCGATTGATACTTTCATGCGAGGAGGATCTTGCACGAGAGTTTGAGATGAAGGACTTGGGCATCCTTCATTATTTCGCGGGATTGGATATTTGCGTCGTGAGCCGAGGACATTTGTAGTCTCGGGGGCAAGTATGCCGGGACATTCGCGGAGAGGTTCAATATGCAAGGCGCCGGCTCGTTGACACTCCTCTTCTGGTGGTTGGAGGAAGGAGGATGCTACTTCGAGCGGAGGTAGTGGATGCCACGTATATCGACGATTGGTGGGGTCGCTTATGTATCTGGGTCGAATACACGACCCGACGTATGCTATGCGGTTAACGACTTTCGCAGCTATGGTTAAGCCTACCAAGCTCTTTTGGAAGGTAGGCAAGCATGTATCTACACGCTATATCGAGGCACATTAGGGATATGGTCTATGGTACGGACAAGAGGATGGAGCGAAGCTTTACGCTTCACCGGTACGATTGGGCAAGGAGTCCAACGGATTGGAAGAAGCACTTCGGGAGAGTTTTCGCAGCATTGGGTCGACAATAGTTTCACGCGGTACAGCCGAAGCGCAGATACGTGGCACTCGTTCGAGCAGGCCGAGTACATGGCGGCTAGTTTGGCGCATGCGAGGCTATTTGGAAGAAGGAAGATCCTCGCGAGGTTTTGTTCGAGTTGCATTTGGAGCCCTACAATGATCTACGTGATAACCAGAGTTGCATTAAACTCTCGGCTAATCCGGTATTTCATGATAGGTCCAAACACATCGACATCGGTACCATCATATCGGAGATTGTGTTCGGCGTGAGAATCATGATGCTTTCATATGTTCCCACGGAGGATCGGGATGCCGAGCATCCCGACGGCGCTCACCGAGGGGCAAGTTCGAATTCCACAGAGGCAGGATAGGGGTTGCAGATAATCCATATCTTGCTGAGAGGGAGTGTTGAGAATGCAGCAAGATGATGGAGCTTGGTGAAATGAAGTCGCCTTCACCAAGTGGGCCCGCAAAGTCTATTTTTAGACATATGGAGCATGGTTCGGGGATTCCAGTTTGAGATTCTTGGAGCATTGGTCATGTTGGTAAAAATAGATGAGACTCTATTTTTTAGGTCGAAGAGTTTCGAAGGCTATTTTTGCAGCTCGCCTCTCCTAAAAATAGGGAAGTCAAATATTATTTACCCTTAATAATATTTGGACTCTAAACATCTCGTTTACTCTCTTGGAGCACTTCGGTTTGAGCTACGGATGTGGCACATGCAAGCTGTAGAAGGAAATACGCTTTTCTTATGGGGTATTGAGCTCATGCATGGTTGACTTCGGTTAGGACTTCGGTGGCGAAGTTTGGTGGAGTTAATGAGACGGATAGTGGAGTTGTGTTCGTTTATTTTAGTTGAACTAGTTGAGATTAGTTTAACTAGCTAATCAATGAGTTATGAGTGGAGTGAATTAAATATTATTTAATTCATTAATTAGTAACTCATTATTCAACTCAAGAACACATCAGTTCACTACGGTGCATGATTAGTTCGGTGGAGACCGATGAAAGAGGTAGATGAAAGGGTGGAGTTAGCTATCGGTTGCATGACTATCGTTGCTATTTGCACACACGAGATAGGTGGAGTAAAGCCCATGAGGATCGCGCCGGTTCAGCGGTGGTTTGTCTATGCTCAAGGCCATCCCTTAGCATTGAAACACTGTAATAGAGGCAAGGCAATTGTGGCGAGTTTTTGAACATGTAACACCAGCATGCGAGCTAGTTCTGTGTGTAACTTCATGAGATAATCCGAGTACTTGTGAGTGAGTATCATGCGATTTAGTTACATGATTTCTCCATTATAATATACACAAGAGTCTAGTGTTTTCAGATTATAAGCTTTCCCCATACATATTGTGTTAATGTGTACATGATTTCACGATGTGTTATGTCACTTGATTTTATTTCATGTGTGATGATCAGAGTTGAAAGTTGAGGTGGAAAGATTATGTGTGTATGTGAAAGCTCAAATAGTATGTGGCTGGGATAGTTCTCTGTGGATAATTAATTATTAATGAACTTTCTACAGTCAAACCCATAAAAATGAGAATTTTAACAAAGCTAAAAAGTGAGGCATGAATAAACACCAATAGTTGGTTGATTTGGATGCGACCCTTTCAAAGTTTTGAGCGAAACATGACTATGATATGTGTTCTCCATTTAGCATGCAATCGGCCAAGTGGACCTCAAAGCCCGCGAACTTAAGAGGTGGCGATCACTTGCTTGTGTTGGTACAACCCATTGGAATTCACAAATATGGCACCTCATTTCGTCAGTTGGTTGCTCTCGCGCCTTCGCCGTTCTTTCATCGCGTCAAGCTCAAGCTACCACACTACTTGTAGATTTTGTCGGATCGCACGGGTTTCCATGACCGCAATGCGCCTCCCTAAAGCCAAGTTCTACCTCGTAGATTTTTACGTTCGCAGGGGTTTCCATGACCGCAACTGCCGCCTCCTAAAGCCAAGTAAAGTACTTCAATTTCTTAAACCCCAAGTCGGTAATATTGAATGGGTTGCATTTTTCATACATCCGATTGTGGATTATTGATGGTCCGTTCGACTTCAATGTCGAGAATGTGTTACAATTTTGCTTAACTTATTGCGAGATTTGCTTATTAGTCTTCTCGCATGTCGGCCTTAAGCGGTCGCTTTGGAGGCGTTGCCATTTAAACCTTTGGGCCGCACGAGTCGGAAATGCGACTTCTTCGAACCCTCCTTCTCCTCTCATCCACGCCCCTTCATCCTATAAATCCAATACGACCTCACCATAGCGGCATTAATCCGCATAATATTTGGGGAAATTGTAAGTTATTGTTATTCTTCCGCTTTGCTACGGTTTCATTACGTATTGTGTACGGAGGGTTAACAACGGATTAATGGCGGATATTGCTTTGATCATGGCACAAGATTACATCGTCATCGCGATAGCGGCTCGATACAAGAAGAGTGAATGTTAATACGAAAGAAGGAAAAGGGCATCCACGCTTTCGAAGTAACGGAAGAAATTCTCACGCGGATCGGACGATTCAAGGTAAGAAGCGATGCTGTGCAAGGAGTAGATGGCCCTGCGAGCACAACGCTTATGGAAGGATTCATCTCCGCTTAAAATTGATGGGGCAAACATGCCTTCTTTGAATGTACGATCAAACACGTGGCAAGACTTTAACTCACCCGCATCCAATACTTTTTCGCCAAATGTGAAGATTTAAGCGGCTCCATGCGCGATGAAAAACGTTTCTTATTAGGGCTGGGGTGAACGATGTGTTTGCTCACCCCAAGCCCGCAGTGAAAACGCCTCTCGGCGTAAAAAATCATAATTTTGTTAAAATTTATATCACCTAAAATTAATATTGTAATTGTGCCTTTATTACATAAAACACTAGTATCAACATTTTCTTAATTTATTAGTTTATTTATTGTGTTTAATAAAAATATTTTCTTCTGTGTTCTTTTCACTTGTGTAGAACATATATATTTTTTGTTCATGTTGAGTATATTCGGATATATTTGTGATGTTTATCTTGGACATATTTATATGTATTTGTACAAATGTAATATTGTATAAAAATAGAATTTGATGAGAGGTTATGTGTGTGTATGCGAGTTAATAGTTATGCGATTTCCAATGCAAGATAACAATATTTTTTTACCACTTTTAGTAGAAACATTTTTTTGTTTTGGAAGTATGGTTTTAAGATTTTGGTTCCAACCTCTAGCTACTAAAAAAAATTGTGTTCATTCATTCATGTATGTCTTCATTATTTCTTACTCTAATTTAATGATACTTAAACTAGTCAAGAGTATCTACAATGTTACTATTGTTCAAATGCAATAGTTAGTTCATATTTTTCAAGGTTCAATATTTGAACTATGCTACGAGGAAACACTAGCTATGAGGCCTTGTTGAACTAACATTTAATATAATGTGTTTTTATGGAAATTTTAAAATTAATTATTATTCACATTATTATCAATTGATTATCATCATAGAGATAAATCTTTTACTTTAATTTAACTACATATAAACTAAGCATTATTGACTACAATATAGTTTTTTGTTTTTAATTATTTTGTATTTTTTTTAAGGTTTAAGAAAATTATATTTGAAATAAATTTATAATTTAAAATAAATGTATAGTAATTTTATAAAACCAATAATTATTTATTTATTATAATTTAGTGGAAAAAAATCCAAAATAATTAATTAAATATTTAATAAATTTAGATTCAAAATAATTAATTGAATATTTAATAAATTTAGATTTAAAATAAATTTATGAATTAGTTATTCAGAGCGAAAGTAATTGATTATATCCTTAGAATAAATTACATAAATAATTATTAAAACAATTAAGTGACGTATTTTATTTGTTTTGTTTTTCTCGAATTCTTTTGGGTGTATTTTTAAGTGGAATTCACCTAAACTTTGGCAAGGATTTGTTAGAATCGCAAGGTTGAGTTGTGAACTCTCTACAATTTGAGTATCTCATGGTTTTTCATGGTTTTTTAGGATGTTGAAACTCATTTATATATATTCAAAAAACACATTTTAAACAACAAAAACACACAATCTAACATAAAATTGTTTAATTGTTTTTCTTAACCAAAAAACTACAAAACATAATTTAATTAAATAATAAATCAATAATGATATTTTTTTTTCAAATATAAGAGGCCTCTCAAATCTGTTTCAGTTGCTTAATTTACCCACATGTAAACTTATAAGTAAATTATATGTAGTTTGGAATAATTATTTAAAAGCCAATGTATTTTAAATTAGGCAAAAATTTGAGTATTAAGGTTCTAAATTCGTTTATAAGAATGTGGATGATATATTTAATAAGTGAATTTGTATATATGTATTTTGGTTAGGTGCAATTTAATTCTTTGATGATTACATAGAGTTGAGTATTAAGGTTCTAAATTCATTTGTAAGAATGTGTTTTAAATTCATAAATCTAAATCTATCTTTTTCTAGATTTGAACATGTGACCTTTTACAAAAAAATACACGTTCTTAACAATTAGGCCCATCAAGTTATACCAACAATCAATTTTGGCAATCAACCAACTTTGAACCTAGGCCTCATCTAGGTTATCCCAGTGAGTTCCTAATTCCTCTAGATCAAAAGCAAATTGCTTTATTATCTTACAACTATTTATGAATTTATGGTTCTTTTTCCAAGGTTAGGAAAACATGTCATAGATAGTTTTCAATCATGATTCACTATTATCCACAAAAAACAAATTCACCCATGACCATTATTCAAAAGAACTAACACCACCTGAAACAAGGCTACAAGTAGCGACTACCTCGCTACTTAGTAATAAAGTATGGTTAAACTAAATTAGAAATAATTGTTGCAATTTGAGTTTAGTAGTAGTTTAAATCTATCTAAATTATAGTGAAACAACTTTTGTGTTGACCCATGAGCATATGCATTTGATGTGTAGATTAGATTTGCTACATATGCGTAGGTTATTTTTGGAATCAATATGAGTATGGCGGAAGTAGCTACTACTTGCCGCTTAATGTAAATACGGAAATGTTGCAATTTGAGTTTCAACATGTTTATGAAAATTTGCTTTTCTAATAAAGTTCTTTGTTTTGTTTAGTATAGTTACATTAAATTAGAAATAATTGTTGCAATTTGAGTTTGAGCGTGTCTATGGGGATTTGCTAGATGTTGCCATTTGAAAGGTTTAGAATCTTTTTTTACTAATATTTTGTTAATCCAATTTGACCCAACTACAATTGCAATGCCATATTGTCTACAATCTGAAGACTTTTACATTTTTCGTAAAGTATATATATGAATATGAAAATTTATAATGCTAAAAATAAAATAAAAATTGTTATAAGAATTTATAATAAAGAAATATATATATATATATATATATATATATATATATATATATATATATATATATATATATATATATATATATATATATATATAGAATTTATTGTTATTATTCAAAAAAGTTGCATGTTGTTTTTTATTTAAAATTACATGGGATGATATATAGCAATTAAAATTGTTTAATATTTTGTATATTTATATATTTGATATATTTAATGTATATTCCAAAATTTAATAACGTAATTTAATTATCCAATTTGAGTTTTTAGATATTTGGTAGATTCAATATTTTACTAATTAGGAATGTGGTTTTTTTTATTACATTTTTCAATTTCAAATGTGTTTTTGTTTTGTTTTGTTTTGTTTTTTGTTTGTTTTTTTGTATAAAATAAATTGAAAAACATAGTTTGTGTGTGTGTGTGTGTGTGTGTGTGTTGGGGGACAGATTTTGTATTTGGTAAAACACAGTATTTTAATATGAAACAGAGATATATTTTGTTTTAATGCGCGGGAGAGTTTTTAGTTAAAACTATGTCGTCCCCACAATGTCTTGTTCATGTGGGGATGTTCCGATGCGATCATCGCAATGGGAACTGACATAAGTCACCATAGCAATGGCCCGATGCTTTCATGGCATCGGAAGAGTATGAACTCCGGACTCGATCCTGTTTACTATGGCGGAGTTAAATTTGTCATCGCGTTCGTTTTTCAATCGGCATCGGAGATTTTTGTAATGGGCGGTTTGCATTGTTTTAAAGCGGGCCCGATGCATATTATTCAACGCATTTGATAAGCATGTTTTTGGGTTTTTAACGTTTGGTCATATATGTTATATGCAATTTTTGCAATGTTTATGCGCAATTTATAAATCGCTCGAGAGGCTTTGTAATAGGTTTTGTTACGTTTTAACATAGGCGAGTTAATTCGCTGATGGGCCCGGACCTTAAAATATATCGGTGGTTGATATTTTAACCTTATCCCAAGTGTTATTGGCGCGTGTATTATGGTTAATTATTTGTTTAAGTTTCAATGTAAGTGTGTGGCGTGGTAATGTTGCGTTTGAGAAATACATTCAAAGGTTGAGTTATATCCGAGGTACGTAATGTATATCTGATATATCATAGTTGGTGCGCGATATATAAAGGTAGGGTATAATGCATCGTGGACCCGATGAGTGGTGTTGGTTTTTAAACCATTGGAAAAATGCATAGATTATAATAAATCGAATGGATAGAAGAATTTATTAACTTTGTGGGACCCTCACGAATCGCATCGTGAGAAAATCATAATGGTCGAACATGTTAATAAAAGTCCCGATGGCAATTGCGAGTCGATGTGTTTATGAGTCGCGATTTATATGTATTTGAAGTTCCGGCTTAAAAAGGCGTTAATCGCATCGGAACGTTTGCGAATGCTTCAATCGCATCGGAGTAAGGGCATTGCATCGGAACATTGGCAAATGCATTAATCGCAATGGGAAGCATTGAGTTGCGATTAATTGCATTGGCAAATAGAAAAGAAAGGTTTATAAAGCTTGTGGCGTGCGAAAGCCTTCAAAGGTTAGCGTTGGGGTTAGAATATGAGAGCATATTATATACGTAAGTAATCTTGTTTTAGGTTGAACCATAGGATAAAAAATGAAAGCTCTTTGTTTGAAAATTGTATGAAGACTTAGTGTTGGGGTTGATAAAAAAGGCATATTATATGAAATGAGGGGTTTATGACTTTTGAGGAAATAGGGAGATATTAAAGTTCCACACCGATTTTAATTAGCTCGAGGCAATAAGATGGAGTTGTACTCTCGTATGAATTGAGGGACGTATATATACTATTGGAGTGTATTATTTCTTTTGGAGGTGAAAAGCTTTGGGGTGTTGAAATAGTAAAAGTCAAAGTCCCAAGCGAACCTTAATATTCTGTCGGGAATATTAATAAAGTTCAAAGCTCATTAAATGTTTCATAACTTTGATTTGGGGCAAATGTAATTCGAATTAGGAAATTCGAATATATACGAAGTAGGTCGTAATATAGCTCCAGAAAATTAATTTAACACATTGATTGGGTTTATTACAACAACAATTTATATCCATTGTGTGATAAAGTACAACGTATCAAATGAACCTTTTGCAACTGTGGACCTCGCTGAACGTGAAAAACTTAAACCAAATATGGAAAATAAATTTGCCTTATAAAACTTATCGGGTCCAAGACTTGCCATTGCAATCGGGTGAAGACAAAAGAACTTGCGATTTGCAATTGCGATTGGGTGAATCACATCGCATCATTCAATAGTAGCAAAGAAAACATATGCCCAAATTGTTATGCGATGTGGAAATCAGATCCGCCTTATAAAACTCATTGGGTCGAAGACTTACGATTGCAATGAGTGCAAAGAAAAAGAACTTGTGATTTGCGATTGCGATTGTGCCAATCACATCATTCAATGGTGGCAAAACAAATGGATGTGGCGATCGCATTGCAATCTTCCACATCAACAAGACACTTAATTTAAATACAATTTGTGATTGCAATTCAAAAGTATATCAAATGTTTTATTAATTCATACCATTGAAATTGGACCATAACGAAAAAGAAACTTGAACTTGCGATTTACGATTGCGATTGTGCCAATCGCATCGCATCATTCAACGGTGGCAAGAAAAAACATATGCGGTTGTATCATATAACTAGTGATTGCGGTTGCGATCACATCACAATGTTCCACATCAACAAGACACTTAATTTTAATACAATTTGCAATTGCAATTCAAAAGTATATCGAATATTTTATTGATTCATTGCTTTTTAATTTTCTATTTGCCATTTATTGAAAAATATAATAGTATTTGAGGATGTTTATGAATATTTGTTTTGTAATAAAGTATAGTTAAATTAAATTAGAAACAATTGTTGGAATTTGAGTTTGAGCATGTCTATGAGGATTTGTCAAATGTTTCCATTTGAATTTAAAGATGTCTATGAGGATTTTCTTTGTAATAAAGTTTTCGCTTAGTTTAGTTTAAATATAGCTAAATTAAAATAAAAAGTAAGAATTTATGTTAGTATTAATTGCATATAGAAATATAATTTAGTTAACTAATTTGATTTTTTTTAGATCTCGAAAACTTTTTACATTTTCCTAAAGTATATATATGAATATGACGCGTTTCGAACCGGCCAGTGTGGTTCATCATCGGGACTTGATGAAAAAAATCTGATCGTGAAACCCAATTAAATAGATACGAGAAGCTCCAACTAGCCGTTGTAAAATGACGACTAGTTTGACTAAATCTAAGTCATAAAATAAAAAAAGTCAAAAAAAATAATATAAAATAATAAATTGTTTTATTAAATTATTAAAGTTTATAATTTGAATATTATTTATTTTTAATTTATATTTTTAAATTTTATACAATAAGAATTATTCCATATATTCTAGAAGATTAAATAAATATTGAATTATTTCTATTTATGAATAATAATTAAAATATATATTTTGTATTTATTTTTTATTTATTTTCATAAAGGATTAAATGCTTAAATATAAAAAATAAAAATAAAAAATATTAATTTAAAAATAAATAAATATTTATAAAATGAATTTAATAAATCTATTTTAATTAATTAAAAATAAAATAAGATAAAATAAAATAAAATAAAAATTATTTAAAATTAAATAATTTTTTTTTATTTTAAAATGAATTTAATAAATCTATTTTAATTAATTAAAAATAAAATAAAATCAAATCAAATAAAATAAAAGAAAAATTAATATTCATTTATAAAAAGAATTTAATAAAGATAAAAAAAATAAAAAAATTTAGGAATGAAGAGCAGGAATCCAACACCTGCTAACCATCCACGCATCGTCCCTGTTGAGGTTAACTAGCCTCTTTTCGATTTCCAAGGCTTCTCTCAACTTGCGGTGGTGGAAATGGTCGATCTTCGCAATCACCTTAGCATCTTCAATGCAAATGTGATGATTAGTCTTCTCGACATGCTCTGCTATGGCCGAGGGAGCGCGATCTATTATGCTTAAGGTCGACGACATGCTCATGAATTCTTTGATTAATAGACCGACCCGTTTCACCAATGTAAGGTGTCCCTTAAGAACACAGAATCAAGTTGCATGCTATTTTTACTTAAAATTACATTACATGATATATAGCAATTAAAATTGTTTAATATTTTGTATAGTTATATATTTGATATATTTAATGTATATTTCAAAATTTAATAATGTAATTTAGTTGGCCAATTTGAGTTTTTAGATATTGGATAGATTCAATATTTTAGTCATTAGGAATCTGGTTTTTTAATTACATTTTTCACTTTCTAATGTTTTTTTTGTATAAATATAATTATATGGCATAGTATATAGTGATTAAAATTGTTTAATATTTTGTATAGTTATATATTTCATATATTCATTATATGTTCTAAAATTTAATAATATAATTTAGTTAAGTAATTTGACTTTTTTAGATATTGAATATATTTGATATTCTATTGATCAGGGATGTGTTTTTTATTAATTATAATTTTCAATTCGTAATGTTTCTTTATATAATATAGTTACACATGTTTTATAATAGAACTAGATATGGCTAAATTAAAATAAATTTATAAAATTTAATTTAGTGTTGTGATTTTAGGTGTTAATTTGAGTTTCAGCATGGCTATGAGGACTTGCTATATATATATATATATATATATATATATATATATATATATATATATATATATATATATATATATTGTTCAAGAAGTTGCATGTTATTTTTACTTAAAACTAGATGACATGATATATAGCAATTAAAATTGTTTAATATTTTGTATAGTTATATATTTGATATATTTAATGTATATTTCAAAATTTAATAATGTAATTTAGTTAACCAATTTGAGTTTTTAGATATTGGATAGATTCAATATTTTACTCATTAGGAATGTTGTTTTGTAATTACATTTTTCAATTTCTAATGGTTTCTTCTTTTGTTTTTTTTTTTTTTTTTTTTAATATAAATATAATTGTATGGCGTAGTATATAGCGATTAAAATTGTTTAATATTTTGTATAGTTATATATTTGATGTATTCATTATATATTTTAAAATTTAATAATATAATTTAGTTAACTAATTTGATTTTTTTAGATATTGGATAGATTTGATATTCTATTCATTAGCGATGTGTTTTTTGATTAATTATATTTTTCAATTTCTAATGTTGTTGTTGTAAATAATATAGTTACACTTGTTTTATAATACAATTAGATATAGCTAAATTAAAGTAAACTTATAAAATTGAATTTAGTGTTGTGATTTTAGTTGTTAGTTTAGATAGAAATAATATGGCGATGCATCTCATATTAGATATTTTATAAACATTGCTAATCGATATCAATTTATATATAAAGCTGTGATATTTTGTTTAAATATATAATTTATAAATTTTGGGTCTACTTTAACTTATAAATATGTAATAATAAAATGTAATTTATATAGTAATGAAAATGTATAATAATATAATATATTTTTTAAAAAATATATTGAAGTAATTATTTAACTAAGTATTGATCTAGAAAAAGTATTCCATTATTAATATATGTATGGATTAATTTATTAAATATAGGTTTAACTAATTTTAAGGAGCTAAATACATTGATATATATAAAAAATGTTATATTTGTCAAAATAAATTATAAAAGAAGCCACCATTTGAATATATAAAATCAAGTTTAAGTTTAAAAATTAGTATATATATATATATATATATATATATATATATATATATATATATATATATATTTTAA
This sequence comes from Pinus albicaulis, assembly GCA_034641835.2. Taxonomy (NCBI): domain Eukaryota; kingdom Viridiplantae; phylum Streptophyta; class Pinopsida; order Pinales; family Pinaceae; genus Pinus; species Pinus albicaulis. The sequence continues at coordinate 734,243,151 of CM076575.1, forward strand.
TTTATTAAATATATAATTTGTAAACTTTGGGCCTACTTTAAATTATAAATATGTATTAATAAAATCTAAAAAAAATATTTTATAGTAATGGAATTGTATAATAATATAATATATTTTAAAAAATATATTGAAGTGATTATTTAACTAAATATTGATCTATAGAAAAAGCATACAAGTCAAATTTAAGCTTAAAAAATTGATAAAAATAAACATATATATATATATATATATATATATATATATATATATATATATATATATATATATATATATATATATACATATATATATATATATATATATATATATATATATAATGTGGAATATTGTAGGGTTGGAGTTGATTAATGCAACTTGTGAAAGAGAACGAAAAAATAGATGGAGCTGCAAGCTTGGGAAATAAAAAATTGTAAATTGCAATATATGGAATTGCAAGGTCGTTTAATTTGCAATCATCATCTTTGGAAAATAAAAAATTAAAAAATTAAAATAACTATAGTTGCAGGGGTTGTTTAATTTGGGATCTTTAAATAAAGCTTTATGTATAAATAAAACTTTATGTATGAAAAGGATTAAGTTCAAATTTCCAATTAAATTATGTAGAAGAAGATGTATATAAATACTTAAAAATTATAATAATTTTTTTGAAAATTAACTTAATCCAATCGCCAATTGATTTGAATAAAAAATAATAAAAAATATTCCATAATTAAAAGAATAATAACTAAATAATCCAAATTAGCCAACATTATATACATATGAATATATATCAATTGATTTGGATATACGGTGGAGTCACTACTTAAAAAAAAGCAAGATGGCGGTAAGATGCATAGCTGTACCATCGTTTGCAAATATTTGGTAGATGTTAAATAACATCCAAAACAATGCAGAGTCGAAACAAATGTTAAATAAAGCTAAACTTAAAACCTATGCATCGTCCCTTTCGAGGTCCACCCTACAATGAGCACATGTTTAATGTTAAAACATATAATTCAAAGGTTATAAACCTTTTTGCTGTGCGATAACAAAAACAAACCATAGTATAAAAACTCCATCGCGCGATGTTTAAAACATAAAACAAAAACGTTAATAAAACTTCAAACCTTTGTAAAACTTCAAACCTCCGTCGCATGATAAAGCTCCGGACTTGAAAGTCGATCCAACCAAAATACATTGAAATATCGCGTTACAATCTGGCTGACATCACATGGCCATTTGGACGTGCGATGAGTCATTAAATCAAGTTCATAATAGCTCATCACGTCCGCAAACAAGTTTTGGTGTACAACGGATTTGGAAGTGCAATGAACAAATGAAATCCGGCCTATAATATGCATCGGATCCCGAATTTGAGAATACAAATGGGCCATTTTGAATGTTTCGATTCCGATTGACAACGGACGCGCGATAAAGGAATTAAATCCAGTCCATAAATGGTATCGGGTCCGGACTTCACATAACAATCGGGCCATGTTAGAACCATTTGCGATTGTAACATAATATAAGATGCGATTGCGATTGCGATCGCATCGCTAGCTCCAACATCAACAAGACACTTTGTGGGGATGGCTGAGTCATCACTTAAAATCGACTCAGTCGCATTCAAACAAATCCATAGTTATATAAATTTAAATAATTCTTAATTTTCGGCTTTTGGATTCATGAAACAAAAACTCCGTGTTTGAGAAACAAATCGGAAATTTGGTTTAGAGATGGAAGGAATAATTATCGAGGGCAAAGTCATCAAGGTAGGACCATAGATTGAATTAAATTACGGAAGGCTCGTGTAAAGAGGTTAAATCGTAATGTTGGACATGAGCTGGGTTAATGTTGGTTATGCACGCATTTGAAGCATATAATCCTTTATTGAATTAAATAGAGTTGATTTAATTTCTATTGAGAGATGAGCGTAGAGGAACATTCGAATAATGGCATATTTATAAAACTCATCGAGTCGAGAGACTTACGATTGCAATGAGTACAAAGCGAAAGAACTTGTGATTTGCGATTGCGATTGCGCCAATCACATCACTCAACGATGGCAAAACAAATATGGATGCGGCGATCGCATTGCAATCTTCCACATCAACAAGACACTTAATTTTGATACAATTTGCGAGTTGCAATTCAAAAGTATGTCAAATGTTTTATTGATTCATACCATTGCAATTGGACCATAACAAAAGAACTTGAACTTGCGATTTGCGATTGCGATGTGCCAATCGCATCGCATCATTCAACGGTGGCAAGAAAAAGCATATGCGGTTGTATCATGTAACTTGTGATTGCGGTTGCGATCGCATCACAATGTTCCACATCAACAAGACACTTAATTTTAATACAATTTGCAATTGCAATTCAAAAGTATATCGAATATTTTATTGATTCATTGCTTTTTAACTTTCTATTTGCCATTTATTGAAAAAAGATAATAGTATTTGAGGATGTTTATGAAGATTTGTTTTGTAATAAAGTATAGTTAAATTAAATTAGAAATAATTGTTGGAATTTGAGTTTGAGCATGTCTATGAGGATTTGCTAAATGTTTCCATTTGAATTTAAGGATGTCTATGAGGATTTTTCTTTGTAATAAAGTTGTCGCTTAGTTTAGTTTAAATATAGCTAAATTAAAATAAAAAAAATAAGAATTTATGTTAGTATTAATTGCATATAATAATATAATTTAGTTAACTAATTTGATTTTTTTAGATGCGAAAACTTTTACATTTTCCTAAAGTATATATATATGAATATGACGCGTTTCGAACCGACCAGTGTGGTTCATCATCGGAACTTGATGAAAAAAATCTGATCAGGGAAACCCAATTAAACGGATACGAGAAGATCCAACTAGCCGTTGTAAAATAACGACTAGTTTGACTAAATCTAGGTCATAAAATAAAAAAGATCAAAAAAAATAATATAAAATAATAAATTCTTTTATTAAATTATTAAAGTTTATAATTTGAATATTATTTATTTTTAAATTTATATTTTTAAATTTTATACAATAAGAATATCTTATTCCATATATTCTAGAAGATTAAATAAATATTGAATTATTTCTATTTATAGATTAATAATTAAAAAATATATTTTGTTTTATTTTTATTTATTTTCATAAAAGATTAAATGCTTAAAAAAAAAACCATTAATTTAAAAATAAATAAATATTTATAAAATGAATTTAATAAATCTATTTTAATTAATTAAAAAATAAAATAAAATAAAATTATTTAAAATTAAATAATTTTTTTTATTAAAAAATGAATTTAATAAATCTATTTTAATTAATTAAAAATAAAATAAAATAAAATAAAATAAAATAAAATTAATAATCATTTATAAAAATAATTTAATAAATAAAAACAAATAATTAATAAAAAAAAAGGAATGAAGAGCAGGAATCCAACAACTGTTAACCATCCACCCATCATTCTCTGTTGAGGTTAATTGCCCTTTTTTCGATTTCCAAGGCTTCTCTCAACTTGCGGTGGTGGAAATGGTCAATTTTCGCAATCACCTTAACATCTTCAATGCAAATGTGATGATTAGTCTTCTCGACATGCTCTGCTCAGGGCCGAGGGAGCGCGATGCGATTATGCTCAAGGTCGTCGACATGCTCATGAATTCTTTGATTAATAGATCGACTCGTTTCGCCAATGTAAGGTGTCCCACGAGAGCACGGAATCAAGTTGCATGTTATTTTTACTTAAAATTACATGACATGATATATAGCAATTAAATTGTTTAATATTTTGTATAGTTATATATTTGATATATTTAATGTATATTCCAAAATTTAATAATGTAATTTAGTTAGCCAATTTGAGTTTTTAGATATTGAATAGATTCAATATTTTAGTCATTGAGGAATTTGGTTTTTTTAATTACATTTTTTCTACTTTCTAATGTGTATAAATATAATTATATGGCATATTATGTAGCGATTAAAATTGTTTTAATATTTTGTATAGTTATATATTTCATATATTCATTACATGTTCTAAAATTTAATAATATAATTTGGTTAAGTAATTTGAATTTTTTTAGATATTGGATAGATTTGATATTCTATTGATCAAGGATGTGTTTTTTTTATTAATTATATTTTTTAATTAGTAATGTTTCTTTTATTTTATATAATATAGTTACACGTGTTTTATAATAGAATTAGATATGGCTAAATTAAAGCAAATTTATAAAATTGAATTTAGTCCTTTGTGATTTTAGGTGTTAATTTGAGTTTCAACATGGCTATGAGGACTTGCTATATATATATATATATATATATATATATATATATATATATAGTTATTATTCGAGAAGTTGCATGTTATTTTTACTTAAAATTAGATGACATGATATATAGCAATTAAAATTGTTTAATATTTTGTATAGTTATATATTTGATATATTTAATGTATATTTCAAAATTTAATAATGTAATTTAGTTAAACCAATTTGAGTTTTTAGATATTGGATAGATTCAATATTTTACTCATTAGGAATGTTGTTTTGTAATTACATTTTTCAATTTCTAATGGGTGTTTTTTTTTTTTTTTTTTAATAAATATAATTATATGGCGTAGTATATAGCGATTAAAATTGTTTAATATTTTGTATAGTTATATATTTGATGTATTCATTATATATTCTAAAATTTAATAATATAATTTAGTTAACTAATTTGATTTTTTTAGATATTGGATAGATTTGATATTCTATTCATTTAGGGATGTGTTTTTGATTAATTATATTTTCAATTTCTAATGTTTTTTTTTATAATATAGTTACACTTGTTTTATAATACAATTAGATATAGCTAAATTAAAGTAAACTTATAAAATTGAATTTAGTGTTGTGATTTTAGTTGTTAGTTTAGAAAGAGAAATAATATGGCGATACCTCTCATATTAGATATTTTATAAAACATTTTACAAATGCGATATCAATTTATATATAAAGCATGATATTTGTTTAAATATATAATTTATAAACTTTGGGTCTACTTTAACTTATAAATATGTAATAATAAAATGTAAAAAAAAATACTTTATAGTAATGGAAATGTATAATAATATAATATATTTTTAAAAATATATTGAAGTAATTATTTAACTAAGTATTGATCTACAGAAAAATTATTCCATTATTAATATATGTATGGATTAATTTATTAAATATAGGTTTTTTTTTTTAAACTAATTTTAAGGAGCTAAATACATTGATATATATAAAAATGTTATATTTGTCAAAATAAATTATAAAAGAAGCAACAATTTGAATATATAAATCAAGTTCAAGTTTAAAAAATTAGTAAAAATAAATAAATATTATATATATATATATATGTATGTATGTATGTATGTATGTATGTATGTATGTATGTATGTATGGATTAATTTATTAAATATATAATTTGTAAACTTTGGGTCTACTTTAAATTATAAATATGTAATAATAAAATCTAAAAAAAATATTTTATAGTAATGGAAATGTATAATAATATAATATATTTTTAAAAATATATTGAAGTGATTATTTAACTAAATATTGATCCATAGAAAAAGTATATAAGTCAAATTTAAGATTAAAAAATTAATAAAAATAAATAAATATATTGTGTATTTATAGTGGAATATTGTAGGTTGGAGTTGATTAATGCAACTTGTGAAAGAGAACGAAAAAACAGATGGAACTGCAAGCTTGGGAAATAAAAATTGTAAATTGCAACAAATCGAATTTCAAGGTCGTTTAATTTGCAATCATCATCTTGGAAAATAAAAAATTAAAATTAAAATAACTATAGTTGCAGGGTTGTTTAATTTGGGATCTTTAAATAAAGCTTTATGTATAAATAAAACTTTATGTATGAAAAGGATTAAGTTCAAATTTCCAATTAAATTATGTAGAAGAAGATGTATATAAATACTTAAAAATTATAATAAATTTTTTGAAAATTAACTTAATCCAATCACCAATTGATCTGAATAAAAAATAATAATAAATATTCCAGAATTAAAAGAATAATAACTAAATAATCCAAATTAGCCAGCAATATATACATAGGAATATATATCAATTGATTTGGATATACGGTGGAGTCACTACTTAAAAAAAGCAAGATGGTGCTAAGATGCATAGCTGTACCACTGTTTCAGCATTTGGTAGATGTTAAATAACATCCAAAATGGTGCAGAGTCGAAAAAAATGTTAAATAAAGCTAAACTTAAAACCTATGCATTGCCCTTTCGGGTGCACCTTACAATGAGCACACGTTTAATGTTAAAACATATAATTCAAAGGTTATAAACCTTTTTGCTGTGCGATAACAAAAACAAACCATAGTATAAAAACTCCATCGCGCAATGTTTAAAACATAAAACAAAAACGTTAATAAAACTTAAAACCTTTGTAAAACTTCAAACCTCCATCGCCCGATAAAGCTCTGGACTTGAAAGTCGATTCAACCAAAATACATTCACATATCGCATTACAATCTGGCTGACATCACATGGCCATTTGGACGCACGATGAGTCATTAAATCGATTTCATAATAGCTCATCGCGTCCGCAAACAAGTTTTGGTGTACAACGGATTTGGACGTGCGATGAACAAATGAAATACGACCTATAATATGCATCGGATCTAGAATTTGAGAATACAAATGGGCCATTTTGAATGTTTTGATTCCGATTGACAACATACACGCGATAAAGGAATTAAATCCAGTCCATAAACGATATCGGGTCCGGACTTCACATAACAATTGGGCCATGTTAGAACCATTTGCGATTGTAACATAATATAAGATGCGATTGCGATTGCGATCGCATCGCAAGCTCCAACATCAACAAGACACTTTGTGGGGACGACTGGTCTTCACTTAAAACTGACTCCATCGCGTTCAAACAAATCCACTGTTATATAAATTTAAATAATTCTTAATTTCGGCTTTTTGATTCATGAAACAAAAACCTGTGTTTGAGAAACAAATCAGAAATTTGGTTTAGAGATGGAAGGAATAATTATCGAGGGCAAAGTAATCAAGGTAGGACCATAGATCGAATTAAATTACAGAGGCTTTGTGTAAAGAGGTTAAATCGTAATGCTGGACATGACTGGGTTAATGGTGGTTATGCATGTGTTTGACGCATATAATCTTTTATTGAATTAAATAGAGTTGTTTCAATTTCATTAAGAGATGGTGGCAGAGGAACATTCAAATAATGGCATATTTATAGTCGGTTTGATTATAAGGCGAATATTAATCGCAATGGTGACTTTGTGTGGGAACCAAGGACTTAAAGACATAGGCTTGGCTTATATGATGTAATTTGTTATTTTATATAATGCAATATGTTATTTGATAGTATATATGAAAATTTTATTATTGTAGTACTTTAGAAATTGAAGTTAAATATAAATTTTAAAATGCAAAATAGGTAAATAAAATTTTAAAAATACAAAACAATTAAATACAACAAAAACAAAAACCAGAATTCTACCATTTAAAGAGACTTGTATTCTTGGCTTGAAATACTGTTCAAACCATTTGTGGCATCCGCACTGTATGTGTACAATTTATTGATTATATATATTATCTCATAGAATCGAAGATTGACTGAAAATTCTTAAACAAATACTTATCAAAAGCTAAGACTGGAGTATTTGAATATTAAACTAGAAAAAGAACTTAACAAAGTAAATATCAATCACCCAATAATGCTTAATATATAACCTTTCAGTCGTAAATTGTAGGTGAATAAGAATCACATTGTGGAGGAAATTATAACAAAGGTGAAGAGCAGGGAACATAAGACTAACTTTAGTCTTAGTACGGTGTTTAGACATAGAATTTGGTGCATTACTATTAACAGTGAATATAGGAATCTGCAAAAAAAATATGAACTTACAAGCTAAGGAAGCATAAACTTAGAAATGGCGATTTACTATTTCTGTTGCCGTAACAATATTGCCCAAATTGAGAGATGCTGATCAAAGTTGATACATAAGAATATATGAAAAATTAATGTCCCTGCTTCGTTTGCAGACGCGCGTACTTGTACTGCACACCGTATGGACAAATAATCTTAATGTCTCTCCATCTTTTAAAGAGATCAATTAATGTTTCAGATGTCAATTATGATTTTTGCAAAACCAATAAACAACAAGATAGAAGACTAGAAGTAGCCCAGGCATCAAGTCTGCACAAATAATAATTTTTTTTTTTTAAATTTTTTTTTAATTTTTTTTTTAAATTTTTTATTTTTTATTTTAATTTTTTTTCAGAAGATTTTTAAATAGATTTATAACATTTATATATATAATGTCAGATTGTAAAGACAGGTTCTATTCATTAAACATATATGTATGAAATCTGAAAACATTTGTAAAGGCCTAATGGAAAAGCTATATTTCTTAAATATACATATATTAAGTCTGAAAGTATCTGTGAATAGGTAGAAGAAACACTATAAGTATAACTAGTGATTTTTGTTCCTAATTGATCTATGAAAACATGTTGTTCTGGAAAAATGTTGCAGACATACTGCACTTTGAGAAAGGTAGATTTGAGCAGTAAAATCTCGTACAATAATTGAGAAGAACTTTGCACTGATTTCTGGATTACTATGTGTTTCTGTTGTAGCCAATGTTTGTAGAAGTGCTGGTGCTGCAAAGAAAAGGGAAAAATTAGTACAAATCTTGCTATTTTGGATAACATAATTTAAACTGCATATATCTGATTTTTTGTTGAAAGATGAAGAATAATTATAAGTATACCTAGCCTTGGTAGGGCTTCCGTTGCTGTCAACAAATTGGATCTCGTTGTCTTCGTTTATTGTAAATGTACCATTGATTTTGAAATCACGTAGCATATACATTGTTGCTTGTTTCCTTTGAACATAGTCTTGAAAAGACATATGCGCTAGGTTGGGAAGTAACTGTTTCAAGAGCAATTTGTTTCGGATGCAACATTGCAGATTGGTGTTGTTGGACTTGATTATGCAATTAAGACACTATGAATAGGAAAAGGACGAATTTTTATTGCACTTTAGGCAATTAACTGTTGTCTCCTCTATCATTTTAGAGGTTGGTATTGGTGAATTGCATTCAACACAAACTGGTTCAAATGGCGTAGAGTAAATGCTTGCAATTGTCAATGCTCCTTTTATATGTTCATAGAGGAGGACAAGTAGTATATGTCAAAATAGAAACAGATGAAAAAACAATTGCATATTGACAAGTAGAGGTACTGTTTCATTTGTACTTACAGAGAATGTTGGAGGGTTCAATTTTCCGAGTTCTTCTGCTGCTTCTGCATTCAATTTTTTGATGAATGTAGCTTGCGTTGTTCGAAGTGTTCTGTCCTTCAGTTATTTCCTATTTGTTATGTTTTTGAATAACATAATTGGAAAATGGCCTTTTTGCAATTCTTGCTCAATTTCATCGTAGAGCGGTGCAAATGTTTCAAATAACTGCAACTGCAATAGAACACAGAAAGTTAAATTTTTTTTTTTCAAGCTAAATTGAAATGTAGGATGGAACTAGCAATATAAAAACATTGCAAATTAATTTATGTTACCGTTGCTCTATTGTCATCGAAATTTCCATCTTTAATTTGCAATGTATATTGGAAACCAACTTTCCGTGCAGCTGTGACAATTGCTGTAATTGTTCCAATTGGATATGTTTCTGTATTTGTTGTAAGCTGTTTTACTGTTGTATCTGGAATGAATTTGTATTCTTTGCAAATTGTTGGTATGTTCTGTATGGTGCTTAGTTCAGTTAGTAGCAGAATCCAATCACAATCACCGCGTTCATAATTTGTTTTGGGAAGAACTTTAAACTTTGTAATAGATATTGATTTTCCTGGTGATATTTTTTGTCCATGTTGTTCAATAAGATCAGTTGGTATGGACAATGTGATTGTCATGATTCCTTCGGCATCTGTCAAATCTGCACGTAGTATTTGTCGTGCTTTGTGGACTTTATCAAGGTATGTGCTATAGATAACCATAACATCTCCATTGAACATTTTTCCAATTTTGCGAATGTTTAGTTCTTCAATGGTAACTGGGACTAAATATGTTGCTTTCAATCTGTGTATTGATGATGTTGATGTGGCAAAAGAAACAGTTAGAAGTAAAATATATTGGTGATAAATATAAATGCTATGTCAATGGTACGTATAAGAATTTGTTTCAAATTTACTTGTCTGATTCAATTGCACCTGATATTTGTTGTCCTTTGTCTATTGTAGCTTGTTGTCCAGAACTGTGAGATGAAAAAGATGCAACGTCATTGAATGGTGCACTTGAACACCACGATGAAGTGTTTGGTAAATTTTAATAACTAAAAATAAAAATAAAACTATAAGCTTATTGTATATTGTACTGGAAATTGAATATATATTTTTTTAACTGAAACGTGTATGAATTTTATTTATAAGAAGAAAAGCGAATGGGTCTTTGCCAAAGCGACCCCTATTACATAGCTGTTGTCCATCAAATGTTGTTTTTGGATTTTTAAAATATCAAGGAGTTTCAAGGGAACTTTCCTCGTTTAATATTAGCAGCCCTTTTGTAAGTGAGCACCCTTTGTTCGCCATCCGATCTGCTTCACTATTTGAATTTCTGAGGATGTGATAAAACTTGTAGGATGCAAAGTCTAATAGGAATATTTTCAATCTGCCCAAGATTCTGTTGAGGCCAACATTGCTGAAAAGATCTTCTGAGTTTAATTTTTTAATTAATATTTCAGAGTCGCCAAATACTTGGAGATCTTTGACCCCTTTGTCTCTTGCTATATGACAAGCTTTGAGGAGCCCGAATATCTCAGCTTGATTATTGTTTTTCTGGCCTAGACCCCAACAGAAGGAATCTCTTGAAGACCCATCCGGGGAGTAGATGAACCCACCAGCACCGGAAGCACCGGGGTTCCCTTTGGACGCCCCATCGAAAAATATTGTGGTTGAATTTTGGGACCGCCACCAATTTTGGAAAATATCATCAGGATCTCTCTTTCGCCAGTCCGGATTTGCTGATTGGGGGATGAGGAGATACTTTTGTGAATGAGGCACAAGGGGGCCAAGCCACCACTTTTCCTCAGGCAGAAGCAGGGGATCTTCTTTAAAAAACTGCTGCTGTGCTGCTTCCAAGAGGAAGGACTTGGCTTTTGCAGCAACATGCAGCGGGGTGTGATTCAAGTTTTTGAAAATCATCTGGTTGCAGGCCAACCAGACTTGCCAACAGACGAATTTGGGAAGAGCAGTCCAAACTTTACGCCAAAATGACTTGTATGGGATTTGATAAGGGTAGAGGAGGCTCCAAGAAGCAAAGAGATCCATGACAGAAATCTGAGAGGGAGAAACAATCTGAAAATCCTGTAGGATGAGGTCCCAAACCTCCTTGGCGTATAGACAATCCACGAATAAGTGTTGAGCTATTTCTAGATTGCTCCTGCATAAAACACATCTATGAGGCCCTACAATTTTTCTTTTCACAAGGTTATCTCCTGTTAGGAGCTTATTATGGACCAGAGTCCAGAAAAAGAAATTCACTTTTGGTAAGGCTAAGAGCTCCCAGACATGCTTCCAAAAGGCAGGAGTTTGACTGCTGCTCCTTGGTGCTTGTAGCACTCTATATCCTTCTGCAGTAGAGTAATCCCCTGTCTGGCCCCATCCCCAACGATCTTTCATGGTTCGATTGACCGGAAATACCTCCTCTAACAGATCGACAAGCAATTTTTGTTGAGGAATAAGTTGGGCAGGGACACCATGGAAATCCCAGCCGGCCCAGTCTCCACGGTGATCCCAAATCGAAAGCTCATATATGCTGTATATGCCTGCTCTTTCCAGCCAGTTTCTCAGATCAGAGATATCCTCATTTTCAGACAAGGGATCGTGCCCCATGATGCGATCTAGCCACAGGTGTGTTCGTTTGCCATTACTTGGAATCCTGTACATGGAATTTTTGAAGAAAATGCTGCTTTTGCAGCAGAGTCTCCATATCTGCGTGCTATTAGCTATGTTGGACAATTGCAGATTTCTGAGTGATAGATTGTTTGCGTATTTTGTCCGCAAAGTCACACTAACAGGGTGAGAGGGCTCGTGGATCATCTTCCACAAAATTTTACCTCCCAGCACAATGTTGACAAGAGTGGGATCTCGAATTTGCAGTCCGCCCTCTGCAATCGGTTTTTTGACCAAATCCTAGTTAACTAAATGCATTTTTTTTTCATTGCCCTTCCCTCCTTGCCATAAGAAATCTCTAAGAATATTAGAGATCTGCTCCATCACGTTTCTAGGAGCAAGCAGAAATGCAGCTTGATAGATTGGCAGAGCAGACAGCTGAGACTTTATTAGGATGACTTTACCTCCTTTAGTTAACCAGTAGCCTCCCCAAGCAGTGATTTTAACTTTAATTTTGCTGATGATTTCGCTCCAAAGCGACCTCTTATTCACACTAGAAGTGATGGGGAGACCAAGAGACTTGATCCTGTCCCATTGAGCATTTCCTTTGAAGCCAAGAAGATTTTCTATAGTGTTGAGATCTTGTTGGTCTATGTTCCAGCTGAAGACTTCACTTTTGCTCTCATTGACTAAAGCTACTGAAACTCTGCAATAGCTTCTAAGGACAGTGTCGAAGGCTTTTTCTATTCTGATAGAAGCACCTCCAAGAAGAAGGGAGTCATCAGTAAAGAGAGCGTGATTCAGAGGATCAGCACCATTGGAGGGTTTGAGTCCCAGGAGGGTACCTGCAATTCTTTCTGCTGCGAGTTTTCGACTGAGGGAATCTACCATTAAGATGTACAGGAAGGGGGAGAGAGGGCATCCCTGCCTGATGCCTCTTCGAGCTTGGAAAAAATTTGTTGGGCATCCATTGATAAGAGGGGAAATACACGGATTGTTAATGCAGGATTTTATAAGTTGAACAAAGTGAGAAGAAAAGCTAAAGGAGAGAAGAACTTTGCTTAGGAAAGAGCGATTGACTTTATCGAAGACATTTGCCATATCTAATTTTATCAACATACCTTTCTCTTTTCACTGCTTGCTTGAGTGGATTATCTCCTGTACTTGAATAACGTTGTCCAGAATGTGCCTGCCTTCCACGAATCCGCCTTGAGAACTGGAAATTAGTCTTTTGAGCAGAGGCTTGATTCGATTTGCTAAGAGTTTGGCCAGAATTTTATAAGAAGCGTTACACAGCGATATGGGCCTAAATCTTGCAAAGGTTTCCGGATTGGTGTCTTTGGGAATTAAGGCTAAGTAGGTGGAGTTGGTTCCTCCACCTATTTTAGATTTTTTCATAAAGCCTCTTATCATTTTTTGGAGGTCGAGTTTGATGATTTCCCAACAGGACTTGAAGAAATGGATTGTAAATCCATTTGGCCCAGGGGCCTTATCTGCATCCATGGACCATATTACCTTGATAATTTCCTCCTCTGTTATAGGTCTACAGAGGTCTATATTGTCATCAGGGCTGATGAGTAAAGGGATATGAGAAAGAAGGTCAGCTGCTTCCTCATCATCGCCTTGTGTTCCCTCACTGTATAGGTTCCTGAAATGAATTTCAGCAGCATCTTTAACCTGATTGAACCCTTTGCAGACTTGACCCTCCACAGTTTTGATTTCTGCTATATGATTCCTGGACAATCTAGCTCTATATTGTCGGTGGAAGAAGGAGGTGTTCCGGTCCCCTGCCTTTAGCCACAGACTTCTGGATTTTAATCTCCAGTATTCTTCTTCAAATCGTAAGGATTGGTATGCTGTTCGTTGAGCTTTTATTTCCTTTTCCAACAGCTCTGCATTAATGTCTTTTATTTCCATATCTGTTTGCAGGGACTGCAATGCTTGCACTGCATCTTTTCTTTGGCTGGTAGGAGTAGGGGCTGGTTTCTTTATCCAATCCTTCAACACGTGTTTTGTGGCCTTCAACTTTTTCTCCCAAACATAACATGAGGAATCTGTGAAGGATTTGGCCCATGCTGCTTTCACAGTCTCTGAGAAGCCCTCTCTCTCGATCCAAAGAGGGCAGAATCGAAAAGGAATGGGGCCCATATCCTCTTCATCTTCCAGTAGAAGCTGAATTGGCTTGTGATCAGAGGTCAATTTGGGAAGAATTTTTGAGATGATGATCTTTTTGTTCATCATAAGGGAACTTTGCACCAGGAATCGGTCCAAGCGGGCAGAAATATGATCTGGCCCAACCCGGTTGTTGGACCAAGTAAAGAGACCTCGAACAGGGCTGAAATCTAATAGATCCCAAAGCTGGGTGAGCTCTTCCATTGTGGCCAGCAAGGGATCTCTGCTACTGGAGCCTCCCCTCTTCTCTTTTGCTTTCAGAACAATATTAAGATCCCCAGCTATGATGATGTTGTTGGGGGAAAGCTGCTCTAAAAAAGCTGAGAGAGAATTCCAGCATTCTCGTTTTTCAGAGTAATTGACAGGAACATAAAGATTGAAAAGAGAGATAGTCAACTTACTTGCACAATGAGTTAGTTCGGTAAAGATCTAGTGTTGAGTTTCATGAGATTTATTCAGCTGGTATTTGTCATCTGTCCAGAGAGTTACCAACCCTCCAGAAAAGCCCCTTGCGCTGACTGCTTTGCCTGAACTTTTTTTCCATTTTGACTTGCTGATGTCTAGGAGGGCTTGCCCTTCTATCTTAGTCTCTTGGAGCATGAGAATGTCTGAGGGATCTGAATTCAAGAGGTCCTTGACTGCATCTATTTTAGAGGGATTCCCCAGTCCTCTGCAATTCCAAGAGACGAGCTTCATTATTTACTTGGGGGGGGGGTTGGGGCCTCCCTTGGGAGGCCTTGGTCTGGTATTTCGTCCAATAGACATTTCTATTGTGGACTGGCTTCCTTGAATTTTAGGCCTTTCGGCCTCCTCTTCCCTCATTTCTTTACGGGATTTCCTTCCATCTCTTTTTGAGGGGCGCTCATAGGCTTCGTCCTCTGAGGAGCCTGAGCTTTCCGTTGATTTTTTCTTTGTGACTTCGGCGTATGTGGGGTTGGAGGGACTGCCTTGGATAGCTTTCCCTCCCTCTTTGCTTGGAGGAGTGGTTTCTGCCCGTGCCAAGTTTTCCTGGGCTGAGTTTGCTGGATTGATCTGTGCGCTTTCTGTTCCATTTGTGGTTACTTCCTTTTCCAGATTGGACTTGGAGTTGCTTGAGGTTCCTATCATGTTGCCTTTACCAGCACCTTTTTTTGGATGTGCAGATTTCTGGACTAGAGTCCATTGATCCCCGCTTTGTTTATCTATTTGCTCCTCTGCCTTTTTCTTGCAGTGCTTTGCAAAGTGTCCATGACTGTGACAATGTCTGCATTTGAAGGGGAGCTGTTCGTAGTCCAATTCCTGGACATGCGTCCATCCAGCAACAGTGAGCTTGATTGCTTCCGGCAGCCCCTCTTCTAGGTCCACTTCTACACAGATACGTGCACATGAATACTGATCCTTTCTTACCGCTTGGTCTATGTATTTTCCCAGCGCGTTCCCGATGATCTGAAGGGATTTTTGGTTCCAGCAATAGAGGGGAAAATGGGGGAGTCTCACCCAAACCGGCACAGCAGATGGGACATCCTGAGTTGGATCAAAATCTGGAGACCATTTATTTAGATACAATCCCTGCGGTCCCATGAAGTAAGGGCTATTTCTGAATATTAAACTTTTGTCTTCCGGGTTTTCGAACACGAAAACGAAGAATCCTTTGCCAACAAAGTAGCTTTTTTCTCCCTCTTTGGTCAGAGGTTTCCAGTTCCTTTGGGTCCATTCATCCACCGACTTGGGGGACGGCCAAAGGCCCGTGAACTGGCCTATCAGGCCTCTCTGGGAAATTGGAGGAGATCTTAGTGAAAACGAGTTCAAATGTAAAGTGAAGAGGAAGCTTGACAAGTTTCTAGAGGAAGGGTGAGGAAAAGGAATTAAAGGTTGACAAGAAAAGAAGAACAAGAAGACTGGGGTTGATAGAATTATGCATGTAACATTTTTGATGTAAATAAGCAGTTGGTGATGATTGTCAAGTTTAAGCACGGAACATTATTGAGATGATGAAAAGGGAAAAAAATTGTATGGTAGTGCTAAAATACTATAGAGAATAAGGTTCAGTATTCTGTAGTGTTTACTGTTAGATAACTCCAAAGTGGTTATATATAGTTTGCAATTTGTAATGGAGCGTGTCTCATGTGTGCATGAAAATATTACAATGGGTTGGAAGACAAATTCAAGAATTAAAATGAATTCTGTGATGCTTGAGAAATAAATCATCGATGCATAGTATAATTCTATATGAAGAACAATGCTATAGAAGTCAGTACTAGTAATATAAAAATAGGTCTTGCAATAGTTTTGTAGAAAGAAATAAACAGTTAAACATAGAGATATCTCTATA
This sequence comes from Pinus albicaulis, assembly GCA_034641835.2. NCBI lineage: Eukaryota > Viridiplantae > Streptophyta > Pinopsida > Pinales > Pinaceae > Pinus > Pinus albicaulis. Next base: position 734,259,555 of record CM076575.1, read on the forward strand.
CATATGCATTCAAGGGTAAGTAAGTTCCATGCAGTAAGCAAACCTGGATGTGTTTATTTCTTTTTGTGACTTGTCTTTGCCTATTTGACTCATTGTAAAAATCTATAGTAATCTGCAAGACATACAATTAGAAGTCAAAGTCATAGTAGTTAAAAGGCTATAATGCAGCTTTCAAAGACCTTTTTTAGAAACAAATTAAAGGTATGTTTCGTAATAATACTCACTATTGATTTCATTTGTATAATAAGGACATGAGTATGCAAGTCTGACGCTATTGACTAGAAAAAAGCATTAGAATACTTTCATTTGCACTATGTTTGTGTTGCATTTTTGTCTTCAATGATGAGACAAATAGTATCATGGTCGGTCCAATATGTATCTAACCTGAATGTCTTATAGCTACAAGTTATGTTTGACCCTATGTGATCAATGATTGATAATTGTTGATTGTTATTTGTCTCTAAAAGAAAATGAAGGTTGTAATTGTGCATATACAATCTTAGTTAGTTAGTTTTGTTGTTGCTTTCAAGCATATTTATGTTGAAATCGCTGACAATTGCTATTGTTTGATTTGAATGAATTTTGCATAATGCTTTTGAAAGAAGATCCAATGTATCGTTCAATGTTGCATATGGTGCAACATAGACATTCACAACTACAATATCCATGTCATGAAGAAGCATATTTGCTAGCGTAGTTTCAACGTTTTTTTCTTCAAAATGAATATGTTTCAAGATCTTTATATGCTTTTTCATACAAATTAGCAAACCATGTTTACTATGATTTGATATGCAATTGAATGTTTCAAGTCTTTTTAGAAGCATTGGATCTTTCAAATGTGTTTCTTGTAAACATAGGATGTCAGATTGCATTAGATCATAGTCATTTAACAAATCATCAATATGTATTTGTAAACTGCAGGTGTTTAGAGAAAGAATTGAAATGTATGCTTTTGTTTCTAATAATGAATAGTTGTAGTCTAGTTGCCACTTTGCGTTTCTTTGTAAACGTTCCATTTCGACATAAATTTTGTGTTGAATTCAGAAGTTTTGTTTCTTAAGTGGACTAAGAAAATACAATGATTCTATGTTTCTCACACGAGAAAGAGTTGTATATACTAATCCATGGCGTCGTATTCCTAAAGGATCAAATACAAGATTGTCTTGTGTCAAGCCTTGTGATCTGTGTATTGTACGTGCACATGCTAGTTGGATTGGGAATTGTTTTCTGATTTTCAAGTTTCCTGTTTTTGCTAATACATAAATTGGCTTTGTTGTTCGCAGTATGGGAGTCCAATCGCTAGAAATTTCTTTGCTATATAGAATAGCAAATTTATGTGCTTGTCAATGGCCAACACGCTCATCATAGAATTTGATCCATATTACATCAAAGTTGTCTAATTTTACATATGCTTTAATGATACCATCTGCACAGTTGACTAGACCGTCTTGTAAGTCATAGTTTCTTGCATATATTTCGACTAGCATGTTAAGTTTTAGGACAATTTGTGAAGGCAATGTTGCTATTTGTGCATGAGATGGTATGTGTCCATGGTTTTCTTCTTCGCAATAAATTTCATCAATTAAAATTTCATCACCAGGAACAATAGACAACATTTTCTTGTTATGTAATGCTACATCTTTATTCCTAAAAAATAGATAGGGGAAAGTAGGATCATTAGGAGCATTTCGAATACAATTTCTATTTAGGTAATTCAAATCATCTTCTGTTTGATTATTATACACATCCTATTCAAAATGCTAATGAATATTTCATTTGTTTGACGCTTTGCAATGTGCAATTCATAGTACTTTACATGTTCTTTCCAAAAGTCATATGTTATTGGTTGCCTTCTTATTGTAGGTTGTTCAAATATTAGTGAATCTTGTATAGGTTGTGTTTGGTACAAGTCGCCACAAAATATGATATCAATGTTTCCAAAGTATTTTTTTTTATTATGCTTAATGTTTCTTAGTCGATCATCAATTTGATATAGAAAAAAGCTTCCAATTAGAGATACTTCATCAATGAGAACAACCCTTAATTCTTCGTACAGTTGTGTTAAGTTGTCTAATACATCGTTGCTAAGTGGAATAAAACTAGATTTGTTGAAAGACATTAGCAATGCAGAATGAATTGTAACTCCACCTGCATTATATGCAACTTTACTTGTATATGCTAATATCAAACCTTTTGGTTTCAAAGGGTCTGTATTGTAATGTTCATTGTAGATGCGCATGAGCATTTGAAATATTTCTTTTGCTGTGAATGTTTTTCCAATACCAGCTCCTCCAGTAAAAAATAAGTAGAATGGTTTGTCTATGTTCTTTCGTTTTTTCATTGCAATGTCTTTGAGTATTGCTTGTTGTTCTCTATTAAGCATTCTCCTAATATTGTAGTATTTTTCGTTGCTAAGCATAAATGGATGTTCTATAAATTGAAAACCAATGTTAAGATGTCTTTTTTTGTCATTGCATTGGGGAAATTGCAAATCTTTAGCCAAGTCATACTTCTCAGTAACATCATTGGATATTTCAAGTTTTTTTATTGTATGGTTAGAAGTTGCAGTGCTGTTATCAATTTTTTGAATTGCTTCTTCCAAATCACCCCATTTCTTGTTCATGTTATATGTGAAATTAGTTTCATTGTTATTTATTGTGTTCTTATGCAACATGTATGCACTCTTCCATGTAAAGAAGTCTTGCTTTAGTGCATTTTCATTGTCTTCGAACGAAACATATAGCAAAAGTTTTTCTCTGTAATATTTTTCATAGTTAATGTGTTTTTTGTATTTAATGAATCGAATTACTTTTTCTTTTTTTCTTTTTGATATTGGTCTGCCATCTTTCCTATACTTTGATACAAATTCGGCTAAACATACATGCTTAATAGCATTAGGCCTATTGATATAGTAATCAATTATAGAACTGCACATAACATCTTCAGAGTTGTCAGGAATTTGTTTCAGAAGAGTAGTTGGTTTAAGTATAAATGTGCGTTCGTCTGTTGGTGCTGTGTTTATAAAGTTGCATTCTCTTGAACTATGATTCAATGGTAGTGAGAGAGCTATGTGGACTGCTTGTTGAGCTGAAATTTGTTGAAGGTTAAGCAAAGCATTGCCTAGAGACCGTATCATTTGAATAACATCAATTTTTCTCTTTTCAAGTTCTTTTCGTATCCTTTTGAATGCATTTGTCATAGATCTGTCAACTTTGGTCATATATGAAGTGCAATATGAAGCTGCAATATATGCATTTAGAAAATATTGAGCATCTGTATTTGCATTCCATAGGTGTGGCATATTGTATGCAAAGCTATTATTCCATATTTCTGATTGTTTTCGTCGCAAGAATACCATTGGTTGGGTTAATGTACTTTGTATTAATTCGATGTAATCATTTTTCGTTAACTGGAATTCATCTAAAAATTTTTTATGACTAGTTGATTTGTCATAGTGTTTTTTCTCTAAGGTGCTTTGCAAGGACAAAACTTTTTCATTTATTGAGCCATGTAGCGAAGTAATTGGTTCAAGAATCCTTGTTCTTTTCATTGGTAGCATTGGAAATTTGTATCTACACTGTGATGCTTTTCTTTTTTTATAGATTTTGGTATGATGATGTTCATGTATCTTTGCGAGTTCTGGATCAAGGTGATTTGTGCTACAAGTTATATAGTTATCCAAGAAGTTTTAAATTTCTAAGTTAGTATTAATTCCATATACTGGAGCATTTTCTATCCATATAAGAGCATGTTCATGTGCACTACCTCTATTTTGGAACTCAGTTACAAAGTAGTAATCTAGTATTTTGCCAAAAAATGTACTATCTTGACAGATAAATTGCTTCAATGCATTTGTCTTATGTCTATAGTAACGTGTACATGTTACTGGGTCCTTTCTGACAAGATAATCAATGTTGTATTCCTCAATTGTTCAATATGTTTCTTTTTATTTCTATTGCTATGTAATTTAGTAAGAGTTTCTACTAGTGGTGTCCAAAGATGCTCTACACTTGTAAATGTAACAAAGAAAGTTGGAGGACCTAATTGTCGTATCATTGCAAAAATATGTTTTTGCATTTGTTGGTGGTAATTAGGAGAAATTCTTATGTGTTTGAAATCTATGTATCCAATGTGACTTTTTAGTAACTTTTCTAAGTTGGGCTTGTACTTAACATCTTTTGCTAACAACTTTCTTCCTTGTAATTTTCCTTTCCTTATTCGTACTGAGATGCATGAAATGACCTTTTCAATGATTATTCGCATCGTCTTGAAGAAAAAATTTGTAATGTGATAGGAAAAGTGACAACTGTAATGCATTAGTTCCCATTTTACTATTTCTTGGTAATGAAATCTTTGTAGTATATCATCGTCACGTGGATTTCCAAAGAATAGTGTTGGGAAAATCATTTCTTCTGCATGTTTGTCTTTGAATATCCCAAGTGGTCGTTGCCCCTCAGCTGGTGCTATTTCAATAATCTTGTCTTGTAAATCATGAATTCATTGCGGAGCTATGAATCCATGTACCAAGGTTTCAGTTGGCCTTTCACTTTCTGAAATGCTATCAGTTTCACTTTTTCTATCAATGTTGTCATCCTCGGATTTATTACCTTTATTGTCCAATTCAAGTATATGATTCTAATTGCTATTAATGGAAATGTTTTCAATTTTATACAAATTTCGAGAACATAGTTCTTTAAGTGCTCTCATGACAGTATGCACACGCACTTTTCCTGTTTGATATGCATTCTTGTATTCTAGTCGCTGTTTTAATGCAATAGCAATTGTCATTGTATTGTTTATGGATTGTGGCAATGCTTTTTGGACAATGTCCATATGGACAGGTACATTGATTATTGAACAAATTAAGCCCATTTGTGATCTCTTCTTGCCACATTGTCTTATTTGTGCAAAGGGAATTCTCAATGCAACAAGTCTTTCCTCAAGCTCTAAAAGTCTTGTTACAGTATGCAATGGCTTTTTACATCTTATTTGTTCAGGTGTTGCAAAGCGAGGCAAATTTGCATTGGCAAGTGCTGTTTTGCAAGATCTACAAATGATATTTAAACACAATGTCTTCTGTTTTCCAGATATGTTTATGTACATTTTTTCTAATTCAAGTCCAATGCTTGACATGTTCTTTTGAAATTGCAATGTCTTACATATTGGACATTTGGTTTTTGGTGTGTCTTCAATTTGTTGTTTGTAAATTACTATGGGAGTACTTTTTCGTGATGAACAATTTTTATCTGCTATTTTATTTCTATTTTCTCCAATTTTATTTGGGTCATTTGTATGTATCATTTGTTTCAATTTGCGCAAGTTTATTCTATCGTTGGTGTTTTCGTGCATTTGTACTATTCTATGTTGCAGATTGCACTGATTTGTATTTTGATTTGATAGTAATGGTTCATAATGAATGTCTGATGTACTTGTTTCAAATGATAATATGTTGTACGTTTGACTGAAATTTGTTTTTGATTGGTAGTAATTCACAATGGTTTTATTGATAAATGACCATATTTGTATGTTTACACTGAATATGATCGATGTCCATTGGAAGCAAAATGATGTTCCCTCAACTCCTCCTTTTTCATATGGCATTGCCATATTAATTAGGTATTGTTGCCAGCCTGCAACCATTGTTTGACTTTGTATAGTTTCATTTGTTAAGTGTTTTTCTATACAATTTAATGCATCATTACTCCTAGCCATTAGTGCATTGCAAAAAGATTGGACAATGTAGAGTCTGAGAGACTTTTCATCAAGTTTAGGCGCTATTAAATGAAAAATTGCACTGAACATGCTATTGGCACATTTCGACATAGTTGTTTTTTCTATATGCAATCCATGAATTTGCATTTCATGAACAACAGATTCATAATGGTTTTCAAGATATTTGCAAAGAGGTGACTAATCCAGGTGGATATTGGTGGCCACCTGCCTATTCCACTTGGGCCCCCACCATTGTCTCTTTCAGTTTTTCAGTTTCGGCAGAATTTACTATTTTTAGCAGTTTTTCGGGTCCTGAACTTCCGGAGCCGTTTTGAGGCCCTAAACGACGTTTTTTGGGCATCGCGCCTCCAGTGAATATCATTCCGTTTTGGAATGATATTCATGGCGAAAGTTGTAGTCCTCGGATATAGCTTTCTAATGATGTATCATGTGCGTCAAACGGAGATAGTATGCCAAAGTTACGTCCCTGGGAAGTTGAAACACCAATTTACCCAAACGGGGCCCATAATTTTGGCGCTTCATCTCCTAGGGTTAGGTTTTTGGATGTTTAGGATTATCCATTGTTTCTCAATAATAAATAGGCCCTCGCGCCTCATTGTAAAGCAGTTCAGAGGTCTGTAGCCACCACATCTCTTCTCAGAGATAGCTACCAGTACCCTAGCTAGTTTTATTTCCATTGTCTGTAAGCAAATTTCGGTTCTTTGATATTAATGAAATGAAGTGTTATTTCCGCTGCATCTCTGTATTTATGGTTATGTGTTTATTCTGTTGCGTTCCTGCATAAATCCGGATCAGTGGTATCAGAGGGGTCTGCTTTTTCTCGATCCTTCTTTGCATATCCCCAACGAGGTCGGGGTATAAGGAGCTAGGGCTTGATCTGGTGGAACCTTTGCAAGATCAGCCTCGCAAACCTCGACGGACGCCCATGGGGGACGAAAAGAAAGATGAGGGAGCAGGAGATCCTATCAAAATATTGCTCGAGGAGGCGCTCGAAAAACAAAGGAACACGATGATGGATAACTTTGCTGATGGATAACTTTGTTCGGATCCTTCAATGGTGCCCACGGCGGCGCATACGCATCAGCTGGCCACTGCAGAGTGCGACTCCTTTTAAGGTACAAGTAAATTTTGACATTCCCATATTTGAGGGTCAAATAGACGTAGATGCCGTAGATAGATGGTTGAATCTATTAGAAGGATATTTCTCTGTTCATGACTTTTCAAATCGGGAGAAGATTATTTTTGCACTCCTCAAAGCTACCCCCCATGTTAAGGACTGGTGGGAAACCTACTGTGAGAACAAGGGCCAGACAGAACCCTCTCTGTTCTCGGACGTACCAACTTGGAATTCATCTTCATTGGAACCAACACCCTGAACTCCACTAGACAACGATTCACCATTTTGTAGTAGTGATTTTCCATTTGTACTGGTGATTTGCCATGATTTTACAAGATAATATAATCTCATGAGAGATTCACCAAAAAATTATATATACATATTATATTATTAATAAAATATCCTTCCATTTTTCCTAGGTATAATGGGGATTCGCACATTTATTATATATATAAATTTAGGGGGTTTCTTAAAATTTTCCCTGGAAACATATTATTGATGCAAAGTGCAATGCCATTGTTGCCACTATGAAGATCCAGAAGGAGGAACCATAAGATCTAGAGGAGGAGGAACGTCTCTTCCACTCCCAGATTTAGGTAAAGGGCTCACCAGTACAGTTCATTGTCGACAATGGGAGCCAAAAGAACCTCATTTCAGCAGACGCCGTGAAGCAGTTGGGATTGTCGACCATAGATCACCCACATCCATACACCATCTGGTGGCTTCACCAAGGACAAGATCTCTGCATCAACCAGCAGTGTCGCCTTCCCTATAGCATCAAGCCCTTCACAGATGAGGTATTATGTGACGTTGCTTCTATTGATGTTTTTGTTGTATTATTAGGATAACCATACTTGTGAAAGCGTCATGTTGTGTATGAGTCTCGGCCTCACACTGTTATTGTTACTTTGGGAAATAATTTGTACAGGATACCAGAGGTACCACCTCCTGCCGCTATCTCTTTGGTTACTGCAAAACAATGCAGTAAGCTCATTTCCCAAACTAGGAAATTCATTTTCCTGATGATCCGCCCCAGGGCAAGAAGAAGACTATGGCCATGACCTCTAGATAGGGCTCCTCTACATGACAACAATAAATGGATAAGGTTTTGGAGGAGTACAGGGACATCTTCACCTCACCCACAGGGGTTCCTCTGCGCTGTTAGGTCAAGCACCTAATTGATCTGACCCCAGGTGCACCACTACCAAATGGACCGATCTATCGGCGCTCTGTTCTGGAGAACGATGAAATCAAGAGGCAGATTCAGGAGCTGCTGTAGAAAGGTCACATCTAACCAAGTTCATCGCCTTGTGGGAGCCTGATCGTGTTGGTACAGAAGAAGGATGGGACATGGAGACTCTGTATTGACTATCGGGCGAAGAACAAGATCACTGTCTGGAATAGGTACCTGATCCCACAGATTGATGACCTTCTCGACCAACTCAAGGGTGCAAAATATTTCAGCAAGATCGACTTGAAGTCTGGATATCACCAGGTACCAATTGAACCCTCTGATGTGTGGAAGACTGCCTTCAAAGCTAAGGAAGGCCTTTTCAAATGGCTAGTCATGCCTTTCGGGTTGACGAATGCTCCCGCAACCTTCATGAAGATGATGGATGACATCTTGCGGCGATTCACCAACTCATTTGTAGTGGTTTACTTGGATGACATTCTGATCTTCAGCCAGACTTGGGAAGAGCACCTTCACCACATCCGAAAATTCCTCCAAACATTGCGGCAACACAAGTTGTGTGCCAATTTGGAGAAGTGCACTTTTGGCATGACCCAGGTTCCATATCTGGGATTCATTATTGATGAAAGGGGGGTGCATGTGGATCCAACCAAGATCCAAGTCATTCAGGATTGGCCAGCCCCAATCACTATAACAGAGCTTCGTAGCTTTCTGGGTCTTGCTAATTTCTACCATAGGTTCATGTTGGGATTCTCTCATATCACTTTGCCCTTGAGTCAAGTCACCAAGGGAGGAGTGAGAGAAAAATTATTTTGGTCGAAACCTCAACAGAAGGCGTTCATATTTTTTGAAAAATCGCCTCTGTTCTGCCCCAGTGCTCACATTACCAGACTTGCAACAGCCATTTGAGATCAAGACAGATGCCTCTGACTATGCTATTGGGACAGTTCTTACTCAACAGGGACATCCAATGGCATATCACAGTGAGACATTGTCTGACACAGTTCGCAAGTATCCCACTTATGACAAAGAAATGTATTCCATTGTGAAAGATTGTCGACAATGGAAGCATTACATTTTGGGGAAGGAAACAATAATCCACACAGACCACCAGCCCTTGCAGTTCATACAGACACAAGGGAAGTTGCAGAATGATCACCATCAGAAGTGGTCCACATATCCGCAACAGTTTCATTTGAACATCAAGTACAAGAAAGGTAGCACCAATAATGTTGCAGACTGCCTCAGTTGACCACCGATCATGGCGCTCACCACTGTTCTCAACTCTTATGGGCACGAGACTTCTGATTGGCCGCTTCTCTATGAGAGCGACCCAGAATTCGGCCACACTTACAAGGCACTCTTGGGGGGTACGCAAGTTCCAAATTTTCACCTCCAAGATGCACTTTTATGTCACTTGGGACACCTTTGTGTTCCTTCAAGCGAGTGTGCCAAGATAATATGGGAAGCACACTACAGTCGAGTCGCTGGGAATTTAGGGGTCGAGAAAATAGTAGCAGTACTGCAGAAGTATTTCTATTGGCCGAACCTTCGAAAGGATGTCGGGAAGCACATCAAGTCCTTCACTGCTTGTGCCATTGCCAAACTGACCATCAAGAAGCAAGGCCTATATACTCCGCTACCTACCCCTAGTCGACCTTGGGAATCCATCTCCATGGATTACATGTTGGGCCTGCCTTCTACTAAGCATGGAAATATGTTGTGTTTTCGTGGTCAGCAGAGAGATTCTCGGGCCAGCCTGTGCTGGAGGGATCTGCTGAGAATATCCACAATAAAAGCCAAAGCCACTGCTAAACACTCTTCTTTAACAGTGTCAGGTTACTTTGGATCCACGATCATCACTTATCTCAATCAGGATGGGGTTTGCCACCAGCCATTTCAGTCCAAGTCACCCAGTGGTTTGAACACACCAAACTCCTTGGAATCACATTTCCATCCACAAACAGATGGCCAGACAAAGGTCGTCAACAGAATGATTGTACACATTCTGCGCATGTACAATTCAAAGAATACATGAACATGGGACAAGAGCCTCCCCTATGTAAAACATAGTTATAACCAGGCTCTCCACATTTCAATCGGCCATAGCCCTTTTCAGATGGGCTTGGGATTCCATCCACTATGTCCCATTGACGTAGCCATGCCATTTGCGACTACTCAGGCCAATTCGACTCATGTCCAGTCTGAATTTGACAAAGCAAATAGCTTCATCGAGAGCATTTAACACATCCACCAACAGGTTCATGACATATTGGATAGAGCCAATGCTAAGTACAAGCAACGCCATGATCAACACCGAGTGCCACAAAACTTCCAGGTGGGCGACAAAGTATGGCTACATTTGCAGAAGGAGTGCCTCACTGGACCCCACCGCAAGCTTCGCCTACTCCGATACGAGCCGTACACCATCACCAAGGCTATAGGGAACAATGCCTTTGAGCTCAGTATTCCACCATTCCTTGGTCTGCACCTAGTATTCAATGTGGACCGCCTTCATCCTTACTTCCCACCTCTGACATTGCAGAACAACTCACACCAACAGAGTTAAACCTAGACTGCATGGAACAGGCCACCACAGATTGTATCATGGACATGTAAATCAAGAACACTCGCCAACATAAGATCCAACTGTATCGGGTTGTCAAAGTTGGCCAACTCCTGCACCAAGGAAAGTGGTTCACCAGGGACCAAGTTCAACAGAAATTTCCTCATCTCATGGAGGAACTTAGCACAATGGGGACCATTTCTTCCTAAGGGGGGAGGAATGTTCCAGGTGGATATTGGTGGTCACCCTCCTATTCCACTTGGGGCCCCACCATTGTCCCTTTCAGTTTTTCAATTTCGGCACAACTTACTATTTTTAGCAGTTTTTCGGGTCCTGAACTTCCGGAGCCGTTTTGAGGCCCTAAACGATGTTTTTTGGGAAAACGGGGAGCAACATGGGTCCATGGACTGATGTTGCTCACTCAAAATTTGTATTCCTAAAATAGATCTTTCTAACGAGGTATGGTACGCGTCAAACAGAGATCGTATGCCAAAGTTACGTCCATTGCATCTTTGTATTTATGGTTATATGTTTATTCTGTTGCGTTCATGCATAAAATCCGGATCACATAAAGAAAAATAAACCAGCCACAATATGGGAAAATAAAAATAAGGAAGATTCTAGACTAGCATTGATCGTTGAAAATAAAGAAGATGAATCATACATAAACAGTGAGTGCTCGACACACATGACTGAGGAACAAAACAAATTCATCAGTTTGGAGAAATGAAAAAGTGGTAGTGTTTCATTTGGAAATGACTCCTCTATCAAGATACTTGGCAAGGGTGTAGTAAGTCTTGGACGTGAAAATTTAAAAGCAACAAATGTCTTACTGGTTGAATATTTAAAGAATAATCTCCTTAGTGTTAGAAAAATATGCGGTTAGTGATAAAATCTCATGTTTGATTCCTGGAGATGTGAAATTAGAGAAAAATAATTAGGAATATTGGTTGCAACAGTAATCAAAATATCAAATAGCATGTACATCCTAAACAAAAAGGAGAGAAAGAAGATTGAATCCATTCAAAAGATCTCCAAGGATAACAAGGAAGGAAATGATGAGAAGATAGAAAAAAAAAGGTGAAGTATTATTGAGAACCGTAAGTTCCGAAGGAGTAGCCTCAAAGAGAAGAATTACCCTTTTCCATTGATGTCAAAGGAGGAGAGTGTTAGTCTTTTTTTATTCAGATGGTAGCATGAGACAGGAATTCTAGTCTCAGATAGTGCTAAGAGACTAAGGAATACAAGATATCCAATAATCAAAAATTGTTTCATGAGATATGGCTCTAAATCACCTTAATTAAATTAATTATCTAATAATTAAATTATTTCCTAAGTTTAACTTAGGAAATTTGGTTAATTAAAGTTAATTAATTAAGGATGTTCGAGATTGTTGTAGAGATTTTATTGATGGAGTCTAGTAAGTGATATTAGTCGTTAATGGAGATTTAATCTTCGTCATTGAAGTCTCAACAAGAGATTATAAGAGCATCTCGAAGGGGTGGAGAGAGATACAGTTGTGAGAGCATCAATTATCTTGGCATGTTCAGCTACCCAGTTCACGGCTTTAGTGAGTGCACAGTTCGATCCATGGGGAGAGCATCAGAGAGAGGGAGAAGTAGATAATTTGGGAGGAGGATTCTGGAGAATTTCCAGGCAAATTTCCAATGTTGGAGAGGCAGGAAAAGGGAGGTAGAATTAATATGTGGAGAGATTCGTCTAATTAATGTGAGATAATCACTCCAGTAGAGAAATTTTCCAGAAAGGGTTTTTTTTAGTTGACAGAGGTTGTTACACCATTTTTTGGTCATCTAACCATTTACAATTAGATGGATCAAAATACATCATGTAAGACCAATTTTACCACAGTAAAATTGCTTTCACTATAAGAAATAATTTAATAAATAGTAGTTTATTAAGTTATTTCTGGTCCAAATAGAAAACCCCATGAGGAATAATTAAATAAATCCTTATTTATTTGATTTTCCTCTAGGAATAATTAATTATACCTATGTTTAATAATATTCTTGGTCATATTTAACTCAATTAATGAGAAATAATTAGATAAATCATTATTTATCTTATTATTTGGGAATGATTAATTAAATCATCATTTAATTAATATTCCTTGTTAAATTTGACTAAATTATTTAGGAATAATAAAATAAATCATTATTTGTTAAATTATTCCTTAACATCATCCTCAAAATAATAAATAAATCATTTATTTGTTTATTATTTCTAAATAAATGGATTTAACCAATTTAAATTCCTTTTCCCTCCAACAAAATATAATAAAATATTCCAAGCAGTTAGATCTAGATATTGGTTAATAATATTTTATTATGCACCATTATCAAGGATAACTCAATATTTTGTTATAAATAGGAGGTTTTACCATTCATTATTTACCTTTGATCCTTTTATCATGGCTGGACTTTGATCCCCTTATCATTGTCATACTTTGATTACTTTTATTTTCTTTTTTCTTATCGAGCTCCCTTTGAGTTTTACACGTCTTGGGTTTTCTAAACCATTGAGAGAGAAACTTTGAAGTTGAATAATTTGAGGGGGTCTGGTAACATCATTCTTTGTTCTCTTCCCAAGTGTTAATATACTATAAAAAATTCTTTATAATTCTTGTCTTGTCCATTGGATATTTGGAAAAAATCTTATTTCATTTTACTATTTAGCTACTTTATTTTCATAGATATGGGTTTGTTTGAATTTGTTTCTAAAGAAGTTAGACAGCCATATTTGTTGTTAGGGTTGTTGTCCATGTGCAACTAAAGTGATCTCTTTCCGTACACTTGTGTTAAGAATTCATTCTAACAATTGGTGACTCCTGGGTTTTATTCAGATTCCTGTGTGACCATCTGCTTCAGTACCTAGGGTTTTTATTCAGTTATTTTTTAGCCTCTTAATGTTTTTTTTTACCTTTTATGCCCTAAAACAGTAAAAAATCTAACTTTCGAGTGTTTCTAGGTGTTTTCCACAGGTAACAAGTATCAGTCGTGCCACAGACAGAAAAAATTTTCGCAACATGCTGCCCGAGACTCCAGGAAGTGCAGCTCACACTTTTTATCCCAGAACCTATGAGTTCGGGCTCATATAGCACCTTTTGGGCCAAAAACTGTGATTTCATCAGCCTACAAGTCCGTACCTATGAGTCGCAACTTTTTTCAGGATTTTTTTTGTAATTTGCAGGGTTTGTTGCAAGCATTGGTCAGGGCTGTTTAACCTTTTTCTTTTCCTGTCTTAGGCATGGACATGCTCATTTTTTCTCTTTGAAGTGGGAACAAGCCCCTTAGGGTTTCAGTATGCTTCCACATTTTTAGGAAGGGTTTAGCTAAGTAGGTATCCTGATATTTTGCAGCATTTTCAACCATTGTTTAGGGTCTAATCCCTCTTTCTTTAAAATCCATTTAGATCTGTTATTATCTCATCCAAAACTCCCTCTTGAGTCTTGTTTGACCTCTCCCTTAGGGTCCCTCTTGTTTCCCTTAGGGTTTTAAATTGTCGCCTCCCATTTTGCAGCAGTTTTCCCGTTGATTTCTTGTTGTTTTCGGCACCTCTTTTCAACAAATCTAAGTCATTAGATCCCTATCCCTTAGACCAGATATATTTTTCCCACCTTGTGTGTTTTGAGTCAATTTCACCCACCTTTTAGAACATTTGTTTGGGATACCTTCTTTTTGGGTTGAATTTAAGCATCTTTAGCTATTTATTTTACTGTCATTTCAGCTTTATTTATAGTTATACAACATTTTTTCTTTTTCTTTATACACAACCGTATGGGATTAATTAAAACTAACACAGAGATTGCACACACGCACACCTAAAGTGAAGAGTGCTTGGTTTACACCACCAAGCCAAGACATAAACATCGTAATTAATTTATCTTCCCCTCGATACCTTTGTTTATCTCTCTTAATTATTGGGTTACTTGTGTCTTGCGATCATTGCACCCCCAAGGCATTTATCCCAGAGACTCCTAGGCATTCATCCTTCATTTCTGTTAGCAATTCTTACTCCACCCCGTAGACGTCGGGTTAGTCCTCTGTCGAGTCCCTATACCAACTCTGATTTTGGTCTATTGGGCCCTCACTCTGATTCTAAACCCGATTCTCCTCTACCTCATTCTCCCACCATGTCAGTTGCCAAATGTAGGTACTGGTCCTCAAGCTGGTGGTAGCCCCGGCCCTAACTCTAGAGCTGCTAGTATTGGAACCAATATCAAAACCATCCCGGCTACTCCCTTACTACCTTTTATGGTAAATTTGAGCCTCCCTGATTTCAGCCAGTTAATTAACAACCTTATACACCATGATCCAAGTTGGCATGTTATGCCAACTACGCTTCCTTCTGACATCCTTAAGTTCAAAGGAAACACTAGAGAGGACCCTACTAATCATGTTCGCTCCTTTAACATGTGGTTTTCATCCAATTCTATCACTAATGACTCCATCAGTCTTCGGTTATTCCAATGCATGCTCACTAGAGACGCTACAAAGTGGTATGTGGGCCAGGCCTCTGCCTCACATTCCACTTTTGCGACTTTTGCTAAAGAATTTTTGTCCTACTTCCAGCTACCACTCCGATATGATATCGGTAACGAGTTGTTGATAGCCTTTTTTCAAGCTTCTACCACCCACCTTTCTGACCATGTCCAAGAATGGCGTAGAAGGAGAAGCTTATGTCGAGCTCCCACATTCGACGACCATGTCTATATGGATTGGTTTCTCAGAATGCTTTTGCCTTCTATTGGTAAAGATGTCGCATCTCACTTCCCTCATAAAGAGGAATAATCTCTCCAAATCGCGTTGAAATATGACTTGATCTACACCCAGTATGGTTATGTTTATACCATCTTACCAGATCTTTCTAGACCTGGTGGTGCCAACGCACCAGGGGAATATCACGTCGCTAACGGTATCGTTGGATCTCTTTCACATTCGTATACTTATCCTCCCATGGGTTATGGTTTCCCTCAAGGAGGGGCCAGCTCCTCTGGCACTTATCCCCCTCCTGACAACATGTATCCAAGACAAAGCACATTTTCCCCATTGCATCAACCGATGCCAGGGCCTGAGGTTGCACAACCTATTTACCCCAATGTTGCTCAACCTCATTTTTATGCTTATCAATAGCCTGGTACTCCAACTCCTTTGGCATTAGCACCCCAACCTCCTATGTCTTCTCAACTTCTGCCATAGCAGCCACCTCCCCCTCCGAGTTAGGCGTATGTGTAGCAGAGTGCGACTGATCCTCCCAATTCCAAGAAAAAGAGGAAAGGCAACCAAAATAAACCAGCGAAAGGTAATCAAGGGAACCTGCCAAACACTAACAACTATAAATGGGGAAATCATTTCAAGAAGGACAGGCCTCTTCATATGAATAAGCCTGGTTATTGTTGTGGTTTCCATGGCCATTATACTCATGATTTCCCCCTTTTTCCCCAAATTTGTCAGTTGTGGGAAGCACAAGCAGCAGCTAGATGACAGGAAGCCATGGTTTTGGCTCCTCCAAATACTACACATGTTCAACCAGCTATTTTTACTGATCTTTTCCCTTAACAAGGATATGTGTCTACCCAACCCCCTCAAGGTCAAGTCGCCTCTCAACCCTCACAGCCTGGTACCTCTTATTACCATATTCTCATGATGTATTATGAAGTGGTTAATACCGCAGATGTCAACCTTCAAACTCAGTCATGCCAATATGGCAAGCCACCTACTTCGTCTGCAACTGAGTCTCAAACGAAATTTCCCACAATGTCCAGTTCGATAGCGAATTCCCCTTTAAATATCACTCAGCCATGGGCAGAGGTTATTCCTAAGATCCCCAAAGGGCCATTACATCAAAATATTGCTTCTGCCAAAGCTGCCCACAATTACATCATAATAGATTACTTAGCACAATATCCTACTGCTATGTCAACGATGGAAGTCCTCTAGTCATGCCCTTCACAACGTAAAGCTCTATTATCTTCTTTGGGCATTGTGGATCCTTCAAATGATCGTTTGATCGTCTTTTATGTTGACATGTCAAAACATCTCCCCTTACCTTCATTTGTCGCCTTCCAAATATTAGTCAAGATTCGTAACGCCCATGTCTCACGATGTATCATTAACGAGGGCGCATCCACCTGTGTTATGTCTGCCTCTGTTTGGAATAAACTCAGATCACCTGAGTTAGCCCCATCCACCATCACTTTGCGTGCTTGGAAAAGTCACTATTCTCAGCCCCTTGGCATGTACTGCAATTTTCCTGTCACTCTTGCGAGAAAGATTGTTTGTCTTGACATTGAATTCATTGATTCCCCCTTGGATTACAACATCCTATTGGGTCGTAGCTAAACCTATGCGATGTCTGTTGTCACATCTATGGTTCATCATAAGACGTGCTTTCCTCGAAATCGAAGGATCACTACCATTGATTAGCTGACATATTATGAACCGAAGTCTGAGATCTCCCCTGAGTCTATCATATCTTTGGTGGTCGATGAATAGGCATATGCACCTCTTACCAGTGTTTCACCTGGAGTCTATAAATATTCCACCTTGCTAGGTGCTTTCCCTGGTCCCCTTATTGTCGCATATCCCAGCTCGTCGAACGTTTGCATGATGCAATCATTCGGACTAGCCAAAAGTGTTATGGTTCAACCACCCACCAGCCTACACCTCTGCAACCTGCTGGTGGTCACTCGACAGAGCCTATAGGGCATTCCTTTCAAGGACCTTCCTCTTCTGCTGGTGTCTCTTCCACTCCTTTTCAACTAGGAACAGTTCCCCCTAGCCTTAACCATTTGGGAGCCATTCTGCCAAGCCATTACCCCTCTGGTCAAATATTTTTTCTCGCTCCCCCCTTTGGAGTCTTTTCGGTGCATGTTATGGCTATGTTGAGCCTTCCCAATTTGACCCTAGGGATCCCAGTCTGGTACATCGATCCCCCAGCTGAAACCCCGCCTAGTCAGCTCAAACCTTATACCGCTTTAATCCCGGTCCAATCGATCACCACGACCCCTACCTTTTCTTCAGTGGCTCAGCCACCTCAACAGGAATCTACTCCTCTTGCAAAAGCATCTGGTCAGGGGGGAAAAGCCAGAAAGAAGGAACCTAAGGATAAGGTTGCCCAAACAACTCATACTCCTCCTAAGCCTCCAAAGAAGTCACCTTCATGTTCTTTGTGTGATTTTGTTGGGCATGCTACCCAAAACTGTCCTGAACATCCTCTTCTCAAAACTATGGTCAACAAAACATTTCCTGAATCCGATATCCCGGAGGTCCATGTTACCTTACCTGATTTAGCTAAGAAACTAAAAATGTTGCCCAGGAGCCACCCTTGTGCTTTATGTGATATTTATGGCCATTATTCCTGTAGAAATTTATATAACTGATATGTTATACATCTGAGATTCTCCTGATCACACACTATTTGACTTCATGCACAATACAGAATCTCTTCTACCCTTCATCATTAATTGCGGAAATAAAAACAATCGCATGCGCACATTAAAACCATAAACATTCACACATATGAACACAGTATTTTATGGGAAAGCTTAAAGCTGAAAAATCCAAACTATCTGTATATTATATGTCATAGAGATCATGTAAAAATCATTATACAAATCTCCTCACAAGCTCTCAATACAATCTCTAATTTCTACACACTAATCAGGTCTGATCTAGCAAAACACATGCTCCAATCTCTACCACTTGCTAGCCTGCCTCTACTGCACAATCACTGCTGAAGAATGGCTCTGAATGAACTCGAATTGGTCCAGCCTTGCTCACGCAATCCTCATTGGCATCTCCAACCATGTGTCATGCAAACTCATGCAACACTATAGTCACAACTGATAGTCACACTGCTCTTTCACCTACCTCTTCACTCGTCTCCACTGAAATTGTCCATGCACTATAGTTAACTGATGTATTCTTTAGTTGATTAATGAGTTAATAATTAGTGAATTAATTAATAATTAATTCACACCACTCTCACTAGTGTATCAATCAGTTAGACTAGATACAACTAACTCAACTATGTTTAACTCAGTTAAACTGAACACAACTCCACCAACTACTTCAATAACTCCACCAAACTCTGTCACATGAGTTCTAACTGAAGTATCCATGCAATAGCTCCATAGCACAGAATAGTGTAAAGCCCTTTTGTCATCCTCTACATGCCACATACGTACCACTTAAGCGAAGTGCTCGAGAGAGAATAAGATAATATTTATCAAGTCAAGTATTATTAAGAGCTAATAATATTCGGCAATATCTATTTTTAGACTAGCAATCTAAAAATAGATTCCGCCCAATATGTATAAAAATATAAGTCCATCTATTTTTCCAACTTGACCAACCATCCACAAATAGCATCTTGCAACTCATAGAATATGATCGACATGTCTAAAAATAGACATAGTCTAAAAATAGACTTGCGCCAAAAATAGCCTGCGGGCCCACTTAGTGAAGGTGACTCTTTTCACTAAGCTCATCATCTTGTTGCAATCTCAATACTCCCTCTCAACAAGATAGGGATTATCTGCCACCCCGATCCTGCCTCTATTGTATTTGAATTTTTCTCCTGGTGAGCGCCTTCGTCAAGATATCAGCATCCTGATTCTCCGTAGGAATGTAAGAAAGTAACATGATCCTCCATACCACCACAATCTACGTGCCAATCTTAGGTCCATGAAAATGCCACCTAAAATCATCCTCTGTATGTACCAAGATATATCCCGATGTGCCCTCTAAGATATCTCAATACCCTTTCCCTTTGCCTTCCAAAAGAGCTTGGTAGGCTTAACCATAGCGCTTGTGAAAGGCTGGTTAACGAGCGCAACCTGTGGAATATTATATTGACTAGATACATAAGCGACCCCTGGTATCGATAACGGTAGCATCCACTACCTCTGTAGCGATGTGTATCCTCTTTCCTCCATCCACCGAGAGAAAGTGTCAATAAACATAACCATGCATGTTGAACTTCTCCGGTATCTCAGGGCATACTGCCTTGACACACACAAAACAATCCTCCTTCTTGTTTATGAGACACCGTCGCAGGAAATAATGAAGGAGGCCCAAATCCTTCATCTCATACTCCTTTGCAAGATCAGCCTTGCATGAGTGTAAAAACAGTTCATCACCCGTCAAAATCAAATCATCTACATAAAGTACAATGATCAGCAACTTACCCTCCGCCACAATCTGGTAAATGTTCAGATCAGCCTCACTCTTGGAGAATCCAAGACTAGTGAAATAATTGTCTATCAATGTGTACCAAGCACGAGGTGCTTGTTGCAACCCATACAACGCTCTTTTGAGCCTACACACATGCGACTCACTGCTGAAGATATCAAAACCTTCGAGCTTCTCTATGTACACCTCCTCCTCAATCACTCCGTTGAGGAACGCAGTCTTCACATCCATCTAATGAATGTGCCACCCCATCTGCGCTGAGAGATAAAGAATCGTCCGTATGGAAGAATACCTTGCGAGAGGTGCAAAGGTTTCCTCATAATAGATCCCCTAAATCTGTGAGAAGCCTCGGGAAAAAAATCTTGCCTTGTACTTCTCCACACTCCCGTCAGCTGCTTGCTTCACTTTGTAGATCCATCTCGAACCTACCACTGATTTCCCTTCCAGCCTTGGGACAATCTCGCATGCACTGTTTCTGACAATCGAATCATACTCTTCCACCATGGAATCTACCCATGCGGGGTCCTCCACAGCTTCCTCGAAAGAGGATGGCTCTGTCACGATACACTTGCTCATAAGAGCCATGTATCCAATATACCAGTCAGGTGACTGTCTCTGTCTGCGCTATGATGTAGGTGCTCCTACAATCTTCTCTGCATCCTGAATCAATCGCTCAGCTTCTGTAGTGCGCTTCCTCCCTCTAATGGTTGGTGTTGCATGAGTGGTCTCTTCCACTCCATGAACCTCTTCTTGTGGCTGATCCACATCCTGAGGCTCATCCTTAGGAACTAATAGCTCCTCATCTGCATGCAAGTGTGGCTCCCTCTCAAGCGAACACTTCATGGCTTTCTCCTCATGAAATTTGATATCCCGTCGCACAATAGCCTTGCGACTGTCTGGAAAATACACACGATAGTTTTGGGGTGTATCAGTGTACCCAAAAAATATCCCAACCTCTGCAGTCGGCTTCAGCTTCTTCCTGGCATCCTTCGTCACATGAATGTAAACAGGTGAACCAAAAATCCTCAAATGAGAAATATCAGGCTTCTTACCAGAAAATGCCTCCTCGAGTGTACTCATTCCAAGTATCTTGTGAGGACAACGGTTTTGCACATAAACAGTAGTATTGCATGCCTCAACCCACAATTGTATGGGAAGGCCCTGATCATGCAACATCGCCCATGCAGCACCCACAATCATTCTGTTCTTCTGCTCAGCAACCCCATTCTGCTGTGGGTTATGAGGCGCTATGAGCTCTCTTCGAATTCCTTCTGCGCTGCAAAAGTCCTTGAATTCGTCAGAGATGAATTCACCACCATTGTTGCTCCTAAGAGCCTTCACCTGCTTCCCTGATTCTTTCTCAACCAGTTCCTTGAACTCACAGAACTTTGATTATGTCTCTCTCTTCTTCTGCATGAAGAAGATCTAGCACTTCCGAGAAAAATCATCAAAAAATATCACATAGTACCTGTACTTTGCTGTCGAAGCTACTGAGAAAGGTCCACACATGTTTGTGTGAATTATCTCAAGGATCATTGTGGCGTGATTATACTTCTCATGAAAGGTGGCTTTAAAAAAATTTCCCAAAGTACATCCCTTGCACTGATCTAACTGCACAAGTGTACCTTTGGGAAGCCCGGTAGAAATCTGCTACAAAATTTTCAAAGCACCATGGTGAAGATAGCCCAATCTCTTGTGCTATAGCTCACCCTCATCCTGGCTCACCACTACTTCTGCCTTGCCTGCCATTGTTGCATAGCCATCTACCTGCAATTGATAAAGGTTCTTAACTTGAACCCCTATCCTCCGGGTTTCACCAGTTGCCTTACTAAGCAGGAAAGCCTTTCCCTCACTAAAGACAACTTCATATCCCTTGTCTTCCAACATCGCCACAGAGATAAGATTCTTCTTCAATCCTGGAACATGCATCACTTCCTTCAATACGAAGGGTTTACCAAACTCCCTCTCAAAGTAAATGGTAACGATACCAGTCGCAGTGTATCTACCATCATCGCCCATCTCGATGTGCACTCCAAGATCTTTCTCATCCAGATCAGTAAACAAATATTTGTCTCTTGTCATGTGAAAAGATGCACCACTATCAAGAAACCACACTGAACCCATCATACTTGAGACCAAGCATGCGATCAGCAAAAAATCCAGCTCAAACTACGAGGCTAAGGCCTCTCCAGCTGCAGATCCAGCAGCTTGCTTATTTTTCTTCTTCCGTGGACAATTAGTGGCGTAATGTCTGTGTTGGTGACAGTGAAAGCACTTCACCTTGGACATGTCCTGCTTCTTGCCTTTCGCACTGGATTGAGAAGCATTCTTCTTGCTCTTCCCCTTCCTTGCTTTGGTATCCAAAGCGCAATTTTCTTCATCTGAATTCTTTGAGAAGATCCATCCCTGGTAATTTGCCTTATCTCCTCTTGCACAAGATCCGACCAAAGTTGCTCCCATCCTGGCAATTTCTCCCGACCATTGATAGATTCATGATAGGAATGCCAAATCTTTGGAAGCCCAAGGAGAGCCAAGCTCACCAATTCCTCGTCATCTACAGTAACCCCCACACTTCCCATCTCATCCCTGCACTGGAAAAACTTCGTGAGGTACTTGGGTATACTGTCGCCTTTTTTCATTTTTATGTTCCTGAGTTTATCCTTGAGCGCCAACATCCTCTGGTCTCTCTTGCTTTGGAAAAAATCTGTCAAAGCTTTCCACATCAAGAATGGAGAAGCTTTACCATGAAGGCTGGACACCAGGGAAAATTTGAAGAACCCCCCTAAATTTATATATATAATAAATGGGCGAATCCCCATGATACATAGGAAAAATGGAAGGCGATTTTATTAATAATATAATATGTATATATAATTTTTTGGCGAATCTCTCACGAGATTATATTATCTTGTAAAATCATGGTGAATCACCAGTACAAATGACGAATCACTACTACAAAAAGGTGAATCGTTGTCTAGTGGAGTTCGGGATGTTGGTTCCAATGAAGATATGGTAGTTGAACTAGAAGAAACTTGAAGAATATTCCAAAAGATTCTTTTTTTCTGACTGGGCTTCCATGTCAACGACCTGTCACCAACCTACAATTTTTTTAGCTGTTTTAGAAAGTGAAAAACATGCCATAACTTACTCATACAAACTCGAATTTTGATGAAACGAGTTGCATTGGAATCCTGGTGACGAGCTCTACATTGTCATCCTAGTCTGAAATATTTTTGAGCACTTTGAATTTTTAGCTAAAATACTGATCCCTAATTAGTCCTTCAATTTATTAAATAATTAATTGAAAGAGGGGAAAATAATTAATTGAAGACCAAAATGGTATTAAGTCACTTAGATGGAGTCAAAAAAGAATTTCTAGAATAATATTAAAATAATCAAAATAAGATGCTTATAGAGACTAGGAGATCTATCTATGGAATCTTTATAAGGAAGAGGAGGAGATCATTTGGGACATCTGGGACTTGATTATTTGTCTTGTTGAGAGTTGGAGGACAAATTTCTCTACTTCAGTAGCCCCAGTACGAAAACCCCAAGGTGATTCAATGAGTAGATGTGAACCTAGCTCTCTCCCTTGGTGAATCCACTCAGGATTCACATGCTGCAGCATATTGATTAGTCAATTTAGTTTTGGAGGCCCAATGTAGTATTGGAGCAGGTTTCTTTTGGTGGCCATTCTCTCAGCCATTACCAATTTTATATGTACTCCTTTTATATTAATAAAATAACGTTGAGTTTCACTGCATGTGCACTTTTTTGAATTTTTAGTTGCAGTTCATATTCCCTATTGCATGTTAATGTTATGGTTCAATTTGTGAATTTTGTTTAGTGAGTTGACAACAAATTTTTTATATGCAATTTCCTACAAATTTTACATATGGGATATGACAATCCACTTCCCTACCAACAATTTTAAGCACCCATTTTGCCTCCAAACTAGTTGGACCCACCCGTTCCAATAACGTTGATGCCTACAATCATGCAACACTTTCATCATTATCAAGCAACAGACAACCTGAAAGGGAATCTTACTAGAGCATGAAACCAGAGAAACAATAGTGTCGAAAGTATTTTGATTATTGCACTCAATGGGGGAAAATGGTGCAAAAAGAACAATATTCCAAAAATTCATCGAGCACGAGCAAATAAAAAAAGCAACAATATGTCTATGTTTAGAGACCTTTATACATTGGCACTGATCACACCACACCATAAGCACTCATGTTGCATGCATAAACAACATAACCTCCTCCTCGTACACCTCTTTTGATCTGAGATGCCACCAATTTCAATAACTACAATCTCCATTAATATGGATTTGAACCAAAGTTTCACATAGAAAATCACAAAATCAGAAAGCATTAAAGTTTACTCTAATACCATATCAGAAAACACCATCACATATTATACATCATATAAACAATGGACATTGAATACATAATAGAAAAAACATCAAAGGAACAAATCCCACCCTTGGTGAAACCCAAAACACTTCCCTACCTATTTCCAATATGCATGCGTACAAGGAAAAGCAGACTTGGGGAAACCAACCTTGATAGTATAAGGGCAAGCCAACACTTCACTTTATAAGGTAAGGCGATGGCTTAATTGGTTACTACACCATGATAAGGCTCTAACTTATCTTATATCTAATAATTTGTTCTACTCTAAACAACAATAAATTCATTACATGATTTCACCATGTACAATCTAGGTGATTACAATGGGTATTAAGAGCTCTATAAATAACAATAAAGATAACTATACATTATTTATCAACTACTAGGTCACCTAACCAATATAATAATAAGGTGTGACTAATCCACCTTCTAACCACCACAATAATGACAGGCTAATAAGACAATTAATGTTTGTATAGTTGTTAATTGGGTTTATTTCAAGTGATTGAGAAGAATGATTGTTGATCGTTATCTTCCACGTGAAATTACTATTCCTGTAAGTGGCATGATGAGCTCGTAATGAATATATTGTTGTAATGGCTTCAAACCTTACAATGGGGATTAAGAGCTTTATAAATAACAATCAAGCTAACTATACATTATTTATCAACTACTAAGTCACCTAACCAATATAATAATAAGGTGTGACTAATCCACCTTCTAACCACCACAATAATGACAGGCTAATAAGACAATTAATGTTTGTATAGTTTTTAATTGGGTTTATCTCAAGTGATTGAGAAGAATGATCGTTGATCGTTATCTTCCACATGAAAGTACTATTCCTGCAAATGACATGATGACCTAATAATGAATATATTGTTGTAATGGCTTCAAACCTTATTGTTGAATAACCTTGATTTCTAAAAAATATCTTACCCTTTCTGATTCCTAAAGAATATTTTACCCTTTTCTATGAACTCAAGCATGGGCTGCTTTAATTAATGGAAAAATTAATGTACCCTTTTCTATGGACTCAAGCATGCGAGGCTTTAATTAATGGAAATAAATTAATATCCACATAATCAAAGATTAAATAACATATTCCAAACAACTCGTCAAGTAATATGGATGCTGCACTTCATCAGATACAAAATCTCTCATATTCTACCTATACAAGACAATTAACAGAAAAAACCCGTCTCTACAAGCCTATTTAAAGCTAATGTTCACGCTTTATCCTTTATCTTTTATGGGATAACTAGCCTAATATAAATCTATGTTAGCTAACAAAAATAACAGTGAAGAAATTAAAACTATCATAACACTCTATCCTAACATAAAAGCCATTAACTAACAGAAAAAATACACAACTATCCAAAATTCCAATGACCCGCACAAAGTACCAATAACTAACAAGGAAGTGGGTTATCTTAGAGATCATAACATTTTTCAAGCTATCTCTTCGGTAATAAATCATATATTGACAAAAGGCCATCAATTTCAAATATATGGGAAAGGCAGTAAGCGCTATAAAGGACAAACGCAGAACAGCACACTACTCAACATGCATAGTTTACATCTAGAGTAGAAACACTGAATAAATAAGTATAACCAAATTTTCCAATATGAAACTCACATGCAAATATTAATAGTTAATGTTCCACTTCATCTTCATTGACTTTTGAATTTGGGTTAACTAATTTAACCTAAAGCTTCGTTAAGTAACAGACAAAAATACAGCATGAAACTCTATCTTAACATAAAATACGTTAACTAACAGAAAATATATAAAGTATCAAAATTTCCAATGACTGAAACTCTAAAGTATCAAAATTTCCAATGACTGAAACTCTATCTTAACATAAAATAGTAAATACATTAACTAACAGAGAATATATAAATAAGTATAAAAAATTCCAATGACTCAACTAAAGTAAAAAGTTCCAGTAACTAGCACTGAATTGGGTTATCTTAGAGATCATTATATGCATGCACATCAGTAATAAATCATATATTGCCAAGGCCACAATTTCAATGACAGTGGAAAGACAACTAGCTCTACAAAGGATAGACACAGAACAGCACACTTGTCAACCAGTATAATTTACATCTGGAGTAGAAATATTGAATAAATATCCCAAAATTGTCAATTATCAAACTCATACGAATAATTACACTGTTAACTAATAAAGTAGCTTTTAGTTGTTCGTAGACACGTAACAGCACACTGATTAGCAGGGATAATTTACATTTCAAGAAAAGTGATCGAAATTTAAACATGAAGTGTATACCAACAGAGTTAGATCTCAAACTCATGTTGACTAATAATGTTGTTCAGCAGTTCATTTCCATTCAAATGTGGTGACTGTGCCTCACCTTTCGAATAGATGGATCTCCAAAATAACGGGAAAATTCTGACAAGACATCTTCACCACCATCCAGCACATCTACCCATACACAGGACTTTCCATTGCCAAAATCATCTTGAGATCCACAAGATATGCTGAAACAAATGATCTTCCCATGACCAACTGGGCTCTCTTTCTTGATATTAATGTCTGCAACCTGCATTGAGCATCACAACAGTTTGCATGGCTATTAGACAGGAACACCCGGAAAAGCTACTTCAATGTGATTTTCATTAAAGCACTTGCAATGTTGAGGGTACAGTAAATATTGGGAAAAAAACTACTCAGCACATGCCTAAGACAAAATGCAAAGGCAGGTTGAAAACACTGAGACCATAAGTTTCTAGAAGTCATGTCAAATGGGGGCATTGAGAAAACTGGCCATGGAAGAGAGGACAGGAAAATGACAGCTTGAATAATTTAAAATTTGTTCAAGTCTTTAGCAGCCATTTGCATCTCGTTACCCCTTCAAGCACAAAATAAAAAAACCGGTTTTCTTTGAGCTAAGCTGGAATAAATGAAAACTAGTCCCAGTTAAAAAAAATCTAAATTGTAGGTCACAAAAATCAATAGACTTGCAGTTGACATCAATTGTTTAAAAATGGGGTCCATCCACCCAACTGCCTATTGTGCCAATAAATATTGAATTCAGTTGCATCAATGTTCATAGACATGCATTAAACTACCTTTATAAAGGTAATGGGGAAGTTTCTTCCCTAGATAATGGACAATAGTCCTGGTCCACTAATAAAATCAGAAGTTTATGGAAGAGGTAAAACTACCAAAAAAATCGAGAGAAGTTCAAGAACTAAACAATTTCATTCAAGTTCATAGATGAAAAATAATATAATCATACAAATAGACCACAATCCTGCTTCATATGAGAAAAACACATTAAACAGTACAAGGCAAAGGATCAATGAAACAGCCGGAATAGTAGTACTTATAACTCTTGATCTCCTTCTTTGTCCTGGTTCGAAATGTCGACAGTAAATATCTACTTAATACGATGGATCCGGGAAAAAACATTATTACAAAATAAAAATCAATCAAAAAAATCTTGACCTTTTAAAACAAGAACAAAACAGAAATGGTAGGAAACTGAACCAACCTCTGTATCACATGCATGAATAAGATTTTTCTACTCTCCCATCAGCTTCCCTGCAACCATCTTTGCAGTCTCCACTCTCCACATCCTCAACAATGCAAATCTTTTTGTATAAATGAATAATTTTCTCCGGAACATTGTTGCTATCACTGTCTGTAACACCAGTTCAACCTTCATTAATTGCAGAATCTTGACCATTGTCCAACCCAATATGCTCACCCTTAGTTACAGGAATTTCAATGTTTTTCTACTCTATCCTGCAGCTACAACCGTCCTCCATTTGTAAAGGCCTCCCTTTCTTGTCTTCCTGATTCAATGGGGTTTCCTCGAGATTCCTTTGTACAAACTTGTTACCAGAAACTCTACCTACGTCAGTCATATGAGACATATGGCCTGTTGTTTTTGCGATTCCTGAATGAAAACCAACCTTTTCTAAAGATGTCACTAGCTTGATTAAAGGATTCTTGGGTGAATAAATATTTCGATTTTCTAGATGTTGTAGTCCTTGATTTTGTGCTGAAGTGGTTTTATTCGGATTGGATAAACTAACTTGTTTGCCTCCTGTTTCTATGGCTATAGGGCCCTGAACAGGAACATTTTCTTCAACGGACACACAATCTAGTTTTTGTATAAGAGCCCCACAGTCTAATGCAGGTGAATTAAGCATTAGCATATTGTTTCTACCTTGATTACTCATTGATAAAACCTCTTTTGTTCTAGAAGAAGGGTTTGTATCTAATGTCATAGGCTGGGTATCAGTTCCTACACTGCACATACTGCCTTCTGCATGACTTCTCATAGAATTTATTCTCTCAATTTCTTTCCGCCAAGCTTTGCTATTCGACTTCATTGCTAGAGCTTTTTTGGAGGCAATATTAAGACCTTGAGGAGTGTAATGTGCATATGTACCTAATGTCATAGGCTGGCTATCAGTTTGTACACTACCCACACTGCCTTCTACATAACTTCTCATAGCGTTAATTCTCTCTGTTTCTTTCTGCCAAGCTTCTCTGTCCAACTTCATTGCTAGAGCTTTCTTTTGGGCAATAGTAAGACCTTGAAGAGGATAAAATATAATGATATATATTGACTTGTAGTTTTTCTATCTAATGCCATAAGATGGCTATCAGTTCGTACACTGCCCGTATTGCCTTGTGCATGACTTCTCATAGCGTTTATTTTCTTTATTTCTCTCTGCATATTGATTTTGGTCTTGCCTCAACTGTGTTTGGTTTCTGGAAGTTTGCAGATTTTCCCAGCGATAGCTATATTGCCCCTTTTGAGAGGTACCACAATGGTAATAAGGCGGGACGCTATTCAAAGCACTTGATGGAGACCAGTATCTTTTATTATGATTTGGACTTGATTCCCTCAGTTTCAAGCTACTAGACCTCATTCTCACTACATTGTTCATATCATCTAAACCCTTGACAAAGTCACGGGTTCTATGCAGAAAAATATCGCTATCTTCTGGCGTATATGCATTGTGGCCTCTGTATTGGTCAGATATGGGTCTAGTTAGCTGGCAATTGGCTTGAGAACCCCTATACACTGCAAAGTTTTCTCTAGCATTGGAAGAATCTCGTTCATGGCCAGACAATGAATGATGGTTGGAAGAGACAGACCGTTTTATGGCTCTAGAATCACCTAACGATTTTGAACTAAGCTTTGAGCTATTTCCTCGGTGATCGCCTAAATGTGACTCCCTTGAGCTGTTGTGCCTCCATGAATGTGACACTCCTAAGCTCAATTGCCTGAATCGAATTTGTAGATAACTATGAGAGAGGCATCTGAGGCAAAGTTATAACTAAAACATAAATTAATACAGGAGACTGGAATAGTTTTTTATATTAAGTCAACATCATTTCCATCAACAATACACCAAGAATGACAAGTCGAGTTGTTTTTAGTTTTTTTTGTTGATTCTTCTAATCAAATTTATTTAAAATTTGGTAAGAATTCATTGATTGAAATCAAGTAATTCTACACAATGAAATGTGAGTGCTAAATCATATATACAGTAAAAAAAAACTAATTTAAATCACACAAATCAAAATCAAACTTTCACCTGAAGCTCCAAAAAAATCTCACTAAGCATAAACACAATTCCTTTCAAAAAAATCTCACTAAACATAAACACAATTCCTTTAAAATATAGTATGGCAATATATATTTCAAAAGCATTCATAATGTACTCAAATGTATCACAGTAAAAGAAGATTTAACAAACTGGTATGTGAAAATCCTTTTTTTTCATTCAGTGTAATTGAGGAAGGATACAAGCTTAAGAAAACTGAAAAATTTACATATCATTAACCTTTTACAGGACAAGCTCCCTTCATTGGTTGGGCATCATCTCCTATAATTTCAAGCCATGCAACTACTTCTTAAATTGTGGGTCTTTTAAATTGGTTTTGATTAGTACACATGCAAGCAACATCAAGTACCTGCAACATTTGATCCTCATATCCTTTGCCCTGGATCAAAGGATCAAATACCTCCTCCTACTTACCTTCGGACCTCATTTGCTGCACCCATGTCACCAAATCATTGCTTATTATTGACTTGGAGACTTCAACTGGTCGCCTTCTAGTGAGCAGCTCCAAAATAACAACCCCCAAACTGTAGACATCACCTCTGAGAGTAGCTACCCATGCTTGTCCATACTCAGGGGGAATGTATCCCAGAGTGCCTACTAATTCTGTGGTCACATGTGTATCAAATGGCAAAATCAACCTTGAAAGGCAAAAATCTGCAACATAAGCTTCAAATTTCTCATCTAAGAGAATATTACTAGACTTAATATCTCAATGTACAATGTGAGGATCACACACCCTATGCAAATATGCCAACCCCCTGCTTGCTCCTTGAGCTATTCTTAGTCAAGTAGGCCAGTCCAACATTGGGCTTCCATCATGCCTTTCATGCAACCAATAATCCAAACTCCCATTTTCCATGTAAGAGTAAATAAGCAACCTGCAATTGCCAATTCTACAATACCCTTGCAACGATACAAGATTCTTATGTTGAGCTCTTGACAAAGCTTCCACTTCTGCTGTGAATTCACGCTCCATCTGACCACAATCTCCTGTTAATCTTTCGATAGCTAATTTGTACCATTCCCCAAGGTGGCTTTATATACCAATCCAAATCCTCCACATCCAATGATGTTGACCTGATCAAAATTATTGGTGGCTTTCAGGATATCAGCCACAGTCAGGTCCTTGATATCATGATTTTGGAATAGAAGCACCAAGGAAGATCCTAAAGCATCAGAGATTCTATGAGACATGTTGCACTGTATCTCATTTACATCTGCCTCATTTTTAATGGGTTTTCTTGATAGGCTCCACAGCAATGCACCTAGCAAAAGAGAAATACCAACTCCAACACTAACTGCTATACCTAAGATGCCATTCCTATTCAATCTCCGAGTCTTGACTTCGAAACCCATGTAATGATAACCTGGCTTTAAAATACTGGCATTGCAGGGAGAAAGAGGCGGTCCATATAGACCAGGGTTGCCTTCAAAACTAGATTTTGGAAAAGTATCGAACTGCTTTCCTGAAGGAATAAGTCCTTCCAAATGGTTATTAGATACATTGAATTTTGAAAAAAATGTGAGTTCCTGAAGAGATGTGGGTATTCTTCCAGTCAGACTATTGTCTGAGAGATCTAAACTCTCCAAGTTTGTCAAATAAGAGAGCTCATCTGGTATGTTCCCTGTTAAACTGTTGCTCCTTAATTCCAAAATGTGAAGCATTTTCATGCACCCGAATTCTGGCCATATACTTCCATTGAGTTTATTGTTGCTTAAGTATATTGTAGGAGGAAACTTGGACAGTTTCTTGTACTGCAGTCCAGATGCATTTTCATTGTGCTTAACAATTAGTGGCAATTCAAAAGAATTTTGATCCATATCAGTGTATTTTTTCTTAGATATTAGGCTAGGCAGCTTTGTGAGTTCAAGGGGAATCGATCCAGAGAAGGAATTGTTTGCAATATCCAAGTAAAAAAGAGACTGGAAACTACCAATCCAATGTGGAATGCTTCCAGTGAGGTTATTCCAGGAAAAGTCCAATACCTGCAACTTTGAACAATTCCTCAACCAGCTGGGAACTTCCCTGAAAGAGCACAATTTCCAAGGGAAAGAATCTGAAGCCCTTCAAAGCCCGTGATGCCTTGCGGAATGGACTCCTGATGGAAGTTCTTAAACATAATTAAAATGTTGAGGTTCTTGAAGTCCTGAAAAACATGAAGGGCTCTTGTAATATTTCTCAGGCTATTGTTTGAGATGGAGAAAAAGGTGAGAGACTTAAGAGATGTCATGCTCTCTGGGATTTGACCTTCAAGTTTGTTTCTTGACAAGCTTAATGACTTGATATTTATGCAGGTCGATAAAGTAGGTGGAAGCTGACCGGAGAACTGATTGGAAGCAATATCAAGTGAAATCAGGTCAGGAAATCTTCTGAAATCAAGATGGATCTCTCCACTCAGAGAATTGTTCCTCGGGTTGATGACTTGCAATTTGTTACACTGAGATAAAGATGTTGGTATGCCTCCACTGAACTGATTGCTATAGAGAACGAGTTGTTCCAAATTCTCAATCTTTCCAAGCTGCTTGGGAAGATTTCCTGTGAAATTGTTGCCATAGAGAGACAAAATGGTGAGATTTGATAGGTACCCAATATCAGAATTCAGAGCCCTAGAAAGCCTGTTGACGGGTGCAGAGAACTTTATCAAAGATGATATATTATATAGATCCTTCGGGAGAATTCCCACGAGGTTTTTGAAACCCACTTCGAACTCCTCAAGTACCTTACATTCTTGCAGCCCTTCATCAAGGCGTCCCTCAAATCTATTCATCGAGAAATCAAGGATCCTGATTGAGCTAAAATTCCTGCAAATAACTGTTGGAATTGGACCAGTGAAGGAATTGTTACTAAAATTAAGGGCAATCAGATTTGAAAGAAAGCCGAGGTGGGGAAGCCTATCTGAAAAGGAATTGCTTGAAATGTTGATGGATTGAATCTCCAAGTCTCTGCTATATACGAACTATGGGAGGCCCTAACGGAGTCTGGACCGGAGAGAGTCGGCTAGGCCCTAACGGACCATGATGGGATTCCTGTGACTATTTTTTTTCGACTCGGTCTCGCTCAGCCAGCAAGAACTTAGAAGATCGATGTGCACAAAGCCCAGCCACCTCTCTGAACCACTGAAAAAATGGGGTGAATGGCATAGAAATCTGGAAAATCGGGGGCGAATTTCATGTTTCTAGTTTTGTGCGCCCTTTTTTTGGTGGGCTAATATTAAATAATTAATTATTTTTAAAATATTTTTTGGGCTAACTTTATTAAACTATAAAAATTGGGTTTTATATAAAAAATTCGCCCTAATAAAATTTAAAATCCCTTAAAATTCGCCTTTGGGCCCCTAAAATTTTCCCTTTCTGGACACTGTGGTCTTGCACCCTCCAACGAATCCTTTGACATTTTTATGTCTTATTTTCGCATGCGTCAAGTCTGCAGCTGACACTCAGCCCAGCAAGTTCAGAATCTTCACATCTATAACTCCTTCAACCCATTCTGTCCACACCACCTCCATCTGCTGTCCTTCCATACGATATATTCAAAGCTGCCACTCAGGCATACTCCAATCTGATCCATTGAAAGACATCTCAACAGCTACAAAAATATGCTTTGCAAATTCGAATTCCACTAGCACAAAACTCAACTGCTTCAATGTTTTGCAATTGCTCCAATGATCAATATCGCTCTGATACCATGTAGAAATTTATATAACTGATATGTTATACATCCAAGATTCTCCTGATCACACACTATTTGACTTCATGCACAATACAGAATCTCTTCTACCATTCATCATTAATTGCGGAAATAAAAACAATCGCTTGCGCACATTAAAACCATAAACATTCACACATATGAACACAGTATTTTATGGGAAAGCCTAAATCTAAAAACCCCCAACTATATATATATTATATGTCATAGAGATCATGTAACAATCATTATACAAATCTCCTCACAAGCTCTCAGTACAATCTCCAATTACTACACACTAATCAAGTCCGATCTAGCAAAACACATGCTCCAATCTCTGCCACCTGCTAGCCTGCCTCTACTGCGCAATCACTGCTGAATAATGGCTCCGAATGAACTTGAATTGGTCCAGCCTTGCTCATGCAATCCTCATTGGCATCTCCAACCATGTGTGGTGCAAACTCACGCAACACTATAGTCACAACTGATAGTCACATGCTCTTTCCCCTACCTCTTCACTGGTCTCCACTGAAACTGTCCATGCACTGAAGTTAACTGATGTATTCTTTAGTTGATTAATGAGTTTATAATTAGTGAATTAATTAATAATTAATTCACACCACTCTCCACTAGTGTATTAATCAGTTAGACTAAATACAACTAGTTCAACTATGTTTAGATTAGTTAAACTGAACACAACTCCATTAACTCCTCAATCAACTCCACCAAACTCGCCATGGGTTCCAGCAGAGGAAATATCCATACCATCGCTACGTGAGCCTCGGTAATAGCGCTAATTCATTACATCCCGGCTCTGTGCCACATCTGTGCACTTAACTGAAGTGCTCCAAGAGGATAAGATAATGTTTAGAGTCCAAATATTATAAAGAGCTAATAATATTCGACATATCTATTTTAGTGCGTTAAAAAGTAGATTCCTGCTAATAAAATATGAGGTCATATATTTCAGCAAACCAACCGTCCTGAATAGCATCCTGAAACTCCGCATAAATATGATCAGCCTTGCTAAATGAACCTGGTCTAAAAATAGACTTGCGCCAAAAATAGCCTGCGGGCCCACTTAGTGAAGGTGACTCTTTTCACTAAGCTCATCATCTTGTTTCAATCTCAACACTCCCTCTCAACAAGATAGGGATTATCTGCCACCCTGATCCTGCCCCTATGGTACTCAAATTTTCTCCTGGTGAGCGCCTTCGTCAAGAAATCAGCATCCTGATCCTCCATGGAAATGTATAAAAGTAACATGATATTCTGTTGCACACAATCTTTGATATGATGAACCAGTCCGTGAAGCAATGCTGCCTCAACTCATCCTCCTGTATGTACCAAGATCCATATCTCGATGTGCCTCTGAGATATCTCAATACATGCTTTCCTGCCTTCCAAAAGAGCTTGGTAGGTTTAACCATAGTTTGTGAAAGCTGGTTAATAGTGTAGCATATGTCAGGTCGTGTATTGACTAGATACATAAGCAACCCCACCAACTGTCAATAAACAGTGGCATCCACTACCTCTGTCGATGTAGCATCCTCTTTCCTCCATCCACCAGGAAGAGGAGTATCAACAGGCTTGCAGCCATGCATGTTGAACTTCTCTAGTATCTCCCGGGCATACTTACCCTGAGAAACAAACAGTCCATCACTGCGCTGCCAAATTTCCAATCACAGGAAATAATGAAGGAGGCCCAAGTCCTTCATCTCAAACTCTTTTGCAAGATCCTCCTTGCATGAGAGTATCAACAGCTCATCACCTGTCAAAATCAAATCATCTACATAAAGTACAATGATCGACAACTTACCCTCCACCACAATCTGGTATAGGTTCGGATCTACCTCACTCTTGGAGAATCCAATTCCAGTGAAATAACTATCTATCCATGTGTACCAAGCACGAGGTGCTTGTTTCAACCCATACAGCGCTCTTTTGAGCCTACACACATGCAACTCACTGCTGAAGATCTCGAAACCTTCGGGCTGCTCTATGTACACCTCCTCATCAATCACTCCATTGAGGAATGCAGTCTTCACATCCATCTGATGAATGTGCCACCCCATCTGCGCTGAGAGAGCAAGAATCATCCATATGGAAGAATACCTTGCGAGAGGTGAAAATGTTTCCTCATAATAGATCCCCTCAATCTGTGAGAAGCCTCGAGAAACAAGTACATGCCGCTCACATACGTTGACAGCACTTCCTTTTTGTAGTCCATCTCGAACCTACAGTTTTATGGCCCCTTGGACAATCTCCATACTGGCTACAGCCAATGAATCACTCTACCACATCAGAATCTACCCATCGGGGTCCTGACTTCCTCCCGAGGGATAGGCTCTTGTCCACGTCCTTTCTCACTGGAAAGCTGCTGTATCCAGCTGCGATCCCGTATTTATCTCTGTCTGCCTTTATGATATCGTGCTCCTACAATCTTCTCTTGCATCCTGAATGGAAGTCGCTCCAGCACGCCAGTGCTTCCCTCCCCTCTCTCAATAGTTGTGTGCTGATCTTCACTCAGACCTCCTCTTGTGGCTGATCCACATCCTGAGGCTCATCCTTAGGAACTAATAGCTCCTCATCTACATGCAAGTGTGGCTCCCTCTCAAGCGAACACTTCATGGCTTTCTCCTCATGAAATTTGATATCTCGTTGCACAATAGTCTTGCGACTGTCTGGCAAACACAAACAATAGTTGTGGGGTGTATCAGTGTACCCAAAAAATATCCCAACCTCTGCAGTCGGCTTCAGCTTCTTCCTGGCATCCTTCGTCACATTAATGTAAACAGGTGAACCAAAAATCCTCAAATGAGAAATACCAGGCTTCTTACCAGAAAACACCTCCTCGGGTGTACTCATGCCAAGTATCCTGTGAGAACAACGGTTTTTCACATAAAAAATAGTATTGCATGCCTCAGCCCACAAGTGTATGGGAAGGCCCTGATCATGCAACATCACCTATGAAGCACCCACGATCAGTCTGTTCTTCCACTCAGCAACCCCATTCTGCTATGGGTTATGAGGTGCTATGAGCTCTCTTCGAATTCCTTCTGCGCTGCAAAAGTCCTTGAATTCGCCAAAGATGAATTCACCACCATTCTTGCTCCTAAGAGCCTTCACCTGCTTCCCTGATTCTTTCTCAACCAGTGCCTTGAACTCACAGAACTTTGATTATGTCTCACTCTTCTTCTGCATCAAGAAGATCCAGCACTTCCGAGAAAAATCATCAAAAAATATCACATAGTACCTGTGCTTTACTGTCGAAGCTACTGAGAAAGGTCCACACATGTCTGTGTGAATTCTCTGAAGGATCGTCGTGGCATGACTATCCTTCTCGTGAAAGGTGGCTTTAACAAATTTTCCCAAAGTACATCCCTTGCACTGATCTGACTGTGCAAGTGTACCTTTGGGAAGCCCGGTAGAAATCTGCTGCAAAATTTTCAAAGCACCATGGTGAAGATAGCCCAATCTCTTGTGCCATAGCTCGTCCTCATCCCGGCTCACCACTCCTTCTGCCTTGCCTACCATTGCTGCACAACCATCTACCTGAAATTGATAAAGGTTCTTAACTCAAACTCCTATCCTCCGGGTTTCACCAGTTGCCTTACTGCGCAGGAAACCCTTTCCCTCGCTAAAGAAAACATCATATCCCTTGTCTTCCAACATCGCCATAGAGATAATATTCTTCTTCAATCCTGGAACATGCATCACTTCCTTCAATACGAAGGGTTTACCAGACTCCCTCTTAAAGGAAATGGTACCGATACCAGTCGCAGTGTATCTACCATCATCTCCCATCTCGATGTGCACTCCAAGATCTTTCTCATCCAGATCAGTAAACAAATATTTGTCTCTTGTCATGTGAAAAGATGCACCACTATCAAGAAACCACACTGAACCCATCATACTTGAGACCAAGCATGCGATCAGTGAAAA
The DNA here is from genome assembly GCA_034641835.2 of Pinus albicaulis. Classification (NCBI taxonomy): domain Eukaryota; kingdom Viridiplantae; phylum Streptophyta; class Pinopsida; order Pinales; family Pinaceae; genus Pinus; species Pinus albicaulis. The sequence goes on from CM076575.1 coordinate 734,297,040, forward strand.
ATATAGCTCAAACTGTGAGGCTAAGGCCTCTCCAGCTGCAGATCTAGCAACTTGCTTATTTTTCTTCTCCTGTGGACAATTAGTGGCGTAATGTCCATGTTGGTGACAGTGAAAGCACTTCACCTTGGACATGTCCTGCTTCTTGCCTTTCGCACTGGATTGAGAAGCATTCTTCTTGCTCTTCCCCTTCCTTTCTTTGGCAGCCAAAGTGCAATTTTCTTCATCTGAATTCTTTGATGAAGATCCATCCCTAGTACTTCGCCTTATCTCCACTTGCACAAGATCCGACCAAAGTCGCTCCCATCCTGGAAATTTCTCCCGACCATTGATAAAGTCATGATAGGAATGCCAACTCTTTGGAAGCCCAAGGAGAGCCAAGCTCACCAAGTCCTCGTCATCTACAGTAACCCCCACACTTCCCAGCTCATCCCTGCACTGGAAAAACTTCGTGAGGTACTTGGGTATACTGTCGCATTTTTCCATTTTTATGTTCCTAAGTTTATCCTTGAGCACCAACTTCCTCTGGTCTCTCTTGCTTTGGAATAAATCTGTCAAAGCTTTCCACATCAAGAATGGATAAGCTTTACCATGAAGGCTGGACACTATGTGATCCTTCACACCCTCCAACAGAATCCTTTGACATTTTGATGTCTTCTTTTTCCATGCGTCAAGTGCGGCAACATCGCTAGAAGCAAGTTTTGGAATTTCTACATCTATGAACTCCTTCAACCCATTGTCATCCAGCACCGCCTCCATCCTGTCCTTCCATGAAATATAATTTGAGCTGCCCTCAAGGGCATACTCCAATCGCAATCCGTTGAAAGACATCTCAACTTCGACACCAAGAAAACACTGCTGCAAATTCGAATTCCACCAGCACAAAACTCAACCGCTTCAATGTTTTGCAATTGCTCCAATGATCAATATCGCTCTGATACCATGAAGAAATTTATATAACTGATATGTTATACATCTGATATTCTCCTGATCACACACTTTTTGACTTCATGCACAATACAAAATCTCTTCTACCATTCATCATTAATTGCGGAAATAAAAACAATCGCATGCGCACATTAAAACCATAAACATTCGCACATATGAACATAGTATTTTATGGGAAAGCTTAAAGCTGAAAACCCCCAACTATATATATATTATATGTCATAGAGATCATGTAACAATCATTATACAAATCTCCTCACAAGCTCTCAGTACAATCTCCAATTTCTACACACTAATCAGGTCCGATCTAGCAAAACACATGCTCCAATATTTGCCACCTGCTAGCCTGCCTCTACTGCGCAATCACTGCTAAAGAATGGCTCTGAATGAACTCAAATTGGTACAAACTTTCTCACACAATCCTCATTGGCATCTCCAACCATGTGTGGTGCAAACTCATGCAACACTATAGTCACAACTGATAGTCACACTTCTCTTTCACCTACCTCTTCACTGGTCTCCACTGAAACTATCCATGCACTGTAGTTAACTAATGTATTATTTAGTTTATTAATGAGTTAATAATTATTGAATTAATTAATAATTAATTCACACCACTCTCACTAGTGTATCAATCAGTTATACTAGATACAACTAGCTCAACTATGTTTAACTCAGTTAAACTTAACACAACTCCACCAACTACCTCAATAACTCCACCAAACTCTGTCACATGAGTTCTAATTAAAGTATCAATGCAATAGCTCCACTTAACCCTCAGGAATAGCGTAATTCCTTTTGTCAGCTCCTGTGCCACATCTGTGCACTTAACTGAAGTGCTCCAAGAGAATAAGATAATGTTTATAGTCCAAATATTATTAAGAGCTAATAATATTCGACATATCTATTTTTAGACTGGCGATCTAAAAATAGATTCCGCCCAATATGTCTAAAAATAGAAGTCCATCTATTTTTCCAACTTGACAAACCATCCACAAATAGCATCCTGCAACTCATAGAATATGATCGACATGTCTAAAAATAGACTTGCGCCAAAAATAGCCTGCGGGCCCACTTAGTGAAGGCGACTCTTTTCACTAAGCTCATCATCTTGTTGCAATATCAACAATTCCCACTATACCCATCTCCTAAGAAAAATCTTTATTTTTCTTGTCTTTTCCATTGGATATTTGGAGAAAATATTATTTCATTTTAATGTTTAACTGCTTTATTTGCATATATATGGGTTTGTTTTGCATAATATTTTATCGTCTATTGCAGATCTGAAGAAGTTAGACATTCATCTTTTTTGTTAGGGTTATTTTTCATGTGCAGCTAAAGTGATCTCTTTTTGTATACTTGCGTTAATAATTCATTCTAGCAAAGGTCATATTTGAGTCCAAAAGGCAGAGCGAAATTTTTCCAAAGGTAGCGGGAAGCTAGAAGTCCTAGTTTGAGGTAGTTCCAGGGCTATATGATTTGCATAGAGATAGCAATGTGCATTTTGACTAGTTGTTTGAGCATCCAGAGAGTGGTGTGATCAGTAGGCCAAAAGGGACCAAATTGATTTGCAAAGGAGATCCTTGATCTCCAAATTATTTTGGCCAAATATTTGTTGGAGTATTTCCAGTTGGGCATATAAATTATTGTACTCTCACATTTGTTTCATAATAATAAAATAAACCCTCATCTGGTGCACTAGTTTTGCCTTTGGGGTTTTTCCGAATTTTAGTCCAAAAACATTATGATGAGTTTTATGTGTGTGCGTCTACTTCTTAGTTCCTAATTTCACTTCAGCAACATATTTTATTGTGAATAATTGTAGTGTGATTTATTTTCTATTTTTCATAAAAAAAAATAAACTTTTAATTAGTTAGAATCATAAACTCTAGTTACTACAATTTAAGAAAATTTCATATGGTATCAGATAAAGTTGATCATATATGAGGCTCAAAGGAAAAATATCAGCAGATCATGTAGTTTTAGAGGGAGATATGAAGCACGGGGTTCGTATATGCACAGGTCAAGCCAGTGGTGCAAATTGTAGGGGCATGAAATTTTATTTCTATATCTATTTAGAGGATAATTCAAATAACCTCAAAAGTAAAGTTTACAAATAGTGTGCTTGTCGGAAGGCAGTTCCAGTGAGCAGATCAGTTGATTCACAGAGTATATTTGGGCATAGAATATTTGCAGCAAGGGTTGCAGTTACAGATCTGCGTTGGGAAGGAAGAGAAAATCACACAGAAGATATATCCATAATTTCTCAAGGGTTTCAATTTTCTAGTTTTTAGGAGGAAATTCATGATTTCCAGCAGCAGTAGATCAAGTTAATCTTGTCAGTCAGTCAGTGCGAGCTTCAAGAGAACAGCAATGTGTGTGCCAAATTCCATAGAAAGATGTTCAGAAGATAGAGTGATTTGAGAAGTTGAAGAGTAGCAGAAAGTGTGAGAGCCAGAGGACTTTCGGAGGCAAGAATGTGCAGATATATGCATTCCTAAGTGTTAGTAGCAGAAGAAGGTCGAACAGGGAAGAGAAGGATATATCTAGATCTAGTCTCCAATTTATTTGAGTTTCATAGGGACGGCCACAACAGGACTCAAGGATCAAGACAGACTTGACGGAGCCTCTAACTTTGGTGTATGGAAGGCCATAATGTAATTCATGTTGGAAGAGCATGGTCTGAAGGAGTTCATGAAAAATATTATGGTAGAGTTAGCAAATCAACAAAAATTGGTAACCTTCAAGAAATAAATGGCGAAAGTTAACAGAATATTCCTAAATGGCGTTTGGGATCATGTCATTCTTCATGTTGCAGATAAAAATACGCCAAATGATATGTGGGTTGTCATTATAAAGTTGTATGAGAATCCATCATAGAATTAAAAAATGATTCTCAAGAATAATATGAGAAACACTAGGATGCATAAGTGTGAAGGTATTACTTTTTATGAAACCAGCTCACAAAATAGAAGAAAAGAGAGATCGACAACTTAGAAATCAGCCACTTCAAGGGGGAAACCTCCTTTACATTACATAAATGAAAAATTATTAGATGATACAAATGACAAAACCTCCTTTTTATATATAAGAGTCCAATGGGTCACAATATAATCCTAGCCGACCTAACAATAATAATGTAAGGGCACAACAATAACAATAGTGGTCTTATATTTGGAACAATAATAACAATATCGGGACTACAAGGGTACAAAAATAACAATAAGGGGGCTACACTAACGACAATAAGGGACTACACCAGTAATATAGGGCCCTAACATGCCCCTCTCCTTTAAAAAAGTGTTTTCCTCAACACTTTAGTAGTTTTGGATGCTTCTGTATAAAATTTTCATCCTCCCATGTGGAAAATTCAATGGGTAAGTTCTTCCACTTGATGAGATACTCTAAAATTGATTGATTTCGTAGCTGTCAAGTTCTTATTTCCATAACTGCTTCAGGTTTCAATATGATTTTTCCTTCTGCATCAAGTTTTGGCAATATATTTTGAACCAGAATTTTGTCACCTATAACCTTCTTTAAGCATGAAACATGGAAAACTGGGTGCACTCAGGAAGATGCAGGAAGATCTAATTTGTATGCCATAGTACCAATATTTTGCAACACCTTGTAAGGACCATAGTACTTTGGTGATAATTTATTATCCTTCTTAGATTGCTTGAGGGACGTTTGTTTGTATGGTTGTATCCGCAAAAATACCCAGTCTCATACATAAAAACTTCTCTCGTTGTGATGTTGATTTGCGTGTTGTTTCATTCTATTATGTGCCAAATTTAGGGTATCCTTTAAGAGTTGGAGAACTTTTTGTTGATGCTCGATGTGATATTCCACTTCTTGAACCTTAGAATTTTCTCTTAAAGATGATGTGATGGACAGCGGATGATATCCATAAAGTGCCATAAATGGGGTCATTTTTTCTGCATTGTGGAAGGAAGTGTTATACCACCATTCAGCCAAAGGTAACCAATTGACCCATTGTGTTTGTTTATCAAATAAAAATCAACAAAGATATCCTTCCAAACATTTGTTCACTATCTCAGTTTTTCCATCAGATTGAGGATGATAAGATGAGATATGAGCTATTTGAGTACCCAAACAAGAAAATAATTCCGTCCAAAAATTTCCAGTGAAAATGGGATCTCTATTTCTTACAATAATCTTTGGGTTTCCATGTAGCTTTTGAATTGTTTCCATAAATGCAGTAGAAATCATACTCACTTCAAATGGATGATATAATGCACAAAAGTGTGCATACTTGGTAAGTCTATCAACTACCACCATGATGACACTCTTCACTTTGGACTTAGGTAAACCTATGATAAAATCCATTGAAACCTCCTCCCAATGCTGATTTGGAAAGGATAAAGGTTATAGTAGAACCGAGGTATTAATTGTCTCAACTTTATTTTGTTGGCAATCAAAACATTTTTCCACAATATTTTGAATATCAGATTTAAGGCCATCCCAAAAAAAAAATTTCTTCACCCTGTGGTAAGTTTTAAAAAAGCCTGAGTGTCCTCCTAAGGAAGAGGTGTGCAATTCCAAAAGAATATATATATATATATATATATATATATATATATATATATATATATATATTGGGAATTCTTACAAAGATATAAGCGATATTTTTACCATAAGGAATCATTTTTCCAACTAAATGCATCAGATGTACGGGGATCTTGCTGCAACTTTTGAATGAGTGACCATACTTCTTCGTCATTCTTCCATTCCTCCCTTTCTTCGGTTATCCAATCGGGTTGGATAATAGAAATGGCACAAAGAAATTCTTCCACTTCCTCATCCTTTCTTGAGAGTGCATCTACAACAACATTTAGCTTCCCTTTTTTGTAGATGATTTCAATCATAACCCAACATCTTCGTGACCCATTTTTGCTGCTCTTTTGAATATAGTCTTTGTTCCAAAAAGTATTTAAGACTTTCATGAACATTTTTTACCTTGAAGTGTCTTCCCATTAGGTAAGGTTTCCATTTCTTTAGTGCATGTAGTATTGTCAACATTTCCTTCTCATAAATAGGTTTTTGTAAATACTTTCCTTTGATTAGACGACCTTCAAAAGCAATGGGTCCTCCTTCTTGCATTAAAACAACACCAATTCCATTTCATGAGGCATCACACTCCACAATAAAGGTTTTTGTGAAGTTTGGTGTAGCTAAGATGGGTGCTTGTCACATTGCCTCTTTAATATGTTCAAAGGCCTTAGTTGCTTCAGGAGTCCATGAAAGTGCATCTTTCTTCAATAATGTTTTTAAAGGTGTTGTTGTTCTCCCATAATTCTTAACAAATTTGTGACAATACCTTGTTAACCCACTAAATCCTCGCAACTAATTTATGGTTGTGGGGACTTTCCATTCCTTAATGGCTTTAATTTTGTTAGGGTCTACCTTAACACCCTCTTGAGATAAAATATGACCTAGATATTCGACCTCTTGTAATCCAAAGAAAAATTTGGAGGTTTTTGCATAAAAATATTTCTCCTCCAATAGTTTTAGTTGAACATGATCCTTCCAAGACCTGTTGTAGATTAGTATATCATTAAAAAATACTAACAAGGGATTTATAAGGAAGGGTTTGAAAATGGAATTCATCAGCCCTTTAAATGTAGAAGGTGCATTGGTAAGGCTAAAAGGCATGACCAAAAATTCATAATGACCCTCTTGAGTTTGAAAAAATTTTTTCGGAATGTATTCAGTCTTAATTCTAATTTGATGATATCCTGAATGGAGATACAACTTGGTGAAATAAATTTCTCCATGTAATTCATCCAATAATTAATCAATAACAGGAATGGGAAATTTCTATTTTATAGGGAGCTTATTGAGCTCCCTATAATCCGGACACATGCACCATGATCCATCCCTCTTGTGCACCAATACTACTGGAGAATAAAAATAACTTTGATTGGGTTGAATTATACCAGCCTTTAGCATTTTTGCAATCATACGTTCAATTTCGCTCTTTTGGACATAAGGATATTTGTAAGGCATGATGTTTGGAGGAAAACTGCCTGGAATAAAAAGAATAGCATGATCATGATCCAATCATGATCATGAATAGGTGGGAGTCCTTTGGGAGTTTCAAACACCTTGGAATAATTGTCCAAGACTTTTTGTAGATTTGGAGAAATATATGATTTTGATGTTGGAACTTCTAGGGAGCATAATTGTGCAATGACACCTAGTTGTTCTTTCTTTAGAAGCTTTGTCATGAAATTAGATCTTATTGTCTTTCCTGGTTTCCCTACTATACCATGTAATTCGAATTCCTTTCCTTCCAAAAACAAAAAAAAAAAAACAAAAAACAAAAAATTCAAGAAATGTTCTTGAAAATTAAAAGTTACCGTCCCCAAAGATTGTAACCATTGTACTCCTAGTACAACATCAACACCACCCATTGGAATGGAAAGCATTGGATTATTAAATACATATTCCCCCATGGTTAGCTTGATATTATGGAACTTTCCAAAGAAATTTATACTTCCTCCATTTTCCACCATCACTTGAAACTCTAGCGTTGGGTATAGGGAGAAATTCAATTCCTTGGCTGCCTTATAATGAATAAAATTATTGGTACTACCTGAATCAATAAGCACTGTTACATTTTTCTTCTTGATATGTCCATCTATCTTGATATTTTGAGACCCTATAAATTCTTGCCAATGTATTACAGGATATCATCAGATTCATTTCTTCTTCCTCTAGGGTTGGTTCCTAGAGTATATCCTCTTATTTTTAAGTTTCTTGTTCCTTTTCTTCCTCCTCTTCACAATCTATGTAAAATAATTTCTTCTCAACACACTTCTAACCTTTAGTGTATTTTATTTCACATAGCAAATCCATTTTTCTCATTTTTCTTCCAATTTTTGTGGTGTCAACCTTGTGGTTTGTGGAAGTCTAGGAGTAGCAAAACTTCCATCTTTATAGTTGTGAGTGGTAGGCTTCATTTTCGCCATAATTTTTCTTTCAATTTTTCTTGCCAACCTGAATGCCTTCTCCAATGTATCAGGTTCCCAAATTCGAACCTCATTTTGTATGTTATCCTTTAGAGTCCCTATGAAGACATCAATCCTATGTTCCTTTGGAATATTATCTACCCTTATATTCAATTTTTGGAAGTCCTCAATGTGCTCCATCATTGAACCCTTTTGTTTGAGATTTATAAATTGGCTAAAGAAGGTTTTTCTATTTGTATCCTCATAATGTGATATCATTTCCTCCGTAAAAATTGACCAAGTGACCAGTGGTTTACGAGAACAAATCCATCGATACCATACAAACTGATTTTTCTCTAAATATAAAGTTACAATGCGTACCTTTTGTGTGTTTTGCATATTATGGAGCTTAAAGTATGCTCCATTTGTATTATCCAAGTTATCGGATCCTTGCCATCAAAATTCCTCATATCTATCTTTGGAATATGGTGGGTATTAAATCCAACATTAGAGTCTATAAAATCATGATTAAAATTTCTTTTGTTCTCATCATGAGTTTCCTATACTACTTTTTCGCCATTAGGAAGCTTTTCTTGTAGTAACTTTGCCAAACCTTCCTTCAAACCTTCCATGTATTTCTTCAAATATTCCATGTTGCCTTATATACCATCCATATTAGCTCCCATGCCATTACTCAAACCATCCATCTCATCTTCCATGCCTATCTTCAAACCATCCATCTTATCTTCCACGCCTTTCTTCAAACCATCCATCTTATCTTCCATGTTGCCTTCTATACCTCCATATTAGCTTCCCCGCAATCCATCTTAGCTTCCATGCCATTATTCAAACCATACATACTAGCTTCCACACCTTTATTCAAACTATCCGTATTGGCTTCCATGCCTTTATTCAAACCATCCACCTTAGCTTCCATTTCATTTTTTGTTACTCTTTGTGAGAGTGAAATTTGTTGCATTTGTTCTTGTATTTTTTATATATCATGTTGCACTTCTTCCTCTTCATGAGTCATAGTAGATACTTCCAAGAGCTTAATGGGTGTTGAATTCTATTTAGGGGTCATTTTAGAACCCAATACTGATATATATGCTTCAATATTCCCTTGTAATCCCTTCAAACAAAATTTTTCAAACAAGATTTATCCAAATTTTTAAAAAAATACACACTTTTTTCTTTCTTTTAAGGAGCTCAATATTGAATTTGATGTATCTCTGTGATTTCGGATCCCCAAGATTTTATCTTCGGTCCTTTATTATCCCTCTGAATATTCTTTCCAATGCCACAGATACGACCTGATTTGGATTCTTCAAGACAAATTTATATACAATCTCCCACAATGACCTAATTATGGACTGGTTCAGTAGAGAGAACTTGTATGGTGTGCCACATGTCACTATTGCCTCCTTCAGCTCTGAAATTGATATACATGAAACTACATTTCATGTCATTTTGGCCACATTTTACAGAATTCCTATCTCATGCTTAGATAGATATTTATGACGATTTTCCCAAGGTCACCTCTTTGAGATGAAATTTGGGATCCTGCAAAAACCCTCACTTCCACAGATCATATCTCCGAAAATATTGCGAACAAAGATCTGAATTTTTTACACGGAGTTCCTTAGTATTTATTCGCAAATGGGTTTTTTTTTTATCATATGAACCTTCGTAGAAAAAACTTTATAGGTAAAATTCCATGATGACCTATTTGAAGCAACAAAACCCTAGAATCCAAAGCTTTGATACCAAATTTTATGAAACCAACTCACAAAATAGAAGAAAATAGAGATAAACAACTTAGAAATCAGCCACTTCAAGGGGGGAACCTGCTTTACATTACATAAATGAACAATTATTAGATGATACAAATCAAAATACTTCATTTCTATATATAGGAGTCTAATGGGTCATAATATAATCCTAGGCGGCCTAACAATAACAGTAAGTGCACAAAAATAACAATAGTGGTCTTCTATGGGGAACAATAATAAAAATATGGGGACTACATGGGTACAACAATAACAATAAGGGTGTTACACTAACAACAATAAGGGACTACACTAGTAATATAGGGCCCTAACATTAATTCCTATGTCCCCATACTTTAGAATGTCTGAGATGAGCTTGCAGTCATTGGTGAGAAACCAGATTAGGATGAGATGGTCTACACAGCTCTAAATAGGTTTTCCAATGAGTGGTGTACATTCGTCCAAGTTATCTCTGGATGAGACACACTTCTAGGATGGGATCACCTATGGAGTGACTTCACTCAAGAGGATCTAATACTTAGCCTCGCAATGGGTTCTATCAGTAGCAATAACAACAAAGGAGAAAAATTTGAGAAGGAGGAAAAGGAAAATGTAGCCCTTGCAAGTAAAGGGAAGGAGAAGTAGGGTCCCAGTCAGGGACAAAACTCAAAGGGAGACGAGAAGAAGAAAAAGGACATATCGAAGATCAAATCCTTCGGATGTGGTGAGTTTGGTCACTATGTCACCCAATGTCTAAAGAGAAATAAGAACAAGAAGGGGCGGGATTAAAATATATGTAAATTGAAACATTTTAACACATAAGTATTCATTGTGTATGCACAAAAAACTATATCTTTCATTATTTTTTTAACTTAAATGTTGTAGCTTTACATCAACTTAGCTTACAAGAAAGTATAATTCATGAGAAAATAAATATTTAGTTTTTCTACATAATACATATAACATGGTATGATATCGCGTAAGCTCTTTTTATTTCTTAGTTTCATTATCAAGCCATATTAAGCCTAAAATTTCCTCTAATAATTATCATTATGCATCATTCTCATAAATTTTCTTCATTAAGCCTAAAACTACCATGCAACATATATTTTTTTCTTCATTAAAGTTGGAGAAAAATCTATACTCAAAATATCCCTTGTACCTTTTCCCTACAAAGTTGCATTCATAACTTTAAAAAAGAGGATCATGCTCATGGAAAACCTAACTGTAAGTATGTGTCCTTTGAGATAAACATGTGGAACACTTGTACTAGACCATGTTAAGAACTAAAAATTTAACAATCATAACCTAATCCTATAAATGGTAGTGTGGGCTTCATGGACCTTTAATATCTAGTCCTTAATGTTATATTATTGGTTTCCCTCCTCTATTGAGCCTATGGTTGTAAAGTGCATTTCTCCCTTTTATTTCTATTATGGGAGGGTTGATATTTTTCAGTGAAGGTTAAAGATAATGGAAAACAAGTGGGATAAAGAAAATGAGGAAGCATAGAGGTCATTGAAAGAATATGCAATTGGTCCTGAAGATGGATCCCCGTTGGGATTTGAAAGGTCGACATGATCCTTTTTACACTTTGGATAATCCGAGAATCTCTATTACAAATATTTGACTCTCATTTAATAGATACTTCTAATATTATCCTCATGTGAATTCAATCTTTATTTTGATTATTTGACTCCCTCATTTAATAAAAATTTCTCCTATTTTTTTCCCCTAGATTTGGTCTCTATGTGCATTTCTAAATTGGATTTCCAATTAATATTATGCTTATGCTTTATTAGATTGATTTCATAGATAGGTTTAGCCCTGTTTTGATGTTTTCAATTAGCAATTACAAGAATGATTTAAGTATGAGAAGTAGACTCAATTTCTCAAAGAAACAATGAGATTTTTGGTTGTTGAGTTGTGTATCCTATTGGAGTCTATACACAATACTTATTCCTCCTCTACCATAGATTTTGAAGAGAAGACATTCATGGGTGAATCTGAATGTTTCCCCTTTATCTATATCCCAATTAATATTGGTACCAGCCATTTTTTTTTAAATTAAAGAAGGGAAAATTAAGATTTTTTGGGTAAAATTATTCCATTAAATTATCGCTCATATATTGTGGATATATTGAGGTGAGTCTGAAAACTATTTCTCAAATTTCCTATAAGCACATACTGGTTTCTCAATTTGGATAATGGATCCCTTGGTCTAAGCTAAATGAATTCTTCAAGGTTTACAACATTGACAACTTATATATGAATTAAGGGAAGGAGCTTATTCCATACTCCCTCTTATTAAGTTTGGTGCTTCAATTTTCCAATAATTAGTGGAAGGATTGGAATAAAATAAGGCCAAGACCTTTAGGAAATATAAGTTAACAATCACAAGACTATGGTTTACACTTGTTATGCCTCATTATTAATAAATAATAATAAATGAAATAATATTAATATATAAATAAGTAAAATAACAAATAAAAAATAAGATATAATAATAAATAAGATAAAAAATAATGAAGAAAAAATATATATAAATATGTGTGTGTGTGTGTGTGTGTGTGTGTGTGTGTGTGTGTGTGTGTGTGTGTGTGTGTGTGTAGAGAGAGAGAGAGAGAGAGAAATGATGACACATGGATTGTGCACATCATGATCCATTTCCAATCCCTTTACCATTTTTGGAAGATTTTGTTTTATTTAGATGTTGTAAAAGGAAAATGAGAGGCATTCATTCATTAACTCATTCTTTGAGGAAGGAAATGTTGTGAGACAAAGAACATTGGTTGTAGTAAGTTGATTGAGGGCTTGGGGGTAACTGTTGCAAGAAATATTGATTGTAGATTTTCTAAGGTTGGGTGGAGATTTGTCCCTAAATATTTGTTGTGGTTAGCAGGATCTTAATGGAATTAAAATCCCGAATCACCAATCAAATCTATTTTTCATTCTTCTCTCTGCATGTATGTTTTCTCTGCTAATGTAAATGTATATTTTTAAATTATATGCTAAGAAATTGAAGATATGCAATTATTATATTTTGATTGTGGTTGTTAAATTTGGTATCATAGAATAAGCTCTAACACTCCACCTAATAAACTTATGTGATTTAATTCTAACTAGTCTTATTGGCTCGTTAGTGTTTTTAATGTGTGAAATCACTTGGTGAAGCCAAGAAAGGTTTTCTTTGCTTCATCCCTTATCTTAAGCAGGCTTGTTATATTCCATAAATTGGTTCATCTTGGAGTCTCATGTCACATGCTCTCTTTAAACATGTAAAATAAATATTTAAGAATTTATATTTATTTTGATAGTTTTCTAAGTTAAATTAGAAACGAATCTCAAAATTATGTGGCAAGAAAATTGATGCTTTACTTTTATTTGGGAAGAAAGTGGAATTCAATTGCTTAATCAGAACCAAGAAGATAATAATATTTTGAAATATATTAACACACTTAATCATGTTAATCTCTAAGTATAAACAATAATTAATGTGGTACTAAATGCGAAAACCTACGCAACCCCTACAGTACACATGAGGAGTGTTGTGCACTATGATCAAGAAATCCCACATGTAATTTTCAATCCTTGTATTCAATTCAAGAATTCTTAATGGAATGAGGTGCGACAAAGGCACAAAGTTGATCAAGTTATTAGATTTTGAAATAATTTTTCATTGATGTCAAAGGTTGTCCAAGAAAAATAGAATTTTCATTTATGTCAAAGGTTTTCCAAGAAAAAGAGAATTTGATGCCCTTTCTTTGAATGCATTTTTACTCCATTTACCTAGCTCAAATGGAAACATAACAGAAATGGCTAGAAATATTTTTCCAACACCTTTCAAATAGTATATGGCACTCCCTCTAACTCCTCACAGTTTAGGAGATATGAATTTTTTAATTTTATTAAGTATGTTTCCTTTGACATGTTGACCCCAGTCAGCCACACTGTGACAGTTTGGACCCCCGAAGAGCACTATATATAAGCATGAAGAAGAGTCATTTTAGAAATTTTCTCAAGGAAATTTGGATATGTTTAAGCAAGAGAATAAAATAGGCTTTCTAAGGTTCATATCTCATGAACGAGAAATGAGAAAAGGTCGGATTAGAGAGGTTATTTATGGAAGGGATTTTACAACATTTTTAAAGGGTTTTGGCATAGTTTTTGAAGTTATTTTTGAAACATTTTTACAAAGGTTTTTGGCACACTATTTGAAGGTTTATGGTTTTGGTTATAAGTTTGTTACAGGCATGCACATTGGAAAGTAGGTACCTCTATATTTTTTTCTCTTGCTCAATGTATGTGAGAGGGTCAATATCCCTGGTACAAGAATCCTTATTTATCTTTATTAAATCAAGGGTGGAGCAAGGAAATGGATTTTTAGCTTCCTTTAGGTTGAGCCATATAACTTAGGGGGTTTATTCCTCCTTCCAATAGGTGTTGGTAAACTAGGGTGTTGTTTTCTCCTTCAGGTTGGTACTTATAAACATTTAAACTATTTAAGATAAGTTTCATGCATAGATTAATTTGTTATTGATAATTAATATTTTCATCTTGTCTTAGCCCACGTGGTGTAGAATATTCGGTGATGGGGTGCACTGTTAAGGCACTCCATATGCAAGGTCACCGGTTTGAAACCCATGGGTTAAGGATTAGTCTAAACTACCAAAAAAAAAAAAATCTTCTTGTCTTTGAAGTTTTAAATAATAGTTAAAATTTTCCAATACTAATTCACCACCCCACCCCCAGTATTGGTAATATTTCCAATAATTGGTATCAGATCAGGTTACCTTCATAACAGTCTAATCATTGGAAGAAATATGGCATGACAAAATATTGATGAAATGAAATGCCTCTCTCCAAAAAAAATTCATGTGTTTAATGGAAATGATTATGCATTATGGAGCAATAACATGAAAATTTATTTGAAGGCTTTAGGAGTGGATTTTTGGCTCTCTATTGTAAATGGCTATAAAGTTCCAAAAAATCCACTAACTAACCCTAATGAGAAGAACTTATTTAAATGTAATTCAAAGGCTCATCATGCTATCACATGTGGATTTGGAAATAAACATTAAGACCAAGGTAATGGGGTGAAATAGCTAAATAGGTTTGGGATAAACTTAAAATTATTTATGAAGGAGATAAAAAGGTCAAATGGGTCAAGCTTCAATGACATAGAGCATAGTTTGAAAATTTGAAAAAGAATGAATCAGAAGATATTGCAACCTATTTACTCATAGAAAATGAAGTTTTCAATGTTATCAAGGGATTAGGAGAGGAATTACAAGAATCCTTGATCGTATAGAAAGTACTGATATTTCTTTCTTTGAGATATGATGCCAAGGTATACTCCATTGAAGAAGCTAGGGATTTGACCAAAATCACAATGGATGAACCACATGGCACCCTCACAACATATGAAATGAGAACATATATAGAATATGGAAAACCAAACAAAGAAAAAGCGTTAAGGCCTCGAAGAAGACAAAGAACAAAGAACACAAGTTAGAAGGAAGACCAAGCAATGAATCAAATGAAGAAGAAGTAAATTTCGTAAGCAAACTAAAAAGGGGAACCAAAAGAGACAAAGGTAAGTTATCCTTTAAATGTTTGATTTGTGGTGAAATAGGACATTGTGTTAAGATATTTCCATTTGAAGAAAATAAAATATTCTACAGGAAAAAGTGTATTTACTCCAAATAGGACAATAGTTCTTTAGATGAAAGTGATGGAGAAGAAGGTGATGTAAGGGAAGTTATCTTCATAATTAAAGAAACCCATAATGGAAACCATAAAATTCAGAAAAAAAGAAAAAAAAAAATTGATATCGATTTTGAAGAAGAGCTCATAAAAAACACAATTAATTTTGATGCAGAAGAAACAAATATGGAACTAGACACCTTTTTGGGGAATCAAGGATGATACAGAAACTGAACGGGAAGATGTAGAAAATATTGAAGTAAAATCGAAGTTTGTTGAAGAACAAAATATCAAGCTCGGGAACAAAAACAAAGAACTAAAAATGTGTGAAGAATAAAATCACGAGCTTGAAAGGAGAAATCGAATAAAGCCAAAGATGATGAGGAATTGAAAGAAGATTGGGTCACATAAGAAAGGAGTTGATGTTGAAAATGCAAGGTTAAATTATTACCTTAAATTTGAAAGAAGTAATGAAAAATTAAATGAAATTATTAGTAAACAAAGACCACCTATTTATAAGATGAGAGTTGGTTATGACATCAGTTTTAAAACAAAAATCATATATAAAGCCGACAAAAAATCACTAGAAAGTGAAAATGAAGAAAATTATAGAAGTTATGTCAATGCTTTGAAAGGTGAAAACAACAAACAATAAGGATTTGCATAAAAATAGGAACATGTCACCACTATCTAGAATAAAAGATCAAAATTTAGGAAAATTGAGCCACCAAGAACATTCGTTCCTCCCAGGTATATTTTTCTGTTGGCATTATGATGCATGTGTTGTCCTTGATGTCAACCCACTTGTAACATAGTGCACAGATCAGTTTAGAGGTGACATAGCAATGGAACAGAATGATAGAATCATGGGATAGAGGTTTGCAGATCATAATCATAATTTTATTAAAGGTGAATATTTGAAGATCTATATGTGGGTTCGTAAAGTCAAAGTCGTGTATACATGTAGGTATAAAGACACAAAGTCGCGTATATTCTGGCACACTAATTTAATAATACCAAGGGTCCTTACTGTGGTATTAGCCCACAATATTGAACGCAATAACGTCTATTTGATCCCGCACAAGAATACCATCATAACTTGTGTGGTTTTGGCTCATGGTATTGGCTAAGGCTCTAACTATATAAGGAGGTGAAGATCAAAGTTTTAAGTGTGTATGAGTAAGGGTAATGAATGAATACTTCAATTTGAAGTATATTTTTATGGTATGGGATATATTTTATTGATAGATATGAAATAAATATGCACTCATGAATCCAATGATGGATTAAGATCTCTAACCCTTAAATGACTATGTATTTTCATGATATTTTTATGAAATTTTTAGATATGTGGTATGGCACATATTTGTTGCAGTGAAGGGTATGATATGAGTAAGTTTTAAGTTCTAAATTATTGTGCAGTCCTGAATTATTTACAAATATATATGCGGGTTTGACACGAGGAAGGCACGTATATATGCGAGTTTGGTTCTATAGAGTAGTGTATATGTTCATTAATATGTTTAGATATATAAGCAAGTTGGTTTCGCGATAAGCGACATACACAAATATTTCTATTAGAAGGCATGTATGAAAACCAGGGTTTTGCTAAAGAATACTGAAGAAAATGTCTGATCAGTTTTGTTGTGTTTATGTTGTCTGTCAATAATGTATTCATATAGATATGGGTTGTTTCAGTATTGATTATGTTGATAGTTGATTGTGATTAAAGATCAGTGATTGGTTGGTTGATTGATTATTTAGTTAATGATTCGATATAGTTATATGTTTCAGTTTGATGTATGGTATTGGGCTTAAATGTGTGTAGTGGGTCCAGTCTACAAATCTGATGAAAAGTGGCCTACAAGTTGTGATGTATTGAAGCCAGTGGATCCATTGTGAAAATTTATGAAACATGGTCCACAGTGGTGCTGAGGGTTGGAGCCTTCAATGAGGGGGTCATAGCTCCCTTCCAGTGGTTGCTGGTAAATGAGATCAGGGGGTCGTAGCTCTCTTCCAGTGGATACTAGTAAATGGGATCATGTGGTTGGATCTCCCTTATAGTGGGTGTTGGAGAATGACTAAAGGTTGTAGCCTTCTACAAGCATGTGCCTATGTGTTAGTATGAGTCTGCACTAGTACAAGATTGTAAGCAGTTTTCTATATAATAAATATTCAAGACAAAGACAACAGCAATGGTGGTTTTCTTCCACATTGGGTTTCCACCGTAAATCCTAGTGTTCATGTGTGTTTCTTATGTGTGATGTTTTACTATGTTCTTAAAACACTTTTTTATTTCTTATTAATGTCTGATGAATCAATGATGCACTGGTTTAAGTCAAGAAATTGAAGATCTATCTGAATTATAAGTTTATTGGGCATACACTAGTTTCTTTAATAACAATCATGTACATATTCTAGTTAGCTTGAGTAAAGTCACATATAGAATATAGTAAAGAAAAAGAAAAGTATGTGTGAGTTTTAAATATGGATTTACTCCCCCCACCCCGCCCTCGATATTTTTCCCAACAATTGGTATCAGAGCAGGTCCTTCTGAAGAAGTTTGATCACTTGAATGAAATCTGTCACAATGGGAATTAATGAAGGAGTATTTTATATCAGGCCACCACTATTCAATGGAAGTAATATAATGTTCTAGAAGATACAAACAAGATATTATTTGAAAAGTCTTGGAGCATTTGTACGGGGAATCTTGGAAGGAGCTTATCAATATCCAGCAGTCATTCCTACAGATGCAACAGTAAAGAAAACATATGAAACCAATTTGAAAGTTGTCAATGCATTATTGGGAAGCCTGAAAGAATCAGAAATTTTCAAATTCATGCAACTAAATTTAGGAAAGGAAATATGGGACAAGATCATCCAAATCTATGAAGGTGATAACAAGGTAAAAAGTGTCAAACTTCGAACTCTTAGAATTCAATATGAAACTCTCAGAATGCATGATGATGAAATTTTTGCAATTTTATTTATAATAATAGATGAGATTGTGAATTCTATGAGAAATATGGGTGAAGATATAAAATATTCACCTTTATTAGAGAAAATATTGAGATATCTAACACCAAAATTCAAGTCAAAAGTGTCTTCCATTGAAGAAAAACAGGATCTGCAGACTCTAACTATTATTCAACTTCACAAGTTCTTGACTGCTTTTGAAATGAGAAAATGAGGTACCTCAGAAGTCATAGAAGCCACATTTAAGGCTTCTCCAAAAGGAAAATAAAATTAATTTCTCAAGGAATTAATTTATATATCAGAAGAAGATGAGGCAAATTTTGTGAGGAAAATTCAACCAAGTACTAGAATGTTCATAGGTAAGATTCCCTTCAAGTTTTTTGTTTGTGGTAGAGTTGGTCATTATGCTGCTAAGTGTCCTTATAAAGAAAATCATGACAAAGAGAAACGGTTTGAAAATAATATAAGCTTTTATACAAATGAAGATAGTGATGGTTTACCAATTGGAGAAGAGGGAGAGTCTGATCAAGATCTACAAGTACTCATGGCATTTAGTATTAATGATGATAATTCTCTAAAAGAGAATAATCCTTTTATTCAAGAATCGCATAGATCAAGGAAAAAAGGATGGTTTCATGGATGTTGTTTCTATTGTAACTCATTTGGGCATAAGGCCACTGATTGCAGGTTAAGTATGTTGAACAAAACTAGGAGTTTGGATAAGTTCCAACACACAATAAGAAATTTCAAGCAAAGCTTGGAAAAGGAAGAAACACCAGTCAAAAAACATAGGGAATGTTGACCCTGCTACAGTCATCTGTTTCTAAAGCTTAATTCTCTTAGTGACTGCAGGAGTTATGTGATATACATTATCGGAATCAGTAATGTATCATCTCAGGGGGAGAAATATTTGGTGATTCCCATGGTTGGTTTGGTAATTTTGGTTGTTTATATTTCTAACAATGCATCTGATGTGACAACAGAAGATAGGTAAAGACTATACAAGCTCAATGGGAGTTAAAGTAGTGAAATTTTCATTATTTCACATTTTTTACGTGAAATTGATGAAAGAAAGTCGTGTATACATGTGAGTTCCTTTGCAGACAGTCGCGTATTCTTTTCACTGATAGAAAAATAGTGAGACAGACTCAAGAATAGATTATGACATGCTGCTAACGGTTATGATTTAATTTTCTTGGTCTGATGTTGATGGTTATAGTCTATGGATATGGTATTAAGTTATGATTATCTTATTTATGAATATGCTTTGATGAATGAGTTGTTGTGGCCAGACTTGACAGTGAACAGGTAGCACAGGTTCAAGGGGAGAATTAGCCTTGCTGATTATAATTCATTTTTGGCATTATGTTTATAATGGTTGTTGAATTATGTTCGCTGATCTCTCTCTATTAAGGACCTTTGGTCTTGGTCATAAAATTCATATCTCTAAAGGTCATGTTGAGACCTATGATGTGAAACTTGTCATATTTAGTCATGTGTGGATTTTTGAGGTCATGTCAAATATATAAACCCACTTGGTTGGGTGATTGTGTCAAATATTTAATCCCTCATGGTTAGGTAGTTGAGTCAAATATGTAACCCCATTTGGTTGGGTGATTGATGTAAGTATGAGTCCTTGGTGATAGGAAAGGTTATACGCAGTTGATTCATAGAGTCATGTACTTCATTGAAAATATTTCTGAAAATTCAACATGTGGTCAGGGGGAGCATGGTTAGTATAACGAAAATCAAATCTACAAAGCTCTTACATCTACAAGGAAAGAAAAAAAAAATTTCAGCATTGGTTCACCCTTTGCCCTTGATGTTAAAGGGCGAGATTAACTTGGTGTTTTAATAATGCTTATATTGATGTGTCTAATAGGTATCTACAAGCTGTGGTGATCAAAAACCAACATGGTTGTCATCAAGTCCAAAGGGGGAGATTGTTGGAATTATGATGCATGTGTTGTCCTTCATGGAAACCCACTTGTATCAGAGTGCACAGATAAGTTCAAATGTGACAAAGTGATGGAACAGAATGACAGAATGATGGGACAAAGGTTTGCAGATCATAATCATAATTTTATTAAAGTTGAATATTTGAATATATATACGCAGGTTCGTCAAGTCAAAGTCATGTATACACGCAGATACAAAGACACAAAGTCGCGTATATTTTGGCATACTAATTCATCAGTACCAAGGGTCCTTACCATGGTATTAGCCCACAATATTGAGTGAAATAATAGCTATTTGATCCCATTCAATAATACCATCGGAACTTGTGTGGTTTTGGCACATGGTATTAGCTAAGCTTCTAACTATGTAAGGAGGTGAAGATCAAAGTGCTAAGTGTGTATGAGTAAGGGTAATGAATGAATACTTCAATCTGAAGTATATTTTTATGGTAAGGGTTATAATTGATTGATAGATCTGAAATAAAGATGCACTCATGAATATAATGATGGATTGGGATCTCTAGACCTGAAATGACTATGTTTTTTCATGATATATTTATGATATGTTTAGATATGTGGCCTGACACATGTTTGTTGCAATGAAGGGTATGATCTAAGTAAGTTTGAAGTTCGGAAGTATTGTGCAATCCTCAATTATTTACAGATCTGTATATGGGTTTGACATAAGGAAGGCACGTATACACACTAGTTTGGTTATGCACAGTAGTGTATATATACACAAGTGAAGGTTGTAGCCTTCTGCAGGCAGGTGCCTGTGTGCTAGTATGAGGCTGCGCTAGCACAATATTGTAAGCATTTTTCTGTATACTAAATATTAAAGACAATGATGATAGTAGCAGTGGTTTTCTCCCACATTGGGTTTCCACCTTAAATATTGGTGTTCATGTGTGATGATATACTATGTTCTTACTGCACATGTTTACTGCATATTAATGTTTGATGAATCAATTATGCACTGATTTAAGTCAAGAAATTGAAGATCTATATGAATTATAAGTTTACAGGGAATACGTTATTTTCTTTAATAGCAATCAAATACATATGCTAGTTGGCTTGAATAAAGTCGCGTACAGAATTCAGTAAATAAAAATAAAAGTATGTGTGAGTTTTAAATACTGATTCACGCCCCCCCCCCCCCCCTCCCACCCCTCTCAGTATTTTTCCCAAAAACTGGTATTACAGTAGGTCCTTCTGAAGAAGCTAAATCGCTTGAAGTGGATCCATCACAATGGGAAGTAATGAAGGAGTATTTTCTATCATGCCACCATTGTTCAATGGAAGTAATATAATGTTCTAAAAGATAGGAACAGGAGCTTATCTGCAAAGTCTTGGAGAAAATGTATGGGGAATCATGGAAGGAGGTTATCAATATCCAAAAACTATTCCTACACATGCATTAGCAAAGAAGACATATGAAACCAATGCAAAAGTTGTCAATGCATTATTGGGAAACCTGACAAAATCAAAATTTGTCAAAGTCATGTAGCTAAATTCAACAAAGGAAATATGGGATAAGATCATCCAGAGCTATGAAGGTGATGACAAGGTAAAAATTTTCAAACTTCAAACTCTTAGAATTCAATATGAAACTCTGAGAATGCTTGATGATGAAAGCATTTCAAGTTTATTTCTAAAAATTTATGAGATTATGAATTCTATGATAAATATGGGTGAAGCTATAAAATATTGAGATCTCTAACTCCAAAATTTGAGTCAAAAGTGTCTATCATTGAAGAAAAGCATGATCTGCAAACTCATATTGTTGTTCAACTTCACAGAATCCTGACTGATTTTGAAATGAGAA
Organism: Pinus albicaulis; assembly: GCA_034641835.2. NCBI lineage: Eukaryota > Viridiplantae > Streptophyta > Pinopsida > Pinales > Pinaceae > Pinus > Pinus albicaulis. Next base: position 734,319,193 of record CM076575.1, read on the forward strand.
AAGGAAGTACCTCGGAAGTCAGAGAAGCCACATTTAAGGCTTCTACAAAAGGAAAAGAAAAGGAAGTTCTCAAGGAATCAAGTTATATATCAGAAGAAGATGAGGCAAATTTTGTGAGGAAAATTCAACCAGTACTGGAAGGTTCAGAGGTAAGCTTCCCTTCAACTGTTTTGCTTGTGGTAGAGTTAGTCATTATGCTGCTAAGTGTCCTTGTAAAGAAAATCATGACAAATGGAAATGGTTTGAATATAAGAGAAGCTTTTGTACAAATGAAGATAGTGATGGTTTAGAAATTAGAGAAGAGGGAGAGTCTGATCAAGATCTGCAAGTACTCATGGAATTTAGTATTAATGATGATAATTCCCTAAAAGAGAAGAATCCTTTTATCGAAAAATCACATAGATCAAGGCAAAAAGGAAGGTTTCATGGATGTTGATTTTATTGTAACGCATTTGGGCATAAGGCCATTGATTACAAGTTAAGTGTGTTGAAAAAAACCAAGAATTTGGATAAGTTCCAAGACATAATAAGAAATTTCAAGCAAAGTTGGAAAAAGAAGAAACACCGGTCAAAATGTAGGGAATGTTGACCCTACTGTAGTCATCTATTTCTAAAGCTTACTTCTCTTAGTGACTGTGAGAGTGATGTGAGATACATTATCAGAATCAGTAATGTATCATCACATGGGGAGAAATATATGGTGATTCCCATGGTTGGTTTGGTAATTCTGGTTGTTTATATTTCTAAAAGTGCATCTGATGTGACAACAGAAGATAGGTACAGACTATACAATCTAGAGGGGATTTGAAGCAGTGAAATTCTCATTATTTCACATTTTGTACGTCGATTTGATGAAATAAAGTCGTGTATACATGTGAGTCCTTTGCATACAGTCGCGTATGTTTGTCTCTAATAGAAAAACAGTGAGATAGACTCAAGAACATATTTTGACATGTTGTTAATAGTTATGATTTGATTTTCTTGGTTTGATGTTGATGGTTACAGTCTGTTGATATAGTATTAATTTATGATTATCTTATTTATGAAGATGATTTGATGAATGATTTTTTGTGGCCATAATTGACAGTGAACAGGTAGCAGAGGTTCAGGGGAAGCATTTCCTTTGCTGAGTATAATGCATTGTTGCCAATATGTTTATAATGGTTGTTGAATTATGTTCGATGATCTCTCTCTATTGAGGTCCTTTGGTATTGGTTATAAAATTTATATATGTAAAGTTGATGTTGAGACCTATGATGTAAAGATTGTCATATTCAGTCATGTATGGACTTTTGAGGTCATGTAAAATATATAAACCCACTTGGTTGGGTGATTGTGTCAAATATGTAATCCCACTTGGTTGGGTAGTTGAGTCAAATATGTAACCCCACTTGGTTGGGTTATTTATGTAAGTATGAGTCCTTGGTGATAGGAAAGTTCATACTCAATTGAGTTATAGAGTTATGTACTTCATTGAAAATATTTCTGATGATTCAACATGTGCTCAGGTGGAGCATGGTCATTATAGTGCATATTTTATCTACAGAGCTCTTATATATATAAGTAAATAAAAACCTCGTTTCATCATTGGTCTGCCCTTTTCCCTTGATTTAAAAGGGGGAGAGTAATTTGATGTTTTAATAATTCTTATATTGATGTGTCTAACAAGTATCTACAAGTTGTGGTGACCAAACACCAACATGGTTTCCATTAAGTCCAAAGGGGGAGATTGTTGGCATTATGATTCATGTTTTTTCCTTGATGGCAACCCACTTGTAACAAATTATATAGATCAGTTCAGAGGTGACATATTGATGGAACAAAATGACAGAATGATGGGACAGAGGTTTGAATATCAGAATCAGAAGTTTATTAAAGGTGAATATTTGAAGATATATATGCGGGTTGGTCAATTAAAAGTTGTGTATACACGCGGGTATAAAGATGAAAAGTCACGTATATGTTGGTGCACTAATTTAACAATACCAAGGGTCCTTACCATGGTATCACTCCACAATATTGAGCACAATAACGGCTATTTTATCCTGTCCAAGAATACCATCGGAACTTGTGTGGTTTTGGCTCATGGTATTGGATAAGGATCTAACTATATAAGGAGGTGAAGATCAAAGTGCTAAGTGTGTATGAGTAAGGGTAATGAATGAATACTTCAATCTGAAGTATATTTGTATGGTATGGGCTATATTTAATTGATAGATCTGAAATAAAGATCCAATCATGAATACAATGATGGATAGGGATCTCTAGACCTGAAATGACTATGTATTTGCATGATATGTTTATGAGATGTTTAGATCTGTGGCATGGCACATGTTTGTTGCAGTGAAGGGTATGATCTGAGTAAGTTTGAAGTTTGGAAGTATTGTGTAGTCCTGAATTATTTACAGATATATATGTGGGTTTGACACAAGGAAGGAACGTATACATGCGAGTTTGGTTTTGCAGAGTAGCGTATATGTTCAGTAATATGTTTATATTTATAAGTGATTTGGTTTTGGGATAAGCACGTACATACGCGAAAAATTCTACTTTAAGGCACGTATGAAAGCCAAGGTTTTGCTGAAGAATACTAAAGAAAATATCTGATCAATTTTGTTGTGTTTCTAATGTCTTCATATATATCTGGGTTGTTTTAGTATTGATTATGTTGCTAGTTGATTGTGATTAAAGATCAGTGATTGGTTGGTTGATTGATGATTCAGTGAATGATTTGGTATATTTATATGTTTCAGTTTAATGTATGGTATTGGGCTTAAACGAGTGTAGTGGGTCCAGTCTGAAAATATGATGAGAAAAGGCCTAAAAGTTGTGATGTATTGAAGCTGATGGATCCAATGTAAAAAATTTTGAAATGTGGTTCACGGTGGTGCTGAGGGTTTGAGCCTTCAGTGAGGGGGTTGCAGCTCCCTTCAAGTTGTTGTTGGTAAACGACATTAGGGGGTTGCCACTCTCTTCCAGTGGATACTGGTAAATGAGATCAGGGGTTGGAGCTCCCTTCTAGTGGGTGCTAGAGAACGAGTGAAGGTTGCAGCCTTCTATAGGTGGGTGCCTGCGTGCTAGTATGAGTATGCGCCAGTACAAGATTGTAAGTAGTTTTCTATATAATAAATATTGAATATAGAGACGAAAACAATAGTGGTTTTCTCCCATGTTGGGTTTCTACCTTAAATCTTGGTGTTCATGTGTTTTTCTTATGTGTGATGATTTACTTTATTCTTACTGCACATTTTTACTTCTTATTAATTCCTGATGACTCAATGGTGCACTGCTTTAAGCCAAGAAATTGAAGATATATCTAACTTATAAGTTTACTAGGCATATGCTAGTTTCTTTAATAACATTCACGTACATACACTAGTTGGATTGAGTGAAGTCGCGTACAGAATTTAGTAAAGAAAAAGAAAATTATGTGCAAGTTTTAAATATTGATTCACACACCCCCCCAATAGTATTTTTCCCAACATTTTCTTAGTCAATGTTATTCTTGTAGAAACTTTGGACATATAGAAATTAATTGTAAAATAAATGCAAGAAACAACTATACAAGAAATAGAAATGATTATGAATATACAAAGGATGACCATTGACCTGGAAATGATCATGCATTTGTTAACAAAAATTATAATCCATTTGATCCATTGATGGATCAGGACATTGTATGTTACAAATGAAATTATCTTGGTGACATGACACAATATTGTGGAAATATAAAGAAGATTCTCCTACCATAAAGAAAAAGAAACCAGCTACAATATGGTAAAATAAAAAGAAGGAGCTTGTAGACTAGCATTGATTGTTGAAAATAAAGAAGATGAATGGTACATAAATAGTGAGTGCTCGACACACATGACTAGGGAACAAAACAAATTCATCAATTTGGAGAAAAGAAAAAGTGGTAGTGTTGCATTTGGAAATGACTCCTCTATCAAGATACTTGGCAAGGGTTTAGTAAGTCTTAGACGTGAAAATTTAAAAGAAAAAATTGTCTTACTGGTTGAATATTTAAAGAATAATCACCTTAGTGTTAGAAAAATATGTGTTCATTGATACAATCTCATGTTTGATTCCTGGAGATGTGAAATTAGACAAAAATACTCAGGAAGATTGGTGCAATAGTAATGATAATATCAAATAGCATATACATCCTCAACAAAATGGAGAGAAATAACATTGAAGCCATACAAAAGATCTCCAAGGATAACAAGGAAGGAAATGATAAGAAGATAGAAAATAAATGTGAATTACTATTGAGCACCATAAGTTCAGAAGGAGTAGCCTCAAAGAGAAGAATTACCCTTTTCCATTGATGTCAAAGGAGGAGAGTGCTAGTCTTTTTTTATTCAGATGGTAGCATGAGATGGTAATTCTAGTCTCAGATAGTGCTAAGAGACTAAGGAACACAAGATATCCAATACCCAAAAATGGTTTCACGAGATATGGCTTTGAATCACCTTAATTAAATTAATTATCCAATAATTAAATTATTTCCTAAGTTTAACTTAAGAAAGTTGGTTAATTAAAGTTAATTAATTAAGGATGTTCGAGATTTCTCTAGAGAATTGTATTGATGAAGTCTAATTGATATTAGTTGTTAATGGAGATTTGATCTTCATCGTTGAAGTCTCAATGAGAGATTATAATAGCATCTCAAAGTGGGGAAGAGAGATACAATTGTGATAGCATCAATTATATTGGTAGGTTGAGCTACCTAGTTCACAGCTTCAGTGAGTGCACAGTTTGAGCCATAGGGAGAGCATCAGAGAGAGGGACAAGTAGATGATTTGGGAGAAGGATTTCGGAGAATTTCCAAGCCACTTTCCAGTGTCAGAGAGGTAGGAAATGGGAGGTATAATTCATCTACAGAGATATTTGTCCAATTAATGTAAGTTAGTCAGTCCAATAGAGCGAGTTTCCAAAAAGGGTTTGTTTTAGTTGACAGAGGTCATATCTGAGTCCAGAAGGTAGAGTGAAATTTTTCCAAAGGTAGCGGGAGGCTAGAAGGCCTAGTTTGAGATAGTTCCGGGGCTATATTATTTGCATAGAGCCAATAATGTGCATTTCGAATAGTTGTTTGAGCATCCATAGAGCAGTGTGAGTAGGCCAAAAGGGACCAAATTCATTTGCAGAGGAGATCCTTGATCTCCAAATTATTTTGGCAAAAAATTTGTTGGAGTATTTCTAGTTGGGCATCCAAATTATTGTATTCTCAAAAAATTTTCATAATAATAAATTAAACCCTCATCTATTGCACTAGTTTTCCCTTTGGGGTTTTTCCAAGGACTTTTAATCCAAAAATATTATGACGAGTTTTATGTGTGTGCCTTTATTTCTTAGTTCCTAATTTCACTTCCGTAACATATTTTATTGTGAACAATTGTAGTGTGATTTATTTGTTATTTTTCATAAAACAAATGAACTTATAATTAGTTAGATGAATAAACTCTACTTACTACAATTTAAGGAAATTTCACATGGTATCAAAGAAAGTTGATCATATATGAGGCTCAAAGGAGAAATATCAGCAGATCATGCAGTTTTAGAGGGAGATATGAAGCAAAAGGTTCATATATATGAAGGTTAAGCCAGTGGTGCAAATTGTAGAGGCATGAAATTTGATTTCTAGAACTATTTAGAGGATGATTTGAATAGCCTCAAAATTAAAGTTTGCAGATAGTGTGCTTGTCAAAAGGTAATTCCGATGAGCAGATCAGTTGATTCATAGAGTAGATTTGGGCATAGAATATTTGCAGCAAGGGTTGCAGTTATAGATCTGCATTGGGAAGGAAGAGAAAATCACATAGAAGAGATTTCCATAATTTATCAAGGGTTTCAAGTTTCCAGTTTTTATGAGGATATTCTTGATTTCTAGCAGGAGTAGACTAAGTTAATCTTGTCACTCATCCAATGCAAGCTTTAGGAGCAGCAGTGCATGTGCCAGATTCTATACAAGTATGTTTGGAAGGTAGAGCGATTTGAGCAATTGCAGATTAGCAGGAAGTGTGAGAGCGAGAGGAATTCTGGAGGAAAGCATGTGCAAATATATGAACTCTTGAGTGAGAGTAGTAGAAGAAGGCCGAGGAGGGAAGAGAAGGATATTTTGAGATCTATTCTCCAGTTTATTGATTTTCACAGGGATGGCCACATTAGGACTCAAGGATCAAGACAGACTTGACGGAGCCTCTAACTTTGGTGTATGGAAGTCCATAATGCAATTCATGTTGGAAGAGCATGGTCTGAAGGATTTCATGACAGATATTATGGTAGAGCTATCACATCCACAACAGTTGGAAACCTTTAAGAAATAAATCTCCAAAGCTAAGAGAATAGTCCTAGATGGTGTTCGGGATCATTTCATTCAACATGTTGCAGATAAAAATACGCCAAAGGATATGTGGGATTTCATAGTAAATTTTTATGAGAATCCATCATACAATCATAAAATGATTCTCAAGGAGAAGCTCAGAACCACTAGGATGCAAAAGGGTGAAGGTATTACTTACTATGTCACCAAATTTCAGAATTTTTGAGATGAGATTGTAGTCGTTGGGGAGAAATCATTTAGGATGAGCTAGTCTCCACATATCTAAATATTTTTTCTAAGAAGTGGTGTACATTCTTCCAAGTTAACTCTGGACGAGACACAGTTCCAGGATGGGATCGCCTATGGAGTGACTTCATTCAAGAGGATTTGAGACTTAGCCTCGCAATGGGTACTATCAGTAGAAATAGCAATAAAGGACCAAAATTTGAGAAGGAGGAAGAGTAAAATGTATCCCTTGCAAGTAAAGGGAAGGCGAAGAAGGGTCACAGTCAGGGAAAAAACTCAAAGGGGGGTGAGAAGAAGAAAAAGGACCTGTCGAAGATCAAATCCTTTCGATGTAATTAGTTTTTTCACTACGTCGCCTAGTGTCTAAAGATAAATAAGAACAAGAAGGGGTAGGAGAAGATGGAAGCCTCAACAGAGATATATGAGTTAATTTCCAATTTTGAGGAGTTTACATTGTTAGCACCCATACCTCTAGATGGAGGTGGTGTGCAATTCTTCAGAGTTGCAGGATTGAGCAGGATTTGTGAGAAGAACATTATTATTCACATGCATCAATTCCTTTACTATGGGAGCCCACAGTATAGAGTAGTATGATCAATGGTCAGCAGGCATAGCTAAATTTTTAGGGAAAGTGAAGAGCTAGTTGCAGTCAAATACAAGAGAGGCATAGAGACAGTTGGGCACAGTAACATTCTCAATAAACAATGAAGAGCTAGTTGCAATAAAAAACTCAAGTGACAACTGCAAATCCATTTTAGGGACATAGTATATCGGTAGAGATCAAGTTTCCAATTACAGTTGCAGTAAATTCGTGTGATTGGAGGAGGTAGTGCAAATTTCCTAGTTGCAGGAATCAAGTATATTTCCATACAGAGTGAGATTCAATGAGGGAGTTTCCATCCAAGATATATTTCTTAGTTCTGTTTCAGAGGGTAATCATGTGAGATCAAACTCACTATTGCAATATTTGTATAAATAGTGCATAATTAGCAACAAAGAAGTGGTAGCAACAGTGTGAAGTAATTAGAGTATGTGCAGATTGTTGATGGACAGTGTTTGCTAGATTGACTTCTTCACAATGGTTTCCAGTGGCAGGGGGTCAAATCAATTGAGATGTGAAGAAAGGAGGTGAAAAAAATGTTAGATATCAACAGTGTGGTTTGTCTAGATATTGGTTGTAGAGGAGAGATTTTGGGGAGAGAACACCTTCATCGCTAAGAGGGAGTGTTAGTTTTTTATTATGATTGTAGCATTGAACATGGGTTCTAGTCTCAGATAGTGCTAAGAGACTTAATAGCATAGGATCTCCAATACCAAGAAAATGTTTCATGATCTATGGCTCAAAAATACCTTAATTAAATTAATTAGCCAAAAATAAAATTGTTTTCTTTATAATATCCACTGCATTGTGTTGTCGTGACCTAGAAAGTGCCTCTAGCTATACGTACAAATTGCAGTCGCTTCCATGGATGCTGGCGGGGGTGTCGGTCCTCCTCCCCCCCATCCAGACCTCGCAGCCTTAAAGAATCTTGTAGAAGGATTTTCCAAAAGACCACTCTCTGAAAATCAGTAGAAATTTGTTAAAAAACTCGAATGCATACCCTCATTCGAACTGTCGGTGGATTAAACGTGCAGATCAGCATTAAATCTAGCAAATATAAGCCTCATTGGCTAGTTTACAGGCCTCTAGACCTCCCCCAAAGTCGTGGAGGCATAGGTACAGATAAATTGGTCACCGCTTATCTCTGAAGGGATCAAGAGACATTTTTTAGGGAAAGGGTACTTTGTATTTGTCTTCGAAAATGCAGAAGATAAAAACCTCATCTTTAGAAATGGCCCATACTTCATGGGACCATAAGGGTTATATCTGAATAAATGGACTCCTGACTTTGACCCAGCTCAAGATGTGCCCTCTGCGATCCCAGTCTGGGTTCACCTTCCACATCTTCCACTGCACTGTTGGAACCAAAAATCCTTGCAAACCATCGGCAACTCGCTTGGAAAGTACATAGATCAAGCAGTCAGAAAATATCACTACTCCTGTGCGCGTATCTGTGTGGAGGTAAATCTGGAAGTACGATTATCGGGAGCAATAAAACTAATGGTCGTAGACTGGACGCACATCTAGGAAATAGACTATGAACAGATACCGTTCAAGTGTCGGCACTACCACGGATATGGCCACTTCGCAAGGTATTGTAAAAAAAATATCACAGAAGAAAGTGAAAACAGGAAATCAAATCAATGGACTAAAGTGCAGAAAATAGGGACTGCAAAACCCCGAGGCAAAGGTCCAATTAAAGAAAGCACAATCATGCCTGTGGGCCAAGATCAAGGATAAGGGACCAACAAATCTACGCTGACAACAGGGATCCAAACCTCAGAGATCGCAAAATAAGTAGCAATAGCAGAAACAAACAAACAAAGCAGTGAGCAACTGAAGCCTCCCGCCAATGGAAAAGAAAGCGAGGAACAAGGGTAGACAGTAATAATCCCTGAAGTCTCCTCTTCCCCCTCATATGCAGACATAGCCAGGAAAAAAATTATTGAATCGCCAAGCTCTTCAAAGGATGAGATACTTGAAAGACCTGCTAAAAGAGTAAGAAGAAAGTCTCGTAGAGAAGCAAGGGAGGAAGAAGAAGAAAGACAAGAGACCCAAGGAAGCCAACCAACGATAGAAATGTCAATAGGAAGGAGCACCAGAACAAGGCCTTCAAAGGGAGGAGCTCCATCCACCCCCAACAGTAAGTAATGAGAATCGTCTCTTGGAACTGTAGAGAACTAGGAAGCCCGTCAAAAATCGAAGCAGTCAAGGACCTAATGAAAACGGAACAAGCAGATATCCTCATGCTCCAAGAGACAAAAATCGAAGGGGAAGCCCTTCTAGCTATCAGCAAAAATAAATGCCAGAAGAATGCAGGGAAAGAAGTAAGTGGAAGGGGATCCTCCGGAGGAATAGCCACCCTTTGGCAGGAAGATCAGTTCAGGCTAGTTAGCTCCTTCAACATCCAACATTAGAGTTATACCAATCTGAAACACATAGAAAGTAAGTTAACCCTCGTTATCTTCACTTTATATGTTCCAGTAATGTATGCAGAAAATAAAGAGTGCTGGAAATCATTAAATGAATTCCTTGAAATGAATTCCCCAAATAATATTATCATTGCTAGAGACCTCAACATAGTGATGAATGCAAAATAAAAAAGAGGAGTTAGAAGTAGTAAAGACCAAAGGATACATGTGGTAGAAGATTTAATGTTGCAGTGGGATTTAATGGATTTTAAACCAAATAAAGGATTATATACTTGGACCAACAATAGGATAGGGGATGATCACATCTTGGCTAGATTGGATAGGTTCTTAGTACAAAGGAATATGTTGATGGAAATAAGGTTCATCTCCTCAACCATTCTCCCCAAACTCACCTCTCACCACAAACCCATCCTCCTCTCATTGTAAGAGGAGGAAAATCTGGGCCCAATCCCATTCAAATTTAGTCCTATATGGAGTGAAAAAATTGGGTTTGCTGAGACAGTCCAAAAGGTTTGGGCCACCACTATCAGTGAATCCCCCAGCTATGTATGGGAACAAAGATTAAAACACACAAAAAAAGGCTCTTAAGGAATGAAGCAAACTACCTACAAGTACTCCCAACAGTCAAAGAAAGGAAGCAATGTAGCAATTGGGAAATCTACAAATGGAAATGGACACCACAGATATCACAAAACACAGAATTGGATAGCAAGCAAGATGCTCAATGCATCTCCTTTCGAACCTTTCAAAATGAAAAAGAATATTGGAGGTTAAAGTTCTAAAGCCTCTGGCTCAAATATGGTGATAGGAACACATCCTAATTTCATCGACAGTGCAGAGCTCGACTATCTCGCAATCACATCTTGGATATCAAAAACTCAGAAGGGATTCTCTGCAAAGGTATGGCTCAAATTAAATACGTTGTTGCCTCCCACTTCCAAAAGCTCTATCGCAAAGGAGATGATGGCAGCGAAGAGGACAACACAGAATTCCTTAACAACATCCCCTCCTTGGTAAATAAGGAGGAAAATACAGCCCTTATGAATCAAATCAAGGAAGAAGACATCAGCAAAATTATCTGGTCCATGGAACCAAATAAAGCTCCCGGGCCGAACGGGTTTACCATTCACTTTTATAGGATATGCTAGGATATAATCAAAACAGATCTGGTTAGGATGATCAAAGGATTCCTACTAAAAGCAAAAATGGGGGGCAGCACCAACTCTACTTTTCTAGCTCTTATACCGAAAGAATCAAATCTTGGTTCCTTTGATAGGTTCAGGCCTATTTCTCTATGCAATGCCTCATACAAGATTATTGCAAAACTTCTTGCCAATAGAATAAAGCCTCTCCTTGGCAGCCTCATCTCCAATTCGCAAGAAGGCTTTTTTAAAGGAAGACACATTATGGATAACGTAATTCAAGTACAAGAAACCATGCACTCCAGCAATCTTAGAAAATAGAAAGGCATGCTGGTCAAGTTGGATATGGCCAACGCCTTTGATAAGGTAAATTTTTCATTACTCTACAAAGTTATTCTAGCCTTCGGATTCTTGCAATAATTTTTCAATTTGATTAAAGCATGCACCAGCAAACCTTGGATTTCTCCCTTGGTAAATGGGAGGCCATCTAGTTACTTCCAAGCAATGAGGGGGTTGAGGCAAGGATGCCCCCTCTCTCCTTTCCTATACATACTATTGGTAGACACTCTCAGCAGAAAATTGGAGAAGGACAAGGAAGATGGAGCTGCCCCAGGATTGAGAATAATGAAGGAGCTTGACCCAATAAACCACACTCTTTTTGCAGATGATTCCCTCATGATGGGAGGAGCCTCCTGTAGAATAGCCACAGCGTTCAAAGTTACCCTTCAAGCTTATTGTAGAGTCTCTAGTGCATTGATTAATGAAAGGAAAAGCGTTGTTTATAGTTGGAATGTGGAAGAGACGGAGTTGCAGAAAGTTGCCAAAATCCTCTGATTCAATGGATTTTCCAGCTGGGACAAGATAAGTTATCTCGATATGCCTCTCACATTGGGGATAAAAGGTCTACACTATGGGAGGGAGTGCTAAATAAAATAAAAAGGAAAATTGATGCTTGGGGAGGGCAGTGGCTAACATATGGAGGCAAGTTAATTTTGATCAAATCATTCCTCTCTGCTTTACCAATCTACCAAGCCTCATATATTTTGGCCCCTAAATCGATCACTGGACAGATAAATAAGTTAATGCGAGATTTCTTGTGGCACAGTGGAAGAGGCAACCAGCGCAAATTACATTTGGTGAAATGGGAAACATTCAGATGCTCCCTACGTGAGGGCAGCCTCCAAATTAGAGATCTGGGGTTTGCAAACACCTCATTGGGCTACAAGCTACTATGGAAGTGCAGAGTGATCCAGCACACCCAGTAAGTCACACCCTCAAGAAAAAATGTGTTCCAAAAGTGACGTTAAGGAACTTACAGGAATCCAGCAATAGAAATGCATGCAATTGTGCAACCTTTGCATCAAAGGAACTCAATTTTTCTCCCAGCACGTATATCGCATTCCAGGAAGCGGCATAAAAATCAAAGTTTGGATAGACAAAATTATGGGCCAGGTCCCGATTGAAACCAAGGCCTCCCTTACTGAAATCTGTGAGTTGTTGAAGATCAGAGGCACCAAAACATTACATGATATCTCCATTTGGGATGAGGATGGCAACTAGGTAGCCTGGAAAGTCAGCAACATGTCAGATCACCTCCCTCAACAGGCAGAATCGCTCAAGGCTGAGCTCAAGGACACTGCCCCAGTGCACAAAAATGTTGAAGATAAGTGGGGATGGGGACCCTCTGGAAATTACACATATGCCAAATTCTACACACTTCTGCAAACACAGTGAGAAAGTCACCTCCCTGCAAGTCTTTGGAATCAAGTATGGGATAAATTGGCACTGCCAAAAATAAATTCCTTTTTTTGGATACTTATGCATAAAAAAATATTGACAGGAGAAAATATATTGAAAAGAGGCATAATTGGGCTGCACAGATGTGCTCTCTACAAGCAATCCTTAGAATCCATTGACCATCTATTTGTGGAATGCCCCTTTGCTAATAAATTATGGACTCTTACTCTCCACAGTCTCAAAGTTACAGTCCCCTCCAAAATATATGTAATCGAACTCTATCAAACATGGAAGGACAGATACCCTCTTACCCTCAACAACAAATCTCTTTGGGCCCAGTTCTGGATCAACATTCCCAAGTACGTATGTTGGAAACTTTGGCTCACTAGGAATGAACATATATTCAAAAACAATGCCTGGACTCCCATCAGTGTAGTTGCAAAAGCAAAAGGCCTCCTTATCAAAACATTGAGCACCCAAGTCCTTAAACCTGATTCTACATTGCATCTAGAAGAAAAAATGTGGTTCGGTACTTATTTATTTCGACATAGGAATCAAAGCACAGCAAAACCTCAACACAACTCAGAGTGGAGGCTAAGAGACAAGGATGAAATCTTCCAAAGCTGGTGGAGGAAGCAAGGAACAGCAACGTTTTTCTTTGACGAAACATCTAAGGGAAACCCTAGGAATGCGGGTGTTGGGGGACTCCTATATACTCTTGATGGACATACAAGAGAGTCCAACAGTTGTGGCCTAGGACAGCGTACAAATAATCAAGCAGAATTTTTGAGTCTGATAAAAGCTTGCCAAATTGCCAAAGAAAGAGGACACAAGGAGCTGCAAATATTTGGAGACTCAGAAATTATGATAAAAAATATATACTCGAAAGGACAGTTCAATGATGTCGGGCTAAACAAAAATATGCAAAGGCTGAGATATATCCTTCAAGAATTCACCTCCTTCAAATTATTTCACATACTAAGAGATTCAAACAAAGAAGTTGATGCTTATGCCAACAAAGGTTGTCTCCTGGCTAAAGGAGAACTCGGTATAAATGATGGAATACCTGTTCAAAGTTGCATGCCATAATTGTAATTCAGAATGTAAGAGGGAAATGCCAGCAGTTTTTACTAAAGGTTGCTTAGGCCTTAACCCAACCTGATCCTCATTATCCATAAAATCACATAACTATTTGAGTTATATATATATATATATATAGATAGATAGCCAAAAAAATAAATTATTTCCTAAAATTAACTTAGGAAAGTTAGCTAATTAAAGTTAATTAATTAAGGATGTTTGATATTTCTCTAGAGACTTCTATTGATGAAGTCTAATTGATATTAACCATTGATGGAGATTTAATCTTGGTTGTTGAAGTCTCAACGAGATATTATAAGAGAAACTCAAATGGATGGAGAGAGACACAGTTGTGAGAGCATCAGCTATCTTGGCAGGTCAAGCTACCCAGTTCACAACTTCAGTGAGGGTGCAATTTGAACCAGGGGGGAGAGCATTAGAGAGAGGGAGCATCAGATAATTTGGGAGGGCTATTCTAGAGAATTTCCTACCAATTTTCCATTGTTAGAGAGGAATGAAAAGGGAGGTTGAATTATTCTACAAAGAGAGACGTGCAGGCAGTGTAAGTTAGTTAGTCCAACAGAGCGAGTTGCCAAAAATTGTTTTTTTCAGTTGTCGAAGGTCATATCTGAGTCTGAAAGGCAAAGAGAAAATTTTCCAAAGGTAGAGGGAGGCTAGATGACCCTGTTGGAGGTAGTTCTAGAGTTGTAATATTTTCATAGATCCAAAAGTATGCATTCTGGCTAGAAACGCAACCAACCAGAGAGGGGTGTCAGCAGGTCAGAAGGGGTTAAAGTGATTTGCAGAGGAGATCCTTGATCTCTAGATTATTATGGCCAAAGATTTGTCGGAGGATTTTCAGTTGGGTAGCCAGATTATTATACTCTCAAATTTGTTGCATAATAATAAAATAAAACCACATCTGCTACACTTGTTTTCCCATCAGGGTTTTTCCAATGACTTTTAGTCCAAAAACATTATGTCAATTTTTATGTATGTGCATCTATTTCTCAGTTCATGATTTTACTTCCACAACTTATTTTTATTGTGAATAATTCCAATTTGATTTATTTATTATTTATCATAAAACAAATAAAGAGTTAATCAATTACAAGAATAAAATCCATGTACTAAAATTTTAGGAAATTTCATAAAGAGAAAGACCAAGAAGAATGGAGACAGGGGGAGCATGATCATAGGGAAAGTATATTGGTTGCCATCAATGACAAAGGGGCAGATTGTTGAAATAATTTTTCATTAATGTCAAAGTTTGTCCAAGAAAAATAGAATTTTTATTGATGTCAAAGGTTTTCCAAGAAAAATAGAATTGTTATTGATGTCAAAGGTTGTCCAAGAAAAAGAGAATTTGATACTCTTTCTTTGAATGCCCTTTGACACCATTTAACTAGCTCAAATGGAAGAATAACACATATGCTTAGAAATATTATTCCGAGACCTTTACAACGGTATATCACTCCCTCTAACTCCTCACAATTGATGAGATATGAACTTTTTAAGTTTATTAATTATGTTGCCATTGACAAGCCAGCCCCACAGTGATGATTTGGACCTCAAAGAGGCAATTTAGCAATTCGCTCAAGGAAAATTCGAATATGGTTAAATAATTGAAGAAAAGAATGGTTTATGAGGTTCATATCTCATGAACCATAAATGAGGAGAGGCTGGATTGGAGAGGCTATCTATGTAAGGGATGTCGCACATTTTTAAAGGGTTTTGGCATATTTTTTGGCGCATTTAGAAAAAAATAAATAAATAATTGGCACACTTTTTGAAGTTTTTTGGTTCTGGTTAGAAAGTTGTTACAGGCTTACATTATAACATCCCTAGTTAAAAATCCATGTAAAAAATTATGAGACCAAGTTCATGGGACACGTATTCCAAGTTGAATGGTGGGAAAAACATTCTAGTGGGTGTTCATTTCGATTATTATGGCTAAAGGAAATTAGAAAAGTCAATGGAAAATATTTTGGAAAGGCATGTGGCATTTATTGGCTATTATTTATGAAAATAAAGGAAAATAGGAGAAAAGGGAGGTGACAAGTGGAATTACAAAGGAAAGCATATTATCGATTAGGAGCACAGTGCCATCGTTGCCACCACCAAGACCTAGAAGGAGGAACCCAAAGATCCAGAGGAGCGGAAGTGTCTCTTCCATTCCCAGATGTGGGTGAAAGGTTCCTCGCTGCAATTCATTGTTGACAGTGGGAGCCAAAAGAACCTCATTTGAGCAGAAGTCGTGAAGCAGTTGGGTCTGTTGACCACAACACCCACAACCGTATACCATCAGGTGACTTCACCAAGGATTGGATTTTTGTGTCAAGCAGCAGTGTCGTCTTCCCTATAGCATCAAACCCTTCACGAATGACCTATTATGTGATGTTTCTCCTCTTGAATTTTGTGATGTATTATTAGGCCAACCATACTTGTGGAAGCAACTTGTTATGTATGATTCTAGGCCTCACATTGTTTTGTTACTTTGGAAAATAATTTGTACATGATACCGAAGGTAGCACCACCTACCACCAGCTCTTTGATCACTGCAAAGAAATGAAGTAAGCTCATTTCCAAAACCGGGAAATTTTTTTTCCTTATGATCCACCCTCAGGGAAAGAAGAATATTGTGGCCACAAACTCTAGACAAGGCTCCTCCACAAAACAACAATAGATGGACAAGGTCATAGAGGAGTACGAAGACATCTTCACCTCACCCGCAAGGGTACCTCTGCACTGTCAAGTAAATCTCTATTGATTTGACCCCAGATGCATTGTTACCTAATGTAAGGATCTATCGGCTTTCTGTTATAGAGAACGATGAAATCAAGAGGCAAATTCAGGAGCTACTGTATAAAGGTCACATACGGCCGAGTTCATCTCCCTGTGGGAGCCCAATCGTGTTGATGCAAAAGAAGGATGGGACTTGGATACTCCATATTGACTATCAGGCATTGAAGAAGATCACTTTCTAGAATAGATATTTGATCTCGTGATTTGATGAACTTCTGGACCAACTCAAGGGGTCCAAATATTTCAGCAAGATTGAATTGAAGTTCGGGTATCACTAGGTACTAATAAAACCCTCTGATGTGTGGAAGACTACCTTCAAATCCAAGGAGGGCCTTTTTGAATGGTTGGTCATGCCTTTTGGGTTGATTAATTCCCCCGCAACCTTCATGAGGCTAATGGAAGACATCTTGCGACCATTCACTAGCTCATTCGTGGTGGTGTATTTGGATGACATCCTGATCTTCAGCCAAAGTTAGGAAGAGAACTTCCACTACATTCAACGGGTCCTCCAAGTACTGTGGCAGCACAAGATTTGTGCCAATTTGGAGAAATACACTTTTGACATGACCCAGTTTCAATATCTGGGATACATCATTGATGAGTGAGGGGTGCATGTGGACACAACCAAGATCCAATTCATTCGGGATTGGCCAGCCCCAAAGAACTCTAACATAGATCTACAACTTTCTAAGTCTTGCCAATTTCTACAGTAGGTTCGTGTTGGGTTTCTCTCATATCACTTGGCCTTTGAGTCAAGTCACCAAGGGAGGAGTGAAAGCCAAGTTATTTCTGTCTGAATCTCAACATAAGGTGTTCGCAGAGTTGAAACATATTCTCTACTTTGCACCACTTCTCAAATTACCAGGCTTGCAGCAACCATTTAAGATCGAGACAAATGCCTCTAACTATGCTACTGGGGAAATTCTTACTCAGCAAGAGCATCCAGTGCCATATCACAGTGAGACACTTTTAGACACAGTCTAGAAGTATCCCACCTATGACAAAGAGATTTATTATGTTTTTTAGGCCTATCAACAATGGAAGAATTACATTTTGGGGAAAGAAACAGTCATCCACACAGATCATCGACCTTCATAAAGACACAAGGGAAGTTGCAGAATGATTTCCATTAGAAACAGTCTCGATATATGCAACTGTTCCATTTGAATATCAAGTATAATCAGGGAAGCACCAATAATTTTGCAACCTGCCTTAGCCAACCACCGATCTTGGTGTTAACCACTTTTCTCGAATCTTGTGGGAACAAGACTTCAGGTTGGCCACATCTCTACAAAAGTGATCAAGAATTTGACAACATATACCAAGCGCTCTTAGAAGGTAAGCAAGTTCCAAATTTTCACCTTCAAGATGCACTGTTGGGCCACATGGAACACCTTTTTGTTCCTTCAGGCGAGCATGCCCAGATGATTTTGGAAGTGCACTATAGTCAATTAATTGGACACTTCGGGGTCGAGAAAATAGTGGCAGTACTTCTGAAGTATTTCTATTAGTTGAACCTTCAACATTATGTCAGGAAGTACAACATATCTTGCACTGCTTTCATCATTCCAAATCAACCATCAAGAAGCAAGCCCTATATACTTTGTTTCCTACCCCTATTTGAACTTGAGAATCCATCTCCATGGATTACATGTTGGGCCTTCCTTCTACCAAGCATGACAACGACTACGTTTTTGTGGTCATCGACAAATTTTCTAATATGGTCAGTATGGCAGCGTGTAAGAAGAATATCACAGCAGAAGCCACTTCTAAACTCTTCTTTGAACGAGTGTGGGTACACTTCTGTCTCTCACGGTCCATTATCTCAGATCGGGATAGTAGGTTCCTCAGTACATTTAGGTCAAGTATTTGGTCGATGTTGGACACCAAACTCACTAAGTCCACAACTTTCCACCCTCAAACATATGGCAAAACAAAGGTATTAACAGGATGACCATGCACATTTTTCGTGTGTACAACTCGAAGAATCCACGCACATGGGATGAAAGTCTCCCCTATGTTCATCAAAGCTATTACCAAGCTCTCCACAACTCAAATGGCCATAGACCCTTTCAGGTGGGTTTGGGATTCTAGCCACTATGTCCCATTGATGTGACCATACCATTTTCATCTACTCAGGAAGATTCAGCTCATGTCCAATTTGAAGCTGACAAAGTGAAATAATTCATTGAACACGCTCAGCACATTCACCAACATGTCCATGAAATATTGGATAGATCCAATTCTAAGTACAAGCAATGACATGGTCAACATCGGGTGCCACACAAGTTCTAGGTGGGTGAACAAAATTGGTTACATTTGCAGAAGGAGCACCTCACTCGACCCCAGTGCAAGCTCCACCTGCTCCGATATGGGTTATACACCATCACCAAGGTTGTAGTGGACAATTCCTTCTATATAATTATTCCATAATTCCATGGTATTCACCCATTGTTCAATGTGGACTGCCTTCGGCCCTACTTTTCACCATTACTCGACACATATGACATTGCATAACAACTCACACCAACGGATTTAAACCCGAACTGCATGCAACAATCCAAAATTCATTATATCATGGACACATAGATCAAGAACACCCGCCAGTAGAGGATCTATCTATATCGAGTTGTCAAAGCAGGCCAATTCCTCCACCAAGGCAAGTGATTCACTAGGGACCAATTTCAACAGAAATTTCCTCACCTCATGGAGGCTTTGCACACAATGGGGACCATTTCTTCCTAAGGGAGGAGGAACGATCCAGGTGGATATTGGTGGCCACACACCTATTCCACCTAGACCACCAGTCAGTTTCATTAGTCTCCTTGTTTATAACAGCATTTACTATTTTTAGAATTTTTTCGGGCCCTGAACTTCTGAAGCAGTTTTGACCCCTAAACGACGCTTTTTTAAGGTCTACAACAAGCCCATAGACATAGGTAGGGTCCTATGGGAAATCCTGTAGTACTCAAAGAGATCTTTCCAATGATATATCGTGCACACAAATCAGAGATTATATGACCAAGTTACAACCCCAGAAAGTTGGTTGCCCAACTAACCCCATCGGGGCCCACAAAATCTTGGATTTCCATATCCTGGGGTTAGGTTTTTTGTTGTTTAGGGTTTTTCCCATGTTTTTAAATAATAAGAAGGCCCTTGATCCTCATTTTAATTCATTTCATAGGTATGTAGCCACCACATCTCTTCTAATAGATAAGCTATTATCGCTCGAGCTAGTTTATTTCCATTCTGTCTCTAGGCATATTACAATTATTTGATATTAATGAAATGAAGTTTTATTTCTGTTGCATCTATGTGTTTATGATTATTTCTATATTTTATTATGTTTCTGCATAAGTTCGGATCAATATCCATGGCTTTGTGGGTTCAGTTTCAGTGTTTCTTTTCTATTTAGTTCTCATGTTCCTTTAGTTGTGGGTTGAGTTACTAGTCATGGAGCCTTGGCTGGATAAATGCTCTAGAGACCAGAAACATCTGGAGTTGAGTTACTAGTCCTAGAGCCTTGGTTGGAACAAATTCTTTGGAGCCTTGGACAAATTGGGTACAGAAAAAATCTGGTGATGGTTGTGGTTTCTGACCATGAGCTGGAATAACTGGTTGAGGGTTGAGGTGGTTTAGCCTTTGGAATCCCTGGTGGAGTTTTGATGAATTTGGTTCATGAGATCTCACAATCATGCTTGGAATATGGCATGGGGATGATTGGCTTAAGAGAGATTTGGCTCATCCATGTCTATGATCAGGTTGTAGAAATTTGAATAACTGATATGTTATCCACCGAGATTCTCCTAATCACACACTATTTTATCGTCATGCACAATACAAAATCTCTTCTACCATTGATCATTACATTCGGAAATAAAATCAATTGCATGTGCACATTAAAACCATAAACAATCACACATATGAACACAGTATTTCATGGGAAAGCTTAAAGCTGAAAACCCCAACTATCTGTATATTATATGTCATAGAGATCATGTAATAATCATTATACAAAGCTCCTCACAAGCTCTCAGTACAATCTCCAATTGCTACACACTAATCAAGCTAGATCTAGCAAAACACATGCTCAAATCTCTGCCACCTGATAGCCCGCCTCTATTGCATAATCAATGTTGTAGGATGGCTCATTAAATAACTTGAACCACCTGGCTTGTACTGCACAATCCTCATGAGCTCCTCCAATCACTGGTTGTTGCAAATATGCAACAGTATAGTCACAACTGATAGTTAACCTGCTCTTTCACCTATCTCTGCACTGGTCTCCACTGAAACTGTCCATGCACTAAAGTTAACTGATGTATTCTTTAGTTGATTAATGAGTTTATAATTAGTGAATTAATTAATAATTGATTCACACCACTCTTCACTAGTGTATTAATCAGTTAGACTAAATACAACTAGCTCAACTATGTTTAGATTAGTTAAACTGAACACAACTCCATTAACTCCTCAATCAACTCCACCAAACTCTGTCACATGAGTTCTAAATGAAGTATCCATGCAATAGCTCCACATAACCTTTATGAATAGCGTAATTCCTTCTGTCATCTCCTGTGCCACATATGTGCACTTAACTGAAGTGCTCCAAGAGAATAAGATAATGTTTATAGTCCAAATATTATTAAGAGCTAATAATATTCGACATATCTATTTTTAGACTGGAAATCTAAAAATAGATTTTGCCCAATATGTCTAAAAATATAATTCCATCTATTTTTCCAACTTGACCAACCATCTACAAATAGCATCTTGCAACTCATAGAACATGATCCATATGTCTAAAAATAGACTTTGCACCAAAAATAGCCTGTAGGCCCACCTAGTGAAGGCGACTTCTTTCCACTAAGCTCATCATCTTGTTGCAATCTCAACACTCCCTCTCAACAAGATAAGGATTATCTGCCACCCCTATCCTGCCTCTGTGGTATTCGAATTTGCTCCTGGTGAGCGCCTTCGTCAAGATATCAGCATCCTGATCCTCTATGGGAATGTATGAAGGTAACATGATCTTGCGCTGCACACAATCTCTGGTATGATGATACTGATCCGTGAATCCATGCCACCTCAACTCATCCTCCTGTCTGTACCATGATCCATATCCCGATGTGCCTCTGAGATATCTCAATACCTGCTTGCCTGCCTTCCAGTAGAGCTTGGTAGGCTTAACCATAGCTTGTGAAAGCTGGTTAAAAGCATAGCATATGTCGAGTCGTTTATTGACCAGATACATAAGCGACCCCACCAACTGTCGATAAACAGTGGCATCCACTACCTCCGCCGAAGTAGCATCCTCCTTCCTCCATCCACCAGGAAGAGGAGTATCAACAGGCTTGCAGCCATGCATGTTGAACTTCTCCAGTATCTCCTGGGCATACTTGCCTTGAGAAACAAACAGTCCATCACTGCGCTGCAAAATTTCCAATCCCAGGAAACAATGAAGGAGGCCCAAGTCCTTCATCTCAAACTCCTTTGCAAGATCAGCCTTCCATGAGTGTATCAACAGTTCATCACCCGTCAAAATCAAATCATCTACATAAAGTACAATGATCAACAACTTACCCTCCACCACTATCTAGTATAGGTTTGGATCTGCCTCACTCTTGGAGAATCCAATTCCGATGAAATAATTGTCTATCCGTGTGTACCAAGCACGAGGTGCTTGTTTCAACCCATATAGCGCTCTCTTGAGCCTGCACACATGCGACTCGCTGTTGAAGATCTCGAAACCTTTAGGCTACTCTATGTACACCTCCTCCTCAATCACCTCATTGAGGAATGCAGTCTTCACATCCATCTAATGAATGTGCCACCCCATCTGCGCTGAGAGAGAAGGAATCGTCTGTATGGAAGAATACCTTGCGACAGGTGCAAAGGTTTCCTCATAATCGATCCCCTCAATCTGTGAGAAGCCTCGGGAAAAAAATCATGCCTTGTACTTCTCCACACTCCCGTCAGCTGCTTGCTTCACTTTGTAGATCCATCTCAAACCCACCACTGATTTCCCTTCCAGCCTTGGGACAATCTCCCATGCACTGTTTCTGACAATCGAATCATACTTTTCCACCATGGCATCTACCCATGCGGGATCTTCCACAGCTTCCTCGAAAGGGGATGGCTCTGTCACGATACACTTTCTCATAAGAGCCATGTATCCAGTATACCGGTCAGGTGACTGTCTCTGTCTACGCTATGACATAGGTGCTCCTACAACCTTCTCTGCATCTTGAGCCAGTCACTCAGCTTCTATAGTGTGCTTCCGCCCTCTGATGGTTGGCGCTACATGAGTGGTCTCTTCCACTCCATGAACCTCCTCTTGTGGCTGATCCACATCTTGAGGCTCATCCTTAGGAACTAATAGCTCCTCATCTGCATGCAAGTGTGGCTCCCTCTCAAGCGAACACTTCATGGCTTTCTCCTCATGAAATTGGATATCCCGTCGCACAATAGTCTTGCGACTGTCTGGAAAATACACATGATAGTTGTGGAGTGTATCATTGTACCCCACAAATATCCCAACCTTTGCAGTCAGCTCTAGCTTCTTCCTGGCATCCTTCGTCACATGAATGTAAACAGGTGAACCAAAAATCCTCAAATGGGAGGACAACGCCAAGTATCTTACTATAAAACGCCTCCTCAGGTGTACTCATGCCAAGTATCATGTGAGGACAACGGTTTTGCACATAAACCGCAGTGTTGCATGCCTCAGCCCACAAGTGTATGGGAAGGCCCTGATCATGAAACATCACCCGTGCAGCACCCACGATCGTTCTGTTCTTCCGCTCAGAAACCCCATTCTATTATGGGTTATGAGGTGCTATGAGCTCTCTTTGAATTCCTTCTGCATTGCAAAAGTCCTTGAATTTTCCAGAGATGAATTCACCACCATTGTCACTCCTAAGAGCCTTCACTTGCTTCCCTGATTATTTCTCAACCAGTGCCTTGAACTCAGAGAACTTTGAGTATGTCTCGCTCTTCTTCTGCATGAAGAAGATCCAGCACTTCCGAGAAAAATCATCAACAAATATCACATAGTACCTGTGCTTTGCTATTGAAGCTACTGAGAAAGGTCCACACACGTCTATGTGAATTCTCTCAAGGAACGTCATGACGCGACTATCCTTCTCGTGCAAGGTGGCTTTCACAAATTTTCCCAAGGTACATCCCTTGCACTGATCTGACTACGCAAGAGTACCCATAGGAAGCCTAGTAGAAATCTGTTGCAGTATCTTCAAAGCTCCATGGTGAAAGTGGCCCAATCTCCGGTGCCACAACTCGCCATCATCCTGGCTCACCACTCCTTCTGCCTTGCCTACCATTTCTACGCAGCCATCTACCTGCAATTGATAAAGGTTCTTAACTCGAACCACTATCCTCTGGGTCTCACCAGTTTCCTTACTGCGCAGGAAAGCCTTTCCCTCGCTAAAGAAAACATCATATCCCTTGTCTTCTAACATCGCCACAGAGATCATATTCTTCTTCAATCCTGGAACATTCATCACTTCCTTCAATATGAAGGGTTTACTAGACTCCCTCTCAAAGGAAATGGTACTGATACCGGTCACACTGTATCTGCCATCATCGCCCATCTCGATGTGCACTCCAATATCTTTCTCATCCATATCAGTAAACAAATCTCGATCTCCTGTCATGTGAAAAGATGCACCATTGTCAAGAAACCACACTAAACCCATCACACTTGAGACCAAGCATGTGATCAGTGAAAAATCTAGCTCAAAATATGAGGCTAAGGCCTCTCCAGCTGCAGTTCCAGCAGCCTACTTATTTTTCTTCTTCTGTGGACAATTAGTGGCATAATGTCCGTGTTGGTGACAGTGAAAGCACTTCACCTTGGGCATGTCCTGCTTCTTGCCTTTCGCACCAGATTGAGAAGCATGCTTCTTGCTCTTCCCCTTCTTTACTTTGGTAGCCAAAGCACAATTTTCTTCATCAGAGTTCTTTGATGAAGATCTGTCCCTGGTACTTCGCCTTATCTCCTCTTGCACAAGATCCGACCAAAGTTGCTCCCATCCTGGCAATTTCTCCCAACCATTGACAAAGTCCTGATAGGAATGCCAACTCTTCGGAAGCCCAAGGAGAGCCAATCTTACCAAGTCCTCATCATCAAAAGTAACCCCCACACTTCCCATCTCATCCCTGCATTGGATGAACTTCGTGAGGTACCTGGGCATACTGTCGCCTTTCTTCATTTTTATGTTTTGAGTTTATCCTTGAGCGCCAACTTCCTCTAGTCGCTCTTGCTTTGAAATAAATCTTTCAAAGCTTTCCACATCAAGAATGGATAAGCCTTACCATGAAGGTTGGACACTATGTAATCCTTCACACCTTCCAGCATAATTCTTCGACACTTTGTTGTCTTCTTTTTCCATGCGTCAAGTACAGCAACATCACTAGAAGTAGGTTTTGGAATTTCTGCATCTATGAACTCCTTCAACCCATTGTCCTCCAGCACTACCTCCATCCTGTCCTTCCATGCAATATAATTCAATTTTCCCTCAAGGGCATACTCCAATCTCAATCCGTTGAAATACATCTCAACTTTGACACCAAGAAAACACTACTGCAAATT
This sequence comes from Pinus albicaulis, assembly GCA_034641835.2. Lineage (NCBI taxonomy): Eukaryota > Viridiplantae > Streptophyta > Pinopsida > Pinales > Pinaceae > Pinus > Pinus albicaulis. The sequence goes on from CM076575.1 coordinate 734,344,169, forward strand.
CAAATTCCACCATCACAAAAATCAACTGCTTCAATGTTGTGCAATTGCTCCAATGATCAATATCGCTCTGATACCATGTAGAAATTTGAATAACTGATATGTTATCCACCGCGATTCTCCTGATCACACACTATTTTATCTTCATGCACAATACAGAATCTCTTCTACCATTGATCATTACATGTGGAAATAAAATCAATTGCATGCGCACATTAAAACCATAAACAATCACACATATGAACACAGTATTTCATGGGAAAGCTTACAGCTGAAAACCCCAACTATCTGTATATTATATGTCATAGAGATCATATAACAATCATTATACAAAGCTCCTCACAAGCTCTCAATACAATCTCCAATTGCTACACACTAATCAATCTAGATCTAGCAAAACACATGCTCCAATATCTGCCACCTGATAGCCTGCCTCTATTGCGTAATCAATGTTGTAGGATGGCTCATTAAATAACTTGAACCGCCTGGCTTGTACTGCACAATCCTCATGGGCTCCTCCAATCATTGGTTGTTGCAAATATGCAACAGTATAGTCACAACTGATAGTTAACCTGCTGTTTCACCTATCTCTGCACTGGTCTCCACTGAAATTGTCCATGCACTGAAGTTAATTGATGTATTCTTTAGTTGATTAATGAGTTTATAATTAGTGAATTAATTAATAATTAATTCACACCACTCTTCACTAGTGTATTAATCATGAGACTAAATACAACTAGCTCAACTATGTTTAGATTAGTTAAACTCGATACAAACTCCATTAACTCCTCAATCAACCTACCTAAACTCACATGAGTTCTAACTGAAGTATCCATGCAATAGCTCCACTTAACCCTTAGGAATAGCGTAATTCCTTCTATCAGCTCCTGTGCCACATCTGTGCACTTAACTGAAGTGCTCCAAGAGATTAAGATAATGTTTATAGTCCAAATATTATTAAGAGCTAATAATATTCGACATATCTATTTTTAGACTGGCAATCTAAAAATAGATTCTACCCAATATGTCTAAAAATAGAAGTCCATCTATTTTTCCAACTTGACCAACGATCCACAAATAGCATCCTGCAACTCATAGAATATGATCCATATGTCTAAAAATAGACTTTGCGCCAAAAATAGCCTACGGGCCCACTTAGTGAAGGCGACTTCTTTCCACTAAGCTCATCATCTTGTTGCAATCTCAACACAGGTGGAACGTGGAAGCCCCAGACTTGGTTGCATTTTTCTTATGGAAATAAGAGCTCTTTCCCCCTTGTATTGATGGGTAAATATGTTTATTATTTTATGGCTTATATGGTTGTTATGTGATTGTCATTTATTTTTCTTATATGTTGGTTATGACTGAGTTTTATGATGGTGATGAAGTATGGCTCTCATCATTTTTTGATTCGTAATTGAATGAACAATGTATCCATGCCTATATATACTATGATGCAGTTAATGTGATGTAGCAAAAATTGTTCTTAACAATTTTTAGATAAGTATGAGACCCTTATGCTCAGATATGTTATTTAAACCCGTAGACTACATATTTCTGATATGTTTGATGAAATTCCTGTCATGGCTAGTAGGGGTCCAATCAATTCCTTGTTCATGTGTTTTCTTGTGAATTTTTATTCCATTGTTGTATTTCGTTTACGAACTTGTCGTTGAATAATGGACAATGACCTAGGCTCTTGGCCTAAAAAATGGCTCAAATTCCAGGGACATTGGAACAAGTCTATGGGAAAAAATCCTTGGATACATGCATGCATATGTTGTAGTGGAGTCCAGATTCTCCCTGACGCACCCTTGCCCATACCAAGGGAGGGTGTCAAATTTTTTAAAATCTCAGTGGGACCCAGGGGTTGGATTCCTGAGTGGTTGGGTTGAATCATAGGAGTTTTTTTTTTGATGTGGAAGGTTTGTTTGATGTGTTTTTGTCGATTCCACTTCCTTAAGGCCACCTAGGAGGTTAAATATGATCATATTAATTCTTCGTCACATGTTTACCCCAGTTGGCCGGTTACTTGGGTAGTTGTGGGAGGAGGGTGTTACAGAGGTGCATCAGAGCATGTTTCACCCCTTGGACTAGATGGAAAGTGTCTGTTGGTCATGCATTCATGTCGGTTTCATGTGTGTTAATCATCCTTGTGGTCTATAAGCTTGTTGAAAATGCATGGTGTCGATCATGGTTGCAGTGATGTCACCATGTGAAATAGGATGTTGTTGTTGTGAAGTGTGTTGTCATGAGTGTGTGATTGGTTATGCATTGTGATGTATTTGTCATGCATAAATGTTAGATGCATATGTGTTGTGTATGTTAGTGGACTATGTTCTTGTTTTGTATGCATGGTGGTGGTCATTTTTGTAGTTGTGTCACCATGTGGAATTTGATGGTGTTTATTGTTGGATGTGATCGTAATGAGTGCATGTTGGTTATACATTTTTTATGCATGTCAGTGTCTATATGTTGTTGTGCATGCATTGTCATGGTTATGGTTGTTTTCCATGAGGTCATTGTATGCAATTAGGTCACCATGATGTTTTTGGTATGTTATTATGCTAATGTGTTGGTTGAGATAGAGTGGGAGATTCAAACCATCAAGTGAAGTTGCAATACTAGGCTTTGGGGTAAGAGAAGATCATCATCCAGGTTGCATGTTTGGCATGCAGGTATGTGGTTAATGGTCGTTATAAGAATTAGGGTTATATACATGTTTGCCATTTTATTTTTGTTGTGGTTACATGATCTGAATATGGGTGGATAACTTGTTATTCTTTTCAAGCACCTCCCACTCAATTAAACAAATTAAGATCTTGCTTATTCTTGACTGTGCATAATTGAATTTTTGATTCAGATGTATGTGTTTTAAACTATTGTAATGCTTTAAGTGTGAGGAATTACACTTTTTTTTTTTTGATATTAAGCATGTATAGCAACCATAAAGTGTATCAAATAAGCATCAACACATAATAACAAATTTAATAAAGGAGTTCACCTGAATATCGTGGGCTACGTCTCCTTGAGCCTTTGTCAATTGACTTGGCTCTTTGGGATTCTGATGGAAATTTTCTTTTAAAACTTATTAACTCAACTCCAATGGTTATCTGAACTGAACCAATGGGTTTAGAATACCATCACACCCTTAGAATGGCTGCAATATCTCTTAAGATGGACCTAGGTTCCCTTAGACTTGACCTCTTCTGTCAGTGCCCTTAAGCTTCCCTGAGCTTATCTATGGTACTAACTCTTTAATAATTCCTTTTATATCCCTGAAACCTCACCTAATATCTCCATCACATATCTTACATCCAAAATATACTTATCATTTTCTCAAAATGAGCTCTGGCTCCCTAATCTAAGCCTGCATCCACTGTTGGCCCTAGGCTACCCAACACTTCCCTGTGGCTCCTCTACCTTCAAAAGTCCCCAAATGGCTATAAAAATCCCTTAAATGGATTCAGAATGTCCAAAATAGTCATAATAGGTTATTAATTTACTAAAATTTGCCTCCGTCTACTTCGATTATGCCTCCAACACCTGGTGGTACCCCCTAGTTCTAAGTTCACTGAAAACTTCTCTGAAGCATATCGACCTTAATAATTCTTAAAAATATTATGAAAACTCCATCAATGGATTAATAAGGTTCAAAATAGTCATAATACACTACTAGTTTGCTAAGAATGGATACTGGCTGCTCTTGATAGGCCACATTCTCCTGCTGGCCCCTGGTGGCCCTAGTGGCCCTTGGAACTTCTCTAAAGCATCTAGGCCTTCAAAAGTCCTATAATAGCTCTTAAAACCACACCATTTGTTTCATAATGCCTTAAACATCCAAAATTGACTATTTTTTTCCTGAGTAAGGCCTCTAGCTGCCCTGGCTAGGCCTCATTCTGTTGCTAGCTCCTGGTGGCCCTGATGGCCCCTAGAAATTATCTGAAGAACAATCACACTCAGAGTCCTCTAATGGCTCTGAAACCCTCACCAATGAGTCTGGAATGTCCAAGAAAGTAAAAATTTACTATTCACGCTCCAAGAATGGTCGCATAATGCTCAAGATAGAGCATAAACAATTTTTTTCCAGTAACCCCTAAAACAGCTCCACTAAATGTGGAGGAACTGCAGTTAAACTCCAAAAATAGCATCTCCACCAGAAATGGTGCACTGGCCCTAAACCTCTACCAAGAAGGTCGTTAGAAATAAATGTATGGTTTGGGTGTTGGGCACATGCCCCCCAAACCCTGCGGTCTTCTAATCGTAACCGTCGGCGGGAACTATGCACAAACTGCAATGGATAGGCTTCAAACTAGAGTTAAGACTGTGTTAAATGAAATCGTCGGGATAAAACCATTGCATGTGATAAACCATGGGGTTAAATTTTGGCGGGTGTTGTAAATGGTTTGTGCACTGGTGTTAAGTCCTTGGGTCAGGGGCAACGGCCATATGGGGAGGGACTGGCCCCTCCGCTCCCCCGTGTACCAAACCATTAAACAATAAATAAAACCCGCATACCATAATAGTTAAGTCACAACATAGCGGAGACGGTTAAGGCACCCACATGCTGGGCAGGAGGTCTTGGGGTCGAGCCTGGGGACCCAAACCAAAATTTTAATACACGGTTAAAGGGCCACCTGGCAGCCTCAGGGCTGGCCACGTGGCGCCTTATCATTGGCCCAACAAAACCATTCAACCAGCAATAATTGAACACTTGTCAACCTGTAATTCGCTCGAGAGGAATATTTCAGGGAATATTTCGAGGAAAATTCCAAGAATATTCTAGGAATATTCCCTGAAATATTATCGCTCTTTTTTTAACTTTTTAAAAACCCAGTCAACCCTGGTCAAATGTAAAAAAATTTAGCTTACTGGACTTTTCAAAACGCAATAACTTATTCATACGGTGTCAGATTTTCGAACCGTTCATGGCGCCAGAATCAGGAAGAAGAGATCTATCCGTTCGCTTAGGTTTTACACACTTTCGAACACTTTGAAATTTGATCTATCACTTAGGTCCTTGATCCAAATATGATCACTCCTCCCCATTAGGAATATTTTGGACCCCAAAAGACTGATATACTTGTTCAATAGATGAGAGTATAGCTCCCTCACCTTTCCAATCTCCATCCACTTTGCCTTGCTTGGCTTAGTGCCTTTGAGCCCCAACTTGAAGGTAGTCAACACTTCCCTTCTTTGATACTCTTGTCCTCCGGTGCATAATTGTATCCTCTTGCCTCAAATGCTTGGGATGATTGGTTGGATGCAATGTCCAACATTGGGCAATAAGATGTCCCTTCTTCCGGCAATGTGTGCAAGTCTTTTGCATCTTTTAAGCAAGTTTCCTTCACTTCAACTATCTCTTATATGCCTTCAATCTCTTCCAGCATCTTGAAACTTCATAGTTATACAGACCACAATAGGAACAGCAACTTTTTCTTCCATTCTTGCATGCAGATTTTCCATGCTTGACAAAAACATAATCAACTAGACTATGGGAAGAATTATACCTCAAATTTTGCTTTGCATTTCCATCCTTTTTTACCTTCTTGAGGAGATGAACTCGAAGAGGTTCCAGCTTTATTTTGAAGACAAACATCAATGTTCATGTCTTGATATATGTTTGAACTCTCTTTCTCACCATAAGTTGCATGTCTACAAATATCCTGCTGCAACATAGGCTTCAAACAATGGCATTAAACTTGAAAACAAACTTGACATGTTTGTGGTTTAGAACTTGCAACAAAATTTCTTCTTGGAGTTGTCCCAAATGCCTTCATGGCTATGGAGTTTTCCCCATAATATTGAACATAGGTTAGACCAAACTTATTATGCCTTTCCTCAACCAAAATAGGATCAATCATGCCTTGTACATGTTTTCCTAGACCCTTGCCTTCATAGCCCATTATTTAACATCAACTTGGACCCTATACCTCTAGTGTGCTTTTCAAATGAACCTACACATCTTTCTAAAGAGGAATTTGGAGACAAATTTTAGTGATTTACCTCCGCTTTAAGCATGTTCTTGGTTAAGGCCTCTTGGGATTGATGGAGCTATATCTCCATCTCATTCATTCTTTGAAGAAGTATTTCTTTCTCTTGCTTCATAGAAACCAATTTCTCATGAAGTCTAGTGATTTCCCTTCCATCTTCATATAGAAGCTACACCATATCCTTCAAGATGTAGAAGTCATGTTTCATCTCTTTATCAAAGAGTCTTATAAAGGAGGATTTTGAAACCTCACTTGAAGAAGTTTTCATCATTATTTCAATGAACTAAATAACTTCAACAAAAATTCACAAAGCTTTCAAAAACAATTGAGAAAGCTTCTCAACAATATGTCTATAGATTCAAGCTTTTTTCTGCAACTTGTATCTCTTCTTCAAGCAGCCTCTTTTGCAAAAAATCTTCAAGAGGGATTGATGCTTACAAGTTTGAGTTTGCTAGAGGTGAAGGGGAGCTACTACTAGCTAAGTCCAGAAGAGGACAAGAAGGAAGAAGGTTGAAAGAATTCTCCTACCTAAAGGACCTCAAGGCAATCCTTTTGGATCATTACATGCATGGTAGATATTAGTGAATGAGTGTGGTCATATGCACATGTGTCGAATAATCATAAATGATAGTAATGTGTTTTTATATGCATTGTTGTTCTAGTTTTTTTACATTATTTAACTTAATGATTATGTTATATGTTTTTTATGAGTATTTTATATGTTAATTGTTGTTGTTATATGCTAGTTAACTTGATGATTAGGGTTACTGCATTAATATCTTGATGTTATATGTATCATGCTAATTTGGATTGGCATATGTAGATGGTTAGGGTTATTACATTCTTGTATGAGATGATATATTTGTGATATTTTTTTGTACTAATCTATATTGATTATGCATATGTGATTTTTATGCATGAATGACAATTGTTTATGAGTTTATGATGTGAACATGTTAGCTAGTTATTGTTGTGGACATCATGACCTTAATTATGTTTGAGTTGATGTGTTGTGAAGTTATATTGTGCTAATATAGATTGAGTGTGTAGAAAATATAGCCTCCGTTGAGATACATTAAGTTATGAATTTTCTTATGTCGTCTACTTGGTGCTTTATTGTTTGATTATGTCATCTATTTCATGTTTGAGTGCTTGGTGTTTATTATGTTGTCTAGTTGATATATCTAACATGGTATGTTTATAGTTGTTTGAATGTTTGATTAATTTCATGATATGATCATGTGTCTATAATATTGCATGAAGCAATGATCTTGTTTTAAGATGGTTGTACTAGCACATATGTGTTGAGACAACGGACATGTGCTTGAGTGTAAGTAGGTGATAGTTGTAGCAGTATGTATCATGATTGATGATTGTGAGTTGGTTGTTGATTGATGATGATGATGATGATGGTTAACATCCACTGAGACCAAACTTTTGTCTATCGGACCTAAAATAAAGAGTTGTTTAATTTGATTTCATATTTTATTCCTATACTCAAAAATCTTGGAGAGAAGCCTCCTAAGCTCACTATAATTTTGACATCTTAAAAGTCTAGGAAGGTCAATATTGTAACAAAGATTATGAAATTGAGCTCTAATGTGGTTGCACGCGGGGCACTCTAAGAGGAAGTGATTTTCATCCTCGATGTTCATATTCTCACAGAGATGGCAGATCCTTTCCATCCATGGTGTTTTAGGAACTGTCCAACGACCTGTTTTAATATGGAGCTAATGAGAGTTCGTTCTAATCTTGGCTATATTAATTTTCTTCTTTGAGCTAGTTAAAACAGAGAGATACTTTTGATCTTCTAAGGTGGGGTTGATGACCTCCTTATAATACCTTAATTTTCTTTTAGTTGCTAGATCTTTCTCACACCACATTTTTTCTTTGAACTTAGAAGTAACAATTTTTTAATGTTATTGATGTTTTGCAATGCTAGATATGGTGTCTTGATATTTGGAGCATGTGACTGAAATGTGTGTGTTCAGTTATAAGGCAGCGTGATTGGCACGAGAAGATAAGGTAAATATTTTTTTTATGTTTATTTATGCACTAACAGCTATGTGTTTATGGAAGTATCATGCAAGTGATTGCATGGAAAAAAGAGACCACCATGAAATCTTTGAAAAGGCTCGGGTTGAGATTTCCCTGGGAATTTCTGGGAACCATGGGGATTGATTCATGGTGTTTGTTTCTAGTATTTTTCTTTTAGTCTCGTGTGATTTTTTGGACTTTATTTGTGGTCTTTATTGCATCTACTACATGGCCATGCCACTTTTATTGATGTGTTGTATTGTTATTGGTTTTCATCATTTTCTTCTTGGTTGTTTCTTGTTCTTGCCTTTTATTTGAAAGTCTTGGGAATTGGTTGGAAAAGAGGAAAGTTGACGGAGTTTGGGGAGAGATGAATGAACCCAACAAGTAATTTAAAACCAGAATGAATCTTGGTGCATAAGTAAGGTAAACTGAAGGCAATAGTATGATAGTCGGTTGGATTAGGTTAGGTCCATTGGTGTAAATGGAAAGTGGCAGGAAAATCATGAGAAAGGAAACATGGAAGGTAAAGCAAATGGATCTGAGATAACAGATGCCTTGGCTATGATTGGGATCTGTTGTTCTCATTGTTGTGTATGTTGTGCGCAGATAAAGGGAGTTCTCTTAACCTTAATCTTATGATATCCGGTAACTATGTTGCGATCATGATTATGATAATGCCTATATATGTATATGCATGTATATATGTCATTGTCTGACTAGATCATGATTGTTTTATATTGATGTTTATATATGCGTATATGTATGTATGTATGTCATTAACTGACAAGGTCATTAGGATTGTTTTGTGCTAGTGTTCACATATATATCTATATATGTATATATATATATATATATATATATATATATATATATATATATATATATATATATATATATATATATATATATATATATATATATATATAATTGTCTGACTAGGTGATCAGGGATCATGATTGGTTCATGCTAATGTTTATATGTATTTATGTGTGTATGTATGTCATTGTCTGAAGGAATCATGATTGATTTATGTTAATTATTGTATTTATGTATCTATGTATCTATGTCATTTTTTGATAGCCTTTTTAGGGATTATTATTGTGGAGAAATGATTACTTATGCAGGAGAATGGAATGAAGAGGTTCTTGGTCTTATGAGGAATCAAGTGGGAAGAGTGACCCTGAAAAATCTATGAGGTCAGTATCATGTGGATATGAATTGTTTTTTATATCGTTGTACTATGCCTATGTTTATGTTATGGAAAGGTAATTTTGAGGGGTACATCAATGAAGTGAAAGTAGTGTGATATGCAACATGTTAGGATAAGCATGGATAGTGGAAAGACACAGAAAGGTTGCTTGTGGGGTCAGTGTGTGGTCTATGGATGTGCAATACTAATGTTGTGTATATGTTGTACATGTTGTATATTCAGTGATTGTGCCTATGGTGATGTGTACATATAACATGTGTAGTATTGTGTACATATGATGTTGTATGTATTTTGTATATACGGTGTTGTGTCTGTATTGAATATGTGTACTAAGTATAGATGGTTTTATGTACATGTGGAAAATGTGGTGTTGTGTACATATTGTATTGTGCACATGTTGGATTTGCAGTGTTGTGTTCATATGGTGTTGTATGCATGTTGGATATGTGGTGTTGTGTACGTATGGTGCTATGTACATGTTGTATATGTAGTGTTATGTACATATGGTGTTGTGTGCGTGTTGTACATATGGTGCTATGTACATATGGTGTTTTTTTCATGATTTGATATGAACTTAGATAGGAATGCAACTGAATACAAATATAACCATAAATACAGAGATGCAGCAAAAATAACACTTCATTTAATTAATATCAAAGAACTGAAATATGATTACAGATGGAATGGAAATAAACTAGCTCAGGCGATGGTAGCTTATCTCTAAGAAGAGATGAGGCAGCTACATACCTCTGAATTGTGTTACAATGAGGCTTTGATTTGGGTTCCTTCCCTACCAGAATTATCCAAGATATTTTCTTTCTTTGATGTTAGAAGAATTGCATTTAAAAGAGCCGAAAAGAACCACATGTGAATTCTTAAACAAGAGGAAACATAATGACGACTAGCAAATCAAGAACATGACACATTTGATAACAGAGTTCACCCAATGTGGGCTACATCTTTGGGCCCGGTTTCAAGATAGTGGAGTTCACTTCATATGATTGTTGTAAATTATGATGATCTACGTGGCATTTTCTTTGTCATAACAAGGAAAATTACCCTCAACAAAAGTGGTATTTCTCTCCACGAGACGCTGTCCCTACAGGAACTCTCACTCAAATGGGATTTCCTTCAGAATGAAAAGCTAATACAATATAACAATAATGTGGCAACAAGAATCCCTCAACATACTTTCAAATAGGGATCTCAACAATGATGCACCATCTCAGCAATAAAAAAAGGAATCATAACATAACTACATGATATACCTCCACTTCTGAATATGGCCAAAAAATGGAGAGCCCAGCTGTTGAAACTAACATCGCCACTGAATTCCTGGCGTGAAAACATGTAAAAACGACTATTTATTCCTCAAATTATGGCAAAGTCACCTTCTGCTCCCCAACGAATCTTTTGATACACATCAATATTCCCTGGGAAAGTTTTCGTCCTCCGGCTCCTCGTCCGTCGCACTTTACCACCAGTCGAATGAGTGTGAATGTTTATAAGTAATTTTTGATGGTGTATTTAGGAAGAGGGTCATTGGCCTATTGGTAAAGTGCCAATTTTGGCGCAAGTAGGTCGGGGGTTCCAACCCCATCGACCCCCCTCATATGGCGCGTTATGTATTTTTGGAATGTGTTTTATGTTGGTGGTTTGAACTAATCGTTGGTGGTTTTATGTGTTATCACATTTAAAATAGTGTGGAGGTAAAGTATGGATTTATATCATATTTTTTTGGAACTGTCGTTATGTTGTGTGATGAGACCTCCGGGTGGGGTCTGACCACGTGGGTTAGGCAGGTTCAAGCCTAGTCGGTCTCGGCCTTAACTTTGACATATATGTCATATGTGGTGGGCGGTGTCCGCACCACGTGGCCCTAACCCAACCCTTCTCCATTTGTTCTATTACGTTGTCTGTGGGTGGCAGGGTTTAGCCACCTACCACCCTATATTCAAAATTATCTGACCATTGGGGGGTTGGGTAGGTCCGGCGGGCTTGACCTACCCCCTTTTAATTTTTTTTTTAATATACATATATAACATTCATTAAAATTCATCAATTGGAAATAAGCGATATATGACCAATTAACCATTCTACAAATTCACCCATTCTAGGGAGCTGAATTCCATGCGTCGGTCCTGGTCAAAGTGTAGGACCCATAAACATGGCCCACTGCTCACTTTGAAAAAAACTTCAACCAACCCCATATTATTCATACAAACTCGAATTGGATTGTTTTTCATGTTGTTGGAATCAGGTTAACGAGCACTTCGATCTGGTCCTGGTCCGAGAGAAATCTGCCCACTTTGAATTTTGATCTATTATAAGCCCTCTTTGACCTCTGAGCATGTCTAGAGCCACTTGGATCAGGCTCGCAGGCATATTTATTATTGAGAAACAACGAAAAACCCTAAACATCCAAAAACCTAACCCTAGGAGATGAAGCACCAAAACTATGGGCCCCGTTGGGGTAAATTGGTACATCAAATTCTCAGGGTCCTAACTTTGGCATACAATCTCCTTTTGATGAGCACAATACCTTGTTATAAATATATATTCGAGGCCTACAACTTTCAAAGTGGATAACATAATTCAACGACTTGGTTTTGCCCCATTTTTCCCAAAAAATGTTGTTTAGGACCTCAAAATGGCTTTGAAAGTTCACGACCCAAAAAACAACCAAAAATAGTAAATTGTGTTACAATTAAGGAAATTGAAAAAGTGAAAGAAACAATGGTGGTGGTCCAAGTGGAATAGGTGGGTGGAAACCAATATCCACCTTGATCATTCCTTCCCCCTTAGGAAGAAATTTTCCCCATTGCATTGAGTGCCTCCATGAGACGGGGAAACTTTTGCTTAACTTGGTCCCTGGTGAACCACTTGCCTTGGTGCAGGAGTTGTCCAACTCTAACAACCCAATACAGTTGGATCTTCTATTGGAAAGTGTTCTTGATATACATGTCTATGATCTGATTAGTGGTGGCATGATCCATGCAATTTGGGTTTAACTCCTTTGGTGTGAGTTTTTCTACATTGTCAGATATGTCCAGTAATCGTAGAAAGTATGGCCAAAGACGGTCCACATTGAACATTGGGTGCAGTCCAAGGAATGGTGGAATTTTGAGCTTGAAATAATTGTCCCCTTCATCCTTGGTGATGGTGTATGGCCCATATCGTAGCAGTCGAAGCTTACAGTAGGGCCCAGTGAGACACTCCTTCTACAAATGTAGCCAAACTTTGTCTCCCACCTAGAACTTGTGCAGCACCGGATGTTGATCATGTCGATGCTTGTACTTAGCATTGGCTTTGTCCAATATGTCATGGACCTGCTAGAGGATGTCATGGATTCGCTAAATGAAGTTTTTAGCCCTCTCGGTTTCGGACTGGAAATGGGTCGAAGTTGCCTTAGTGGCTGCAAATTGTATGGCCACATCAATGGGACATAGTGGTTGGAATCCCAACCCCACCTGAAAGGGGTTGTGGCCAGTTGAGCCATGGAGAGATATGTTGTAGCTGTGTTGGACATCGGGGGATATTTCATCCCATGTGTTAGGATGCTTCAAGTTGTACATGCAAAAAATGTGTATGATCATCTTGTTGATGACCTTTGTTTGGCCATCAGTTTGGGGGTGGAAAGTCATGGACTTAGTGAGCTTGGTATCTAGCATCAATCAGAGACTTGACTAAAATGTACTTAAGAACTTTTTATCTTGATATGATATAATGGACTATGGGATCCCGAAGTGTACCCACACTCATTCAAAGAATATCTTAGCAGTGGCTTATGTTGTGATACTCTTCTTGCATTCAACTAGAATGGCCATCTTAGAGAATCTGTCTACAATCACGAAAACACAGTCGTTGCCATGCTTAGTCGAAGGGAGAATTGACATGTAATCCATGGAGATGGGTTCTGAAGGTCAACTAGGAGTAGGTATAGGATTACATAGGCCTTCCTTCTTGATGGTCAGTTTGGAAATGGTGCAAGCAGTGCAAAATCTGATGTATTTCCCAATATCATGTCGAAGGTTCGGCCAATAACAATAATTTCATAGTACTATCATTGTTTTCTCTACTCTGAAGGGTCCAGCGACCCAACTATAGTGCGCCTCCAAAATCTTCCTAGAAATCTCGCTTGAAGAAACACAAAGGTGTCCTAGGTGACATAATAGTGTATCCTAAAGGTGAAATTTTGGAACATGTTTTCCTTTTAGGAGTGTCTAGTATGTGTTGCCAAATTCTTGATCGCTCTTGTATAGATGTGGCCACTCTGAAATCTTGTTCCCACAAGAGTCAGGCACAGTGGTCAACGCCATGACCAGTGGTCAATTGAGGCAGTTTGCAACATTATTAGTGTTTCCCTTCTTGTATTTAATGTTTAAGTGGAACTATTGCAAGTATGTGAACCATTTCTGATGGCGATTGTTCTCAGTAGGGGAATTTTGAGGTCTAAAATGGGCCTCCCAAGGCAATAATAAAATAATAGCTAAACCAATAAAATAATATTTATGAATTTGCAATTCACTTTTTGCAACTTAATCCATGTAACCATGGTTAAATTCAATTCAAAATTTGTACCAAAATAAGAATAATAAAAAAATTGTATTGATGTGACTATATTTAAGAATGAGATTTTCAAGGAAAAGTCATTATCATTGCACAACTAATGCATTTTTTCTTTGTACTTAAATAACTTAAAATTAAATAAAATATAAATTCTTAAATTCTTGATTATAGAATATACTATTAATTAAAATTAATATTATTTAAATTATATAATAACATGTAATTAATATACTATATAAAAATAATATAATATAATATATTGTTTTATGTATGAATTTTATATTACATATTGAATTGATTTGATTTATAAATAAATATTTGAAAATATACAAATACAATATTTATTGAAAAGTGTGTAAATACATGAAGATTGTGTAGGGATATGCATTGTTTCTTTCAAAAAATATGAAATGACAATAATAATATTTTATTTAAAAAGTGTGAAATGACATTTATTATGAGTACTTTACTTTATTACTTTAAAAGTACTTTGATCACTACCATGGTTAACCATGATTTTTTATCCACCATTGAGAATGTGACAAGTAAGTACCTTTAACTCAAACAATGCCACCTCAACCATTAGGGATGATGCCATCCCATAAAATGTGATTGGTTCTCATAAAGTGAATTGTGATTGTACATTTTCCTTAGGAGGCCCATTTTAGACCTCAAAATTCCCCTAATGGAAACTTCCCTTATGTCTGTATGGAATGTTGGGACTGGTGATCTGTGTGGATGACCATTTCCTTCCCTATAATGTAATGCTTCCATTGTTGGTAGACCTGAATAATGGATTACATCTCTTAGTCATAGGTGAGATAATTTCAGACTATGTCTGAAAGTGTTTCACTGTGATATGCCACTGGATGCCCCTGCTGAGTAAGAATTTCACCAATAACATAGTCGGAAGGATATGTCTCGATCTCAAATGGTTTTTGCAGGTATGGTAATGTTATCACTAGTGCAGAGAAGAGTCAATGATTCAACTCAAAAAATTTCTTTTGTTGGGATTCAGACTAAAAGAATTTTTCTTTCGCTCTGCCCTTGGTGACTTGACTCAAATGCCAAGTGTTATGAGAGAACCCTAACACGAACTTGCGGTAGAAATCGGAAATATATATAAAGTTGTGGAACTCTATTAGAGAGGTTGGGGTTGGCCAATTCCGAATGACTTGTATATTCACTGGGTCCACATGCACACCCTACTCATCAATGATGTACCCTAGATATTGAACCTGGGTCATATTAAAAGTGTATTTCTCCAAATTGGCACATAGCTTGTGTTGTTGCAGAGTTTGGAGAACATTTTGAATATGGCAGAGGTGTTCTTCCCAAATCTGACTAAAGATCAGGATGTCATCCAAATAACCCACCACAAATGAGTTGGTGGAGGGTTGAAAGATGTCATCCATCAGCCTCATGAAGGTTACGGGGATATTCGTCAACCTAAAAGGCATGACTAGCCATTCGAAAATTCACTCCTTGGATTTGAAGGCGGAATTCCACACATATGAGGGTTTGTTTGCTACCTGGTGATACCCAGACTTCAAGTTGATATTTCTGAAATAATTGGCCCCCTTGAGCTAGTCCAAAAGGTCATCAATCCATGGGATTGGATACTTATTCCATATAGTGAACTTCTTCAAATCCTAATAGTCAATACAGAGTCTCCAGGTCCCATCCTTATTTTGTACCAACACGATCAGGCTCCCATAGGGTGATGAACTTGGCCTGATATGCCCTTTCTTCAACAAATCTTGAATCTGCCTCTTGATTTCATTGTTATCCATAATAGAGTGTCGATGGATAGGTCCATTGGGAAATGGAACACCTGGGGTCAGATAAATGGGGTTCTTTACTTGACAGTGTAGAGGTAGCCCTCTGGGTGAGGTGAATATGTCCCTGTACTCCTCCACGACCTTGTCCATTTGCAGTTGTCATGCGAAGGAATCCTTTCTAGAGGTCATGGCCACAATATTCTTCTTTCCATGAGGGTGAATCATAAGGAAAACAAATTTTCCGCTCTAGGAAATGAGCTTACTACATTTCTTCACAATGATCAAAGAGATGATGGTAGCTGGTGCAACCTCCGGTATCGTGTACAACTTATTTCCCAAAGTGATAATAACAGTGTGAGGCCTAGACTCATACACAATATGTCGCTTCCACAAGTATGGTCAGCCTAATAAAACATCACAAACTTCAAGAGGAGAAACATCACACAGTACCTCATCTGTGAAGGGCATGATGTTGTAGGGAAGGCGGTACTATTCGCTAACATGGATATCTCGTCGTTGGTGAAGCCACCCGATGGTGTACGATTGCAGGTGTGTTTTGGTTTGTAGGCCCATCCACTTCATGACCTCTATTGAAATGAGGTTTTTTTGGCTTCTGTTGTCTACAATGAACTGCAACAGAGAACCCTTCACCCACATCTAGGAGTGGAAGAGGCGCTCCCCCTCCTCTAGATCTTCATGCTCATCTTTTTGGATCTTGGTGGTGGAAACAATGGCATTGGAATCCACATCAATAATATGCTTTCCTTTTTCATTACCCTTGTTGGGTTCTAACTCACAATCGGAGTATCCATCTTATTCAGAAGCCTTTAGATTGACCACTAGTGACTGCTTGGCCCAACACTCACTTGGGTTGTGAGTGGGACTCTTATGGAACTCACATCACTTTCTCATGTCCTTGTTTTTCTTCGTGGTGTTGTTCTTTGCGTGCAACTTCGGCGGGTTGTCCTGGGTTGCCCTGCCTTAGATTTTTCCTTTTTTCTACGGTTTGGGGGTGCATTCCCCTTGCTTGAAATTCACAGATCCAAAGTCTCGCTTATTTTGTTTAAATTTTTGCTCAATCTTGGAAACATATTGGTATCCTGCACCAAGCGAGGAAATGTCAAGGAAATCCATTTCCTCTTGAATGTATTTGTGTAGACAATTGCGATACTTAAGCACCATATATCTCTTTAAATCTTTGATACCCAACTTTTTGCATAGGGTATGTAATAGATTCATCATCTCATGCACATCTTGATCCCTTTGCTGCCACAACATATTCCATTTTATGTACTTGTCCTCATAGCTCCTCATGGGGTAATATTGTTCCTTGATGGAATCTCGAAAGAATTCCAAGTGGGTTCTGCTGAAAATAGTGAGGTTTCTCTCTCATCCTTATGTTCATAGTAGGTTTCCCACCAATCCTTGACATGGGGGGCGGCTTTGATGAGCACAAAAGTAATATATTCCATATTGGGAAAATAAAGAACTAAAAATTATCCTTCCAACAGAATTAACCATCTATATACATTTTTTGCATCTATCTGGCCTTCAAATATGGGAATATTAAAGTTGAGTTGTGCCTTGAAGGGAGTGGCACCTCCAGAGTGATTGTCAGACGAAGATGTGTCACCTGTGGGCATCCGCCGAAGGATCTAGGAAAAGTTGTCAATCATTGCATTCCTCTATCGCTCAAGGGATTCTTCGAGAAATATTTTGAAAGGGTCCCTTGCTCCCTTGTCTTTATTTTCTTCCACCATGGGAGGTCATCGGGGTTCGCAAGGTTGGTCTTGTAAAGGTTCAACCAGTTCGATCCCTAAATCCTTATACCCTGACCTAGTTGGGAACATGCAAAGAAAAACAAAGAAAGAGCAGACCGCTCTGATACTACTGATCTGAACTTAGGCATGAATGAAACAGAATATAAATATAACCATAAATACAAAGAGGCAGCAGAAATAACAATTCATTTCATTAATATCAAATAACTAAAATATGCTTACAGACATAATGGAAATAAACTATCTCAGGCGATTGTAGCTTTTCTCTGAGAAGAGATGTGGCGACTACATGCCTCTGAACTATGTTACAATTAGGCTTGTAGGCCTATTTATTATTTATAAACAATGGCAAACCCTAAACATCCAAAAACCTAACCCTAGGAGATGAAGCGCCAAAACTATGGGCCCTGTTTGGGTAATTTGGTACATCAACTTCTTGGGGTCGTAACTTTGGCATATGATCTTCATTTGATGTGCACAATACCTCGTTAGAAAGATCTATCCAAGGAATACAATTCACGAGTGGAAAAATTCAATCAAAAACTTGTTTTTTCCTTGGTTTTCCCAAAAAAAACATCGTTTAGGGCCTCAAAACGGCTTCGGAAGTTCAAGACCCGAAAAACTGCAAAAAATAGTAAATTTTGCTACAATTAAGGAAACTAAAAATCTGAAAGAAAAAATGGTGGGGGTCTAAGTGGAATAGGTGGGTGGCCACCAATATCCACCTAGATCATGATTGTACATATGGTGTTGTGTACATGTTGTACATGTGGTGTTGTGTGCGGGTGGTGTCATGTACATGCCGTACATGTGGCAGTGTGTACATGTGGTGTCATGCACATGTCGTGCACTTGGTGTTGTGTACATGTGGTATTGTGTATGCATTGTACAGGTGGTGCAGTGTACATTTGGAATTGAGTACACGTTGTGCAGATGGTGTCGTGCACATATGATGTTGTGCACACGTTGTACGAGTAGTGTTATGTACAGGGGTTACTGTGTACAATTGTTACAGTGTAGATGTTGTGCATATGGTACTGGTATGCATACAGTATCATCGTACATGTTGTGTTGTGAGTATGCGGTACTATGTAGGTGCATGGTGTAGTCGTGGTATCATGACATGTTTATTCGTTGTGTTGTATTATATATATATATATTTGTGTGTGTGTGTGTGGGTGTGTTGTAAACCGTATGTAGGTGTATGTGTTTTGTTTTATTTTACACTGGGTGTAGGTGTATATGCTTTTTTTTATTTTACACTGGGTGTAGGTGTATGTGTTGTATGTTGGTGTAGGCATATGTATTGTGTTGTATTGTACACCGGGTGTAGGTGTATGTGTCATATGCTGGTGTGGGTGCATGTATTGTATGGTGTTGTATATCGTATTTGGGTGTTCGTATTTGATGTCCATTGTGTGTTGTATGTGATTGAAGAGAAGCAAAGGCATTGGCTTCTTTTCGGGTGTGGAAATCGAGCTGGTGTGTGTACAAAAGGAACAAAGGTAGAAGTAAGGACCGATGAAGGATAAGTATCAATATTTTATTTCAGTTCTATTATGCACGTGATCTACGATTCTAACTTATGATGGTTACATGTGATTTATGATTATGGTTTATGATGGTCGCAAGTGATTCATTATTTTGACCTATGATGGTTTTGTTTTGAGCTAACTAGATGTGATATTTTTATACATGATGATTGATCAAACAACTAGTTTGACTTCTTGTGACAAGAAGTGAACAGGATTGTAAGTGTACCTTGTTGACGAGCTACCAATGAGGTATGATTTGAGTTTATTTCAATTCGTTTAGAGTCTAATGGGAATTATTTGGTTGGTACAGGAAAGCATGGAAATTCTCGGTTGGGTGGTTGAAATCAACTGCAAGAAATAGCAGCATCAGCAAAAGGAATTGGAACATGCAGCAGTATGTTGGTAAAGCACTTTAGGAGCAGGGCCATTGTGAGACATTGGTACCCAATAGTGTCCATTGATTTCCATGAACATGTCATGAATGGTATGATGGTTTTGAGGCAGGGATATGTATTGGATCTTGTATCTTCTGATGCGAGGAATCCTTGCCAAGGGATGGATTTCATGGGATGGGGGTGCCAGCAAAACTTGGAACGTGTGTGATTGCACAGAAAGGGGTGACCAAATTTCCCGAGGTAATGTGTAGCAGAGAAGGGAAGGTTAGGGATGGATTTGTTTTGGTCATTAGCATTATTATATGGAATCAAATGCACATTAGGAGTGTGCCTTGGAACAATGAGGCAATAATTGTTCACTAAGAGGACAACAGCGCAGGATTGTAGTGTTAGACATTGGATGCAGACTTTGACTTTGGCAGTGGATTATGGACTTCCTGGGAAGAAGGTAAATCATGTTAATATTTTGAGGGTGGAGGTGTGACCCTATAGATTCCCTTTTTGTTGATACGGGCATCGTATATTTTTATTTGTTGGTTGAGAAAATGTGTATATATGTATATGTGTATATTATTTTAAATATTGTATCGAGTTGGATTTATAAAGCTCCATAGACAGTATGATTATTTTTTGGTTGAAGAAAATTTGGTTGTTATTGTAAATACCGTAATGATTTGTTTTATAAAGATCCATTAAATGGTATGTTTTTCATGTTTTCAGTAGTGGTAATTGTAAATATTGCAACGAGATGTGTTATAAATCTCCATAGGAAATATGTTTTGTTTTTAGCATTTTTTTGGTTTTTAGGTGTCAATGAACACCAAGGATGGTGTTCCCCCAAGGTGGAGGGTTCTGTTACAGCCCTGGTTAAAAATCCATGTAAAAAAATATAATACCAAGGTCATGGGACATGTATTCCAAGTTGAATGGTGGGAAACACATCCTATTGGGTGTTCCTTTCGGTTATTATGGCTAAAGGAAATTGGAAAAGGAAATGGCAAAGGTTTTGGAAAGGCATGTGGCATTTATTGGCTATTATTTATGAAAATAATGTAAAATAGGAGAAAAGGGAGGTGAAAAGTCACAAATTTCATGTGAGGAGGAAAATGAAGGAGAATAATGGAAAATGAAGAAAAGAGAGGCCACGTTGATAAAAAGGTTTAAGAGGATCAGTGGGAAAGATTTTTCTCACGCTTATGGATCTCATTCTATTCTCTCTCTCTCGCATACTCTTGGATACTTAGAGTTTTCTTGGAGCACTCTTGGACGAGTATGGCATGCTTTGGATTTGGAGAAAGAATCAAAGGAAAGGCAGGAAAGTGAAAGAGGACATCGTGATCAGCAGCTACAACTGAATTTATTTGCAGGTATCGAGTTGCATGTATGGTTTTCTTGCTAGTTTTGGCATGCATGCCACATGAATGTGGCTTCTTGGTTATTATTTTTCATTATCATGGAGGATTTCCTGTATTAACAATTGATTTTCCTAGCCTTTCCGTTTCCTTCATAGCCATGGTGTTGTGGGTTTAGTTTCATTGTTTGTTTTCTATTTGGTTCTCATGTTCTTTTAGTTGTGGGTTTAGTTACTAGTCCTGGAGCCTTGGTTGGATAAATGATCTAGAGCCCAAAAAAAATTGGGGTTGAGTTACTAGTCCTGGAGCCTTAGTTGGAACAAATTCTCTATAGCCCTGGACAGCTTGGGTAGAGACCAAAATTGGTGATGGTTGTGATGTCCGACTGTGAGGTGGAATCACTGGTTGAAAGTTGAGGTGGTTTGGCCTCTGGAAGCCCTGGTTTGGTTTTGATGGATTTGTCTTATGAGATCGCACATTCATGCTTGGAATATGGCACGAGAGTGATGAGATGAAGAGAGATTTGGCTCAGTCATGTCTATGGTCAGGTGGAACGTGGAAGTCCCATTCTTGGTTGCATTTTGCTTATGGCAATAAGAACTCTTTTCCACTTGTATTGATGGGTAAATATGCTTGTTATTCTATGGCTTATATGGTTTTTATGTGATTTCCATTTATGTTTCTTGTATGTTGGTTATGACTGATTTTTATGATGGTGATGAAGTAGGGCTCTCATCATGTTTTGATTCGTAATTGAATGAACAATGTATCTATGCATAAATAGACTATAATGTAGTTAATGTGATGTAGCAACAATGGTTCTTAACGATTCTCAGATAAGTATGAGACCCATATGCTCAGATCTGTTATTTAAACCTATAGATTACATATTTGTGATATGTTTGACGAAATTCCTGTCATGGCTAGTAGGGGTCTAGTCAAGTCCTTGTTCATGTGTTTGCTTGTGCATCATTATTTTGCTGCTATATTTTTTTTATGAACTTGTCATTGACTTTTGTGCAATGACCTGGGCTCTTGGCCTGAAAAAGTGGCTAAAATCATGGGGATTTTGGCACAGTTCTGTGGAAAAAATTCCCTAGATGCATGCATGCATATGTTGTGGGAGTTTCCATAGCCTCCCAGATGCACCATTTCCTATATCAAGGCAGCATATGGGGGTCAAATAGTCTAAAATATCAGTGGGACCCAGGGGCTAGATACCTGAGTGGTTGAGTTGGATCTTGGGAGTTTTTTTGTTGATGTGGAAGTTTTTTTTGATGTGTTTCCATCGATTCCACTCCCTTAAGGTCACCTAGGTGGTTGAATCTGATCATAGTAACTCTTTGTCACATGTTTAACCCGGTTGACCGGCTACTTGGGTAGATGTAGGAGGATGTTGTTACATGCACCTTGGACATGTATTATTGTAGCTTTTTATCTTGTGCATAGTATGTGAGAGGGCGAATATCCTTGGTACGAGAGTCCTTATTTCTCTTTACTGAAGCAAGGATGGCAAGTTGGAGCAAGGCCAGCGATTTGTAGCTTCTTTCTAGTTGAAGTCTATAAATTAGTGGGTTGGTGCCTCCTAATAGGTATTGGAAAGCTAGGGGGTTGTTGCTTCCTTCAAATTGATGCTTGTAAACATTGAAACTGTTTAAGATAAGTTTTGTGCATAAATTAATGTTTTGTTGATAAGTATTATTTTCATATTATCTTTGAAATTTTAAGCAATTGTTAAAAGTTTCCAATACTAATTCAGCACCACCTAAAAGCAATGGCTTGAGATGTTGTCGTAAATGTGCATGAAGCGCACAAAAAATGTGCAAGAAACCTCCGATAATGATAAGGATGGTCCTCCTCCCAATGTGGCCCTAATCCTAAGGTTTGTGGAGGTAGCATAGTGGTAAGGTCATTCTCGTAAAGATGTACAGGTCATGTGCTCGATCCTGAGCGAGGGGGAGGCTCGTCGCGAGAGATTAACCAATCCGGGCCAAGCCCACGACCTTTTAAGGTCTATGGAGGCGGCGTAGTGGTAAGGTCGCTCTCATAAAGATGGACAGGTCCTGTGCTCGATCTTGAGTGACGGCGTGGCTCGCTATGAGAGATTAACTGATTCAGGCCAAGCCCACGACCTTTTAATGTTTGTGGAGGCAGCATAGTGGTAAGGTCACTCTCGTAAATACAGACAGGTCCTGTGCTCGATCCTGAGTGAGGGTGTGGCTCGCCGCGAGAGATTAATTGATCTGGGCCAAGCCTACGACCTTTTAAGGTCTGTGGAGGCAGCGTAGTGGTAAGGTCACTCTCGTAAATACAGACAGGTCCTGTGCTCGATCCTGAGCAAGGGCGTGGCTCACCGCGAGAGATTAACCAATTCGATCCAAGCCCACAACCTTTTAAGGTCTGTGAAGGCGGTGTAGTGGTAAGGTCGCTCCCATAAAGACGGACAGGTCCTATGCTTGATCCTGATTGAGGGCGTGGCTCACCGCGAGATATTAACCGATCCGGGCCAAGCCCATGACCTTTTAAGGTTTGTTGAGGTGGCGTAGTGGTAAGGTTGCTCTCATTAAGATGGGCGGGTCTTGTGCTCGATCCTGAGTGAGGCTCTGGCTCACCGTGAGAGATTAATCATTCTAGGCCAAGCCCATGACCTTTTGGCTGGAGGTAGGGTTGTTTATCGCCCGTCATGACCAAGCTAGAGGGATAGACGCCCCCAATGACGAACACCTCGGTCCTTGTGAAAGTCATAAGTTTCTGGTATATGTGGCTTACGGGCTGCTACATATACTCGGGGAGGTTGTTGTTCCCTATCTTAAAAATTCAATGTTATATATGAATTTTATTTTATTTTTTAACACCGTATTTTTAACCTTAATGGGAAGAATTTTAAGGACAATTTTTTTGTATGGCCAATTGGTTAATTGAAGATACTTAATTTAAATGACATATGTACGTGTAGTATACTTTTCAGAAATAATACGGGGTGATTTCAATTGATTTAATGTTTTTTATAGCTCACATTATTCTATGTTGTGTTGACCACCCACGTGACTTATTTTTTCATAAAATGATGCATATGTATGTACCTTGAATGTAAAAGTAGGACATTATTGCTCATTCAAATTCAAAGAGGGGACCATGATCACTAAGAGAATATGATAAATATGAATTTGTTTCTTGTGCTCTAATAAAGAGAGCATTTGTGAGATTTTTACGATTTATTGAAATTTATTATCAAGATTATGTTATGATACCAAAAAATTAATGATTTTCAACATAAAGCAATATGTGAAAGTCTAGATAAAACATTATTGAGATGAATTAATCATTTTTAACAAGAAAATTTTTTAATTGTACAAATCATAAGAGTGAACAATGTAATGTAATTTAATGTCATGTATTGTAATGTGTATTTTTCATCATAAACTTCGACATGTTTTTTATGTAAATAATTCTATCATTTCCTCCCTTTTTGTGTATCATGAATTTTAGCATATCCATCATTACTTTGTCATCTTTTTATCTTTTAATTGGATGAATATAGTGTGTTATAATCATATATTTTGTATAACATAAACTTTTATGGGTCCTTATTTATTATGGTCCTCTATTTTTCGTTTGTTTTAATTAGATGAATATAGTCTATTTTATTTTATATTTTCCTAGGGGAGTTGCATATGTATGATGAAAACTTGATTATACAACATTCCCCCTTTAATGGAATGATTTTTGTAAAATAACGTATACATAAAATCATGGATTAAGAAACATAAGCAAGGAGATGAGTAAGTGAAGTGCTATTATCGTCCTCCATAAATCACCCTTAAAATAATCAACAATAATGAATTTTTTCCATGATTTTCATGATGGTAGCATTTACATATATAGAAACATATGGAAATTGTCAATTAGGTCTATCTTGGGTAGTTGAAGGGAGTATTATCCTCCCTATCTTGGTTCAATCCTATAAGTGACAATTCGAGCTCTTAATGAACATATTATTGACAATACTTCAAGCCTCTACAAAATTTAGTTTACCCGAGGTGCCATCCTCACATCAAGGGGAAGTTCCCAATGGGTTTTACTAATAAATGCATTATGCAAAGAGAGGTGGAAAAAGGAAATACAAAAACATATATGAAATCGGTTATTTTAAATCACTTTAAGATAGATTATAATCATCCAAACATTAACCCATTTTTATGGGACAAAATTGCACTTAGGTATGGAATCCAATATATTTTTCATTGTATGGACCAAGCGTCAAACAACCCTTTTTTTTTAATTTCCTTTAGTCACTTAAATATTAATCTTTCTTAATGATTTTAAGTTGTAAGGTTCTACAAAGGATGTCCATGATCTTAAATCATGTTAATTATCAAAGTGACTCAATTACAATAATACAACTTGACTTCTTCATAAAAAATTTGACTCTTTCAACCTATCTAAATTATTATAATATTATATTACCTATTGCAATAACTAGCTTTTTCCCTTCTCTACTTCAATGTGAACAATGATGTATGTTTATATAACATTGCAGCATATTTTTGTATTATTGTTTAAAAAAAAATCTTAAGTAAAAAAAGAATATGATATAAAAAAAAGTACATGTACGCAATGTGTATTTCAAAGACAAAAGAAAGGCTTTCCAATCAAAGTGAGCCTCAAGAACATCCAAGCACATCACACTACAAGAGAGTGCTTTGCACCTTAAATTTCAACTTTGATTAATGTGTCAATCTCTCTTTAAAATTGCGAAGAGAGGAAATATTTTTATTGGAGACAACCTCATAGTAGAATTTCCATTACATACAAAGTTAAAATTTTAACACAAGCTCAAACTCCTCAAAAGTAAAATGGACCAATAGAATCACAATCACCTAACAAGGTTATGTTTCAATGAGTCTTATTGAAAAATATACATCAACAAAAATTCCAAATGAACTCCCAATAAGCATGCACATCCATGCATCACCAAAAGAGGTGTTGGATGGTCTATGTTGCCCACAATGCATGCACATTCCATGTGTGAGCCCCATTCCTTAAAAAACACTTCTTAAACAATAATCCCTAGAAACAAGTATCGAAGAAAATCCCCCACTATCTAAAGGAGAATTTAAAAGGACACAATCTATGAAGGAGATGCACCCATGTTGTGTATGCATTTGTTACTCCAATTGTTCATATTTCCCAAAACATAAGAGCCAAGGAACTAAGAAACTAATACAATATTTTTTATTTGTATATCCAAATGGGTATACCTTAGTTTGATATTCAAAATTTAATTGGTAAGACTTTAGTTTGTCTAGATATTTTTCATTGCAACTAGGGTGGTAGTTAGCCAACTACAATTTCTTGTTGATTAGTGTAGACCCAAAAATGGAAACATGTGAGATATGGTGAGATGGTAATATTTGTATTTATTTTATTATTTCAACCTTTCAATATCATGAGCAATATGATCTCAATTTGTTCATAATTAACAAAGTTGTGCAGAAATCTTGGTATAGGGAAGTTAATGCAAATTCAAAAATTTCACCTCTATTTTGAGGTTTTCGAACCTAATTCCTGTAAACTTTCAACCTTGGGGTTGATATAAAATATTAAATTGTATAAAAATATTTCACTTCCAATCAACCCAATTCCATTTTATAGCATGGGAAAATAAATCCATACAAGTGGACTTCAATACAGCACTGCAATGTTTTGGATACGCTTTCCTAGGCATGTAGAAAATCTCAATTCTCTTATTACAACAAGCTATCAAAAAAAATATGATATTTTATCTTCGAGATATGCGTTAAATCACTTAACTAGTTCAATTATATGATATTTAAAATCATCATGAATAAGTGTTGGAATGTACTAATCAAGAATATACATTACAATGAAAATTAAATCTGCAAATACATAATATTTTGATACATATAAGCTTCATATATAACAAAAGATGAAGTGAAATTACATACCAAATCTTTATCACGAGGATATTACAAGTCAAACTCTATATACCTTACCTAGGAAACCATAAAAAAACCCTTAGCCACCAATTCCTAGCTAGTAAGAATCACTCCTAACCATAGATGATCACTCCACCAAAGATCCTCAACAAACTAACATTCTCACCCTTGATACCTACATTTACATACCACAAGTGTACAAGATGAACCCTTTAGATGTCCCATTTGTTGAAATTTGTAGCTTGGGAGGTACTCCCTCAACCCCTAGGGTATCAGGTTTGTGAGGAGTTGATCCACAAAAATGTGGTTATGTGGGAAATGTACCCAAGTCGTGGGATTTGTACCCAAAGTCATGGGTGAAAGATCCAAGGAGAAATTGATTTTTTATTCAATAGATGAATGAGGGGCACCCTTAATGGGATAAGCAGCACCTAGGGATTCAATGGAAAAGGAAAAGGTCAAACAAAATGAATTTTATTCCTCAATTAATTGGCGTTTAAGCATATTCACTTAAGTCGATTTGGTTACATGTAATGACCCTTGGTTAGAAAAGACACCACCAATGAACACTATAAGAATGGATGAAAGATGATTCGTTTGGCACTCATCCAAGCAAGCATTTCTAAAGAGAAATATGCCCAAGAGAAATTTAAATATATCAATGAGCCGCAAACCCAAAGGAGGGATGAAATTGGAGCATGTGTGCTTTGGCTCAATTTTGAAATGGTGGTTGAGTTTGCTCGAATTAATGGATGTTTATCTCTGTGAATTTCGGGCCTTGTTGGAGGTTTGTTTTAGAACGTTTTGAAGTCATTCTCTAATTGGTTCATGCGCTATATTAGGGATTCTTTTATCCAGGAAAAGTCATCCTAAGTTCAACCTTAAGTATGGTTATGTTTCCCTAGTTTATTTGCACAAAGAAGAGGGTTGATACCCTAAAGGAGTGGACGTCTCGTTCTATGATAGGTTCGCATTCCTCAAAGTATTGTGCAGGGGTTAGTTTTGGTTAGAAAAAACCTATGGAGGAATAAAACCAATGTTTAGCATTAACAGAAGTGTGTGGTTTGGATAGAAGTCAAGGTCATCTTAAAGTGAAGAGTTGAGGAGAATATTCGTTGCAGGATATTGTTGGAAGTGGTGTGTGTGAATTATTTCATACGTGTAGAATTAGGACGGTGTGTTGGGTGCCCAAGTATTGTGATATTGGTGGAGAAATATCATTGAATTAGGTGGCAGACCTTGAATCCGTAAGTACAGAAAGGTTTGAAGGTGAAATCCCCATTAAAGGAAATTTCAGCCTAAAAGTGCCCATGAAATTTCCATGTCATAATATGTAAACTAATCAAAATAATTTAAATTTAAAAAGAGATACATGTAAATATTTTGGAGGGAAAATAACAAAAACTACATTTTTAATTGTATTTTTGACTTATCTCCTTGTAGCTTTACTCAAATTTCAAGTGTATACACTCGTTGGATGTGGAATTTAACTCTGCATCCAATGAGTACCCATCATGCATACTTTTGAGAAGACCTTCATTTATAAAAATTGAAGATACATTTAAAAAAAAAAAGCATGTTCAAGATGTTTTTTTAATGTATCTTCATTTTTTATCAATGTGGTTCTTCTAAAAAGTATGCATAGATGGGTACTCGTTGGATACGAAAATTAATTGTGCATCCAACAAGTGTCTACACTTGAAATTTGAGTAAATATATAAGGAGATAAGCCAAAAATATAATTTAAAAAAATAGTTTTTTTCTTTTCCCTCCAAATTCATAACTCTTATTTTTTTATTTTAACTATTATTTTATTATGTTTCTTTAGGAGGCCACTTTTAGGCTGAAATTTACTCTAATAATTGTTAGAGGGAAGATTTGATATGCCATAATTTCAATGAGTTCAGGAGGAACTTCATTGGTGTGAGGGAAACGTGTTAAAGACCCTAAGAGCATAATCATTGGAGTTGCATAAGATTGTGAGGGCATATTATGTTCAGTCTTCTTGGAGCAACAAGAGGATTGATAAAGCCAGTTTGGTGAGTTGAAGATACAAGAAATTTTGGAGCAGTAGAAGTACTTGTGGGCAAAAATTCCAGAGGTGTTGGAGCTTCAGTACCTTCTGCAAGATAGGTGGAAAAGGACCTGCCAAGTGTTCAAAGTACAGGGGTTGACAGTGATGGTGTGAGATCTCCTTCAGCAAGTAAGTCAAGTGTGTCTTGTTCAATTTTATTTTTATGGTCATGTGTTGATGATATCAAGCCCTAGTTTTCTTTGTATCAGGGCTACTTGTAAGGGCCATTATCCCTAGTACGAGAACCTTATTTTTGTTTTATTAAATTTTTAATATAACAAGTTTTGGGTTGCAAAAGTTTATTATATCCTTCATTAATTCACTATTGTACATTTTCCATTGTGAAAAGTGCCTCTGTTGTGGAATTTTAGTGTTCTTGTGATCATGTTTTAGACATAGACCTAATTCTAAAGTGACGAGGAATAAGCAACACCATTCTCTTATCCTCCACAACAAACATTGCAAGTAGCACTAAAGTTTCTGAATGCCACAAAATCCCATTGTTCTTCTTTGGAAAGAGCTATAAGATAAAATTTTATCTTGCCTCCCTAGGGTTTATCAAAAATAATAGTCTTCATCATCCCCCTCATGATGAAACCCTGACCCAAGTATTTATTCAAATAAACCCTAAACTGATTTTTTCTTAAAAATCCTCAAAAAACCCTAGCACTCCAAGATAAAGAGAGAATACAATGAAGAAGAGTACAAAACAAATAGCCTAGTGTGCTTCACTCCTCGCATCTCTAATACAAGTGTGTAATGAATTAATTGAATAAAAAGACTTCCCTATCTTTATACGACAGGTGAGAAAGGTCAACCATACAAAGTGGGCCATGGCCACTACAAGCACCATAAATCTACATCAGATAGGCCCACAAGTGAAACACTCAAACTCTAGGTGACACAAATCAAGCTACAATACATACATGTCAAACAAACAAGACCCCAGTGTTAAATTCTCTATAACATGTGTTCAACACTCCACCTCCACGAGCCTCCAAAGTTTCAACACTTGTAAGCCATATGCTCCTCCAAATCTACCCCACCTACATGATCACTCCTCAACCTAAGCATCATTAAGTCAATTGAAAACTTGCATGCAAGAAACCAAATGTCCCCATGTCATCTAATGCTCAACTCCCTCTTCTAGGATGCCCAATGCTCCTACTCCAAAGCAAGTCATCCTCTTAAGCAAGAAAACATCATTCAGGTGTTGCCTACAATAAGAAGTCACAAAGATCCATGTCTATAATGATTCTAGAAAGAATGTTACACAAGCTTCAAGATAGGATCTAGCAACCAATTACCAGCACAAATCCATTGTGTATGTCTATCACAATACAACCAAGGGTTATCCATACACCATGCACACCACTGTAAATAAAATCTCCTCTAAATTAGGGGAATTTTGAGGTCAAAAATCAGCCAAAAAACAAAAAATATACTGAAAAAAATCATCTTTAAAATAACCAATAATATTCAACATAATGATGTCATTCACAGGAGTAAATATTTTTGGAGGAAAAAGAAGAAAAAAGTATTTTTAAATGTATTTTTGGCTTATCTTCTTACAAGTTTACTCAAATTTCATGTGTAGGCTACCATTAGATGTGGAATTAAATTCCACATCCAACAAATGCCCACTCTATATACTTTTGAGTATACTCACACTAAAAAAAAATTGAAAATACATCTAAGAAAAAAATGGTGTTTCTTGAATTTAATTATCATCCAATGAGTACTCACTCTACATATTTTTTAGCCCACCCACACCATACTGCAGAGTGGGTACTCGTTGAATGTAAAATTTAATTATGCATCCAACAAATACATACACCTGAAATTTGATTAAACCTTCAAAGTGATAAGCCAAAAAAAAATTTAAAAAGAAGAAGAAAAAAAGTTTCATTGTTTTCCTTTAAAAATACAAAAAAAATATTTTATTATTTTAACTATTATTCTAGACCTCTAAATTCCTCTAATGAAACTTGGTGTAATAGCTTTCAAAGTAACCCCAAAATCTAACAAATTAAATATAGAATTTTTTAAGTTGTTTTTATGTATCAAGGCACTCATAGGTATGATTACAACATCTAGCTATAAAAAATGGCATTACGAAAATTCTTTCATTAGAAAACACAAAAATTCAATCATTTTTTAACCTAAATAATCATTTTAAAGATGTGGTCCAAACATAAGGCAACTTGGTCAATAATGGTCACTACAATGCCATAATTTGTTGTTGTCATGGTCAAGGATGGAACTCAATATATGTGCTTAATGATTTCCCACATTGGTTTGAATGGAAATTTATGTCCAAAATGAGTATAGTATTTAAATTAAAATTTAGTAATGAGGAACCTATTTTAGGTCAAACTTTATATGTTAAATTGTATTGTTTCTACATATACAACATGCGCAAACATGACTAGAAACAAACTCACCAAACTCGTGCAAAATATATACATTTATTACAATGAATTCCTTTGGTACAATGGGGTTGGTCCCCTTTTATATCAATAGTTAATTATGCTATTCTTATAGTGTGACTTCCTTATTTAAATATTTATTAACTATTATTTAATTAGTCACTTACATAAAAATAAAAATGACATATTAGATCAAGTAAGTTTTATATTCCAACACCTCTCGTCAAAGCTTATTGTACAATTATGCAAATTATTTCATTCTTCAAATACTTCTCTTTGACAAATAATGTTTGGAGTGAATAGGGCTCCATCAAGCTACCTTGCAACCCTTGTAAAATTGTAGCTCCTGAATCGAATTCCTAAGTTCTTGATTTCACCTCCCCGAAGTTCTAAATTCCACCTCCATGTTGAGCTACATCCATAGTGCTCAAGTTGTCTCATGACCCTCATAAGGATATAATTCCCAAGATTCACAAACACTAGAACTATTTGGGAAACCATCCATGTTGAGTTGTATGTATACTAGATCCCTTTTTTTCCAACTGAGGGCCTCTTAAAGCATGAAAGCATAATTTGGTTTTATTGTACTTTGTTTTTATTTGGTATAGGGGTAATAGCTTCTCTACTAAGAAACATGTTGATGCAAGGTTGAACATCTAATGTCCTTATGAAAATATCTTCATTTATCAATGTTGAAATTGGCAACAAGAAGGGCTTCTAATTTGATTTTCCCATAATTAAATAAGAAGGAAATTGTAATTCCACATCACATGACAACTTGTATGAGTTAACTGAGTCAGAAAGACTTAGTTAGCTCAGTCAATTTGATTTGGGGGTCAAACTGAAGCCATGTAGAGTTCGATCTAATTTTTAGAGGGTCCAGTTGCAATTTATTTTGAGTTGTAATTATTTAACTTAATTATTTGAGTTAAAATCAGTTTAACTAGTTCGAATTGATGGATGGGCTAGTGAGAGGTCCACTGAATTAAATTTGATTTAATTCACATGAAGTGATTAATCAGATAACTAATAATTCGCTATAAATAGTTGTTGCATGTCAGTTCTAAGAGTGACCCAGATGAGATTGGAGTTAAAGGGAATTCTACTATCAATTGTATAATTAGAAAATTGTATAGGTAATGAATGAGGTCATCAGGATGCATTGCGCAATCAATTGACGGGAATTTCCTAATTAATAGGGGCTCAATTCCCTCAGGAATGTGTGAGCAAGGCTGGTCAGACAAGGGCAATGAATTCGTTAAGTATTGGACCAAACCTACTCATATTAGAATAAGACAGTCAGAGATAGTGTAGAGAGCTCTCAATCTTGATAGAAGCATTGTATTGTTTCATATTCTTGACTTAATGCAATATACATATATCGCGGTTTTTAGCGAAGGCTTTCCCCATATACATCTTTGTGTTCGAAGATTGAAATTTTTTCTTTTTCTTGTTTATGTGATTGTGCTATCATAATTTGTTTCCGCAATTTGTAGAATAGATTCAAGTATTTTGTTTTATCATATTACAAGATCAGTTGAATTTGTGGATTTTCTACATGGTATCAGGGCAGGAATCATTATAGAAGAGAAGAACTAGACTTTGTTTTGAACAGTTGAATCGAATTTGCAGATTTATTCTTCAGGACCAGCAACATATCAGGATGTCTTTCTCTTGATTGAGACTCGAATATGCCCTTGAGGGTAATTTGAATTACATAACTTGAAAGGACCAGATGCAAGAAATGTTGGAGGGCAATGGACCGAAGGAATTCATAGACAGTGATATTCTCGGGCCCGTTGCATCAGATGCTCAAAATATTGATACGTGGAAGAAGAATGTAGCAAAGGCGAGAAGGATTCTGTTAGAAGGATTTTGAGTTCATATTGTCTCGAACCTCCATGGAAAGGAAACTCCAAATGTTATGTGGAAGGCCTTAACAAATCTGTTTTAGAATAGCAGTGACCACAAGAAGTTGGCACTGAAGGAAAAGCTTAGAAAGATCAAGATGGAGAAGGGTGACACAATACCAAAATACTTGACGAAATTCACTCAATGTTGATATGAATTTGGAAGTGTTTGTGTGACAGTTTCCTAGGATGATTTGGTGATCCTAGCACTTCTAGACCTTCCCAGGAGCTGGCACATCTACCAGGACTTGGTGAATTGGAGGGAGAAGCTACCAGAGTCAGAGTGATTGTGGTCCAACTTGGTACAAGAAGAGATTCGGCAAAACACTAGAGATGGGTCCTCATCAAATACTGATGATGAGGAGAACTATGCCTTGGTTGGAAAGGTGAAGAAAGTGAAAGGGAAGGCGTCCCATTCCAAACTGGATTCCTGTCAGGTGGGCAAGGAGCGATACTTTTCAAAGGAAAAATGTTTTCATTGTCATGAGCTTGGAGACTATGCTACAAAGTGTCTGAACAACAAGACCGACAAGAAGCCCTCAGGAGGAGCGGCAAGTGAAGCACTTTCTTCATAGTTCAAGTTGGATTTCACCCTCATCGCATGCATGGTGTCATCAATGATGGGTTCTACGTGGTACTTGGATAGTGGAGCTTCATTTCATATGACCGGAAACAAAGAATTCTTCAGTAACTTGGAGGAGAAGGATCCATGGATGCACATCGAGATGGGATATGACGAGAGGTATAACGCTACCGACATAGGTACAGTTACCTTTCAGAGGGAATCAGGTACTCCTCTCACATCAAAAGATGACATGTATGTTCTTAGTTTAAAGAAAAAATTTGTTTATGTTTCTATGTTGGAAGATCGTGGCTATGATGTGATATTTAGAAAAGGAAAGGTTGTCCTTCGTCACAAAGCCATGGGACAGGTGAAAAAGATTGGGATTCGAGTAAAGAACCTCTACAAATTGGATGTATAAGACTATGCTTCCTTGAGCACAAAAGCAAAGAAGGTGGAGAGTCAATACATCGGTGAGTTATGGCACAGAAGATTGGACCATCTACACAATGGTGCTTTGAAGATCATGCACCAAATTTTAACAGGACTTCCCAAGGGTGCACTTGAGCAGCAAAATACATGAAAAGGGTGTACATTGGGGAAGTACACGAAAGCCACCTTTCACGATAAGGAAAGTCGAGCAAAGGCGATCTTTGAAAGAGTTCACTCAGATGTGTGTGGACCATTCTCAATAGCCTCCACAACAAAACACAGGTATTATATGATTTTTGTAGATGATTTTTCACTCAAGTGTTGGATTTTCTTCATGCAAAAGAAAGATCAGACGTTCTCAAATTTTTGTGAGTTCAAAGCACTTGTCAAGAAATATACAGGGAAGAAGGTGAAATCTCTCATAAGTGACAATGGTGGTGAATATGTCTTTAATGAATTCAAGAACTTTTGTGCTTTAGTAGGAATTTGACGGGAATTGATAGCACCTCATAACCCACGGCAGAATAAGGTTGCAGAAAGGAAGAACAGAACTATTGTGGGAGCATCATGAGTGATGTTGCATGATCAAGGCCTACCGTTGCATATGTGGGTTGAAGCATACAACACAACAGTATTTGTGCAAAACAAAAGTCCTCATTGGATACTTGGGATGAGTACACCAAAGGAATATTTTTTAGGTTAGAAACTAGTTGTGGAAAATTTTAGACTTTTTGGTTCATCAGTTTATTGCCATGTAACCAGAGATGTCAGGCAGAAGCTAGAGCCAACAACTAAGTTGGGAATATTTTTGGGGTAGACCGATACACCTCACAACTATCGGGTGTATTTTCCAGCACACAGGATGACAGTGGTCAGAAGAGATGTGAAATTTGATGAAGAGAAGGCCATGTGAATTTCCATTGACAGGGAGATTCAGCTGCATGCAATTGAGGAGCTCTTAGCTCCAAAAGAAGAACCTATAAATGTGGAGCATCCACAAACATAGGAACAGAGAGTGGAAGCACCCACTCATGCAAAGACATCTCAAGAGGGAAGGAAGCACACCAGAAATGCTGACAGGTTGGTGCTTGATGCTAGAAAGAATGTGGGAGCACGCACATCATAATGCAGGCAGAGAAGGTCCCCACAGCAGTACACCGGATACATGGCTCTTATGAGCGAGAATGTAGAGATAGAGCCATCCTCTTTCAAGGAAGCAGTGCATCAACCAATTTGGGTTGATGTCATGGTTGAGGAGCATGACTCCATCATCGTAAACAATGCATGGGAAGTCGTCCCAAGACCGGAGGGGAAGTTAGTTGTAGGATCCAGGTTGATCTACAAGGTGAAGCAAGCAGCAGATGGGAATGTGGAGAAACACAAGGCCAGATTTGTGGCCAGAGGGTTCTTTCAGGTGGAGCGGATTGATTATCATGAGACCTTTGCACCAGTCATAACCTTAGGATGGCAGATACATCAGATGGATGTAAATACAACCTTCCTCGATGGAGTGATTTAGGAAGAGGTGTACATTGAGAAGCCATAAGGTTTTGAGACCTTTGACAAAGACTCACATGTGTGCAAACTCAAGAGAGCACTGTATGGGATGAAGCAAGCACCTTGTGCTTGGTACAACCAAGATTGACAGCTACTTCACCGAGTTGGGCTACACCAAGAGTGAAGAAGATGCAAACCTTTACCATATTGTGGTAGAAGGTAATTTTTTTATTATTTTACATTATGTCAATGATTTGATACTGAGAGGTGATGAGTAGCTCATAAAGTCTTGCAAAGAGGATCTTGCAAGATAATTTGAGATGAAAGACATGGAGCTCTTGCACTATTTTCTGGGATTGGAAATTTGGCAAAGAGATGGGGATTTATTTGTAACTCAGGGCAAGTATGCCAACGAGATTCTGAGGAAGTTCCACATGGAGGTTAACAAATCCATAGAGACTCCTCTAGCAGGAAACTGAAGGGAGGAGGATGCTACTTCAGGCGAAGTAGTAGATGTTACCATCTACAAGAAGCTTGTGGGTTCACTCATTTACTTGGTCAACACACGACTAGACATATGATATGTGATTAACCAACTTAGTCAAGCTATGGTTAAGCCTACCAAGCTCTTTTGAAAGGCAAACAAGCATGTGTTGAGATACCTCAGAGGCACTACAAAGTTTGGCTATGGTACAAGCGGATAGAGGGAGTGAAGCTTCAAGGCTTCACAGATGCAGATTGGGCAAGGAGTCCATCCAACAGAAAGAGCACATCAAGGGGCATCTTCAACATTGGATCAACAGAAGTTTCCTGGTACA
The DNA here is from genome assembly GCA_034641835.2 of Pinus albicaulis. NCBI lineage: Eukaryota > Viridiplantae > Streptophyta > Pinopsida > Pinales > Pinaceae > Pinus > Pinus albicaulis. The sequence goes on from CM076575.1 coordinate 734,380,504, forward strand.
ACATGAAACAGAGATTAGTTGCACTCAGTTCAACAGAGGCAGAGTACATGGCAACTAGTTAGGAAACATGTGAGGCCATCTGGAAGAGGAAGATACTTGTTGGTTTGTTCGACTGATGGATTTGACGGTGATTTATTGTGATAACCAAAGTTGCATCAAACTCTCGATTAATCCATTTTTTCATGACAGGGCAAGCATATTGATATCTGGTATCACCATCTCAGATATTGTGTGCAGACAAGGATTATGTCATTAGAGTGCATTCCCACGGAGGAGTAGGATGCAAACATCTTGAGTTCCACAGAGGTAGGATCGGGGTAGCAGACAATCCCTTTCTTTTTGAGCTGGAGTGTTGAAATTGGCAACAATAAGGGCTTCTAATTTAATTTTCCCTTAATTAAATTAGAAGGAAATTGTAATTCCACATCACATGATATCTTGTACGAGTTAACTGAGTCATGAAGACTTAGTTAGCTCAGTCAATTCGAGTTGGGGGTCAAACTGGAGCCATGTAGAGTTCACACTAAGTTTTAGAGGGTCCAGTTGCAGTTTATTTTGAGTTGTAATTGTTTAACTTAATTATTTGAGTTAAAATCAGTTTAACTAGTTCTAATTGGTGGATAAGCTAGTGAGAGGTTCAGTGAATTAAATTTGATTTAATTCACATGCATAGATCAATCAGATAACTGATAATTTGTAATAAATAGTTATTGCATGTCAGTTCTAAGAGTGACCTAGTTGAGATTGGAGTTAAAGGAAAGTAGACTATCAGTTGCATAATTAGAAAATTGTATAGGTCATGCATGAGGTCATCAAGGTGCCTTGGATGCATTGTGCAATCAATTGATGGGAATTTCTTAATTAATAGGGGGCTCAATTTTCTCATGAATGTGTGAGCAAGGCTAGTTAGACAGGGGCAAGGAATTGATTAAGTATTGGATCAAGTGTGCTCATATCAGAGTGACACAATAAGAGATAGTGCCAAGATCTCTCATGCATGAGAGAAGCATTGTATTGTTTCATATTCTTGACTTAATGCAATATACAGATAGCCGGGTTTCTAGTTGAGGCTTTCCCCATATACATCTTTGTGTTGTGAGATTGAAATTCTTTCTCTTTCTTGTTTATGTGATTGTGCGATTGTAATTGGTTTCCGCAATTTGTAGAATAGATTCAAGTATTTTGTTTTAGCATATTACAAGATCAGTGGAATCTATGTGGATTTTCTACAATCAAGTCATCAAGATACCTGAAAAAATATCTTCATTTGTCAAGTCATCAAGGCACCTAAACAATGTGATTGCCTAGTTATCTAGTATAATATTCTAGATCTTGGATTTATTCATGTCAATCATACATACGTTGAAAATAAACACTTGTAATAATGTAACTTGTAAAATCTCTGCCATAGAATGATTTCTGGAATGAGACACTATATATATATATATATATATGTTACCTATATGGTTGCCTCCTCTTCTTCTGAATTAAATAAACTCTATATCTCTCCACTTAACACTTGAAAAAAAATTGTTGATTTGTGTATCTACCTAGGCTTTCAACATATATCATTTTCAAATGTGTGGAAATTTCTTGCATAGATTTTGAAGTATAACCTTTGAGCAACTTTATGTATCTATGTCTAAAAAAATATTTCATAGATTTGAAGAAGTATTTTGCTTTGTTTCTATGGCACTTCTTGATAAGGTTTATTATGCATATTAAAAAAATATTCAATAAATCATAGAAAGCCATGTATGTTTTTAATACGAAAAATTATTTAACATGGATAAAAGTATTTGTGAATTTTTTTCATCTACAATAAGCAGCTTTCCTTTTCCTCTTGGACACACCACTGCTAAAATCTAAAATATGATTTTGTTAGGATTTCTTATGTCTAAATTATGTATATATGTCTATGTCTAAATTGTGTATATATGTCTATATCCTCTTCAGTTTGATCTAATGGTTGGAGCATGTATATCGATTGGCTCATTTTCTCTCTTTAAGAATAGCCAATCGCAACAAACCATAACATGAATTATAAGCATAAAATTCTTCCATCTATATTGGCTTTAAAATGATAGCTTTAATCAAAGGCTAGTTGTTGCTTTGTATCTCAAGCTAAGGCAGAAATAAATTTCATTTTCTTGTTCATTTTGACAACTATGGCTCTCTTCCTTAAAAGGGTGGGTGGCTCTAATGGTGGTAGGCTTAATCATGATTTTTTTCTCTATGATGGTGGGTGTCCATCTTTGATACAACTCTCTTCGTATTTAATATGGCACCACTGTTTAATTTCTCTTTTATTGCTAAATATTGTGGAATAAAAGTATTTTGTTGTGTTCATTTTCTCAAACTTATATATTTTAATGTCGTTGTTTAACTTATAGACGAAATAGTTTTTTTCACTGGAATTCACCAAAATCCGACAATACACTTTCAAGATTTTTTGTTGTTTAAAATACATTTTTGAACCCATTAATGGATTCAGCACCCTGAAAAACCCCTGGGGCACTCAAATTATGCAGATTAAATAATTTAAACTCGAGTTTTTAAAAATATCTATCAGATTTTGATTAAAATTAACCGAAAAATTATTGTGAAAAAGGTCATTTCCTCTAAAAGTTGGACTATGCCTATTTTAATTCCCACCACTAACTTTGCCTGAAAACAAATATCCTCTTAATATAAACTCCAAACAAAATTTGCATGTTTTTCAAAGATCCAAAGATACCTCCTCTAATGTCTTCAATTTCTAATGTAGACTCCAAATATTTTCACTTTGAATTGACTAAACTTTGGATTTTCCTATCTAACATAATGTTTAAATGGCTTTAGCACCCTGAAAAACCCTTGGGGCACTTAAATTATGCAAATTAAATAATTTAAACTCAAGTTTTTAAAATATCTATCAAATTTGATTAAAATTAACTGAAAATTTATTGTGAAAAAGGTCATTTCGTCTAAAAGTTGGACTACGCCTATTTTAATTCCCACCACTAACTTTGCCTGAAAATAAATATCCCCTTAATATAAACTCCAAACTAAATTTGCATGATTTTCAAAGATCCAAAGATACCTCCTCTAATGTCTTCAATTTCTAATGTAGACTCCAAATATTTTCACTTTGAATTGACTAAACTTTGGATTTTCCTTTCTAACATAATGTTACTTTTCTAAATATACAATAAGGCTTGCAAACATGATCAAAGAGAGACCTAGAAAACTAACCTAAAATAAATGCATTTATTACGATGAAGTGCTTTGACACAATGGAGTCTATCCCCTTTTATATTAAATCTAAGTGGTTATGTTATTGTTGTTGAAGAATGTAACTAGTGTCGTGTCGGTCTTCATAATTATATTTGAAATGTATTTGTCAAAAGAATATATATATATATATATATATATATATATATATATATATATATATATATATATATATACTTATTAAAGCATGGGTTTCATACTTGGGTCAATTGTATTTAGGTCAAAGCCTCCATTGAAGGCTTCTAGGGTTTATATCAAGTGTCCTTGTCCATGTCATATTGTAAAGAACCCTTCTTGGGATTTATTTGTCAAAGAAGAAATTGATTTTATTGTAAAATAGGTCAATTAGGTCTCCTCCACCAAGTCGGCCTCAATCTAGACAAGTCAGCCTAAATTAGGGGGCAGAACCACTATATAAAGGCAACAACTTTACCTCATTTGCCACTCACTCACAACAATTTCGATCTGCAAATTCTGGGGCTAGAAAAATTGTGAATTTCAAGGAAGAAGAAAATGATAGCGAAGGAGAAGGTCTCTCACAAGCATAAGAAGTTGAAATTCTCTCTCTTTTTCCCACTCGTGTGAAGTTGTGAAGTTGTTGAAGGGCCAAAATTTTGCAGTTACTGGTGAAGCTGGGGCCAAAATTTCTAGGTCGATGTTGGATTATAGCTGCTGGGCAAAAAAGACTATTAAAGATTGTAGAATATCATTGGAAGGCTAAGTTGGTCGAGGAGGAAGCTTTCTTGGTCTAAGTTCTTGGTCGATCTCATTTAAAGGAAATTTTTCCTTAGTTATACGCTTACATCTGTTGTCCTTGATCTTCATATTTTGATTTTGGCAATGACTTGATGAACTAAAAAAAACATAAAAAAGATAATAATAAAGTAATTATAAAAAAAAATCTTTCTAAATTACTGATTTTCTAACTATTCCAACTATTGTAATAATGTAGATTCCATATTTAAATATATGGAACTATTATTTTATTAATCAATTATGTGAATGTGACTTTATTACATCAAGTAAGGTAATAATTGCTTAGATTTCATCTGAGCTTATTCCAGGAAACCCAGCAAACCAGAGTAGAACGAGTGCGCACCAGCAAACCATCAAACCCAGGTCGAGAGTTTTTTGTAGACCAGCAAACCCATTTGCACAGGCTTCAAAGCGATAAACGAGGTACGCTTCTAGATCGAGCTTCTTGGCTTTCGCTGTAGACGCCGTTTGGAAGCTCGAACATTGGCAAGCTCCGTTTGCAGGTAAAACAGGGCAAAGGCAGGCATACATAACTACCTCTTTCATTAAAAATACCTCGGCATGCATACAAAACTATTAGCAACATTTGCAGGAATGGCAGTGGTTTGGATCTCGTTTGCAATGGCACTAGTTAGGCGCGAGATTCTGAATGATATTTGGTGAACCATCAACAGGAACAAGAACAGCGAAGGCATAGGAACAAGAACGTTGTTTGTTCATTCAGGAATAGGAACAGCGAAGGCACGAACATGTGCAACGAAGGCACGAAGGCACCGTGAACAGAGAAGGCAAGAAGTCACAGTGAACAGCATAACCCACTGTGAACGGCGGGAGGAAGAGGTAGAGTGAAATCCCGAATCCCAAAATGGAAAACCAATCAATAGTAAATGTTAAAAATGGCAAGGAAATCTCAAATTTTGTGGAAACAAATCATTTGGGCCAAGTCAAAATTGCTTCTGCTGACAAAATAGGAAAATGGATTTGGGTAAATGTAAAACAATATCAAGCTATTTTAAAACGCAAACTTGCCTACTTTAAATGGGAACAAAGAAGAAGAAAACAGATACAAAAAAAGAAAAAAAATAAGAGCACCAAAAATAAAGAAGAGTCGTGTTGGAAACGTTGTCATTGATGGCAAAGGAGATGGCAAAGGAGCAACACTTGAAACAACAACAAGGCAAAGAGAGCAGCATAGAAGCAGAGAAGTAGCAAAAGAGGCAGCAAGATGTGGAGAGGGTCGAGAAACAAAGACAAGGCCATTTAAAGAAGCAGGGCAGCAAAAAGAAGCAGCCCAGGTTACAGAAGCAGTAGAGAAAGCATAAGTCAAATAGCAGAGGCAGCAAAGAGAGCAGCAGAGATCGCAAAGAAGCATAGAGGAAGCAAGGTAGCAAAGGCAGCAAGGCAGATAAGGAACAGAGGTAGCAGACAAAGCAGAAGTAGCAGATTTGGAGAGGCAGAGTAATGAGGAACAATTATTCAAGTGGGAAGACTGTGAAGCACTGTTGGGAAGAATACATCAATTCATTCTGCAGAATTAAATCAAGATGAGGAACAGAACTCTAGTAACATAGTGGAGTTCGAAGTTGAGGAAAAGAACTGTTGAATTGAAGGCATAGAAGATCGGAGCCTCATGGGGTTTGCTACAAGTATAACCGATGGAGTGGATTCTAAATACGCAACTGAGAAAGGGGCTACACACATACTGCAAATAAGATTCAAACCAGAGACTGAAGGAAAATCATATGGTAAGGGTGAATTTGCTGGTGCGTAGAGTAAGTAACGCATCCGTGGAAATGATGAAATGATGGCTCAATTGAAGGCAAGGGAAGCCATATTTTTATTGTGAATCTACAAGAATGGAACTGTAGTTCCATACAAAACCCAGAATAAATGGGTTGATGAATAGTGAAGTTGAACCATGAGTCGATTTGTAGAAGAAAACCCAGAAGGAGGAGGCAATGTTACAATCGTGTGAAGGTCTGCAATTCGTTCCTACGTGGAGGCCTCGAATGTTTTTTGGTTTCCTGAATACCTTGATGCTGACCTGCATATTTTATTTTTTAAAGGAAATTGTTGTGTTATAAGGCAAATTGGGGGCGTACTATATCATTCTAGTCCTATAGGCAAAAACACCTGAAATATACTAAATATCAGGTTGAAATCGTGTTTAAACAAAGAGCCGGACTTCAAGTGGTTATAGAATGGAGTTATATTGCTATCGGGTCTGAAGAAACCAATCGCATCGGTGATTTCTAATCGCATTGGCGCAGTGGAAGAGCAAGGGTACGAGTTGTTGAATGTTGCGATTGCGATTGAGCGATTGAATCACAACCATTATATCACGGTTATTTGTGAAAATTGGATCGAGCGATGATCGCATCGGCATTTCAAGGTGAACAGTGATTAATCGCATCGGAGAAAGAGCAAAGTATATGTATATGCAGCGCCTTATTTATGTTGTGCCTTATACACAAAGGTCCAAAGCATATATATATATATATGGAGTGGTTTATACACAAAGGACCAGGACTACAATAAAAAGTATATATATATAGCGCGAGATCTAAAGAACCAAAGGCTCTATCAAAAGCAAAGTACCACATGGTGGGACCCTCATCAATCGCATCGGAAAAAAGGTCGACAGCAGATCATATGAACAGAAAGTTGCGATTGCGATTGAAGCCCAGACCCGATGGGTTTATAAACCATGATTGATATGTGTTTGAGTCCCTGCATAACAGTGATCGCATCGGAGCATCGGAGCATAAGAATATCGAAACATGCAAATGCAAATTGCGATTTCGATTGAGTTCCGGACCCGATGGGCATATAAACTATGATTTTATAGGTTTGAGTTCCGGCCTAATCGCATCGGCACATTTAAATGAACAGTGGTCAATCGCATTGGAGTAAAAGCAGGACATCGGAACATACTACTGAGAGTTGCGATTACGATTAATCGCATCGGAACTATCACAATCAGAAGAACTCGAAAAGCAATTAATCGCATCGGCACATCCAAATGAACAGTGTTACATCGCATCAGAGAAAAGTGTGGCAACGAAGCATTACAATAGAAAATGCGATTGCGATGAATATGCGGACCCGACGGATCTATGAACTATGATTCATAAGTACTCGAGTTCCGGCATAACAGTGTTTCATCGCATCGGCATTTGATCGCAATCGGAAGTATTCAAGTTGCGATTAATCGCATCGGCGATTAGAGCAGAAGAGTTTACAATTTATAAAGCTGTGGGACCCAGAGTTTTTAAATGTCAGCGTTGGTTGCTCAGTAATTAAAATCCAATTTTTATTAAAAAGGTTTTATAATATTGCTTAGAGTTATTTATGATTAGATTAAAAGACAGTTGTACAGGCAGCAGTTATGTAACTGCAATAAACAGAGAAAATGAATATAGTGAACCGAAAAAGAGAGGTGTGGCGGTTGTTGAAAAGAGAGAGGAAAACAGAGAGAGAGGTGAGTTGTTGAAATGATTTGAAATTTATATTGTAATTGAATGGAAGGTTTTAACGGTTTTACATTGTTTGTGATGTAATTGGCAAGTCTCTGGAGAAAGGAAAAATCCCACTGTAAAGTTGAAATGGATACATTTCTCTGAGTAAATGGATAAAAGAGGTGAGAAGGCAGAAGGCAAAGAGACATGGCTGTCCATTTCAAATACCCAGTAGAATACAAATAGCCATGAAGCTATTTTGTATAAAACAAGATAATATCCAAGGGGAGAATGTTACAAAACAGAGTGAGATAAGAAGAGAGTGTGCAGCAGAATTGAAGAGAGTTGAAGAAAATAAGAAAGTTGCAAAAGGTTAGAGAGAGTGAGAAGAGAGAATGCAGAATTTGGAAAATTGAGGCAGAGAAGAAGGAGGAGCTGATAGTGAATCTGAGAAGATGCAGAAATGATATAAGGCAGATATGAAGATTGATACACAGCAGTGAAGATGGTATAGAACAGAGTTGATATCTGAGGTAAGTCAGCAAACATTTCTTTTGATAAATTGAGGGAGTTGGAGCTTCCTTACAAGTCGTAGCTTGCAGAATTGAGGTAGGAGCCTCCTGTAGGTCAGTACCTACAGAAAATCTGTGGTGAGAGGGAGTTGGAGCTTGCCTTTGCATCACAACAATAATAAGATGTGGTTTTCTCCCTTTATGGGTTTCCACTTATATCTGGTGTATCTGTGCATGATGTCTATGTGTTGATGTGGTTTATCTAATCTGCTTAATATTTGTTGCTCACATATTAAGACTGTTGTTACATTAACAAATATGCTTGATACTTGTTGCTCACAAATTAAGATTTCTCACATATTAAGTTGATCATGAAATGAAGGTGTAAATAAGTTTTAAGGGAAAAGTTTTAAAAGTCCATGTATGTGTTAAACTGATTCACCCCCCCCTCTTAGTTTAACTAAGGGTTCAACAATTGGTATCAGAGCGGGTTCCTTTGGTGTAAGCTTAATAGCTTGAAGGAGATCTGGTTGAGTCATGGACTATCAAAATGCACCTGTGTTAAATACAACAAACTTTCCTGAATGGAGAGATAAGGTTAAAACAGGATTATTGGCTTATGAACCTGAAGTATGGAAGCTTGTATGTGATGGTTACTGCACAGACTCCCCCACGGTGAAAGAACAACAGAGGAATGCCAAGGAAAAATGTGTGATATATAATAGTCTTCATGACAAGGACCTTGAGTTGATAATGGATTTAACCTCTACAAAAGAAATCTGGGACAGATTGCATTTCATGCATGGAATAGACACAAAGGACTGCATTGTCAAGAAGGAGAAGAGAATTAAGAAGAAGAAAAATTCAGGTCAAAAGGAAAATATTCAATCAAATGAGGTACCTGCTAGTGTGAATGGTAGTAAGAACCATGAAGAAAAAGCCAAACTTGACACTGCTTTGACTGAAATAGAAAGATTGAAGAATGAAAACAAAGACCTAAAGACAGTGGTGCAAATATGTGATGAGAGAGAATATGAAGATAAGAAAGAAATTATTGGCTTGAAGACACTGCTTGAAGAAGCAAAGAAAGTAGAAGACACTCTGCTGCAACAAATGAGAGTGAAAAGTCATGAATGTGAAAGATTGGAAGAAGAAGTAGTGAGCCTGAGAAAGAATTTAGAAAAATCCCAAAGAGAACTATTAATGAGTACACCTCTAATGAAAAGCACTGGACAATTGGACAAAATTCTCAATGCTCAAAGATCTCCTCTCATAAAGGCTGGGATAGGATATGAAGGAGAAACCAGTAAGCCCAAGGTAGATGACAACAAGAAAATCATCTTTGTAAAAGTTGTAAAGGAAAATGAAGCATCTCAGAAGATTCCGACAGAAGAAGAAACCAGCAAGAACAAGATTTGTAAAGAAACAAACAGAGTCAAGCAACAACATGAAAGAACAGAGAATGAGAGGATGAAACAATCAACTGCTAAAGGCACATATGCTCCTAAGGATGAATTGAACAAATTCGGAAGATTCCAAAGGAGGTTCCTCCCTCCTATGAAAATTGGCACGTGTTTCTCTTGTCATAAACGAGGACATAATGCAGCATATTGTAAGACAAAGCCAATCCAGTCCAACCAGCAAAGGATGCAGCAAAAGAGAAGAACCCCTGAAGCAAGCAAATGGAAAAGACAATCTTCCACTAGGTACACAAACTATTTCCATGGCTACTGTTATGCATGTAATAATTTTCGACATAAATATGTTGAATGTAAATTGTATTAAAAAAGGGGAACAAAGTATTGCACATCAACTCAAACATACCTTGGTAGAATAAGATGTTATGTATGCCTCAAGCTTGGTCACAAAGCAAAAGACTGTAAACTGCCATATATATTAAATAACTCCAGACAGATGATGAAATCCAATCCAATTAAACGAATCTATGAATCAAAAAGGAGTGCAGACATTATGAAGAACCCCAATAAAGTATGGAAGGAAAAGAGAAAGGGGGAGCCTATTATCTCAATAACATAATGAATCCATCATAGTCTCAGGGGGAGCTGCTCTAGAAAGCGAAGCAACATCCCAGGGGGAGAGCAGTTCATATATAGACCCCATGAAAGTAGTCTAAGAAGAGCACCTTAGAATGAGAACGGCTATAAGATCAGGAAGGGAAAAGAAAAATTCCTCTAAGAACTATAGAGGAAGAAGATTATTTAGCTGGCAGATTGATGAAAGAAGAGAAGGCAGCAAGCGACCATGGTAGTAGAGAGAACATCAGCCATGAACCTGTAGAACTAACAGTGAATCACATTAAGAAGGATGTGTAAGAGAAGTGTCTATCATCATTATGTCATTACATATTTCATCTATGAAAAGTTCCCTTTGAGGAATGCAGTTAAGTGAGTGATAAACCTGTGAGTGATCTGCCCATGAAGATTCCAAGCAAAGAAATTGAAGATGTCCTCCTGAAGTTCATTATGTTAAAACAGTTGAATTGTATGTAAAGCAGCAATGATTCTAGAGCAGTCCTAGAAAAGAAAATGCAGTGACATTCCTTTGAACAGAATGGCAGAATAAGCAAATGGTTAAAGATGCCAAGATCAAATTCAGGAGATTGATGACTGTTGGTGTGAACAGTGGAAAGCTAAATAATAGAATTTATGAAGGATGTATCAAGTATGGGTTAATGTGCAAGCTAAAGTGAAATATCTGCATGATTTATCAAAGTAGCATCAATTGGTATTTAGGTACATGCAGCTTGCCTATCAACAGAATACCAGGTGTTATCAGTGGAGCAGAAATATGGTACAGGTCCTCAGGATCAAGGGATTATGGCAAAAGTACACCAAGTTAGTATCCCAAAGTTATCTGCGTTCAGCATGAAAAGGTCAGTAGCAGTGCTAAAGGATCAGCATCAGGTTTACACTTGAAGGACTATATTATGCATTGAAGCAGTATCTGTTTCTATATATATAATTGCATGTCTCCCTGAAGTCAGTACATATATCTTCAAGGTCTCTTTCTGAAGATTTTTCATAAACTGGGTGAAGTTTGTTAGCTGAGATATAAATTAAACAACTTGAAGATGTTTTTTTGTTGGAAATAATCATGACAGAATAGTTAAAATATCTGAATAATGAAGGACTAGTTGTGATTACCATTGAAGCTCAAAAGTCTTTTATTAGTCCATCCAAGCATACTTCAGCAGAAAGGAATCGCTGGTATTTCACCATTTAAAGAAAGAGTGATCATTGACATACATGTTCCTTATGTCATAAATAAATTGCATGGTTGATAAGTGAGACTATCCAATACATTGAATGTATCTAGCCTCAAGGGTTTGTTTTAAAAATACATTGAACAAGCAGGAAAGTCATTTGGTCTCTCATATTGAAAGATATTGCCTATTTTCACAATAAACTATAAGCTCTGTTTTGATTCATTGTTCACTTCAGCAACAAGGACCTTTCAGTCTTTAAGTGTAATATACCTGTCAGCAGTCTAGCACAGATCACCAACAACAGGCAGTACAGGTGAACCACAGCAATAAAAGATATATTGGCATCATCAATTGAACAGATGAGTATTGTAGATGTGCAGTGCAGAAAAAGACTTACTCCATCTACAACCCTCCTCAATAGGTATGGTTGCCATCACCTACAAGTGAAAGGAGTCTATACTTTGGGATTGTATCAACCTAATGTGTATATACAAGTTCAATAATTCTCAAAAGTGTTCTCTCAACACTAGTTTGGAGCAGTTGGGTACAAAGTCAGAAAAAGAAGGCCTAAACACGTTTCAGAGAGAGGAAATGCAAAGATAGAAATGTGCAACCCTTTGCCATTGATGTCAAAGGGGGAGGAAAAGCGAGGAGAGCACTAAGGTATTGCCATCAATGCCAAAGGGGGAGACTGTTGGAAATGTTGTCATTGATGGCAAAGGAGATGGCAAATGAGCAACACCTGAAACAGCGACAAGGCAAAGAGAGCAGCATAGAAGCAGAGAAGTAGCAAAAGAGGCAGCAAGATGTGGAGAGGGTCGAGTAGCAGAGACAGGGCTATTTAAAGAAGCAGGGCAGCAAAAAGAAGCAGCCCAGGTTACAGAAGCAGCAGAGAAAGCATAATTCAAGTAGCAGAGGCAGCAAAGAGAGTATCAGAGAGAGCAAAGAAGCAAAGAGGAAGCAAGGTAGCAAAGGCAGCAAGGCAGATAAGGAACAGAGGCAGCAGACAAAGCAGAAGTAGCAGATCTGGAGAGGCAGAGTAATGAGGAACAATTATTCAAGTGAGAAGACTGTGAAGCACTGTTGGGAAGAATACATCAATTCATTCTGCAGAATTAAATCAAGATGAGGAACAGAACTTTGGTAACGTAGTGGAGTTCGAAGTTGAGGAAAAGAACTGTTGAATTGAAGGCGTAGAAGATCGGAGCCTCATGGGGTTTGCTACAAGTATAACCGGTGGAGTGGATTCTATATACGCAACTGAGAAAGGGGCTACACACATACTACAAATAAGATTCAAACTAGAGACTGAAGGAAAATCATATGGTAAGGGTGAATTTGCTGGTGCGTAGAGTAAGTAAGCATCCGTGGAAATGATGAAATGATAGCTCAATTGAAGGCAAGGGAAGCCATATTTTTATTGTGAATCTACAAGAATGGAACTGTAGTTCCATACAAAACCCAAGATAAATGGGTTGATGAATAGTGAAGTTGAACCATGAGTCAATTTGCAGAAGAAAATGCAGGAGGAGGAGGCAATGTTGCAATCGTGTGAAGGTCCGCAATTCATTCCTATGTGGAGGCCTCGAATGTTTTTTGGTTTCCTGAATACCTTGATGCTGACCTGCATATTTTATTTTTTAAAGGAAATTGTTGTGTTATAAGGCAAATTGGGGGCGTACTATATCATTCTAGTCCTACAGGGAAAAATGCCCGAAATATACTAAATATCAGGTTGAAATCGTGTTTAAACAAAGAGCTAGACTTCAAGCGGTTATAGAATGGAGTTATATTGCTATCGGGTCCGAAGAAACCAATCGCATCAGCGATTTCTAATCGCATTGGCGCAGTGGAAGAGCAAGGGTACGAGTTGTTGAATGTTGCGATTGCGATTGAACGATTGGATCGAGCGTTGATCGCATCGGCATTTCAAGGTGAACAGTGATTAATCACATTGGAGAAAGAGCAAAGTATATGTATATGCAGCGCCTTATTTATGTTGCGCCTTATACACAAAGGTCCAAAGCATATATATATATATATATATATATATATATATATATATGGAGTAGTTTATACACAAAGGACCAGGACTACAATACAAAGTATATATATATATATATATATATATATATATATATATATATATAGCGCGAGATCTAAAGAACCAAAGGCTCTATCAAAAGCAAAGTACCACATGGTGGGACCCTCATCAATCGCATCGGAAAAAAGGTCGGCAGCGGATCATATGAACAGAAAGTTGCGATTGCGATTGAAGCCCAGACCCGATGGGTTTATAAACCATGATTGATATGTGTTTGAGTTCCTGCATAACAGTGATCGCATCGGAGTATCAGAGCATAAGAATATCGAAACATGCAAATGCAAATTGCGATTTCGATTGAGTTCCGGACCCGATGGGCGTATAAATTGTGATTTTATAAGTTTGAGTTCCAGCGTAATCGCATCAGCACATTTAAATGAACAGTGGTCAATCGCATCGGAGTAAAAGCAGGACATCGGAACATACTACTGAGAGTTGCGATTGCGATTAATCGCATCGGAACTATCACAATCGGAAGAACTCGAAAAGCGATTCATTGCATCGGCACATCCAAATGAACAGCGTTACATCGCATCGGAGAAAAGTGTGGCAGCGAAGCATGACAATAGAAAATGCGATTGCGATGAAGATGCGGACCCGACGGGTCTGTGAACTATGATTCATAAGTACTCGAGTTCCGGCATAACAGTGTTTCATCGCATCGGCATTTGATCGCAATCGGAAGTATTCAAGTTGCGATTAATCGCATCGGCGATTAGAGCAAAAGAGTTTAGAATTTATAAAGCTGTGGGACCCAGAGTTTTTAAAGGTCAGCGTTGGTTGCTCAGTAATTAAAATCCAAGGTTTATTAAAAAGGTTTTATAATATTGTTGAGAGTTATTTATGATTGGATTAAAAGACAGTTGTACAGGCAGCAATTATGTAACTGCAATAAACAGAGAAAATGAATATAGTGAACCGAAAAAGAGAGGTGTGGCTGTTGTTGAAAAGAGAGAGGAAAACAGAGAGAGAGGTGGGTTGTTGAAATTATTCAAAATTTATATTGTAATTGAATGGAAGGTTTTAACGGTTTTACATTGTTTGTGATGTAATTGGCAAGTCTCCGGAGAAAGGACATTGTTTGTGATGTAATTGGCAAGTCTCCAGAGAAAGGAAAAATCCCACTATAAAGTTGAAATGGATGCATTTCTCTGAGTAAATGGATAAAAGAGATGAGAAGGCAGAAGGCAAAGAGACATGGTTGTCCATTTCGAATACCCAGTAGAATACAAACAGCCATGAAGCTATTTTGTATAAAACAAGATAATATCCAAGGGGAGAATGTTACAAAACAGAGTGAGAGAAGAAGAGAGTGTGCAGCAGAATTGAAGAGAGTTGAAGAAAATAAGAACAGAATTGAAAGTTGAAAATAAAGGCTGCTGAGGTTAGAGAAGTGAGAAGAATCGAGTTTGGAAAATTGAGAAGATAGAAGGAGGAGTAGGCAGTGTGAAAAGTATGAGAATACGAAATGAAGAAGTGAGGCAGAGAGAAGGAGGAGCTAATAGTGAATGCGAGAAGATACGAGCAGTATAAGGCAAATATGAAGGCGGTACACGAGCGGTGAAGATGAGTACGAACGAGTGATATAAAATGAGAAGTGACAAGCATTTAGTTTGATAAATTGAGGATGAGCTTGCGTCCTAGCTTGCGAAAATTGAAATGAGAGCCTCTTGTAGGTCGGTGCTTATACGAGAAAAATACGGTGGTGAGAGGGAGTTGGAGCTTGCCTTGACATCCACAACAATAATAAGATGTGGTTTTCTCCCTTTATGGGTTTCCACTTATATCTGGTGTCTATGTGCATGATGTCTATGTGTTGATATGGTATATCTAGTATGCTAATACTTGTTGCTCACATATTAAGACTGCTAATACGGTGTCTAATATGCTTATTAATTGCTGATCACAAATAAATATTGCTCACACATTATTTTGATCATGAAATGAAGGTGTAGAGAGAAATAAGTTTTAATCCTAGAGTTTAAAAGTCCGTATGTGGTTATGATTCCCCACTCCTCTCGGTTTAACTAAAGGTTCAACAAATCAATCATGTACGGTCCACAACTACACTCTTGCCGAGTGCGCCAGGATCTCTATGTCCAAGAAATGATGAAAGCTAGGAAAAGGTTGAAGCCTAGAAGCCAACGAACGGAAAGAACATTAAGGAGATCACACTTGCAAATCAATGTTTAATGGGATGTAATAGAATTAAAGAAAGAACGGTAACAATGTTGCAAGATAAACGTATAGATGCGGGGAAAACGAATGGGAAAGCAGAGGTGGCACTGTGGCAGCGGGGAGGAATGATGCAATGGTAGCAAACAAAGATGTGATAATCTCTAAAACAACTCAGGTAGAGACACAAATGGATCAGCAAATAGTCCTTTCCAAAAAGAAGACATGTGTTCCAAAAGAAATCAAAACTAGGGTTGAAGACACCAATGGTCACAGGATAGAGGAAAAAGAAGATGTAAGTTCTCGTAGAGCACAGGAAAGAGAACATAAAGAAAGAAAAGAGAGAGAAACACACTATATTATCAGGGGAATAAAAGACAATGGAAAGAATGAAAGCACTTTCAATTTGATAAGGGACTTTTTGAGAGAGAAATTACAGTGGAGAGGGAAAATTTGTCAAGCAAGGAGGGTGGGGAAGATATGTGAGGAAAGACCTCGTCCTATAAAAGTCATCATGGTAGGTGTGCAAGAGAAACACCACCTCTTAAGCAAAAAGAAACTCTTGAAAGGCTCACACTTCTTCCTAGATGAAGATTTAACTAGCAAGCAACAAGAAGAGAGAAGAGAAGAAGTGGAGAAAGTTAGAGCAGCAAGAAACGAAGGGAAAATAGCATGGTTGTACAATGGTAAAGCGGTTATTGCAGTATTTGGGCCTCATGGCAAAACAGGGCAGCAAGTTGACAATGAACAAAAAACAGGTAATTCTATAATAGGGAGGAGAACAACATGATCAACATGGATGAAAAGGGGCAAAGAGTCAAATTCGAGTCTTGTGTGCCAAACCATGTAGCAACCAAATCCTACCCAGGTCTACCTAAGTCTAGTTTGTTGGAACTGTAGAGGTTACCCTTGGAGGAGGGGACCTGGGATAGGGCCTATTGCAGAAGGTAGAGATATAATTTGTCTTACAGAAACTCATAAACATGAGGGTTGCAAAACTCCTATGTTTGACGACTATTTGAAGTTAACATTTTGGAACGAGGCAACAGAAAATGGCAAAGGATATGGTGGAATATTGGTTTTAGTGAAAGAAAAAGGCTGTCACATTCAGTTAGTGAAAGAAGATACAAATAAGCAATATTTATGGTTCAACATAACAGAGAATGAGAACGACATAAGAGTTGCAGCATGTTATTTTGCACCTCAAGTATCAAAAACTTACAAAAATAAGGGATTGGACAACAAAGATCTGTATGCAGCTTTAAAGCAAGATATTGCCACATATTCTCAACAGGGAGAAGTTCTTTTAGTGGGAGATTTCAATGCTAGAA
The DNA here is from genome assembly GCA_034641835.2 of Pinus albicaulis. Lineage (NCBI taxonomy): Eukaryota > Viridiplantae > Streptophyta > Pinopsida > Pinales > Pinaceae > Pinus > Pinus albicaulis. The sequence continues at coordinate 734,397,339 of CM076575.1, forward strand.
CAACAAATCAACAAGTTAATATTCTTTGCTACAAAGAGAATCACAATCCTATCTGGCTCATTGAAGAGGAGAATTCTCGATGGGTGAGATGTTTAGAAGATGACAAAGTTAGTAATCATTTTGGAGAGGAGTTTCTTATGTTGTGTGGTGCTTCCAACTTAATTATCTGCAATGGTCTAGAGAGATGAAAAAATTCTAGGAACTTCACTTGCAACACATACAATGGGGCAAGTGTAGTTAACTATGTTATTGGATCACAAAGCCTAATAGAAAGAATAGATGAAGTTAAGATTGGAGAGCACATTTGGGACTTAAAATCATATCATAACCCAATTTATATAAAGTTATCCTGGTTAGAAGAAAGACATAATAGGAGGAAAACCCAATGTTCTCAACAACCGACATCAAGGGGAAAAATTCTTCTAACACAAGTAAATTGCACTATCTTCAACACAATGTTGAGGAGATCAATTCAGAAGGATAAAAATGGTCCTCAAAGCCTCAACAACCATGAGGTAACAAATATAATCCAGGGTGCGCTTGAGAAGTGCAAAAGATCAAAAAATAGGAAATCAGAATCAAATTGCTTTCCTGTGAATGCATGGTTCGATGATGAATGCAAAATGGCTAGGAGAACCTTGAAAAAAGAAGGAGAGGGGAAGATGTATGTAAAGTTATATAAGCAAATTGTAAAAAAAAGAAAAAAATATGAGTTCATGCAAACAAGGCGGGAAGAGCTAATATATTTAGGCAAGAATAACCCAAAACTTTTTTGGCAAGCACTTCAACCAAGGAAGAAGCAATTTGAAAATAATATCACAGTCATTCAGTGGTTTGACAATGCAAGGAAACTCTATGAAAAAGAATTAGAGGTTGAGCCTCCTCCTAGGATCAACACATCTACAAAGCTTTTCACAGTACAGGAGGTGGAGGCAGAAATTAAAAAGTTGAAAGCAAGGAAGGCAAAGGACTTGGTTGAACTTCAAGCAGAAAATCTAAAGTGGGGAATGAACATTTTGGCACCCCACATCATGGAAATATTCAACAACGTCATTCAGCAAGGGTTCCCAAGGGATTGGACAACTAGTCTAGCAATACCCCTTTTTAAAAGCGGAGACATTAATAATCCTTCCAACTATAGAACCATTATGATCAATCCTCTGTTTGCAAAGCTTTTAAGTCACATGGTAGAAAATAGAATCAATAAGTGGGCATAAGTAAAAGAAAAGAGGGAAAAAGGGCAACCAGGTTTTAGGCCGAAGCATTCTACAGTAGATCATGGTATCACGCTGAGACACATTGTTGAAAAGGTTTGGGGGAGCAAAGAAGAAGTATTTTGCTGCTTTGTTGACTTCAAAAAGGCACTTGACACGGTCCCTAGAGATAAGTTGTGGCATAGAATGGAAGAACTTGAAATTCCTTTACAATATAGAGTTGTTGTCCATAGGCTTTATGAAGAGGTGAAAGTCAAGATTAGAACTTCAACAGGCATTTCAGAAAGTTTTAGAAGTGACATCGGAGTCAAGCAAGGTTTCCCTTTATCCCCTACCCTTTTTGGTTTATATATTGACAAACTGGAAGAGTGGCTAAATTTGCAAGGTGGGGAGGGTGTTCGATTGGGGGAGTTTGTGATAAAGCTTCTTCTATATGCCGATGATCTTGTGCTGGTTTCTAAATCAACTCATGGATTGCAGATGCACCTATATGCCCTTGAGCATTTTTGTAAAGCAGTGGGGATGCAAGTCAATACCAGTAAGACCAAGATAATGATTTTCTCTAATAAAAGGAAGCAAAGCCAACATTCGTTCTTCTTTGAAGGCAACATTCTTGAAGAAATAAATGAATACAAGTACCTCGGGATCGATTTCAACAACAAGTTTAATTGGGAGGATCGCAAAAAGAAAAGAATTTGAGGGTGGAAAACATTATATGCACTTCAAAATCGATGTAGAGAGGCAGAGTTATGGGATTGGAACACGATCAAAGTACTTTTTGGTCTCCTAGTTCGTCCAGTGATATTATATGGGTGTGAATTGTGGGCTAGCAGCATCTCTATTTCAAAATGGAAACAAATTAAAAAAATTCGAAAACTCTTGATCATGAGCAAGTTCAAAATAAAAAGTTCAGTTCCCTATGAGATAATGTTGAGTGAAACAGGGGCAGCTCCAATCGAAGTAATTGCCATGGTGCGTCTTATAAGGTACCTAAAGAGAATAGAGCAAATGGGAGAAAGTAGATGGGTGAAAGTTATCTTCAATGAAGGTATGAGTGAAAGAAAGAAATCATGGATGAGACAAAACAACAAATGGATGAAAAAATGGAATATTTACCTGAATGCATGTCCCACAAATAGCAAGGAGTTGAAGAACTTTATGTTGGAGAAGTTCTGTAAGGGTATATGGGGAAAAGAGTTTGGTAGAAAGAAGAAGTACTATGTTCAGAAATTCAACCCCACTTGTGATCTCCAACAAAAAGAATACATTGGAGCTAGCATTCTATGGAGGGCAAAGGTTCTTATTGCTCAATTAAGAACTAACCCACATCAACTTCGGTGTGAAACGAGACAGTGGAAGAGACCTAAAGAAGCTTGGGAAGAAAGGGTATGTATTTTTTGCACTTCTGGGGCAGTGGAATCAGAAAAACACTTCATTTTGAAATGTGACACTTTCAGAGACATCAGGGACAGTTACCGAAGTATGTTAGCATCAATTCCGTGACATTGTCTTTTCAGTGATAGAAATGTTAAAAGGTTAAGTCAGCTCATCATCAATTTGAGTAAGCAAAAGATTGAATTACAGAAAGAAAAAACAAAAAAGTTGGTGAGCCCATAGACTATTTTTAGTCTCGTGATCATTAAAATATCATTCATCTTATAAGCCACGGTTAAAATAGGGTACAACACAAGATTTGGATGGTGTGCCATCCCGGTGTCTATTCTGCATAATGAAGTGGAGGTTTGTGGGAAGTTTAATGGGCGGTCTTACTGCTTTGGATGGTGAATTTGCAGTTGTACGAGGTATGTGTGAGAGGAGGCAAGGTCCGCTCCTCGTCCTGCCTTATCTTTCTCGCACTGGTTCTCTTTCGTTTGAGTTGTTTCCTTCTGGAGGGGCTTGGAAGCTGATACTGTCAGCTGGTATATTGCAGGTGTTTCATCTCAGGCCACTTTTATTTGTCTGTACATTTTTTTTCAAATCGTCGTTCGCCATTTTTGGAAAGGTGTTCTACGCTTGGCAAGTTTGACATTTTATCTCAATTTCCAGCCCTATTGAAGGTTGTTTCTCCTCTGTTTATTCGATTTCAATCTTCAAAATCGCTACATGCGCTACATACTTGGGATACCTGTATTTGTTTCTATGGTATTTGCATTCACAAAGTTGTCAAGTTTGGGTCTGTTGTCCTACAATCCCGGTTGTCTGTCTTGTTTTACTTTGAGAATTGTTTTCTGGGTCTGGTGTTTCTTGACAGTGTCAAGTTCCTTGTGTACGGTTCCAGCTCCTTTATCCTAGTTCCTCGTTTTACAGAATTCCTAGAATTCCTTGTTTGGTGGTGCGTTCATGTCATGTCTTTGAGATGTACTGAGCTGAAAAAATTGTTAGAATTTGGCCCTGTTGTATGGTATGGTGCTGGGGATGATTGTGCGTTCACGTCATGTCTTTGAGATGTACGGAGCTGAAAAAAATGTTAGAATTTGGCCCTGTTGTATGGTATGGTGCTTGGGGATGATTGCGTAGTTTTCAAGTCAGGTTGTTGTAACTCATCTTTTTAACTACATTCACACAAATTTAACTCATCTTTTTAACTACATTCACACAAATTTGTTGTTTATACATTATACCCCATATTAAACATGTATCATGAATGAGAAACCTAATTTGTTCTTAAATTTATCTTTTTTTAAGTAATTTCCAGTTGAGAAAATCATCCCAGTACAAATGGGATGATTTTCATAAACCTATTTTGTAAGATGGGAGCTAAACACAATCTTACTTCTGGAATTCACGCGATGTAAATCATGTCTTATTTGTGATAGATGCGCGTATGATAACATCTATATTTTTTCATTTTGGTAACTTGTTTCATTTTATGGCGAGTAAAGGTAACTTTTATGTATTGCACAAAAACTACAGCTGCAGATGATTGCCACAGAATTCAATAGCAGGAAGAAGAATCGATTAGTAGCTTAGCCTGGATAGTAGCTTAGCATGGAGCATGTATTTCATAACTGTCTTTTTTCTACCTGTAGAGTGTAAATGAAGAAGAATAACTCGAACAACATTGACACTCAAATTGTCATAAAATAGTATAAAAATAGCGGAACAGTACTGTTCCTCGCGTTAATTTTTATTCCAACTTTCCAGATTAGGAACAATAAAGTAATGAATTATCAAACAAATTTTGAGCTGGGTACGTGAAAAGTGAGCTCACCTGGAGCATCATACCAATGGTTTGGAAACGAATTCAAAACTCGATAAAAAAACATGACAATCTCTAAAGAAATTAATTGAGAAAAAAACTATTGAAATTGACTGTAATGTTATCATTTTACAGGGGCATAAAATGGCCTGGCCTAATACTCATATTGCATATATTAGATTAAATATTCCTTCCCATTCTAGAGTTTAGAGGACTTCTGCCTCTAAAAGCTACAATTAAACGTTAGCAAATGTAATAGAGTCTATGTACATGTAATATACATATATTACAAAGGATCCAGTGCGGAGGCCTAAAATTCAAGCTTTCTAAAACCCACGTGTGATTAACTGCAACCAATTCGCAGGACTCCAATTGTTTTCAATAAACGCATGCAGAGAAGAGTGAGTAGTGAGTAAACACTATTCACTGATTACCATACAATTTTCCAATAGATGATTTTATGACTTCTAGTAAATTTTTAGAATGTCAGATTACAACTCTTGTGACTAACTACACACACGCGTTAGTCAGATGGATAAATTGCTTCATTGGTATGATCAGCATATCTTATGAGAATACCCTCCCAGGGTGGTCAATAGCAGCGCCAGATTGCTCCAGTGGGCCTTACGGTTGCAAACAACTTTGCAAGAAAGCAGTAGCTTCAAATGCCAAAGATGGAAAAGGAACAGCGCACCATGCAGCAAGCTCCAGCGTCTGTCTCAGAACAACAGCAATACATGCTGCATTATTCCGTAAACACCCTCCCTGGGAGAACCTTTTGCCGTATAAATAGCCTGAAACAAGCAACTGCTGCATTATGCAGGGAGTGGTCAATAGCAGTCTCAGATTGATCCAGTGGGCCTGAAGGTTGCAAACAACTTTGCAAGAAAGCAGTAACTTCAAATGCCAATGATGGAAAAGTAACAGCACACCATGCAACAGGCTCCAGTGTCTCTCTCAGAACACCAGCAGTGCAGGCTGCATTATTCCGTAAAGATTTTACATGCACCACAGCCTGTAGGTAGAGAGTAATAAAGGAACAGTGAAAAACAAGAGAGATTCAATTCTTTGTATTTGGATAGAGACTTGACGCAACAAAATGAAAATCTTGCATGTTTCTAATAACCCGACAATCTTACAAATACAGATATAAGACTAACCATGATTATTTCATACTGTCCAAGAAAAAAATTATTTCATATTCTCTTAAAATGAAAGCTAGATTTGAGACACTGCAAGATGAATTCCCACTTTTGAGTAACAAAAAATGAAGTTTTAAGACAAGTCTCCCATCTGAAATGTTTTTTTTCTTAGAAAACAAGTACCTCAAACAGGCAAGATTACCCAACAAATATCACTACTCAGCATTGACTCTCGTTGCCAATACTTCCCAAATAAAACGATTTAAGAGATCAGACCAATACTTTCCGAATAAAATGATTTAAGAGATCAGAAGTACAGTACTTTTAATACATCGTACTTCCAAGAAAGATATCATAGATCTATCGCTTGAACGCAATTACAATCCTGCATTAATTGGACGAATCATATCCCTGAAACTATTGCAGGATTAAAAATTATTCTTGTCAAACTGAAGTTCTATAAAGCCCTAAATGCTAGAAGTATTTTCTAAGGAACAATCTTATGTTAAGCATGTTAGAAGTCCTTTTCCCCACCTTCTGATATAGCGAGTCCAGAAGACTCATTAGAAAGAACTACATGCAAAATACATATTAACAAAACACAAGTATTTGAACATAACACTTGAGAGAAGAGTTACCCACTATTACCTGCCAAGTTGACACTTTCTGCTAGGAATGGTGTTGGAGAATCAATGTGTTATTCAAAAGTTAAATCAAACTCACTAAATAATCACACCATAATCAAAGATAACCCATAATCTAGGAAATGATACAAATACACTAAAACAGATACAGGAATGATTACAAATATAGGATGATACAGATACAGCCAGCTTTTCAGAAAAGTCAGATGCAATACGGCAGTGAAATGGTATATATATATATATATACACACACACGTGAAAACGCCATGAGACATGAATGATTCAAATCAGTGTTGCAAACATCAAACATCATGTTGACTAAAATATTAACAAGCATGTTTTCAATGCAGCAGCACATATATGATATAGTTTAAAAACACACACAAATATTCAGTAAACAATAGCACATATCTACAACAATATCAAATAAATAAATGCATTGCCACATAAATTTGAAAATAAAACTGGGATAGAAGATGTTTAATGATATATCACAAATAAATACTAAATCATGTTCCAAGTCCCAACTCCAAAAGCCTCAAAATACCATCCAAATTATAATAAATGTATGTTATCATCAAGTCATGTGGAATGAAAATAGACTAATAAACTAGTGAATGAAAATAGACAAATAAACTAGTGATTCTCTCTGTCTGTTTACAAGCAATGACAACGGCCTTAATAATGGTTGTCCATTTACAAGCAATGACAATGGATAAACAAAGGATATGGTTCCCTAGCCCTTCTTGAGAGACAGTGCTTCCGTCACCACTTCTAGGACATCTCATCCAAGATGAACACCCTGGACACTTTGATCCGCCCCACCGTGCTTTATGGATCAGAGATTTGGGGCCCCTCCTTACTGGTGTCAGATTGGGCCTCGGCGGAATGAGTCCAGACTCTTCTCTTGCGCCGCTTCATCCGGTGCAAGGAGACAGTTCCTCAAAACATCATCCTAGCAGAGTTCGGAGCTAAGCCCTTCTGCTTGGAGGCAATCTTCAGGATAGTCTCTTTTCTTCATCGGATCCGTGGGCTAGCAGACACAAAAGAGGGTAGAGACAGGTACCCATACCTGGCCTATTGCTCCTCGGAGAACATCTCTCATACGCAGACAGGTCGTGCCAAATGCTGGTTCACCGGAATGACAGAACTCCTTGGCTGTATAGATATCCAGATGGATCATCTCCCCCAGTTCCAGTGTTCACTGAACACCCCGGGACACGTTCTACCAAACCAGCACGAAATCAACAAAATCATCAGGAGGACATCTACAGGCAGTACATTCAGACTACATGGGTCAATCCCCCCAGCAGACTGCGCCCAAAGATGGCCTTTTACGTTGAGCACCTTCTGGAGATCAGGGATGGACTCATTGTCCGACCCCCCTATACCCTCCAGCATTGGATGCATGCTATTAGGATCCCTCTCGGACAGTTCATGGTTGGATCGCACAGGTTTCGGGTTGAGACAAACCATCATATTGACAGGACGAAGAGGATCTGTCAGCTTTTCCACTTATAGGAAGTAGAGACGAAATCACACTTCATCTTTAGATGCTCGATCTACTAATATGGGGCATTTCCTTTCTTGTTTAAGGGCCCAGGCACAGCGACTTCATGAATGCCACGACAGAGATGCTGGTGCTTTACCTTCAAGAGACCTTGATTCTTGGTTTGGAGGAAAACTTTAATTATTCTTATAGATCTTCAAATGACAAGTACCATGACCAAGACTCAGACCCTTGACCTAGATAAGCTTCCAAGACCTTGATACAGCTTCTTCAAACTTGATTCTTCTCTTCTTCACCAATCTGCACTGTTCTGCACTGGTACTAGAGAACTCGGTCTCCAAGTTTCACTTCTTATAGCTCAGTCAAATATAGGGACAGCATTATCTTCTCTTTGCATATACTTTTAGCTGAATTCCTTGAGTTGTAGTTAGGAAGGTAAATCTCAGATTTACCTTCCTCACTTTCTCCTACTTTTAAGACTGCCTTTCTTCTTATGATCACTGTCCCAACTTCAGCAAATTCTTCCTTCAATGCGATTGCCCTTAACTTTGTATTCCAGGATCTTTGCTTAGTTCTGGCATCAAAAAACAATATGTATTACAGCTGTGATATATCCTCACCTTAGTTGAGATAGCTTAGACAAATTGGCAATTGACCTTCTGTAACAGACTCCTGAAATCCGTACTGTAAACACAGAGAAGTCCGCATTGTTTTCTTGTCTTATTATCCACACTAATTCACCCTTGAGATCCGAGCTTACCCTTGCCTAAGATCCACACTTCTTCTAGTCTGAAATCCGCACTTTCTTCTGGTCTTTAATCCTCATTACACATTAGAGCAATCCGCATTTTCTGTCCTCCAAATGGCCGCAGAACAGATGTATATATAGGGTAGTGTTCAGCCTCTAAGCCGACCACACAGTGAACTATGGAGCCGACTTCCTTGCTGAGATTTAGGCCGACATGAGTGAGTTTGTTCCAGCGTTTGATGAGGGTTGTTGAGAGCTTGTCCTTCCAGCTTATCTTCCATTTTTCCACAAGGTCTTGGAGCATGCATTACTACACTAGATTCTTCATGAATGTGACACTTAATTCTATTTAAACCTAGAAGACGAAACCTAATAGACATCAAGAAGAAGTCTATCTACATAATAAATCTTGCTCATGAAACCCATGAAGCAAGTAAAACAAAATACATTATATTATTTTTGTCTTCTTCTTTACATAAGTACATAATTACATAGTCAACATGAAGACCGACCTAGTTACACTTTTCAACAGCTACCTCCTCCTCTTATAACCAATCAAGAGCCAAGTCCATGACACACCTATCTGCCTTAGCCCTCCATGCAACAATGGTGTCAATCGCACCCTCCACATTGGATGTTCTCTAAAGTTTTCTCACCCACAACCACAACCACATTGGATGTTCTCTAAAGTTCTCACTCACAACCGGAGATTGTAATATAAATGTAAAGTATATCATTAAGGCAATGTGATTCGAACCTATAGGAGGGTCATACATTAAAAATTAATAAAATATAATATATAACCTAAAGGGTAACCACGCATAAATTACAGTTTATAATGAATTCAAAATTTAATTTGAAATTTTTTAACCTATTACATTTCTTGGTGCATTTTTTCAAACACTCCAATTGCACTCACATCCTGAAGAGCTAAATGATTGGCTAAGCACCTAAATGACAAGTTTTTGTAAATTCGGTATTCCTTCGCCATAGTTTGTCCACCAAGCATCTACGAGAAACAAGAGAAACATAAGAAAATACATTAAATTGAAACAAATTGAAGCTTACATGACATTTTGGTCTTCCAATATTGAATAACCATGTCAAAGCCAAACATCCCAATAGTCATCCTATATATTTCCATTTCTTTAGAAACCTTTGCACATTCTTGCAAATTTGGCACCATCCTCTAAACACATGTTAGGAACCCATCCATAGCCTCAATGTCGAATTCAAAACATTAGCAATAATAAAACAAGGAGTTGAGGAAGATTTTGTTAAGAATTGGCCATGAGCAAGGCAAGCAAGCAAATTGGCAAAAAAGGCTAATTCCCTTGTGTTATATTGGATTGATCTCAAAATCCGAATTCATAATACACCAATGATCATCCTAGATCTTCTAGATCTAGATTTAGATCACACTGACAACTCATCAGTGGATCATGATGACACCTCATATGATAAAGTCTACAACTCATGGTCTCAGACTTTGTGATTGTCTAGGGACTCAGTGTAACATTCCCCCCCCAAATCACAAGTCTGAATAATTGAACCAATAACATTTGTTTTCTTCAATTTGAAATTGTTGAACTTAGTTTCAATGAAGATATGCCTAAAAAATTGCCAATATATGAATGTCTGGAAGAGATCAGCTACTACGTCTAGACATATCCTTTGAAATGATTGTTGGAATTATCCATTGTAGACTAAATGTTGATTGATTTGACTAATTTCACTTTCAATAGTTGATTAATGAAAAGATCCAAGCTAGGGCTTTGGATTCTTTAGGTGGTGGTTTTTGGATGACCACTAACCAAACTGCTTTCAATAATTTGGTAGTTTTTGGATGACCACTAACCATTTTCCATGAAAACTAGTGGTTTAAGGTTTACCACTAACCAAACTGCTTTGAAAAATGTGTTGGTTTATGGGTTACCACTAACCATCTTAAATTCATCAATTTACTTCCCCCCTTAAGGTGTGGAGAGTAACGGCTTTCTTTGGAATTACTCGTTGAAAACTTTTTTCTTTGTTCATTTTTTAGGCAGCTTTATCTTTACTTTTGTTTTGACCATACTGTAGGACTTATACCAATTGTTTTACTTCTTCATTTCATTTCCAAGGGTGTATCCATCCATAATTGATTATCCTTTTAGCCTTCTTTTGCTTTCGAAATTTTCTCTGATAAGCAATTTGTCTTCCCACAATGAAGACAAGGATGAAGATCAAAACATTGACTCTCCATATGACCATCTCTTTTAAAATGTTGACACTTTTTAACAAAATTTTGAATATCTTCAAGGAATCCTGCACTCACTAACTGAACTAGTTTGGAAACATTTGGAATATGAAAATCATTGTCTTTAGTGAATCTCAATCCATGCCGATTTTTTATGAATGATATTTCTTCCCAAGGTTTGATAACCATCTTGGAAAGACTATTTTCTTGTTATTTTTCTTCATAACTCCTAGTGTTGGTAATATTTTTTGCTTGAATTATTGATTCCATTAAGTCATTTGTATTACATTGTGCATAAGTCACCTATATTAAGTCATCAACTTTTTCCATTATTTCAATTGTATCACATGTTTAAACTTTTGGATTAGGTCTTGTTGACCACTGGAGTGGCACTTGATGATAATGAGAAGACTCCATGCCCAAGGATGAACCAGAAGACATTTGTACCATCAGATATCATTAGATATCATCAGTTCAACAAAGCTTTTAAACTCTACTTCTTCTTCTTATCATTTTCTTCTTTAGTCCTCAGATTTCGTAGCCCTACGGGGATATTGTATAAATGTCACTAGCATGATGAATAAAGCCATGTAACAGGCCTAGGATATTGGGACTCGATCAGCAAGCGAGTACACCTTGGAGTGTTTTTTTTACTTGGTTAATCATTCCTTTTTTTTAGCAGTGAATAATTTTCTAGCTTTTTTCACTCATTGCATTACCCCAAAGCCGGGGTGACGACTTGAAGGTTGAGCCCCTAATGCATCTTAGTGTCTAGAGTCAATGTATATTACCATGCTAGGTCGTCTCTAAAATTTCGCGGAATTTGACTAGGTCTAAGTAGGATTTTATAATAATTAAAAATTTCCCACAAAACAGGTTTTTTAATTAATTTCTATGTAATGATGTAAATAAGTGGTCTTAGGAAATGTCTGGGGCGTGCGACCACTCGAAATTCATCCTTAGAGACCTAGCATAATCCTAGGACCCACTTTGAGGGTCAAAAAACGACTTATAGTCCCTCAAAATACGATTTTTCTAAATGTCAATGGAAAAAATGAGAAAATTTTCAAAAGAAATGAATAAATTGGAAAAAATAATTATTTTTTCCAAAGTCATATAAGTCAAAATTTGACATAGTAATTAAGAGGGGAAGCCAGGGCTGATGTAGCAGCAATGTGGGGCCCACCACATAACATACAGCAAGTCAAATTCAAAGATCCAAGTGCCAAGTCAAGCTGGTCCCACGTTGGTTGCATGAAACTTACGTATGGTCAAAACTTTGATTCAATTCAAAATCAAATGTTATGGAATATAATTCTGAGATGAAAAGGTAAGTGAGCGAGAAGGGACCCCACATCCCTTTTCATGGTATACGCATAAGTCTCCAAAAGGAAAATTAAAACGCACATGATGAAGAGATCCACGCACACACGGAAATTATCTCCTTGAGGAACAACGCAGATTTGTGGGAAATGAAAAATCCAGTTAACTCAGAAAATCAAGGAATTGTATTTCCACTATTCACCTACACCATCATCCACTTGTATGCAGTTGTCATCTTCATGTCTACACGCAGCCCTGTTCAGAGAAGATAACACACAGACTTATGGAACAACGTGACACTTGATTGGCAAGGTGTCAAATCGCAGTTTGTGATTGAAGAGTTGTGCGGGAGTTTACCCACTCCAAATTACACATGGCAATTCAAAGCAAAATACATATGAAGAAAAGGATGGTACGCTGCTCTTCAAATGAAACAACAAATCCAATTCAGCTCCATGCATTACCAGTTCATTATACACAGGTTTGTTGAGCAGCAATATGCAACATAGGTTTGAGAGGTGTCATTGCCTTTTTTCTTTCATTGGAGATGATTGGGGGATGTGCTACGTCTCACCCACTCACATTTCACACTTGGCTGCCCTATCCTATACACTGGTCTGCTAGAAGATAATACACTGCCAGTGAAAATTGTTCCACATAGCATTCTACAACAGTCACCTACAGCAATTGGTTCCACTTGGACAGTTCTTGTGCTACTTGTACAAATTCGTTTTTGCATTGGGATTATCTCCCTTCTCCACTTCTCATTTGATTTTACATTGGAATTGGCTCCCTTAGTTCTATTTAAATGAGCCTTTGGCTCTCATTTTGTATCTGGAATATGAGCTCTTGTGTTTGGGGAGGTTCTGCCACTTTGTATACTCATCTTTCAATGAAATAACAAGACTTTGGGGTTCAACTATGAAGTGTTATTCTTCTAGGGTTGTGGTATAATTCTTGATCGCAATCTTCATTTTCTATTGGTAGTATTGTTATTATTATTTCCATATGCTTGCAAAAGATTTGTTAGTGTGGAGCTATCTTGCACTAATATTTGGTTTTAGAGATTTATTCTAGATAGCGAAAGTTTTAGTAGATTTTCATATAAATCTCTCAGACTTCTTTCTCATTATATTTTTCTAATCCATGTGGATCTAATGAGTTTATTTGAAGTTGTGTAGAAAAATATCTTTGGATCAAGCCTCAAAAGTGAGGGGACATTCTCGAAGGAATCAACCCACTCTTGAGCATGAACATGGAGGAACCCACATTGTGATATCCCAAAGTTTTATCTTTCGATTTGTGTTTGCAGAGTCTCTTGAGTTTGTGTTTGTGATCAAATCTATTCTATTCAAATCAATTGTTTTAAATATTGTGCTTACATTGATCATATTTGCTAATAAGAGCATGTTTCTTGACAAGACAGGGATAATAATCATACTCCCTAACCATCGGTCTAGTCCTTGTATACTTGTAAATACTTTTGGCATTTTTCTCATCCTTCTCCACTGATTTTTTGGGTCCATTTTGCAAAGGTTTTGACAACCTTTTCAAGAAGTATTTTATTACTAACCTTGGCAGGGACTTAGGCTCTCAAGGCTGTAAATCATATCGAAATTCCTTGCAGACTGTCATCACCTTTTGGAGCAGATTTTTCCCAAGGCCGTGAACCTTTGGATGCATGTTTTCTTTGCTAGAACGTGACCTTTTGAAGTTTGTCCCTTACCTCTGCTAGGCCGTGAGCTGCTAGGCCATTTCATCATCTCAAGAGGCTAGAGTATCAAGATTTTATTCGACGAGTCTCTTGTATTCCATTGCCGAATTTTTGCGAAATATTGTCACTGCTTTCTCAAGAAGGGATTCTAGTGTATAAAAGTCAAATATTTATTGTAAAAACCTTCTCAAAATTGGAGCCCTTCCTCACAATAAAGGAAGCTCATATCATTGTAACAAGAAGTTAATAAAGAGTTGACTTTTCTTGAGGGAGCTTGGGAAGTCTTTCCCATGGTATCTCACCTACTCATTTAGAGGGAGGAAATCTTCTTGAGCGGTTAACTTTCTTTTATCTAGTCTCTAATTTACTCAACTAGTTTACTTGCATTCATCATTTCGTTTGGTAATTTAATCTAGTTGTGAATGGTTAACTCATAACCTCAACACATAGCACTCACAATTTCCTATTTTGCATTCAGACTTGCCAATCCATTTTCTTGTATTTTGTGTTGTGCAATATTTTTTTTATTTGTTTAAGTAAAAACATAGCACTTTCACTTCATTTGGCAAGCTAATGTTTTCTTGGTTTCATGCTAATCATTATTTTTTATCTCAAGTCATCTAGTTGCAATTTTATATTCTTGTTGGGTTATTAGCAAACTTTGTATCTCACTTTTGCGCACATCTTTGGAGCAACCCTTTACAAGTCCATTTATTTGCAACTTAGTTTGAGCATTCTAATTGTGTATGTTTTATTAGCTCATTCCATTCACAAACAACTTATTAGCTTATGATTTCATGCAATAATTGTCATATCACATCATTTTCATTTCAAAGCTTGTGAGTTGGTATCTTAAAGCATTGAGCTAGTTTCCATTTTAATATTCCATTTGAGTTGTTGATACATGTTTTATGGAGCATCATTGCTAGTTTTTGTCATATTGGGCTAAGCACAAATCTTAAGCACATTGTCATTAACATATCTCATTGGAAGCATTTCACCCACATTTAGGAATTTCACTTTGCATACTAAATTAGTTGCATATTTAAAATTTACCTCCAAGCATAAGCTTGGTTAATAGAAATTATAGGGAAAAAGGCTTTCTTGAAAATTTCTTCCATTTGGTACGAAGTAAGGTAAAAGCATGTGACTCTGCAATTATGAAGGTGGCTTGTCCCCTTGTAGGAACGAAGGCACAAGCTAGCTCGTAAGACTCAGAGGACATGTGTCATTAATGACACCCCCGTGCCCTCGCCCCCTCTTTCTTATAGTTACCCCAATTTTTACCCCTTGGTAAGAGCACAAGAGGACTTCTCACCTAGATTAGGCATTTTAGATTAAAAATAACCAAGACTAATTGCATCCAAATCTAGTGTAATTGCATCTCATGCTTTGATTCATAAATCTATTTATCTTGAAAGCATTTTACTTCATTTAAGCAAATATATTTTCATTTCAAAGAACAATACTCTAGAGGCACTAGTTTCTCATATGCTTCATGCTTATCTAATGTATAGATGGTTATTACTCATATCACGTTTTTGCTTATAAATCTAAAGAAGTAATCTATTTAACTCTAACAACTCTCCTAGAAAACTCACATATTTAACTTAGTTTTTCTTTAGGGACCACCCCCCATAGCTACCTAGGAGATAGCTTAAACAAAGAAAGTCGGGAATAGGTGACAACACCACCTCTGAGTTCCTTGCCACCAACCACACCTGGTGGGGTTGAAGGCTTTTCCCACTAACTAGTAGGTAGGTGTAGGTGGCAAGCGATAACAGGTCTCCAGTACAACTTGTTGCATCAATTTTTTCTAGTAGCTTCATTGTGTCACAACTTTCATCAAATTGTTGGATGAGTTCATATCTTTCACAAATTGCATTTGTTGTTTGGATGAGATTGTTACAACCCATTCCTAATTGATAAGTAAAATAACATTAGCGAGTATACGACATACGCATGTGATAGCTACATATGCCTATATCGCATACCCCGCACTAGTAATAAGCCTACCTAAGTGAGAATAACGAATTTAATATTACTATATATTTTATCTCGCCATGATATAACGAAATCTCAACAGGCATGGGAGAGTGTTATTTAAGAAAACCAGATTATAATTTAGTTAAAAATTATATATATGAGTGAACTAATAAAGTAATAATATAATTAATTAAGGCAAATTAATTAAGATAAAAACAAACCTAATACAAATTAAATTCAAATTAAGACCTTACTTAAAGCCATCGCTTCTACGTATCTAGATAAGGATTCAAATTGGATATTTCATGCACTTAACCCAAAACCGTATCTCCAAGTTAAATATCTCATTAAATGAACATAATATCTCCTTAAATGCATACCCACCCTCATAAATGAGATAATATCTACGGGAGTTGAGGGCGGTGGAGAAAATCAATATAAGTGAAAAGGATGTGAAGGAAGGGGGACGGTCTTTTGGAGAAAAATTCTGCATTCTGTCCACAAAAAGGATTGAAGGATACGAAGTGTTTGGAAGGGAGTCTCATCGTCCTTGGGATTCTGGGCACGGGGGCAGAAGAGTGATCTTCTGGATCTAGGATTGTTCCTAGATCGGCTGGGAGGATTATATTGTTTCGGTGAACTGTTCTATCTGCCCACAGCATCACAGGAGGAGTGCCTAAGGAGTGCCACCATTAAATCATCTGTTGTATTCCAGGTATTTCCCATGTATAGATTAGTTCCTTATGCAAAAATAAAAATTTCATTACTGCTCTGCATCAATCGTATTACTGCTGACTTATATTGATATATGTCTAGATTCATTTATGATGAAAGGATGTCTTAAAATGTATTTATTAACAGGCTGATGAGTGTTGTGGCAGTGATTCCCTGTTAATTGATTTAGCTAAGTCTTTCCCTCTGGCAAAAACTCTGAAATTCCCTGAAATTAAGCGTAAAATTTAAAGAAACTAACAAAGAAGGTCTCTACATATGGTATCAGAGGCTGATTCAAACCCTCTTACGACCTTATAGGCCCATTAAAAATTCATTTATAAGCTGCTGCTGGTATAAACCAGTCTCTGGCTGTTCCAAATTTAAAGCTGCTTGTGTAAACCTGCCGTGCAAATATTAGTTTCAACAAGAATTCATAATCTCTGCATAAATTAAATGTCAAACACACTACATTCCTTGATCTTGTTTCGATCAGTAAAGTAGTATTTGAGATGACCGTGCTATTTTCTGCCTATACTTATAACTATGAAGCAAGAAAAGACCAACATGAAACCTCTATCATAAAATAGAATTGATGTCTCCATAGAACTAATACACACTGTGATTCTGCATAACCTACTAACTGAAAAAGGGCAACCAACTCAATATTTTTAAGGCATCAAAATATTAATGATATTGAGAAGCAACTAATGAACTTAAGTAACAATCCAAATTAATTTAAAATGGGTAAAACTAAACCTAAAATCATCAAACCATATGTTAAAAGACAACAAGTCATTCACGGAAGAAGTGACCTAGAGTAAGTGAGAACATATATTCTCAAATACTACACCCAGATAGAAAAAAAAAAGGGATAAGTGAGAATAAGTTTATTACAGATCATAAATTGCATAAACAAATACTTTTTATACAATAACTAAACTGCAACAATTACTGGTTCCTCACCGGCATTTCAGGATTTCCAGGTGAGAGACTTGAAGAGTATTGAAATTATCCGATCTCTATATGATGTGGAGTTTGAAAATCAACCAGGGCCATGACTGTGCATAGAAGCTCGATACCCACAGTTCGAAGCTTGGTCAGTTTCACAACCAAATTTGGATTAATAAATTTACTGGCTGAAGGATTTTCATCTTCCTCCGTAATTTGAAATGCTACTTGTAGAACGCTTACAAACTCCTGACTCATCTTTAGAAGTGGAGGCTGAAGGGACAGGCAATAGTTTATAGCCATCTCAGTTCCCACCTGCAGTGACACTAGCATTCATGTAAATATAACAGAATTCTGTATTCAAAATGGATTGAAGATAACTCAAGGATCTTTAAATACTTGAGAATTCTAGTAGAATCCATTTTGACAACAAATGTAAATCAGTCTAGTGTGCAGTTCCCTCAACTGAAAAATGTTATTGAAAACAATAAGGAAATGTGTAAGATGTGTTCGATTATATTCTAACTAATATACCTGTTGTTCAATGCCTTTACTACGAAGAGGATGCATAACAAGCTCCTGCAACAGTGGTTCATACACAGGTTCAAGTAACTCTGAAACCTCAATGCTTTTTCGGCTAGCTAGAAATGCTAGACATGACTCTACAGTTTTTCTCACAAAGATGATTGACATGTCATGAAGTTTACTGTCAACCGGGTTACAGGAATCACTGTAATATCGATAGATACTGCCAATCGAAGTCTATTACTATCACTGTCATAAGGTCTCTGTATTGTCATGAACGAGTCACGATTACTGAACGAGTCACGATTTCGAACATAGTTGTGTTAGCCATAAGTTCTGCTGGTTATTTATAAAGGGGTTCGATTTTGAAAGGCTCACGGGGGATCGACCGGAGTATATTCACGAAGGATGCGATCCTTCTGGTTCATACAGCTGTGATAGCCCGACAGCTGATCACCGAAGACACCAACAACGCACGGCGTGACTTGCCGATAATTGCCAGAGGCGTTGTATCCGGTTGAGTTATGTGTCATTGTCCTCGGAATAGCAATTGTTTCGATCATAAACCCGTGATAAATTAACAGAGTATGTCGGACCTTATCCAAGGTTAAAAGCAAAGCGTATATATCAAGCGCATTAATATATTAAACGCATTAAAATTTGAGGTGAATGGAACCCGTGATCCATTAACAGGGTATATCGGACTTTATCAAGGTTAAAGGTGTATATATTAAAACGCATTAAAATACAGGTAAATGGTTTACGGGGAGGTTTAAGCAACCCGAGAAATTTAACCATGTGCCCGTGTTTATTACATGTGGTATTATATTCATTAGTTGTGGTCGGTGGAAATGCCTTCACAAGTCGGACTAGCTAGTGACAGAAGTAGACCAGCTAGTGAAAAACTTATGTCAAAAGTTTTTAGCGGTACCACAGGCCACTGACTTGGTGTCGTTGATCACGCGAGGGAATAATATAGGAAATTAAACCGTGTGGATTTGAGATAATATGTGGTATCGTATCATTCCAAGCACGTTATGTCCCAAAATTAAACACGCATTAAAACGCTCACTACCTTGATCCTGGGATGAGTTTTGCTAATACATGTATGTGTTAAAATCGAACCCCAATTATGTCCGGTCAAATGATTGATTATGAGTTTTGTTAATTCATTAATGTGATAATACCTAATCTCAATTATTCATGGTCAAATTACTGATTGTGAGGTAATTTAGTTTTAAAAAGTCAAAATAAATATATTTTGGAACCTTAAGTATGGCATAGATGTTTTAATATTTAAATTTCAATTCTAAACGCTCAAACGTAGGTAAATGCTTAAGCAATACGACACCTTTGGTTATAAAAGAAGTTATATTTATGATACTCATGGTTTAACTCATCTAGCAGCTCCTTTCATTGACTAAAATCCTGGAGCAGACACTTGTCTCGTTATCATTAAAGCCATATCTAAACGAAAAGTCTTAGATATATTGAAACTACTTCATGAATGTACACATATTTGTATTGCGAGTATTTCTTTTATCTTTCTTAGTTTGATACGGATTATTGTGAACAGAAGCTTTAAAAAAAAAAAAAAAAAATTATTAACTGCAAATTGCATATTAAAAAGTAGGGAATTTTGTAAAGAATTTTATTTAAAAAATAAAAAATAAATAAATAAAATAAAAAAATTATTATTATAATTTTAGTATAATTAGTAAAAAGGCATTAGAGTAGATATCTAAATTCGGGCAACACTTATGATAAGGCATAACATATAAAAGATAGTCAAGCGTTCGTTTAATTGAAGGATGATTCAAGTTTATAAGGTTGTGTTTTACAAAGTAAAAGTAGCATAATAACACATCAGCAACACGAGAATTTAAACTGGTTAGAATCCAGGTAATGTTTATAGTCATAAGTAATAGAAAGTCAGTAAACCCTTCTAACTCCTATAACTGCATCGAGGACAGAACATTCTAGACAATTTTCGAACCAACATTATGATCTATGAAAACCCCTGCATTTCACTCTAGAGTTAGTACGCATAAATACCCTGCATAGGACAAGGAGGTCGTGTTGCCACCCTCATGTTGCCGATTCACCCGATGAACACACTGCAGACAAAATAGCAAAGAACTATACTTGGTATGCCCGAAGCTCAAATCTTACGAAAAGGTATATTTTTGTACGTTAAATTTATCCACTCCTCATGAATTTATTATGTATTTCAGGAAAAATTACCATGTTTAACACGTACCAAAGGCGGCAGCGCCGCCACCTCCACCTTCACCACCATCAAGATCGCCGTCAGCACCTGTTGCTCCGCCCGATCTCACTACTATGATGAACTCTTTAGAAGCCATTATGGAAACCTTGAAAGGGTCGCAGTCGACCAGGAACAAGGACGAGCGACGCCATTCAGAGGAAAAACATTCAGAAAAGCCGAAGGATTTTGATGACAAACCTCACAGAGAAGATATTTCACGGAAACTGCAAAAGATTAAACTCCCAGAATTCTCTGGAGGACGGACAGAGAACATGCGAGAAGCATGAACGGAAGGAATGGGGAAGACGACACCGGGGGAGCAGAGAGTTCTTGGTCGGGTTTCTCGGTCGAACGCAAGATCAGCAGTGGGCGCGGGAGATGTGGAGGACCGTGTCTGTCTTCGACGTGATTGCTCAGAGAACTCTCGGCGAACGGAAAAAGGACCATCATCAGATGCCCAATAATCATAGAATCCATGTTGTCGTTGGCAACAACCCAAGCGACATCAGTCACAGAGTGGTAAGTCTTGAGGTGATCTCAACGAAATAAAACTCAAAATCTTATTTGACACCCAGGCTCTTGATAGTTTTGTTCATCTTGTACGTCGGAATAAATATGGATGGCGACACCTGTGGAGGATTTTAGACAAGTAGAAATGGCTTCAGGAGACCTTCAATTGGTAGAATTAAGTGTGGAGGATTGCAAAGTTGATCTAGGAGTCTGTATGACCAAACTAAAAGTATATGTCACGGCCCTAGGAACTTACGACCTGGTGATAGGAATGGATTGGTTAGAGTCTCATCGAGCATGGGTAGATTGTTTCGGGAAAACAATACTTTTGCGTAAATGATATAGGTGAGACAATCCAAATTCAAGGTATTAAGAGAAAAGTATCCTTGCGTTTTATCTCAGCTATGCAAATAAAACGGTGCTTAAGGAACGGTTGTTAGGTGTATGCAGTTCAAGAGGTAAGCAAAGAAAAGGGGCCTTCCTTAGATCAGTATCCGATTCTATCAGAATTTCCGGATGTTTTTCCAAAGGAATTACCTGGATTGCCTCCTCGGAGAGAGCTAGATTTCACCATTGAATTGAAACCCGGTACGGAACCTATATCTAAAACTCCTTACGGAATGACTGCCCCGGAACTTTAAGAACTGCAAATACAGCTGAAAGAACTGTTAGATGTAGGGCACATTCAACCCAGTGTTTCACCATGGGGTGCTCCTGTAATCTTTGTCAAGAAGAAAGATGGTTCATTGCGACTGTGTGTGGACTATCGAGATTTGAACCGAGCCACGGTAAAAAATAGGTAGCCAATGCCTCGCATTGGTGACCTTTTCGATCAAATGAAAGGAGCTATGGTATTTTCAAAGATTGATCTGCGATCGGGCTATCATCAACTCAGGATTAGCGAAAGTGATGTTTCTAAGACTGCATTCCGAACTCGTTTCGGGCATTATGAATTCATTGTGGTGCCATTTGGGTTGACCAATGCACCTACAGTCTTCATGAACCTTATGAATAGCGTTCTCCGCAAATATCTCGACAAATTTGTACAAGTTTTCCTGGACGATATTCTCATTTACTCTAAGAATGAGAAGAAGCATGAAGAGCATCTTCGGATAGTGTTATCTTGTCTCAGAGAGCACAAGTTATATGGAAAATTATCCAAATGTGCTTTCTTTCAGAAGGAAATCCATTACTTAGGTCATATCATATCAAGTGAAGGAATCTTTGTAGATCCTAAAAAGGTAAATACAATCAGGTAATGGCCAATACTTAAGAATGCACATGAGGTGTGTAGTTTTATGGGTTTAGCAGGTTACTACCGAAGATTTGTGGAGGGATTTTCCAAAATTGCAAAGCCAATGACAAACCTCCAGCGCAAAGGTGTTAAGTATGAGTGGACTGAAGAGTGTGATAAAGTTTTTTCTGAACTTAAATGATTATTGACTAGTGCACCGATTTTGCGAGTCTCGGATATGGATAAAGATTTTACTGTGTACCGACGCATCTAAGCAGGGGTTAGGTGCAATTTTAATGCAGGAAGGAGGCGTAATCGCATACGCTTCGAGAAAATTAAAAACCCATGAAGAACTTTACACTACGCATGATTTGGAGTTAGCCGCGGTGGTCTTAGCTTTAAAGATATGGAGACATTACTTGGTGGGGAGAAACTTCGTGCTTAAAAGTGATCACCAAAGTTTGCAGTATTTATTCACCCAGAGAGACTTGAATGCAAGACAAAGACAATGGAGTGAACTCCTAAGCAAATACAATTTTGCGATTTCATATATCAAAGGGAAGGAGAATGTTGTAGCAGATGCTTTAAGTAGAAGACCTCGAATATTCTCCCTCATACCTATCAGGGCGAACTTGAGAAATCAAGTGCTTGAACATCTTGTAAGAGATAGTTGGTACTTAAAAGTAAGGTCGAGGTTTGAAAACAACCATTCGAAGGAACCTAAGTTCGAAGGCTATGATTTGGAGGAGGACGGAATTCTACGATTTCACGAGAGGATGTATATACCAGACAGTGGAGATCTCCGAAACACCATCTTAAAGGAAGCACACCGAGCAGTATATTGTGCACATCCTAGGGTAAAGAAGATGTATGCTGACACTAAGAGACTCTTCTTCTGGTCAGGCATGAAAAATGACATTGTCCAATTTGTCGCTAGGTGTCTTGAATGTCAGCAGGTCAAAGCTGATCACCGTCACCCAGCAGGTCTCTTACAACCTCATGACATCCCTATGACCAAATGGGAGATAATTTCTATGGATTTTATCGTTGGGCTGCCTCTTACGCAACAAAAACATAATGCCATTCTGGTTGTGGTGGATAGATTAACCAAAAGTGCCCATTTCATCCCAGTAAGAGATACTTATGAAGTAGCTGACGTAGCACGGGTATTCATAAATGAAATTATCAGATTTCATGGAGTACCTAAGAAAATCATATCCTACAGAGATCCTCGGTTCACATCAAGGTTCTGGAATTGTATGTAGTCGGCCTTGGGAACTCAATTAAATTTGAGTACTGGCTATCACCCTGAGACCCATGGACAGATTGAAAGGGTAAATCAAGTACTCGAGGATATGCTAAGGATGTATGTTATGGACCAACAGTCACGCTGGGAAAAGTACTTACCCTTGGTAGAATTTGCTTACAACAATAGCTATCACAGTTCAATCGGGATGCCGCCATTTGAAGCATTATACGGAAGACCTTGCAGAACGCCGTTGAGTTGGGACAGGTTAGAAGATCGAATAATCATCGGACCAGACTTGATCCAAGAGATGGAGGATCAGGTAAAACTGATTAGACAACGGTTAAAAGAGGCTCGGGATAGACAGAAAAGTTATGCGGACACTCACAAGACAAATAGAAGCTATGTAGTGGGCGATCAGGTTTTCATCCGCATCAGACCAAATAAGAGCACCATCCAGTTTGGAAGGGGGACAAATTATCCCCCCGGTTTATAGGACCGTTTGAAGTACTGAAAAAAGTTGGACCTATCGCTTATCGTCTTGCACTGCCACCCCACCTGCACAAAATTCATAATGTATTTCATGTATCTGCCTTACGACACTATATTGCTGATAAATCTCATGACCTTCAATGGAAGGAACTGCAGGTATCGGACGAGGGAACCCTAACGGTCGAACCATTACGTATTCTGGAACGTAGAGTTCGACAGCTCAGGAACCACCGGATAGACCAAGTGAAAGTCCAGTGGGACAAGTATAGTCCTGGATCAGCGACTTGGGAGGATGCTGAGACTTTTTGCCAGAATTACCCCAGCTTGTGCTAAATTTTGAGAACTAAAAACTTTTATGTATATGACTCTCTATTTTGACACTTGAAATTTTGAAATACTATGTAAAGATGAGTTTTACTTTATTGGTACATGGATACCCATAAAGATAGAATGCTACTTCACTTTACTGATACAAGATATATGATGTTTGTTTAGAATTTACTGGTGCATGGACACCAATATGCGAGGTGTCATTTAAATTAACATTGCAAGAATATGAAATCATAGATTAAATATTATAGATGAAACTATCTGTTGATGAATTTCATTACATTTCAAATATGATCAAAAGAAAGGAAATAGAAGAGTAACTACATTTTGAATATGAAAAGTGAAACATATTGGTATACAGATTGAAAATGGTTAAAGCGATGCATCATAAATAGAACATGTATGAACTAAACAGAAGCAGTGTCTGAAATGAGAAATTTTATTGGACATATTGATACCTATGTGAGCAAATTTTCTTTTTATATATATAAGTTATAGGATTGATATCATAAATATCAAAGTATTTTGAATATGTAGATGTTATATGGGTAACAATTGGTTATGAACAATATAGATGCATATGCTGTAATATGTGTACGAGTGTTTACATTGCAGATTGTGTACCAGTGATTACTTCGCAGAACACAGGTTACCGAAACAATAGACGTGATGACAGAATCCCCAAAACGTTGAGACTCCATGTGATTCCATGATAGGGTGTTGACCCTGGTTCTACTGAGAGGGGTGGAGGTGTTGCCCACCGTTTATCCTCCAATACCTGGAGTCATGGGAGGACTGTGCGAGTCACGCTCCCCTAGACGTGTGATGATGACTGTCAGATGCCTACAAGCATGTCAGGTCGATGTAATCGACGCTGATATCCTTAAGGTCTATGAATGGATTAGTAAAACTGATGCCATGTCATATTCCTGTAGAGGATGGATAGGATGGGAGTGGAAGAGATTAGGAAGGATAGGATGATTTTAGAATAGTCTGCAGAGGTGGTTGAGATGTGAAGTAACAAATAAATTACAAAGAAAAAGAAAAATGCATACTCAAACAAAATTCAATCTTAAAATACAAACCTTCTCACTTGTGCCCCAATCTCTAGAAACATGATTATCGATATAAGTATATCAAGCCCTAATTTCGAGACGAAGTTTTTCCAAAGGGAGGAAGTATGTAACAACCCATTCCTAATTGATAAGTAAAATAACATTAGCGAGTATACGACATACGCATGTGATAGCTACATATGCCTATATCGCATACCCTGCACTAGCATTAAGGCTACCTAAGTGAGAATAACGAATTTAATATTACTATATATTTTATCTCGCCGTGATATAACGAAATCTCAACAGGCATGGGAGAGTGTTATTTAAGAAAACCAGATTATAATTTAGTTAAAAATTATATATATGGGTGAACTAATAAAGTAATAATATAATTAATTAAGGCAAATTAATTAAGATAAAAACAAACCTAATACAAATTAAATTCAAATTAAGACCTTACTTAAAGCCATCGCTTCTACGTATCTAGATAAGGATTCAAATTGGATATTTCATGCACTTAACCCAAAACCTTATCTCTAAGTTAAATATCTCATTAAATGAACATAATATCTCCTTAAATGCATACCCACCCTCATAAATGAGATAATATCTACGGGAGTTGAGGGCAGTGGAGAAAATCAATATAAGTGAAAAGGATGTGAAGGAAAGGGGGCGGTCTTTTGGAGAAAAATTCTGCATTCTGTCCACAGAAAGGATTGAAGGATACGAAGTGTTTGGAAGGGAGTCTCATCGTCCTTGGGATTCTGGGCACGGGGGCAAAAGAGTGATCTTCTGGATCTAGGATTGTTCCTAGATCGGCTGGGAGGATTATATTGTTTCGGTGAACTGTTCTATCTGCCCACAGCATCACAGGAGGAGTGCCTGAGGAGTGCCACAATTAAATCATCTGCTGTATTCCAGGTATTTCCCATGTATAGATTAGTTCCTTATGCAAAAACAGAAATTTCATTACTGGTCTGCATCAAATCGTATTACTGCTAACTTATATTGATATATGTCTAGATTCATTTATGATGAAAGGATGTCTTAAAATGTATTTATTAACAGGCCGATAAGTGTTGTGGCAATGATTCCCTGTTAATTGATTTAGCTAAGTCTTTCCCTCCGGCAAAAACTCTGAAATTCCCTGAAATTAAGTGTAAAATTTAAGAAATTAACAAATAAGGTCTCTACAGAGATCGTTTGTGTCACAAGTTGCATCTATCTTTGTTGTAGATCTTACATCAATCATATCATCAAGTAGATCTTTCGTTTGCCTTAAGTTTATCTAAAGAGCATCAATCAATTGTTCTTTTATTTCTATTTCCGTTCAAGTTCCTTTGCAACTACTAGCATGTTAGCCATTTGATCAATTATTGTTTGATTTTGCTTTAGTTTCCACTCAAGTACTTCGCTTTTATTGTGCAATTCATGCTTTCCCCCTTGTAATTATTTAATTTCCTGAGATGCATTTTGCAAACACTTTCCACCTTTACCCATTTTGGACTTAACACTTCCGCTTGTACTTGCTTGCTTGATTGTGATGTCACCTTAGGGTGTTAGGTACTATTGATAATGCACCCTAAAATCTTGACTTTTGATGACTCATTTGACTTTGGTTACAATGACTTGGATTTTGATAACGATGATTGATTCATTAGACTTGGCTAACCCCTTTATTCAATTTCAAGAAAGGTCTCTTTACACCAATTCTTATTGAACAAGCAAGTATAAATATTCATCCACCATTACACACAATTACAAAGTGCTTTAGACACCAAATGACTCGGGTGTCGGGTACTACCTATCATGCACCCTTCTACTCAAGTATTTTGATTTTATTTTGCAATTCATAGTTGCACCCTTGCAACTCTTTAATTTCCTAAGATGCATTTTACAGATGCTTTCCACCTTTACTCATTTTGGACATAACACTCTCGCTTGTACTCGCTTGATTTTCAGGCTTGCCTGAATATGATGTCACCTTAGGGTATCAAGTACTACCAATAATGAACCCTAAAATATTTGATGACTCACTTGACTTTCGTTACAATGACTTGGATTCTGATAACGATGATTGATTTATTGGACTTGGCTAACCCCCTTATTAAATTTCAAGACAAGTCTCTTTACACTAGATCCTCTTGAAAAGCAAGTAGAAATATCCATTCACCATTACACAATTACAAAGTGCTCTAGATACCAAATGAATCGAGTATCGGGTACTATCGATCACCGATCATGCACTCTTCTATAACATTTTTCTTATTCTTACAACACGAAAATGACAACTTCATCACTATGAGCTTTCGCTTGACTCCAATTTTAACTCTTGACTCGTTCCATCATAAAATGACCCTCAAATATATTTATATAATTATATGACTCTCTTAATTGACTTTGACTTGGGCTCTTTACATGAATAAATTCTCCAATAGTTTGAATATACAAAGACTTCAAACCCACTCACTCACCCTTTTATGACTTGCAAATAATAGTAAAATATTACAATGTGCTTTACATCATTTCTCCAATAACCCTATTAAATGCCTTCATTTCACCTTTGAACTTTGTTCGTTTATATTGTTACTCCACTTTATAGAGGTACCATAAATAAATGAATTAAAAACACAACTTCGACAATGCCACATCCGCAGCCACAAAGCATTTAAAAACATGAATCACCTCTTTATTCTCACCAATATTTTGAAGACTATTTTACCATGGCTCACTCTCTTCTTCGTAAATGTTTTTCTACTACATATATTGGCTTTGTTGGCTCAGCAACTACCTAGTCTTCTAACAAGTTCTTCGTTATTTAACAACGTTTCTTGGGCAACACTTTGCCTCTTCCACATCCATGGTCCCAACATAGCAATAATACCGTTGTTTGCAAGGTTTTTCAACAGTTGTGGCGAAAGACCTTTCCTATGTCCCTTTTTTGTTGGTGTGGTTCTCTATGAAGGCAATTATTGTACAATCTTTCAATTTCAATAAAGCCATTATCTCCAGTGGGATATTGGTGTCAGTGACAATGCTATCTCACTCTCATTCGTTCATTAGTAGCTTTTATATCTCTCATTCGTTGTATCAATCCCTAGCTAGATGTATCTACTTTATATAACTGGTAGTGGAAGTGATTCCCCTCTGTTGATTGTTTATAGTCATCAAGGGTTAGTGTTAGTGTATAGTGAGTGGTTTTAGTTAAAAAAAAAAAGCGTCCTAGCGGGCCCTTGACATAATTGAAGGAGTCACAATCTATCAACATTTTGAGGGAGACAGGGCACATACTGTAGAATTGAGATTATTTTTGTAAGTTGAATATGTTATTGTAATAGGGTTTTCCTTCATTCTAGGTTCAAAAGCACTCTAAGTGGGGGCTATGGGGCACTTTTATTTTGTGTGAAGGCAGCTAGTATGTGCAAGAATCAGCTGCTCCTTAATACAATCTTCATCTATTTTCTCAAAAATCTCCTTTGCATCAAGTTTTATTTGTAGGCCGTCATTTCTAAGCACATGGGGTGAAACCGAATAAAAAACAATGAAACTTGATTTTCCGAGAGAGGTATGACATTATAAAGTATGCATTATTGGCCACAGAGAGTTTATCTCTATGCCTCGAACACCTTGCATTGCAACATGTTGCTTCCTTCAAGTTGGTCTTTGCATAAATGACGATGAGCATGATAGAAACTATATGTGTGCTAGATCATTGCCTTCAAAGAAGGTTGCCACAAATACCCATCAGAAGAAAAACCTTTGATCACATCTCCTTATTTGTGTGTAGAATTCAATGATTTGCACTATTTCTCGTTGTTGTATTGCCTCCAGGGATTCTATGAGAAAAAACCTGGCATATATACTCCAAATCTGGATACAAGAGCTAGATCCAATTCGAGTTACACTGATATTCCAGAAAACAAACCTGATCACATCTAAAGAAGGTTTCTAGCTATCCAAGAATGCATCAACTCACCAAGCGCACATCAACAATACACAAATCCCGCCTTACTGCATCGATGATCATGACTTGCTCATTGCGCAGCAGCATCTTTCAGCGTCCTTCATTCATTTGACAAACGAAAAATACATTCCAATAATATTTAACACTCTCATGAATCACACCATTGGTTACACCTCTAATGGATTTGATAATGAACCTTGCATCACTTGGTCATGATAACATGTTAAGAATTGGTCATGAGCGAGACAAGCAAGCAAATTAGTAGAAAAGACTTAAAACCCTTATGTTATATTGGATTGATCTCAAAATCTGAATTTATAATACATCAATGATCATTCTAGATCTAGATCACACTGACATCTTATTAGTGGATCATGATGACACCTCATAAAGATAAGGTATACAATTCATGGTCTCAGAGTTTGTGATTATTTAGGGACACACAGTTTAACAGATCCCTGCAACAAGAATGAGGTAATGGAGTGTATTGTTTCATCACTCATTAATCACCCTCTCGGTCAATAATCATTTACCAAACACATCATTCCTCTTGTCCTCATTATAGCCACGAATGGATTCTTTAGCCTTATCCATTTTTGGAAACACTGAGAAGGGGGAGAGCTAGTATTTCACTTCTTTTAATTAATTTTGTACTTACAGAGCATTAAATATCATTAGCATCTGATCAACATAAGCACTTAACATTGGCTATAGAAACTAGAATGAATGAGAATCCTCTTGAAGAGGGAGCACTGATTACATCATGGTTAGACCATCTCCTGTAGGTTGTGTGTCGTGATACATTGTTGTATGGGAGATGTATTGATGATCTCCTGTAGGTTGTGTGTCGTGAGACATTGTTGTCTGGGAGATGTATTGATGATTCCTCCTGTAGGTTATGTGTCGTGAGACATTGTTGTCTGCAAGATGTATTGATGATTCCTTCTGTAGGTTATGTGTCGTGAGATATTGTTTCCCGGGAGATGTATTGATGATTCCTCCTATAGGTTGTGTCGTGAGACATTGTTGTCTGGGAGATGTATTGATGATTCCTCCTGTAGGTTGTATGGTGTGAGACATTGTTTTCTGAGAAATGTGTTAATGGTTCCTCCCTCAGGTTTTGTGCCATGAGACCTCGTTGTCGGGGAGATGCTTTGAGATGGATGCTATGTATATTTTCTTGTGATGAGTTTGAGAGAGAAAAACTTGTGGGTCGTGAGACCTGTGGATTGGTCGGGAAGATGGATCTTGAGAGACAATGAAAAACTACCTCCCTAGCTAATAAGAGGGAGTGTTGAAATATAATGTAGCTATGGTCTACATTTTTCATTACAAAAACATCAAGAAGAATTTAATTTTTGGTCTCCTCCAAGACGACTTAAATAGCCCCACAAGTATGTAGAGATCTTTACTTTTCTAAAGTAGATCTTGAGCTTGGGGTAAGTTTTTGGTTGAACGAACCTACTCTCAAGAGGATAAAGGTTGAAGAACCCATATCGATTTTCCTCAGGGCTTATCAAACGATTTTTTTTAAGAGGGAGTTTCTCTGCCATACCTTGCAAATACTATAAATTTTAAATTCTACCTGCTTATTTTATGCGCTTTTACGGATTCAATCTAGCTATTTAGAGCTTATTTAAAGGGTTTTCCCTCTCCAACTTGCCCAAGAGCAGAAGCGTCCTCATACTCTTGTGGCTAGCTTTTGTATTTTTATGTATATATTTCGCATTAATTTTTTTTATTTGTTTTCCTTTGCGTAAGATCTGATCCTCCTCTTTGTGGCTTACACATATACTTAGGGAAGCTTGAAAAAGGGGTTTCTGAAGAAGATTTGAAGGGACTTGTTGCACTCCTTTTGTCAAAGTTCCAAGGAAGCACATATGCCAGAATTTTTCAGAGGATCGAAGTCATCAACATTCAATTTTTGAGTCAAAATTAAAGTCCTAGAGAAATTAAATTCTCCAAGTGGAAACATTCCTGGGTATCAAAGAAATTAATTTTTGGAGGTCCTTCACCAAGGGAATATTCGAAATTTCAAGAAAAATTGGACCCTTGGGCCTTAGTGGTCAAGTCAAAGTCAAATTTTTGAGGAAATTAGCTCAAAATAATTATTTTTGAGCTAATAAAAAATGGGTTAAATGAGAAATTCGAAAATTCCTCAAAAATAAATATTTTCGACGACAGAGATTAAAATATCATCAAAGATTCATCAATGGTCGAGATTATTTTGACAGGGATCAAGCCAACTAGTCATTTCTACTTTGAGGATTTATATATTGAGAGTCATTTGTGTCTCAAGCCATCTGGTTTTGGCTAATATGACTCTGAAAAGCTAATGTAAACTACGATCCCGTTGGGAACGTTCGAATAATCATAATAAAGACTTTGCAGTGTAGTTAATGGTGTCTCTGATCTATTGATTCGTGGCATGTGTTGGATACGGGCATTCCTATATTGTGTTTTATAAATTTTATTAATCCTTATTTCATTGTAGGTGATAGGAACATTCTCTTGGTAAGTTGCTGGTTTATCTTAGGTGATCTGATTCACTGTGTGTTCTAATGGTTATCTTTGAGAAATATATAGTGTTTGCAAGTTCCTCGGCCCCTGGACTGAAGTTCACGAACTGTGGACATAGGTCAGCCACGTTTGGATCCTAAATATTTTTATGCTTTCTAACTAGCTAAGGTTGTGGATTTTGCATTTATCTTTCAAAATACATTTAGCCATTATCAAAGATTTATAAAATTTCTATTTCTCAGAACTTTTCTAATATTTTACACATGTATATTTTGTAAATATATTTGTATATAATAGAAATGTTGTAAATGATTTGAATTTCTAACCCTTGTATAGATCTGGCTCCTTTTGTACATATCTTGTATAAATCTAACGTGGTTTGTCCAAATCTAGGATTTAGTTGCTAGGATCTTGTACATAAAAAATTCGTTGCAGATGAAAACCCCATGGATCTGAAGAAAGGACGTGCTATTTCAAAAATCTGAAGTTTCTCACCCATTCAGCTAGGGTTTTGAGGGTTTCTACAATATTTTGGCCAACATTTCACCAAGGAGAAGGGTTGCAAGGGGTTTTGGCATGTATATGCCTTCCTTGAGCCCAGATTGTAATATTCCTAATTAGCAATTCCACTAATTAGAATATTAATTTTTGATATTCTACTAGCTATTACATTTGGACATTGAGGATGCGAGTTTGGGGGCCCACAATTAGACTTAGGAAACTATAGAGATCAAAACATTAGGCCAAGGCAAATATTGTCGTTGTAGTGGAGGATGTGAACCCAATGAGGAGCGACTGCATCCCACATGTGGTAGCACAGCTCATTGGTATGAGCCAGAGGCAGCGCAGTTTGAGGTGGGGCCCAAGGGAACGTTGGGCAAGCTTAGTTAAAAGGAAGCAAGTTTCTCATTTTGGATCATTCATTCAATCATCCATTTCGAATTTGTCTTTGACAGAGAGCACGCTTGTGTTGGGTGCCAAATCTGCAGTGTTGTTTAGCACACGAGATTTTCAGGCGACTATCTCAACCTGTGCCTCGAGAGACTTCGAGTGCCTACTCAGGAGAGGAGTCTTACACTTTTGGAGGAGCATTTCAACAGCAAGGACTTCATCCACAACGCAATCAGCTCTTCAACAGTGCAGTGGCATCTACAGCAGCACAGAGGTTGTGCAGTGAGTGAGGGAATCACTCCAGGGGCTAGGGGAGTGAGAGGAGATTTTGGGGGACACTTGGTGGGGAGGCTTAGAGCTTCCAAACAGGGGTTTTCCAGGAATTTTGGTGGCCTCCAGCAGCAGAATTTCCAGGAGGACCAAATTTCCCAGCAATTGGGTGAGCCAAGCCCAAGAGGGCCAATTTCCGAGGGAAAAACTAGGACAAACCTTTTATGGGTTTTTCTAGGTTTATTGAGGAGAGGCCAAGTTTAATTTGGCAAATTTTTCTGGGTAGAATTAAGAAGTCAAACAAGGATCCCAACTCAGCCAGCAACTAGAGGAGCTAGAGGAGAATTGGGCAAAAATTCTGAGGTCAATATTTCGCCAATCCCTTCACGGATTATTGTGGGTTTCTTGAGCAGAGTCCGTGGTTAAAATCCTGGAATACTTTTTAGTAGTGTAGCAGGCCCTAGCAGCATTTCATCCAGAGCAACAACAACATTTTTTTGCCAATAGCAGCGCAGAGCAGGAGTAACAACGTAGAGTAGGAGCAGCAGTGCAAAGCGAGAGTGACAGCGCAGAGCAGGAGTAGTAGCACAGAGCAGGAGTAACAGCACAGCGCTGGAGTAGCAACAGTATTTCGGGCAAATGACTAATCAAAGCAGCGCAGAGCTATAGCCATGAAGTGTACATTTCTAGGGGAGATATCAAGCTTGTTCCAAGGCTATCTTCAGCTTGCCTTGAGCAAGCCCAGGTGCCTCATTCCAGCACCTCTTTTGTACACATTTTACCGATATTAATAAAATGGCTCAACTCAATTTTATGGCTCAACTTGTGTTCTAATGGCGGGTTTATTTTTGTTGTCTGCGTAATATCTTTTAGCCTGTTATCACTGTTATTTTCCCATTTGGCATATTACACAGATCTACCACACCCACATGCCAGAATCTGAGAGCTCAGCTGAAAAGGGAAGACATATGGTAAATGTTGTGCAAAAATTAGTGTTTCTTGAGTTCTGGGATATATATCTTTGTATTTTGTAGGTGATCGAAATTGTCAGAGGATTGGACGTTTTTTTGAGGGGCCTTTCTCTCTTGCGGCTTCCTTTTTGGGCCTGATCCTTCCAGCGTAGCCCTATTCAGAGCCTTCTCTTGTGCCACAGCCCAAATCTGGGGCCTCCTACTCTCACCCGCAGACCTGTGGTGCCTTGGAAGCCCACTCGGCTGTCCTTCTCTCCCTTTCCTCTTTGCGGCCTCCTCTGACCCTCTACCTGGGAGCTGCAGCCTTGGACAAACCTATAAACCTTGCATCAGCCTTTCCTTTGTCTTCCGTGGTGTGCTACATAACCTAAGGGTTATCCCTCTCCCTTA
This sequence comes from Pinus albicaulis, assembly GCA_034641835.2. NCBI lineage: Eukaryota > Viridiplantae > Streptophyta > Pinopsida > Pinales > Pinaceae > Pinus > Pinus albicaulis. Next base: position 734,431,390 of record CM076575.1, read on the forward strand.
TCCTCCTCAGTCTACCTTCTCCCTTTTCGCTGTCCCATCCAAGCCTTCCCTTAGCCAGCATAGCCTCTATTGTCCTTTCTTCTAACCTTTCATTACTCTTCTCAAGCCCCTAGCTGTCACCTAAAGTCTTCATCTCTGTCATGTTTTAGTTTCCAGGTACTGACAGCTTGTTTGCAGCATTTGTTCTCGTTTTCCAAATACTGATGCCTGCAGGTAGGATCATCAATAGAAGGCCTTGGGCAAAGTGGTTTGTGTTCTAACTTTCTTCTTCCAACTTTTCTCCTTATTTACAACGTTGGAGCCTTTGTTTGCAGAGATATCAAGTTCATGACAGTGGTACAATATATATCTAGCAGTGATCAAAAAACTAATCTATAGTCAACATAGCACATTGGGAAGTCATTTATATCTGTTTGTGGTTCATATTTAGCATTTGTCATAGATTTTGAGGACTGATATATTGTTTTTCTGAGTTAAATAAGGTCTGGTATAAGCATTAAAAAGTCTGTAACGAACATAACAAATGGTATAAAAATAATTGGCAGATGTCCCACCTCATTAGGCATTCATTCCTTTGCATCTATCGCTCCTTGGGTGAGTGTTTTCTTGCTGACTGGACTGATTTTCTAGCTACTGTTAACATTGCTCTCTTCACTACCTCACAATGTCTGTTTGCCTTTGCATTTTGAGTGCTCTTATTCAATCAAGATGAAAAGGCAAGTTTAGGACTGTTTTGGAATATAAGTAGCTCACTGCTTTTTTCTTGCTCCTTTGGTATCATAAGTTACATAAAGGCTCTTGATAATTGGTTAATGTTCTATCATTAATTAGTCAAGTTGTCTTATGATTTCATATGAAGAATATTAAAATTTTGTATCTTGACTGATTCTTAAGTAACAAATCATCTGGACCAATTCTTGAAATCTGATATATTAAAGTCTGATAATGTGTCTATAGCAGTGGTGAAAATTTCATAACAGTGGCTAGCATCATTCACACTTAACAATTCATTGCATTTATAAGGCACTAAATGTTTATGGAAGATTGACGACTGTCATATTTCTTTTCTACAGCCTGATCTTGCTGAATAGTAGTATCACAAAATGCATTTATCTTTCAGACTCTAATAACTCATTGTGGAGGAAGTTTGTTTCAATGTTTGAGGGCTATTGCATCACCATTAATACCATTTGGATCTAACGTTGTATTTCCGCGTAAGCATCAAGGTTCATAATTTTTGTGGCTAATTCCCTAAAGCATTCATTGTATATTAACACCTAAATTCCAGCACTTCTCTTTTGGAATCTAGTTGTTCTATGATCTATCATAAGAACCTTGGTAAATTGTGCTCTCATTATTGTCATTTCTTGCTGCATCATTAGCCTCTGTATGTGGATAACAATTCTACATTGGCATTAAAATCCTAAATGCTCAAGCCCTTATTTCTCCAATTGAACATCTTATAAATGATTGGCATTTAAGTGATATTGACGTATCTTGAAGACTTTCTAATTAAGAGCATTAGTAATTTCATTGACTATCTTAATCATTGGCATTTGTCTTGGAAGTATTTAAATTGCCACTTGAAAATCAGAATTTTGAAAGCCAGTCACCTGCAAAACCACCAAGGAATCAGTCCCAAAAAAATCAGACAAGGGTTTATGGCAGATTAGGGCAGAAAATGACCAAGGAGGGGCAACGCTAGGCCAAGGCAGGCTAGCGTTGGGGGATAAAGAGGCTAGAAAGGCATATTAGGCACTGAAATGGCGAGATAAGGCCAAGAGGATGCAACGCTAGAGGAGTAGGAGCCTCAAGGGCTTGACATTGAGGCCTAGGAGGCCCTAAAGCTAGGACGTTGGCAGTTTAGGGGCCTAAAAGGCCACGGGAATCCCTCTAGGGCTGCCGTCTAACCTTCCAAAGGGAGGTCAAGGCAAAAAAAGGCCTCGGATAGCCATGAGAAGGGCTTAAATCCTCTATGTGGGGAGGAAGGGAGGTGGCCGAGCTCTCTAGACCTCACGGCCAGCCTCAGGGAGGCCTAAAGCTTGAAAGCAGGGGGTCTAAGTGCTGACACAGGGGCCTTAGATGTTGATGATAGCCTTGGAGAAGCTGGATCTGGTCCCGGGAGGGCCAAAAATTGAAACCCTTGCTTCAGAAAATTTTCTCTTCTTCGGATCTAAATTTTGCTGCAAAATCTTCAATGGGTAGCCCTGCAAAATTCTCTAGAGACTAGATCTTACCCTCAAGGGCCTAGATCTAGCTCGTCTTTGACTTGATCCCTTGAACCAACCTACAAAAATGAAAAATACAACACCCAAACTCCAAATATATACAAAATTCTAAAAACCCCAACCACTTAGAAAAAATAATCTACAATTTAAATTTACAAAATTATTTTACAAATAATACAAGGGTTTTAAATGAATTTTGAGAAATAAATTTTATAATATTTTTTCCTTTGATGAATGGCTAAAAATGCTTCAGAAAATCCATGCACACTATAACCTTAGCGAAGATTTAATCCACCATATAAAAACTTAGGATCCAAACAAAATGATCCTTGTCCACAGTTTCTGAACTTGGAGACCAGGGATTGAAGTACCTGCAATCACTATGTATTATCTCAAAATAATCATATATAAGCACAACATAGGAAGCTTGTAGTATGTACATACCACAAATCAACGAACAAGTATACCTCAAGTTGCACCCCAAAGCCTTGTATTATGGCAGAAAAAATAGTTCCCAATGCGACAATATTTTACACAAATGCTTCAACAGCAATATTCTAGCAAGAGATCAAGATGACTAGAGACTCAATTGACTCTCTAATTTATAGATAAATACTCCAAGTGGAAAAATAATGGCTAGTCTCTTTGATCCTTGTCAAAATGATCTTGATTGTTGATAAACACTTCAAGATCTTTTAATCTTGGCCCTTGATTTTTTATTTTTGAGGAATTTTCGAATTTGTCATTTAATTCCATTTTTATTAGCTCAAAATTAATTATTTTGAGTTAATTTCCTCAAAAATTTGACTTTGACTTAACCACCAAAGTCCAAGGGTCAAATTTTTCTTGAAAATATACAATATTCCCTTGGTGGAGAACCTTTAAAAATTGATTCCTTTAAGACCCACGAATTTTTCCACTTGGAGAATTAATTTTCCTCGGACAACTTAACTTGACTCTAATTAATTATTTTATGGCTTAGGATTTAAGTTTATTATGCCAGAAAAATTAATTAATTTACACATGAGGGGATTTAATATTTTTCCACCCTCTAATACATAAGATTTTACATTTACAACCCTCAAAGGGGGAATACACATTCGGCTTAGACCCTCAAGACACATAACCCATCTGCAACACAATATGATCTAGTAGACCAAGTGATTTGTAATAAAATAATTAAGTCAACTAGCTTAAATTATTCCCAAACTACTTTTACATTAGATTCGACTAAAACACTAGCACTCACCTAAGATTTCGACAATAAATTTCACCCTAGCTTTGGGGAATTAAGTTGGAGGGAAAAAACTCTTCTGATTAACCGTGTTTAGAAAAATAGAGAATCAGTGAGGTTAAAAAACCCCCTAGGATGAAATTCGTTGCCAAAATCATAGGCTTACCTAGGTTGTTACATATATTCAGGGTCTTACTAGGATTATTTACATCATATAACTTGCAGAATGGGGTTTACAAATGACATGGACTGTTGATAGGTGATTTGATCCTTGTTGAAAAATTTGGTACCTTTGCTTCCTTGGAACTTTATCAATTTGAGTGCAACATCTGGCTCCATATGGGGACACGTTGCAACGTGAGAACCTCAGAATCTTGCATCCAAGAAAACAGAAGTCTATCAAATAGATATCCATTCAACATCGAAATCATCATGCATATATAGAAAATGTCGCTGAAATAGAAAAATCTATTGTAATAAATTGAATATAAATGCCATAATATAAATGCGGAAAGTAAAACCATCGAAAGACATGAAAGAAAAGGGAATAAGGTTAGAGATACTATACAAAATGATTCCCTATGGCATCAGATGTCTTCAATGAGGAACAATCTCGGGCATCTGTCTGCTGATTAGTAAATCACTTGATTGTTTCTCAGATGTCCCTTGTTGAAACTTCATTCTTTTTGGCTGGTGTAACTGCTCGTCACTATGTTTTATATCTGCATCATACTGAAATCTTCCTCTTTTTCTGTTTGGCGAAAGGGATGGGTGGTAGAAAAAGTGACATATCTCTAATTCAAAATTAGGTGGATGCTCCTATGGCACAACCTGTTCACCATTTTCCAACTTCTTTGGAACTTCCATGTGGTACCTTCTTTCTATCTCTCTATATAATCTAACCATTCCACCTGCTGCTACGGGGATAGTGGCATAAGATAAATCCATCTAAATGTACCCACCTAAATCAGCAACAAATTTTCTGGGGAGAAGCATTCCCCACATCTGGCACATCAATAATTTTGTAAGGGTAATCGGCTAGGGCAACTTGTAAACCCTTAACTACACCAAGGACTTCAACCTTTCTAGAATCCATTGAACAAATGTTATGATATGGTCTATAAATTCTTAAGTTTTGCTCCATGACCTTCTTGGTCATAACATCCGTGGATGCACCATAATCTAGCATGCAATTGTGAAGTAATCTATCATTTATGTCCAAAGTAAGAAAGGACGGATGATGATCCTCATTAGTCATATAATTGTTGATATCTTTTAACTTAATCTCCTTGTCTTTAGAGTTATCAACATCACCTTGCTGAGCCATACCCAAATCCTTGAAGAAAGATGCTCTTTGAGATGGAATCTTTAAAAGTTCAAGCACCAGAACAGACATCTTAATGTTATTTATCCATGGGACCCAATCCACATTCAAACCGGATTTGTGTCTTTCAGCGGGATTTGTTTATTTTGACTTTGTCCTTTACCTTTCTTCTGATATGTATAACCCTTATTCTTTGCAAGTTCCAGAACTTGCTCCTGAGATGGTTTATCACCATACGCTTGAGTAATGGGGTCCTTTTCTTCATTGAAGGTATTTATTGTGAAGGCTGAAGAAATCATATTCGTACATCGACTTTCATTAGATACATCTTGACTTGTATTATTACTTTGTTGATTTATACCCTCTTCTAAGATCCTTCTACCAAAGGCACATGTACTTTCTTCATGCAAATTGTCACAAGGCCTGTGGAAAGGGATAGATTCATCAACCATGTTAGCAGACTCGAGTGGTGTAGAAGTCCTTTCATCATTTGAGAAATTCCTTCTTGGCCATTGGTTGTTGTTGTTAACCTTATTATTATTATTCGTGGGAGGCATAATCGGCATTTGGCTTCTTTCTATTCGTATTAACTAATTTTGCATGTCACTTATTTGTTTGGCATGCTCAATTTTCATCTCTTTAATCAATCAGGTAAACTTTTTTACTGTTTCTGTCTCTTCTTTAGTTTTGACTGAACCTCTTTCATAACCAGGGATCGCTGACTTTCCTTAAGCTTTTTTATCCTTTTCTAATTCTTTAGTTGTGTTTTGGGTAGCAGCTAGAGTGACAGGATGAGCACGCCTTATTTCATACTGAACTTCAATGTGATAAGCCTCAAGGTATGTTTCCAAGACTGTCTTGTCGGAAGGCTTATGATCCTGAGTCATATCTTTCAGTAACTTGTGGAACCTCTGGTTGAATTCTATCACTGTCTCATTTTCCTTTTTCTTAATGGTGTTAAATTCCTTTACCAAGTATTTCCCCTCCTTCTTATCCCCATATTTGTCTTTGAATGCATCGAGGGTTCTCAGGGATTCAAAGACATTATCACCCTTGTCGTGGAACCAGTGAAGCACAGTACCTTCCAATGATAAAACGAATAATTTCATCTTGACATCTTCATGGTTGTAGTCCGTAGAATAAGCATATCTCTAGAGGAAAATGGTAAACTTCTTTATATGCTCTTGGGCATTGATAACATTATTTCCCTCGAAGATTGGCAATCTGTTCATAGTTGACCCATTTGGCAGATCATGCGGATATCCCTGGATGTTGATGAAGTTGCAAGGCTCGTAGAAGTCGCCCATGATGTCTTGATTCGGAGGATTTGTGAAAAGTAAATGGAGATCAAGGAGAGCTTCATGTCCGAGAAAATTTAAACGATCTCTAGAATGTAATTTGTTTAACCGAGCTCTCAGAACCTTTTCAGGATCGAGAGTGAGGTTAACCAGGCTACCAGGATTCCTTCTAGAGTACATTTTAGTAAATAGATGAATAAGTGGAGTCGCCAACCAAACACAAAACCAATCTAAATCTCCAGGTGATAATGGTGAGAATGAACAAGATGAGAGGATTAGTGAGAGAACGAGGCATAAGGTGATGAGAGGATGAAGAATGGTGAAAGAAAAGGTGCCAAATGTCGTCAATGCCAAAGATCAATAAAATGGTCCCCGGCAATGCCGCCAAAAAATGTTGTGTCGCTTGACGAGCTAATGAATGGCAAAAAAGGATTATAAGATTATCAAGATTGTCGTAAACCCCGGCAACAAGCAAACTCATCCCCAGCAACGGCGCCAAAAAATGTTGCCACCCAAATTGTACAGGCACTGTGACAACCGCTCAGGACGAGGGTTGTCACTATGATCCCCGCCCACTCCGTTCTAGTTGACTTCCAACAACAAGCTATGGGGGGTTAGTCCCTATGGAATGAGGTGAAGGAAAGGAATTTGGGAAACAACTTACTTGGGGGACATGGATGAGTGGCTTGACCACTTGGTTGAATTTGGGCAAGATATTGATTAGATTATATTTTCAAGTATGAGACCAATATCTTTGCTTATGATAAATTGTAACCAAGTGACCAGATGGACACTCGTTGCTTGAATGATTGACTAACCTATATGATGTGCAAGTCCTAGGACCTATGTGAGATGCAGTAATCTTGGTTAATTTTAGTTATATGCCTAATCCAAGTAGAACCTTTTCCCTAATTGTTTTGAGAAACAATCCTCAAAGTAAGTTGTGAAATGGAAGCCAACGAGAAGCAGGCAATGGCCTGATTAACGATACCTCGCCTTGTGTTCCAGTCACCCAGTGCCTCCGACACTGCAGAGATTGTGGCTCTCACGACTCCAAGGTCACTGTGTTAACCACTAGGAAGAGTTGAATCTCTCAAGCTAGTTTGAAAGGGGTTTCCCCAAGAGTCTATCAACCTAGCTTATGCTAAGAGGTAAATTATTAATCCAGGCTAGATCCTAGTATGCTTGTGCAAGAGATTATGAGCGAAATTATCTTGAGTTAAGATTTTTTATGTTACTTAAGTACTTATTGTGAATCATCTTATGTCAAGAGTACTTAACAATGATGAGATGACAATCTTAAACAAGATAAATTTCTTAGAGACACAAGTGCAAGATTCAACAAAATCCCACAAGATGTTTAACTAATTAGATCAACTTATCCACTTATCAATTAAGATCTCAATCATAATTACCAAAGATGTAAAACAAGATCACACGTGATCTTATTACTCAATGCCAGAGAGATATTAAACTAGACTCACAAGATGCCAATATTCCCAAAAGACTTATCACTAGATTGACTTATAATCGAAGTGTTTTTATTGAGTGAGCTTATTAGATGTGAAGTATGAATTCTTATAGCACATAAACTCGCAAGAGACACAATTTTAGCCACTTTCCCAATACAAATGTTAGGAACAAGTAACAACAAAATATAGGACTATGAAGACACTGAGGGACTTTATGTTCCAATAATCCTTTTGTGAGCAACAAGTGACTATAATGACGGCAGTAAGCAAATTATGACAGCAGTAAGCAAATATTAATTCAACAATGCTTATGCTTGACCAATGTGACAAAAGTTAGCCCAACTACCAAAATAACTTGACAAACTTGAAAAATCAGATGTGCTAGCCCCTTTAAGATGTATTTTCAGAGATATTCCAGATCTGATATATTCATTACCGCAGTAAATAAATGACAGATCAGCAAGCTAGCAATCCTAAAGACACTACCCAAAAATAGAAAAAATCACTGAAACTGAAAATTTTTAGTTTCTGACCCTATTTAAGTGTATGATTCAGAAATTTCAGATCTGAAATTTTCAGATATGCAATAAATTCCACAAAGCATAAAAATAGATCTGGGCTGGCTAGATCTAAGGTGCCCAAGTGAGTAAAATTTAGGAAAATCAATATTTAGCAATTTTAAACAAATTTGACCATTTAGCATGTGATTTTAGGGCCTAATTCTTACTGATTTGACTGTTGTAATAAAACACAGATAAAACTAGGGTTTAGAGGTCAAACCCTAGGCTCAAGGCATTGTAGATGCACTTGACCAAGTGGCCCAAAAATTTTGGATGAATATGCCACTTGAAAATCAGAATTTTGAAATCCAAACACCTGCAAAACCACCAAGGAATCAGTCCCAAAAAAATCAAAGAAGGGTTTATGCAGATTAGGGCAGAAAATTACCAAGGAGGGGCAACGCTAGGCCAAGGGAGGCCAACATCGGGAGATAAAGAGGCTAGGAAGCCACATCAGGGGTTGAAATGGCAAGAGAAGGCCAAGAGGGTGCAACGCTGGAGGAGGACGAGCCTCAAGGGCTTGACATCGAGGCTTAGGAGGCCCTAAAGGCAGGATGTTGGGGGTTTAGGGGCCTAAAAGGCCACAGTAAGCACTCTAGGGCTGCCATCTAGCCTTCCAGAGGGAGGTTGAGGCCAAAAAAGGCCACAACTAGCCCTGAGAAGGGCTTAAATCCTCTACGCGGGGAGGAAGGGAGGAGGTTGAGGCCTGTAGGCCTCACGGCCAACCTCATGGAGGCCTAAAGTGTTGATGCAAGGGGTCATAGGGCTGACATAGGGGATTTAGAGGCTGACGTTGGCCTTGGAGATGTCGGATCCAATCCTTGGAGGGCCAAAAATGAAACCCTTGCTTCAGAAAATTCTCTTCTTCGGATTTCAATTTTTCCGCAAAATCTTCAGTGTGTAGCCCTGCAAAATTCTCTAGAGACTAGATCTTACCCTCAAGGGCCTATATCTAGCTCTTCTTTGACTTGATCCCTTGATCCAACCTGCAAAAATGAAAAATACAACATCCAAACCCCAAATATATACAAAATTCTAAAAACCCCAACCCAACTTAGAAAAAATAATCTACAATTTAAATTTACAAAATTATTTTACAAGTTATACAAGGGTTTTAAATGAATTTTGAGAAATACTTTTTATAATATGTTTTCCTTTGATGAATGGCTAAAAATGCTTCAAAAAATCAATGCACACTATAGCCTTAGTGAAGATTTAATCCACCATATATAAACTTAAGATCCAAGCAAAATTATCCTTGTCCACAGTTTTTGAACTTGGAGACCAAGGACTGAAGTACCTGCAATCACTATGTATTATCTCAAAATAATCATATATAAGCACAACATAGGAAGCTCGTAGTCAATACATACCACAAATCAACAAACAAGTACACCTTGAGTTGCACCCCAAAGTCTTTTATTATGACAGAGAAAATAGTTCCCAATGGGACAATAGTTTACACAAATGCTTCAGTAGCAATATTCTAGCCAGAGATCAAGATGACTAGAGACTCAACTGACTCTCTAATTTATAGATAAATCCTCCAAGTGGAAAATAATGGCTAGTTTATTTGATCCTTGTCAAAATAATCTTGGTCATTGATAAACACTTCAAGATCTTTCAATATTGGCCCTTAATTTTTTTATTTTTGAGAAACTTTTGAATTTATCATTTAATTCCATTTTTATTAGCTAATTATTTTGAGCTAATTTTTTCAAAAATTTGACTTTGACTTAACCACCATGGTCCAAGGGTCCAAATGTTGTTGAAATATACATTGTACAATGTTCCCTTGGTGGAGGACCTTCAAAAATTGATTCCTTTAAGACCCACGAATTTTTCCACTTGGAGAATTAATTTTCCAAAGACAACTTAACTTGACTCTAATTAATTAATTTTTTGGCTTAGGATTTAATTTTATTTGCCAAAATATTCAGTTAATTCACACATGAGGGGATTTAATATTTTTTCACCCTCTAATACATAACATTTTACATTTACAACCCTCAAAGGGGGAATACAAAATCGGCTTAAACCCTAAAGACACACAACCCATCTGCGACACAATATGATCTAGTAGACCAAGTGATTTGTATTAAAATAATTAATCCAACTAGCTTAAATTATTCCCAATCCACTTTTACATTAGACTCGACTAAATTATTAGGACTCACCTAAGATTTCGACAATAAATTTCACCCTAGCTTTGGGGGATTAAGCTGGAGGGAAAAAACACTTTTGATTAGCCATGTTTAGAAACACAGATAATCAATAAGGTTAAAAAAAACCCTAGGATGAAATTCACCGTCAAAATCATAGGCTTACCTAGGTTGTTACATATATTCAAGGTTTTACTAGGATCATTTACATAATATAACTTGCAGAATGGGGTTTACAAATGATATGGACTGTTGATATGTGATTCAATCCTTGTTGAAAAATTAGGTACCTCTACTTCCTTGGAACTTTAATAGTTTGAGTGCAACAATGTTGTTTGTCCATTCTTTGTTAGATGATGCTAGAGATTGGTTTTGCAAGTTCCCTGATGACTCTTTTGATTCTTTAAAAGACATCATTGATGCTTTCAGAGATAAATATAAATGTCAAAAGGGCTCACCTTGTGCCTCTAGTGTTGAGCGAAAAGATGAAAGTGGACATGTGAAGGACCCAAATATCATAGAAAGTTATCAAGAGAATAAGTTGCAGGATGATAATGATCAAGAAGTGCCATATTATAGACTTTGTGACCACTTTCATGATGAATCCACATGTGCCTTTGCGATCAGAATCTGAGATAGCGGAAAGGCAAGAACAAGTGATCAAGGGGATCTTATCGAGGAATTAACTCAAAGGCCTAGTGAAGTGCCCTACTTCGGAAATCTAAACAGAATACTCAAAATTAGAAAAAAAAAACAAGCCCTATTTTGGATTTTTAACCAGACATGAAATTTTACATCTTAAGTCTATGAATTAACCACACAATCTAAATTTTAACAAATCATTAGCAAGTACTTACCTGAAGCTTTCATTTGGAGATCTTCCGAATCAGTTGTCGCTCTCGTTCCTGCTACCAAACCGACCGTCTCCTCCTAGCTTATCTGGGATCAACCTGTCTAGTTCCCAGATCCAGAAGACTCGTCTTTTGGCCCACGTGCACAAAAATCCAAGAACAATCAAGCTCAATCTTTCTCTCTATATGTGGCTATGTTTGGAATTTATCCTCTGTCTCCATAATCCTCCAAAAGAAAACCCTTCTTCCTTCACTTCATTACCCCAGGCCAAATTCCTCACCCTCTGTTTTTCTCCTTCCCCCCTAAATAATCTCTTCCCCCCTTTCTCTTTCGGTGACTACCCTCTTTTTAAAATAATATTCCCCAACCATTAATCGACCGCCTCAAAAAATATCCCAAAACTATTAAAATATTTTCATAGTTATTACACCTTACAACCAGCGAATCGATGTTGATGTATTAAAAGTGTAATAATGACAATTTGTCCAGCGAGTTTAAAAATGGATGAGACAAATATATTTCAATGTTACCTTGAAATCTTATTATATTTAGTGGGATGTTCGGTTGTTTGTTTTAATATTATGTTAAACAAATAAATTTTTTATTAGCTTTTGGTTAATTATATGATTATTTCAAACAAATAATTTATAAACATTAATGCCATGGTTTATTAATAAGAATAATTAAGTAGCAAAATAACAAGTATTAATTCTATTCAATAACTATAATAATAATGAGATATTTACTATTTTTTGGAGTGTTATGATGTAATGACCATCTCAAATTACGGATAGAACATGATTATTAGCATGCATATGAGACATGCATATGATAGCTACATATGCATACACCGCATGTACTGTACTAGCATACGTACTAACTAATTATGAATAATGTCCAAGTATAGGGTAATGAATCAATTATGGAAGTACTAAGTAAATAAAGGAGATCCCACGGGACTAAGATCCAAAGGTAACACCCAAAAGAGATCAAGGGTACAAGATCACAAACTAAGCCCACTCTTTCTACCAAATCCCCCCTCAATCCATACCAATAAGTATCCATGATAAGTAAACCCAATACTCAATTACCAAATGACAAGACATGCCTTTAGATTCGAGAGGCCCACCTTCAAACGTATGATCAATACAGGTGGGTGAGGGACCACATGGCTGGCTCAGGTGGCAGAGAAATGGCACAATGAGCTAGTAGGAGGTTGCAAGGGGTTGTTGGCTACCGGCTGAGGTCCATCATGGAGAAAAATTTCTCCTGGGGATATCACCCACGAAGTGGTGGGTAACATTTAGCTCCAACTAGGACGTGATCTCTCAGAGAAGTGGATGAGGCTACTCGAACGGGAGGTCACAAGAACTCCAACAATTTTTTGGTCACGGTAGACCTGTCATCTGCACATGTTAAAGATCATAGCCATGGGGAAGCATGTTTTTCACAGTCTCTAATGATCACCCATGCTTAATGTTAGCCCATAAAACTGACAAGAAATAAAACATGCACATTTAATCTAGATGCAATCTAATCTATCATGAGAAATATCACATGCAGTTAGTTCTAATGCAAAAATCATCATGCAATGCATCCTACCCTAACATGCATATCATACGAGTCAAGTGCCTTCAAGAAAGTACTCCTTCAGGAGTTTTCCGTTTACAGGAAGGGGAACAACTCACCTTCTTTGGTTTCCAAGTGATATGAATTTATCCCTGTTGTGTCGACTACCTAGAATGGTCCTATCCATAGATTATCCCATTTTTTATGCATGCTCCGCTTCTCCCTTCTTGTGTGTGTTTGTCAAATGTGGTTTTCATCTTGTCATGACCACGGGCAATTTGGTCAAGGCATTTCCTCTTGTTTTCATCACTTTCAATGATTTGATCAATACGGGATTGTATAGCATCCTGTTGTTCGAGGAAGGCTTTCAAGCACTCAAGGATAGGTAATTGAAGCTGCATAGGTAGCTTAGCCTCAGACCCATACACCAATTGAAAGGGGTTGAACCTAGTGGAAGCTTTTACAGTGGTTCGGTCAGCCCATTGGGCATATTTGATTTTTCTATCCCAATCCCTCTTGTGTTCACCTATAGTTCTCTTGATAATCCTAATGAGGTTCTTGTTGCTAGATTCAGCTTGGTCGTTACCCTGGGAGTAGTAATTAGAGGAGTGAAACAATATTATACCATATTTGTCACAAAGGGATGTGAGAGCCATAGAGTCAAAAGCTTTAGCATTGTCAGTCACAATCTTAGCAGAAACCCTAACCTGGTAATGATTTTGTCCTCAAGGAAATTCATAACCACCTAATTAGTCGTTGTTTTGGTTGGTATGCCTTCTACCCATTTGGTGAAATAGTTAGTTGCCGTGAGGATCCATTTATGGCCATGACTTGAATTTTCTTTGAACCCACCGATGAAATCCAGGCCCCATTGCTGAAATGGGGCATCCACCAACACATTTTCCAAGGGCATGGCATCCAAATGCTTCTTTCCAACAAAGAATTGGCAAGGCTAGCATTGTTTTACAAAGTTCAAGGTATCAGCAAAGATGGTGGGCCAAAAGTAACCTGCCCTAAAAATTTTATGAGTGGTGTCTCGGGCAAGCATAATTTCCCCTGCAAAACCCAACATGAAACTCTTTTAGTAACTTCTCAGATTCTTCCTTATTGACACACCTAAGGATCACCCCATCAAGGCTCATCCACCCGAGTCCATCTTGGGTTAAAAAGAACTTGGAATTTAGTTTAGGGATCTTCTCTTGTGGCCGATTAGGTGAGGAAGGGCGGATATGTTGTGCAGGCAATAGATTATGTCCTTGTACCATTCATCCTCCTCAAGTTCGACAGTGGTGGCACAAAGTTGCTCCTTCTCTCCCTCTCTAATGGCCTCGCTATTGCCTTCGGCCATCATTTCATCCAAGCCTTGCCCTCGGATAATTTTCTTTGAACAAATGTCAAGGACAAGGTCATATTCCTCGATTTTGGACACCCATTTTCCCCTGGATCCAAGACAGTCAGATTGGGAGAACGCATCTTTGACAATAGGGTATGGGACATATGCATATATCTTGTTGTATCCAACATAGGTCCTAAAATGCTTGACAGATTTGACAAGGGCATATGCTTGTTTTTTAGTGATGGTATATCTCGTTTCAGCATCATGGAGTTGTTTGCTCATAAGAGCTAAAGGTCTTTTGTCTCCATCATTATCTGTTTGCATAAGTATCCCAGCAATAGATGATAAACTCCTTAGCATAATCAAGGCTAGCTAGGACGGGAGCAGAGGCAATCCTCTTTTTTATTTCTTCAAAGGCTTCATCCTTTGTAGGATCCCATGTGTATGGGGTGTTTTTCTTCAAGAGGTTGCTAATCAGTTTGATAAATTCAGCAAAGTTTGGTATGAATCTCTTCACAAAATTGATTTTGCCAAAGAATGACCTTAAGGAATCTTGATTTTTGGGATAGGGAATATTTCTAATAGCTTGGATTCTCTCAGGGTCAATGCTACTCCCATCTTTGGAGACAACTTGTCTGATCAATTTACCTTTGTCCACACCAAAGATTGATTTTTTAAGGTTTAGAGAAATGTTGTATTGTCTACATTTCTCAAGTACCTTCCTCAAATGTTTGCAATGGTCTTTTCTCTCCTTAGAGGCCATGGTCAAATCATCTTGATAGATCTCCATGATCTTTCCGATGAGGTCCTTAAAGGCAAAATCCATGGCCCTCTAAAAGGTGGACCCAACGTTAAGAAGGCCAAAGGGCATTCTAAGGTACATGTATGTTCCCCATGGTGTAGTAAAAGCAGTTTTCAAACAATCTTCCTCTTTGACGGTGACTTGGTTGTATCCAAAGAAGCCATCCAAGAATGATAACATTTGGGACCCAGTTATTCTTTGCAACAGGTTTTCCATGTTGGGGAGAGGGTAATTGTCTTTTAAGCATCCACGATTAAGGTCTCTAAAGTCGATGCACATCCTGATATTACCAGTATTTTTGCGAGTGATCACAGGGCTGGAGATCCATGATGAATGTCGAATGGGAGCAATGATCCCTGTGTCAACCACCTTTTGGAGCTCTTCCTTTACAAGGGGAGCGAGTTTCAGATTCATTTGTCTTAGTTTTTGCCTAACAGGCTTCACTCCTTCCTTGAGAGGAATGGTGTGTTGGATAATCTCAAGGCTATATGCTTTTAAATCATCATATGACCAGGCAAAAACGTCCTTAAATTCTCTCAATAGATTTTCAAGCTCATCCCTTTCTTCTTTAGAGAGGTTCTTTCCAATCTTGATGATTTCAGAGAGGTCACAGATCCTAGCTTTAGGTCAAGCGTGTCAGGGTTTTCTTGGTTATCATTGTTGGTAATGCTGGCATCATCTATGTCGAAGTGTTGTTCATTGATGACATCCTTCTCTCATGAGCAGGAGCTCTCATGGTCTTGCATGAAGTTATTTATGTCTTGATCATTCTAAAAAATGGGCCAGTGTTCTTCATAGTCAGGGATGGAAGGCCTATAGATTGTATCAATGATGCATCTGCCTTTTCTCGCAACATAGTGAGGGACAATGGTGGAAGTGGAAGCAGTGACAGCGAAGGCATTAGCCATGTTGTTCAAGGATCGGTTAACAGTGACCTTGCAGTCATCAAAGCCACAGTCTCTGCAGCGCCGGAGGCACTAGGTGGTTGGAACACAGGGGAGGTATCGTTAATCAGGCCACAGCTTGCTTCCTGTTGGCTTCCATCCCACAACCTACTCTGAAGATTGTTTCTCAAAAGAGATAAGGGAGAGGTTCAACCTAGACTAGGCATTTAATTTAAAATAAACAAGATCCTTACATTTCACCTAGATTTTAGGACTTGCATAGCATATAGGTTAGTCCATCATATAAGCGACAATTGTCCATCTGGTTACATCGGTCTAATTTTTGATAAGCAAGAAGTTTTGACTCCATCAGACACTGCTCTCAACATTAAATTTAATCGAATCATTAATCTTGCCTAAATTTTACCAAGTAGCTAGGCCACTCAACTATGTCTCCCAGACAAGTTGGTTCCCAACTTGTTTTCCATCACTGCATTTCCATAGGTACTACCCCCCATAGCTTGTGGTTGGGAGATATCTAGAATGGAGTGGGTAAGGATCAGAGTGACAACCCCCGCCCTGAGCACTTGTCACAATGCCTGTACAATCTGAGTGACAACACGCATCAAATATCTAACCCTTGGATTTTTTCGTAGAGGAAATTGATATTTTTGAAGGGTTTCTCCATCAAATTTTTCACAACGAATTAGCCATTTGCAGGCTAATCTTCTGAGACTATACTTTGGAGAAAGTCGCAGGCTTTGGAGGTTCTTTCTCTCCTAGATGAGGGCTCAAGGAAGGCCATATACAATTCTCAAATCTGACCCTTTTTTGACTTGGAGGATTATCGAATTCCTTTAAGGGTTTAAGGCTTAAAAAATTTGCAAGTTGATCATAAAATTTAATTTTAAAAAAAAATGGACCTATTTCCTTGCAAGTTCGTGAGCATTTTAGACCTCCTCTTCATCTTGGTCATGAGCTTTCAAAGGTCATTCTTCTCTTTGTCCTAGCTAACTCTACCTCCGAAAGTGACTCGCTAGGCCTTCTCGAAATTTTCCCAGCCCCTAGCACTAAGTCACCCTGCTCCTCAATTGAATCAAAACACCTCCTTGAGGATTCTACGTTGACCCTTTGCAGCCTCTAAGTGGAATAACTCAGCCTCTCTGTTGATGACTCTCCGGAACTGGAAAACCACTGGAAATAATTGTTGCTACTCCCTTAACCCCTCTTTCTTCTTCCTTCCTTATGGCTCGAACTCTTCTTCCCATCTTAATTTTGTAGTTGGATAGCTCGATTTTTCAAGGAACTTGCTCTCCTCTGATGTGTCTCTGGTGTGTCTATCTCCATTCCCATCGACCTGCTCTTATAATCTCTCGTTGGTGAATCAACGGCCATGATTAGATCTCCATCAATGGCTAAGATCATCTCAAACTCAATATGTGTGAGTTTCTAGAGCATTTTCACTTTTCTTTAATTAATTCCTATTAATTAACTAGTTTTCCTAAGTTAGACTTAAGAAATTTTTAAATGATGGTTAAGTAATTTAATTGAGGTGTTTCGCAAACTTATCTCACAAAACCTTTTCTAGGTTTTGAAGATCCATTGTTCTTAGCCCCTCTGACACAAATCAAGACTAAAGCACCTGTCTGATGCTACAAAAACTAACACCTAGGCCTTTAGGGGTTTGAAACTATTTATTTGGAGGAGTTTCTTTAGTCACGTTTAAAAATGACCCATTGTTATTTTCCTTGCTATTTCACTGTAACTTGAGGAGTGAATTTTCCAATCATTGTAAGGATATATCACTCGTAGCCCTCCTCAAGGTTTCAAGAGCCCTTCTCACTGTATAAAGGGTCACTCTTCGTAATAATATAAAATATCTTATTGCCTAAGGGAGCTTGGGATTTTCCCATGGTATCCCTCCTCCTTATTTAAAAGGGAGTATCTCTCATGTTCGTTGTTTAGCTTTCTTTTTTCATTAGTCTTAGATCTGATTACTAACCATTTTTCTTACTCTCATTTGATTACTTGGAGTTTCATTGTCATCATAGCTTAGATCTAATCTCTTGAGTTGCATCTCTTCTTTGTCATCTTCCAATTGCTCTTGTCATCATATCAGTTACTTGATCTACTGGCTCATTTATTTAAAGTAGTCTTTCTATCTTCTTGTTAGCAATCTCATCTGCCATCATTTACTTGTGCTTTTGTCATATACTTCTCACTTGCTTCAATTGTCATAACATAATATAAGTGAAGAACATCTTAAGAAGCATCTTGCATCTCACACAGATTAGTCCGGCATTCATTCATCTAACATTGTCATTTTTGCATTTCAATTGGTTACTATAATTGGAATTGTGGGCTCATTATTTACTTGCAAGTTTTACTTTATTTCAAGATTATTATCTCTTGAAGATCATATTTAAGCATCGTTACTTGCAAGTTTATCTCAAATCTTATTGCTCATTTTTCTAGTTGATTTAATCTCTTGATCTCTTGTACTAACCTTGTCTTACAGCATTGCTATCTTGTAACTTGAAATATCATTTCCTTATTTGCAAGTATTATAATTTATCCTTGAGCATTGTTATAAGGCACTGGTCTATCATCTTATATATCTTTTTAAGTGTCGTACTAATCTAATTGAATTTATCTTCAACATTCACATTGCTCAATAATAATCTTACTTGCTAACTAATCCTAATTCAAGATATCTAGAGAGGTAATTGCCTTACCCTTGGTCTCTTAGACTTGTTGTCTCCAACAAGTTTTCCATTAGTTTCATCCATAAGGACTACCCCCATAGCTTGCCTAAGTGAAAGTTTAAACGGAGTGAGTAGGGAATAGGTGACAACCCCTACTCTAAGTGTTGCGCCATAAAGACTATACCTTGTCGGGTTGGAAACTTTTCCCACATCTAGTTGTATATAGAAATTAATGTGTAAATTCTAAACTGCTCATGAAATTTACTAAATAACAACACTAGAAGCTACTCTACTGATCTGTGGAAGCAAATTCACGATCAAGAACAAAAATCATTATCATGCAAAAGGAAACATCACACATGCATAGAGATTTATCTAGGAGAAAGCAACTGCTCAAAACCCCTTACTATTTGTATTGCATTAATCAAAGAATCTGGATGAATACCATATGCTTTTTCAAGCTTGAGCACAACCTGCACCTGTATCTTCTATCCTCTGCCTAACTGACTGAACCGGGCCAATACTTAGCCAATTTTTCAAGCCTCCAAGCTTCTACTTCCTCGCATTGTTCCTTGAGGAATTAGGCCCCTATTAAATAGGAAATCCCCTCATCTAGATTGGGCAATTCCTTTAGGTCCTTCCTTTGACTGCATGAACCATCTCTACACATAGGAATATCTACAATTGATAGTACATTGCCTTGAAATCTCCATCTAAATTGGATAACTTGAATTCTCTGCATGCATGAGCTAATTTAGGCTGATTGATTAGTTATCTGGATGATCACTGAGTGTGATTGAAATTACATTGCACAACTTGACCTTCCACTAGTTTCTCCAACAGTTGGAACTAGTTTAACTGACCATAACTCAATTTAATTGAATTAAAGTGCCACAACTTAAATTAACTCAACCTAGGCTCCTAAATTTAGGAACCCAGTACACACAACTGAACTTCATGCCCCTAACTCAAATTAACTGAGCTAGGCTCATATCTTTTAGGAATCAACTCAAGTAAATTGAACTTGAACTAATTAACTCGAATTCAGTGTTCTTAACTGAGTGACAAGAGCCATGCCACCTCAGTTAACTCCTCCAAGTTGTCTGTTGATGTGGAATTTCAAATTTCCTCAATTTTAATTACGGCAGAATCAAAATTGAGACTTCCTTGCAGTATTTCCAAAAGTGTACATCTTAGGCGACAACAGGATAGAGGGTGCCAAAAGAGTTCACCTCAATTTGGGCTCCATGATGATTTTTTGGATGAGCAGAAAGCAAATATTTGTTGCACTCAACATTACAAAGGATGACTATATTGCATCTTGGTTGGCAAGTTGAGAAGCAATATGGCTTCAGAGGCTACTTGTAGGATTGTCTTAATCAAGTGAAAATATCAATCATAATGACAGGTCAAAGCACATTGAGATCTAGTACTGGGACATGGTACAAAAGGAAATAGCATAGCTCCAATATTATTCTTTTAATCTCTTGATCTCTTATACTAACCTTGTCCTGCAGCATTGCTATCTTGTAACTTGAAATATCATTTCCTTATTTGCAAGTATTATAATTTATCCTTGAGCAATATTATAAGGCACTGGTATATCATCGTATATATCTTTTTAAGTGTCATACTGATCTAATTGAATCTATCTTCAACATTCACATTGCTCAATAATAATCTTACTTGTTAACTTAATTCAAGATATCTAGAGAGGTAATTTCATTACCCTTGGTCTCTTAGACTTGTTGTCTCCAACAACCTTTCCATTAGTTTCATCCTTAAGGACTACCCCCCATAGCTTGCCTAAGTGAAAGCTTAAACAAAGTGAGTAGGGAATAGGTGACAGCCCCTACTCTAAGTGTTGCACCATAAAGACTTGAGGAGTTGGAAACTTTTCCCACATCTAGGTGTACATCTTAAGCGACAACAAAGCAGAGAGTGCGGAAAGAGTTCACCCCAATTTGGGCTCCATGATGATTTCTTGGATGAGCTAGAAGCACATATTTGTCGCACTCAAGTGCAAGTGACAATCATAATGACAAGTCAAAGCATAGTGAGATCTAGTACCGAGACATGGTACATAAGGAAGCAGCATGGCTCCAGTATTATTCTACAATCAATTAGACTGTTGACAAAGCCTTTGTCCCAGGATGAAATCTGTATACTTCAAGGACAAGCTTGAAGTGATTGAGTATGTCTTTCTGAACAAGAGGAAGTGATGAAATTGTGGCATCATGGACAGACATTCTCCCTATGTCAAGTATGACCAGATTAGGAAGAATGGTCCAACAATGGATAGACATTCTCCCTGTGTCAAGAATGACCAGATTACGAAGAATGGTCCAACAATGAATAGACATTCTTAGGCGATAGAGCTAGCCGCAGAGGAGTATTTCAGCCAAAGTGTAGGAATACACCTACAAACAAAACCCTTAAATGAAACTAAAAGAAACTGACAAATTTCAATCTCTTGGCAGCCGATAGTCATAGGTCCATGAATCTCTTCAAAGGTATGCGAGTGATTTTTAGGCTAATTCACCGCAGGAGATCAATTAATTTCTTTTGTCAAGTCGTAGGAGAAAAGGACCTCCTACAAACAGAACCCTAGCGAAAAGTCCCTTGCTTAAAACACAATAAAAGAGAACCCAAAGCGTAGCCCAAACAAAATTTTCAATTGACTCCTCAAAATTTCTAAAGCTACAGATACAGAGAAATTTCACCCTCCAAGCTTGCAATTTGGAGAAGGAAATAATGTGTTTATATAGATTTAGAAAGACCCATATGAGCCCAGTCGACTTAGAGTTTTGGTGGGAAAAACCCAGTTTTAAATCTTTAATTTGAGCCAAAATTGAAGTCGACCTCAAATGTTTGGTGGAAGGCCACATTTAACATTATATTTTTAATACTTTTTTGGACCAAAATTAATTTTGACTTCAACAAATTTAAGTTTGTCCTTTTAATAAAAACTCCTCCTTGACTTTATGCTAAAATATTGGTCCAAAAAGAAATTTATAGAGTTCCCTTAATAATAAAAGAATTACTTTTAATAGCAATTCCTCCAACCAAGGTGAAATTCCTCTAAGCCCTTGAACCAATGATAAATTGCCATATTGTCATCCTTGGAGCCAAAGAGAATCTTCCACATCATCTCAACCCTTGGGGTTTTGGACCACTGGTTGGGGTCACTAACTTTGATTAGGCATATCTCACAAATCGTGAGGACCCATGAGATGCTCCATATATCAACGAAATCAGCATGACAAGGAGAATTTGATGGCAAGGGTCATGAATGCAAACTCACTGATCTATTGCTCCAAAAACTCCAACAAATGTTGTGTATGAAAATCGTCCAAAGAATCTAAACCCTAGAGCTAGAGTTTCATCAAGCTGCATTATCTTATGGTCTATGGACATCATGAAGTTGCATCATTATCACCTGTATCATTATACATTATCACATCAATGACCTCCAACTATACTCGCTTTGACATCAATGACAACATACTCAAAATATGTATATGTATGTATGTATGTGAAATATTTTACAAATAAGTTAATACCACATTATCTTGCAAGAAAAGAAAAAAGAATAAGACACATAAATGATAGTTTAGAAGAAAACTCATTCTATATTAACTCCTAAGTTGCATGAAACATGGAAACGGAAATGACTTTCCGAAACGGGAAACGATACAAAACGCGACTTCCCCAAAATTTGGAAACGGGGAAATGCGATATATATATATATTAGAATTTAAGACATCTAAGAAATGTTATGTGAAATTAAAAAAATAAAGACATCCAAAGACAAAGTACAAAGTTAACAAAGCATCCAAAAGACAAAGTAAACAATTAAAAAAATATTAAAAGGCATGCAAACCCAAAAAAATAAAAATAAAAAGACAACTTAAATCGCTTTAAGTGGAAGGAAACACTCCTCGCTAGGGGTGTCCAATCACTGGGACAAGTGGGATGTGGGCAGTTAAGGCTCGCCTGGTCCTCAAACACACGCCCACCAAACTCACCACCCTCCTACACGCGAGCGCTAATGGGCCTCGGGGCAGGCAATCCTACGGCAGGTAAGCAGGTTGTTAAGGGCGAGATGGACGTCTCTCAGGGCATTCGGTATCTGTGGGCGATGGTGAAGGTTGATGCTCTAGATTGCAGAAACGGGCAACCGCTGGCTCTCAAGCCTTGGCTTGAGCTCCGCCGACTTGAGACGAGGAGGGTGACAGTTCCATCAGGTAGCAGTGGCGAGAGGTTGGCAGTCGGGAGGCATCCTGACAATGGCACGGGAATGAGCACACTGCACCAGGAGGCGAACGAAGGTGGTGGAGATGAATTCAATGTGGAGGGAGCGTCTCTAGACAGGTGGTCCTGGTGCTCAGCCTGGGCGCCTGATTATAGTTTGCAGACTACGCAGAAGCAATTCTTCATTGGCTAAGCCCCAGGGTGGTTCTACCTTGGGCTTACGGATCACTTAGGCTCTCTTGCGATTCAAATTTGCGGGTGGTGGAGCTTTTGCACCTCCTCGGACGGCAATGTGGAGATTGCTGGCGATCGTGTGTCTCTTGTCTACGGGGCTCAGGACGCGATCAGTGACAATCTTAGCCGAGGGTGCAGGGGAGGAGCATGGGTTTCAGTGGCTGCGGGACCTGGAGTGACTTGGCGTTGCAGCCCAACACAGCGAGCAGGAGTGGAGGGTGGCTGCATGTCGCACGAACGTGGTCGAGCACGGCGTGGTGGTCTTGGACACAGCATGGACAACCGCCAAGTACTCGGGGACTCGAGCTCCCACTCGGAGTCTATTCAGAACCAGCAATCGACAGCGGCCATGGCAGTTTCTCTGGCCCAATCACCAAGCTAAATTGAGGCTCCAGCCACCCTGGAAGCCATTTCTGCTCAGCTCCACCAGATCCAGCTCAACCTAGACACCCTGCGTGAACAAAAGTATGATGATCGAAATGAATCAGTGACCTATATCAATGTTGTTCAAAACCTGCAGACAGAGACCCTTGAGGCTCTAAAGAGTCTGCATCGTTTACTGAGGCGCTTTCAAGACCACCTCCGAGCCCTGGAGACTCAATTGGATCATATCAGCTACCATATGCACAATCAAGATCATCTCTTTGCGGCTCCTCTGCCTAGCCCCCTGCACCCTCCCCCATGGTGATAGTTTCGGTATGTTTATTTTGTAATGTTGTGCGGCAAATAACCAAGATCTTTGAATGCCTTGGCAAGCACCCAAGTCCTTCTAAGCAATGCATGCCTTCTAGGTTGCCTGAATATAATAAAGCCATGTTGGCTCCTGTTGACCACTCTGTGTCAACGACCCCATAGCAATACACCCCCATTTTTGCAAATGGGATTCATCATGTTCGAGGTGTTCACGCCATTCAGATTTTTTCGACAGTTGACAGTTTTATAAATGATGTAAACCAATTCAGCATGTTTCTGATGTAAATGATCTAAGTAAGATGTAATATTCCCAATTAGCCTTGCTAATTGGAATATTTCATTTTTGTTTAATTTTTCCGCTTTAGTTGGAAATAATAAATAAAGTGAGAAATAAGAGGGGTCACCTCACTTTAGTCACCTCACTTTATAAAATAAAGTGTTTTCCTAGTTGATTAACGTTATAACTTAAAGAGGGGCCTTGGGGGTCCACACGTATATGATGGGAGGCCTCACGCTGACCCAAGGGTAACTGCAAGGTGAAGGACGCAGTTAAGGTTTTGGAGGGAGTTTAGCATTATAAAAGGAGGGGTTCTCACCTCATTTGGGCATGCATATTTTGATATTGATATTGAGAGCTAGACTTTTGTCTGCTTCAGCACGCCGGTTGTTTAGTCGGTCTGCAGCACTGTTTAGTGCACGAGTGTCTCTGGTCGGAGATCTCACCCTTAGCCTCGGGGGACTTCGAGTGCCTGCCCTGGTAAGGTTATTTCTGGTTTCACCCTTAGCTTCGGGGGACTTCGAGTGCCCGCCCTAGTAAGGTTAATTTCTGAGTTCTATCTTTCAGTTTCAGTAGCAGTTTCAGGTGGAAAGTCGGAGAGGAAGAAGCCCTCTAGTGGCTGCGCAGATCTAGCAGGAAAAACGCAGTTTCAGCAGCAGGAAGGACGCAGATCAGTTTGGAGTGAGGACGTTGTTCCAGTAGGAAGAGGAAGGACGCAGATCTGAAGGCACAGTGATAGATCCGGCCTTGGAGATTGTAGATACGAAGCGGATATATTTGCGAATGCAGTTACGCGAGTTGCGGATGCGGAGGGGTAGCACTGGGTCGGCTTGGGCCTTGCAGATACGAGGAGATATTGGCGAGATCCGGCCTAGATACGAAGAATGTATCGAGATCCGGCCTTTGAGTTGCAGATGGAGATATTGGCGAATCTAGCATAGATACGAAAGGAAGCTAACGACGAGATCTGGCTTTGTGGGACGCTTATACGGAAGATAATGTGAGACACGGTAACAATATGACTCGAATCGGCGAATGCGAGCGGAAAGAGACGCAGATCGATCGAGAGGACGCGGATCGATGAGTAGAAGATCTTTATGTGGGGTTACGGCGGCATTTTGGTGTTTTCGGCCTTCGAGGAGTTGGTCATCTGTCGGAGGGATTTGTGGGTAGATCCAGCCCTTTTGCCAGCATATTTCTTGAGCTTCTGAGCTGTTCCTGAAGGCACAGCGTTTTTGTAGGAGGAGGGTTTCTGGAGGCGATTTTCGGAGGTGGTCCATTTGCTTCACGGTTTCTGGGTTTTGTCCGGAGCAGCGAGTATAGGTGGTCTGTAGATTTTTAGCTCATTTCGGCAAGGGGATCAGCCCTAGCTTCAGTTCACTCCAGCAGCAGCAGTTTACGGCAGTTTCTTCCAGCAGCTGGGATGCAGTTTCTGTACTGTAGTAGCCATTTCCTATTTTCTGAGAGGATTCTTCACTTGCCTTGAGCAAGGATAGGTGCCCTCATTCTGATTTTCTTGTACTCCTCTCTATGTACTTTCAGATCAATAAAATGGCTTAGTTTTATGGCACACTATGTGTAATTGTTCAGTGATCTGGTTCAGCCTTATATTTTCTATATCTGTTTGGTGTATTTCTGTTTATTACTGGTTATTTCTTTTTGGGGATATTACAGTGGTATCAGAGCTTAATTCTGGCTCAGCCTGTGGTCTATGACATCAGAAAAAAAGATCATACAGAGCAATAGCAGTTGCAATAGCAGAAACGCAGTTGGAAAAAGGGCCAAAATAAAAGGGGTCAAATTTTGAAGTTTGGAATTAGGAAAAACGTTTTCTGGGTTTTTCTGGGTTTTGGACAAGGATCACCTTCCCAAATCCTTAGAATTTTCTGAGTAGTTTCCAATGGGTAAATCGGAGGTCAAAGTTAAGCAGCGGTATGGTTTTGCAGCAGCCATGCAGTTTCTGTGGAGCCTGTGAGGGAGACAGAACAGCGGAATCCAATGGAGGACATAATAATGAAGTTGGCTGAGAAGATGGATACATTCATGCAGGATGTAACCAAGAAGATTGCAGCCGTAGAGGACAGTCAGAGAGAACTCCCTAGGGGTTTTCAGATCGTTCATCATAATGCCACTCGGCATATGGCATCGTGTACACCCACACGTCCCACTATGCCCACATTCTTGCCAGAGGACACAGGAATAGCAGTACAGCGAGAGGTAGAACCCGCTCGGATGGCTGACATTCTTGCAGAGTATCAGGCTTTCGGACAGGGATTCATGGATGCTTTCCCCTTCGAGAGATATATCCTGTACCAGTATGGCATTAGACTCCATGATCAACACCAGGGGCACCGGCATCATCATGGTGGAGACTACCACCGCACCGCGAGTAGAGATTATGTTCAGCTCCAGCGTGATAGTAGACCTCACAACTTTCGCAGAGGGAACAAGCACTCACATGATAGGGGCTTACAGCGCACCGTGGACAAGTTGGATACCTCTTTCCAGCTTGACCGAGTATCGGAGAGGGAAACCATTAAAGTGGTTACCTCGCACTTGGAGGATGAGGGCACACAGGATTGCAGGGAGCCTGAGGTTACACCTAGTGTGACACAGGACTCACCATCATTGGAGACCTCCTTGACCGTGCCGGTTGGTATCATAGTGGAGGTAGAGCCTACCCCGGTAGAGCCGTCCACTGAGGGGATGACTGGAGCCATGTCCGAGTCTTCGGGTGGTAGCAGCACACAACAGATGGGTGAGGTGTCAAGAGATGTATCCACCTTCGATGAGGTACTAGCAGGTACAGAGGTATTGGATGATAGTCGCAGACAGCAGTATCATCGGCTTCGGATGGACCTTCGAGTTTTGAGAGAGAAGGCCGCGTCAGTACGGGAGACCATTTTGTTGCAGGACCAGGAGCTGGAGGGTATGAGAGCGACTTGTGCCAAGTCGGCGGCCAAGTTGGTCCACATTGGGGAACAGCGGAATTCCCTGATGGTACAACCAGAGGGCACATTGGAGCGTCAGATCATTCCCCTTCAGGTATGCATGGATGGGACTGGCGGTGTTGTTGAGTCATCTCTTCCCGTTGGAGAGAGAGAGGCAGAGTCACCTAGTCAGATCTCATATGTTGACTTGGATAGCGGTATGAGACGATCAGAGTTGTATAGGGTACAGCATCCATATGTTGAGATTGGATGGAGAGAGATTTTGAGTTGGTACTCGGTGGAGCGGGCTATGGAACACAATGATTTGGTTCCCTTCTCACAAGAGCAGATAGAAGATGGAGGACATCTTCGGATGGATAACATCTCTCAAGCTTGTGTTGGACATCCCTTGAGCCATACACATCATGATGGGAGGTTTTTGCCTACCACCTATTTGATTCTTGATAGGGTCTCATTGATCCTTGAGAAGTTTATACTTCAAAATCCCATGAAGTGCAAAATCAGAAATTTGATTTGGGAGGATGGTAGCCCTCATGGGAGGAGCAACCGGATGAGGAGAAGGAGGCATCCACAAGTGATTGAGTGGATGGGAATGATGAGCAAGGAGCTAGGAGGCTACTTGCAGATCTGTGCTACCAGGCAGCAGGAGGCTTGGCTGCGCTGGTTACTCTTGAAAGAGTTTGGCCATCTCTTGGCAAACACTCTTCCTAAGAGTCGGAGGGGGGAGGAAAGATGGCCGGATACTTGCATCATTGAGCAGCATAGAGTATGTATGCATGGTGTTGCTATGATACTCGTTATGTCTTCATCACATGAGTTGTATGATGGAAGTATGGGGAGGCAGCAAATTGTTTGGTTGCTTGGTTTGTTTCTAGGAGAGCAAGGACAGATTTGCTCTCACACCTTGCATGATGTTGCAGGAAGAGGGGATGGCACTATCTCCTTGATCTTTAATGATGACGGGGAAGCACTTCCATCTTGGGGAGTATTCCACGCTTGTTGCAGCAGTATTAGAGGAATCTTTGACAAGGAGCATGTCAAAGAACAGAGTCTTGTACTGACAGGAACTCATTTGCATGAGCCCACAGCGTTGTCACCTTGCAGCAGAACATTATGGATGAAGTGTGCGCAGCAGAGATATGATGGATCTATAACCCATAGGTCCCAGGATCACTTCATATTTATTGCACTTACAAGAAGTAATGATGATAGAGACATCTATGGCATATCCTTCTTGACTTGGGTTTCCAAGCATAAGGAGGATTATCTTCTTGCAGCACATGGTTCAGTCTTCTTCATAGCAGGTCAACACTTTATGGAGGACTCATTCATGGGCCCATGTACCATCTTACTTCCAGCATATGGTGAGGGATTTGTTTATACATTCATTGATTTGCACCCTCTTACCATTCTTATGCAATGCATTGCTTCACAAGAGGGCAAGCTTGTCACATTGCTCCATGAGTTGTATTGGGCCAATCTACATGATGGGGGTAGCCATCTCTTTTGTGGCCTTGGGCAAATGTTTTATCATCACATGTATGTTCATTTGCAGCACTATACCAGGTATCATATGAAGACATGCATGGGTAACATAAGCATTTTGCCTTGTACTCTTATCAAGCAACAACTTGTAAAACTGCGCTGTACTTGTTTGGGAAGCTGTTGGTACCTTCTTGCACCACAGGAGACCTTCGGCATTTCCTTCATTTTGCTGCTGATCATGTCTTCATTTGCTGATCTATATCAGATTTGTATGGGAGGCTTGATTATGAGGGAGACACATGAGCTGGATGTGTCCGTGAGTGGGAAAAATTCTCACAATTTCTGCACTACATGTTCTAATGGGAGCATGGGAGGAGGCATGGCCACCACTACTTTATATGCGTTCTCTTTTGATGTGGGCCATGAGATCGATATTCATCCATTGTACAGCCATGGGCAGGTGTTTGGACCTATGTTGTTGTCATATTCCGCCATTTGCTATCCATTAGTAGATGTGTTGGATCTTGTACATTGCTTGCCATGTGATTTTCTGAGGTTGCAGTGGATGAGACTGCACTATGGTTTGTTTTGGGCCAGCTTGTTCTTCACTGATGGAGGAACCTTCTATGGAGGATTGTTTTTCACTTTGCCATTGGAGGGCAATGATTTTGCAGCCCAAGATCAGACTTTCAGTCCGCCTTCATTACCGGAGCTTGAGGTGGGAGGAGATTTTCAGGAGTTGCCTTGTCGGGAGGTGGCTCATTTGGTTTGGATGATTGCTTGGGGATGGAGGATCCACATGAGAGAGATGTTCCCCACTTCATGCCTTGAGTGGAGAGAGATGATGAGCTGGTACACAGTCGATGGGACAACTTACACATTCATAGATGCAGAACAACAGCAGTCATGGTCTTTAGTCATAGCCAGAGGCAGTGAGCAGTCCGAGTCATGGGACTTGGGCTATTATTGGCCACAGTGGCGATGGGATCCGGGAGGACTATTGATTGGCTGGTACCATGAGAGGCCAGTTTGGGATCCGGGCATTGAGATATCCCTTCATATCAGGGTGATGCAGGAGACAGAGAGGTTTCAGTGGGACCCAGGCACATTTTGCAGTATCGGCAGGGAGCATCAGCTAGAGAGTAGGCTTGTTCAAGCATTGCTTGAGAACAAGCCATTTTTGCCGGATGAGGATGCCACTGGGGAGAGTGAGCAGACTTTACAGCATCCACCACTTCAGTTGCTTGAGGACAAGCAACGTTTTGCAGGGGGAGACTGTAATATTCCCAATTAGCCTTGCTAATTGGAATATTTCATTTTTGTTTAATTTTGCCGCTTTAGTTGGAAATAATAAATAAAGTGAGAAATAAGAGGGGTCACCTCACTTTAGCCACCTCACTTTATAAAATAAAGTGTTTTCCTAGTTGATTAACGTTATAACTTAAAGAGGGGGCCTTGGGGGTCCACACGTATATGAGGGGAGGCCTCACGCTGACCCAAGGGTAACCGCAAGGTGAAGGACGCAGTTAAGATTTTGGAGGGAGTTTAGCATTATAAAAGGAGGGGTTTCCACTTCATTTGGTATGCATATTTTGATATTGATATTGAGAGCTAGACTTTTGTCTGCTTCAGCACGCCGGTTGTTTAGTCGGTCTGCAGCACTGTTTAGTGCACGAGTGTCTACGGTCGGAGATCTCACCCTTAGCCTCGGGGGACTTCGAGTGCCTGCCCTGGTAAGGTTATTTCTGGTTTCACCCTTAGCTTCGGGGGACTTCGAGTGCCCGCACTAGTAAGGTTAATTTCTGAGTTCTATCTTTCAGTTTCAGTAGCAGTTTCAGGTGGAGAGTCGGAGAGGAAGAAGCCCTCTAGTGGCTGCGCAGATCTAGCAGGAAGAACGCAGTTTCAGCAGCAGGAAGGACGCAGATCAGTTTGGAGTAAGGACGTTGTTCCAGTAGGAAGAGGAAGGACGCAGATCTGAAGGCACAGTGATAGATCCAGCCTTGGAGATTGTAGATCTGAGCAGATATTTGCAGATCTGGTTCTGTAGGTTGCAGATCCGGAGGGGTAGCACTAGATCCAGCTTGGGAGATTGCAGATCTGAGGAGATATTGGCAGATCCAGCCTAGATCTGAAGAGATAACATCAGATCCAGCCTTTGAGGTTGCAGATCTGAGGAGATATTGGCAGATCTAGCATAGAAGATCTAGCCTTGTGGGACGCAGATCTGGAGAGATAGTAGCAGATCCAGCCTTGTATGACTCAGATCCAGCAGATCTGGGCAGAGAGGACGCAGATCCAGTCAGGGAGGACGCAGATCTGATGAGTAGGGTCTTTATGTGGGGTTCTGGCAGCATTTTTCAGTGTTTTCAGCCTTGAGGAGTTGGTCAACTCATCTGGAGGATTTGTGGGTAGATCCAGCCCTTTGCCAGCATATTTCTTGAGCTTCTGAGCTGTTCCTGAAGGCACAGCGTTTTTGTAGGAGGAGGGTTTCTGGGGGCGATTTTCGGAGGTGGTCCATTTGCTTCACGGTTTCTGGGTTTTGTCCGGAGCAGCGAGTATAGGTGATCCGTAGATTTTTAGCTCATTCCGGCAAGGGGATCAGCCCCTAGCTTCAGTTCACTCCAGCAGCAGCAGTTTACGGCAGTTTCTTCCAGCAGCTGGGATGCAGTTTCTGTAGTAGCCATTTCCTATTTTCGAGAGGATTCTTCACTGGCCTTGAGCAAGGATAGGTGCCCTCATTCTGATTTTCTTGTACTCCTCTCTATGTACTTTCAGATTAATAAAATGGCTCAGTTTTCTGGCATTCTATGTGTAATTGTTCCATGATCTGGTTCAACATTGTATTTTCTATATCTGTCTGGCATATTTCTGTTTATTACTGGTTAATTCCACATTGGGGATATTACATAAGACCACCATATATGTAATAACCTAGGTAAGCTTAGTATTTTGGTGATGATTTCTATCCTAGGAGGTTTTTTGTCTCACTGATTCATTTGTGTTTCTTGACACAAGTGATCGGCAGAGTTTTCCCCTCCAGCCTCACCCCAAAGCTAGCGTGGATTTTGTCATCAAGATGCTAAGTGAGTCCTACTGTTTTCTATCGAGACTTTGTAAAAGTAGTTTGGGAATAATCCTAGCTAATTGGCTAGATTATTTTATTATAAGCCACTTGGTCTACTAGATCATGTTTTGAGTCGCAGAATTGGGTAGCTATTTGAGTGTCTATCATGAATGGGTATCCCTCTTTATGTGTCTAAATGTATTTATCTTATGTAAAGAGGGTTGGAAAAATAATTAAATCCCCTCTCAGTCAATTAATTAAATTTTCTGGCCAAATTAAATTAAAAATCCTAAGCCAAAAATTTAATTAATTTTAAGTCTTAAGTGAGTCAAAATTCTTCAAATGCAAAATTCGTGGGTCCTTAAAAAATAAATTTTTAAAGGCCCCAGTCCAAGGGAATATTGAGAATTTCAAGAAATTTTGGACCCTTGGGCCTTGGTGGTTAAGTCAAAGTCAAAATTTTGAGGTAATTAACTCAAAAATAATGTTTTTAAGTTAATTAAAATGGAATTAAATGAAAAATTCGAATTTCCTCAAAATTATAATTTCGACGGTCCAAATTAAAAGTTAAATAAATCTTTTTCGACGGTTGAGATTATTTTGACAAGGATCAATCAAACTAGCCGTTGAAGATTTTATCTTATAAATTAGAGGTCTTTGTATGTCATTTGAGCCCGATCTTTGAATCGTGCACTTGTTCTTGGAAGCTCTTGTAATTTTTTTTTGATGAATAAAACATAAAGACTTTGGGGTTACAGACTTTGGTGTTCATTTTCCAAATCTATGTGGTGATATTGTCTCTAAACTCTGCTACTTTTATTGACATTTTGATAGTTGATGGTCTTTATGGATTGATCTGCATATAGGTATTTTGTGCAGTTTTCTGGGTTTTCTTAAATTGCATTGTGATTTGACAGAAATATCAGTTATCTATGTTTTTGAAAGGTCTCATGGTTATTTTTTAAATCTCTATCAATTCAAAATTCAGATCTAAGTGTGCAGAAGTCATTATTCAAGATTTGAGCGTTTGGGGAAATCTTCAGTTAGATCAGCCGACTCTGAGATTTCAGAAAATCTGAAAAAGCCCATTGTTTCCTAATTTCTAAAGTTATCTTACGAAATATTTTTTGCAGGGTCTTCTTGGGCTTGTGCCTCTCTTAATTTTGTTTTATTAATTGTGCAAAATGGTTTTAAATCTGGCCATGAGGGCCTCTAATCTGTAAAATAGCATTGTAAATCTCGCTTATTTTTATTTTTCGTCGGGGTTTTGGGGTTTTTATTTTGTGTACATATAATGGGTTTTTGGGTTTTTTGTTTCTGGTCTTGTGCAGGTTGTACTGGCGGATTCTCAGAAAATTTAAAAATATATATATATATATATTCAAATCTGAACCAGATCTAGGCCCTGGAAGGTAAGATCTGGTCTCAAAATCAGTTTGGTTTGCAGATTTGGGCGTGATTTTGCCTCAAAGTGTAAATCGCAAGTGCATTTAAATCTATATTTTTCAAATTTGAATTATACTGGTAAAATTATTGACTGGGTGAAGAAAAATTTCATGTACACTAGTTGTGCTTGAATAATCTCATGCCTGCATTTTCCATCCCTTCCTCTCCTCTGCTGGCCTGTATGCTGCCCTTGCAGCTTGCTGGCTACGTTTTCCTCTCATCCTTGTCCGTACATTGTCCGTACGCTCTCCGTACGTAATCCCTCCCTCACATTTTCTTTAACGCTGCCAACCAACACATTCTCCTTTCACGCTATCCACCTACCATCCTCCTTGCGGTTTCCACTGCTCTCACTCTACGTCCATTCCACTGCAATTTCCATACTGTCTGAATCTGCTCTCATATACCCTCATTCGCTGCCATCCTCGCTGAGCCCTCTCTTTTTCCACGATACCTGCATCCTCGTTCAACCCTGGGCGTCCCTTCCTCTCCTTCGGTGGTTGCTTGACGGCTTCCCTTCACAGTACCCTTAACTAGCATAAACAAAAAAAAGAAAAAAAAGAAAAAAACTTAACACAAATCCATTTTTTCTATCTGACTTCAGATTTTCGTTTTTTTACTTAACTTAGGTTTTAAATTTTGACCTTTAGATTTTTCAATATTTCTTTTTACAATTTTTGTTGAGGTTAGTTAACATTTACGTTTAATTTAATTTTAGGATTTGATCTTTTTAGTTTAATTTTTAGACTTTTAAAATATATATAAATCAAAAACTTTGAAATTAAAAAAATCTAACTTGTTTTTAATTTTTGAACTTTTCATAGTTTTAGATTTATTCATTTTTAATTTGTAGTTTCATTAACTTTAGGTTTAAAAAAAGAAAATATAAAAAATCAAAAAAGTCAAAACTTTGATGAAATTTTTTAAACAAAATCAAATTTTCTAACTTTTAACCTTTTCATTTTTTTAGTAGAAGTTTAGATTTATTTACCTTTAGCTTATAGTTTCATTAACTTTAGATTTAAAAAGAAAATGTAAAAAATATAAAATAATATAAAATAAAAATTTTAACTTTTAACATTAGGGATTTTTGTTTTAAAGTTGTTTTTCTTTTGGAAGTGGTTTTGGATCTAAAATATTCCATAGTCAAAGGAGAAATTTTAATTTTAATATCTAAAATTTGACTATAGGAAAATTTTGATTTCTGAATTGGAATTACTTAGGATATCATTTAAATTCGGAATTTTTTGGAAATGTTTAGCATTTAAATTCGATGGTTCTCTCATGATAATATTTTCGCTTCGAAGTTTAAATTGTTGGTTCGAAGTATTTTCATGTTTAGTTGTGGTTGATGATCGTTGAACTATTGTGGTTTTAAGTTGCTTGAAATTGGTGATTAATTGCTTTAGTCAACTTTGAGAATATTTCAAGTGATGAAAAATTGCATGTCTTTATCAAACATTGTTGATGCATGATTGTGAGGATGTTATA
The DNA here is from genome assembly GCA_034641835.2 of Pinus albicaulis. Lineage (NCBI taxonomy): Eukaryota > Viridiplantae > Streptophyta > Pinopsida > Pinales > Pinaceae > Pinus > Pinus albicaulis. Next base: position 734,465,711 of record CM076575.1, read on the forward strand.
TCGAATGTTAAAACATATTATTGAAAAAGGCGTATCTTCCAGTTTAATCAATTGAGCACTTAATTGAGGAATTGAATATTGTCGTGGTGGATTGATTTTTTCAGAGCAAGATAATTGTCCTTTTTAGCAGCAGTTACCCATCAATTACTTGATTTTAATTTCATAATGGGATATTTTGACTCCACAAGGCACTGGTCTTAAACTTCAAATCTAATTGAATCTATAAAAATCTCGTTAAATCTTAGCAAGTACTTGGTCGTTTGACTGTGTCTCCTGAATTGGTTGGTTTCCAGCCAGTTCTCTTTCTTCCATCTCGTTAGGGTCCACCTCCCTTAGTCTACTAGGAGACAGCTTAAATAGAGAGATTAGGGATCAGGGTGACAGCCCCCGATCTCAGTCGTTGTCGCAGTGCCTAGACATTCTGTGCGACAACATTTTTTGGCGCCGTTGTCAGGGACCAATTTATTGGACTTTGGCTTTACAACATTCATCTCTTTATTCATCTTTCATCTCAGGTATTTGAGTTAGCTTCCTGTCCTAGTGGCGATTCCATTGGCTTCATTTTCCACAGGAATTGGTACTAGAAGACATCCAAGTAACTTGGTTAATCCTACTCTAGATCTTGAAAGGGTTCTGAGAGTCCGATTACAGAAGCTCTCTTCTCGTACACTTCTTCTTAATCTCGGCGTGGAAGCTCTCTCTGATATCCATTCTCTGTTTTGTGATCTTGTTCAGCAAGATATTATGGATATCTTTGCCCAGTGTAACTTTACTAACATTCGAGGTTATCCAAATGATTACCCTGAACATGGCATGGAAAGATTACCTACTTTCTAGGAAATAATGCGGTTAGTGTCAAAGCTCATTTGTTTGCTTTCGCTAGTTGGTGGAATAAATTTGCGGTTTTAAATAAAAATTTCGATGATGTAAAGATGAAGCTCTTTATTCTTACTTTTGAGCAAGATGCTATAGAATGGTTTACTGAAAAACCTAATCAATAATTTTGAATCAATTATAGTCGCCTTTAAGGATAAGTTTGGTGATAAAAGGGAAGATAGGCATTTGGTAAAAGATATCAGTACCATAAAAAAGAAAGAGAATGAAACGATTGAAGAATTTAACAGGAGATTTAATGGTATCCTAGAGGAAATATCTCAAACTCATAAGCCTCTTGATGGATCTCTTCTGAATTTTTACATTGATGCTTTTAATTTTGATACTTCATACGAGCTAAGGCGTGCTAAAACTGTTGATTATAAGGCTTGCCAGTCTTTTGCTGAAGAACTTGAAAAGGATAAAAGGGCATCAAGGAAGTCTGAAATTCCTAGTTTTGATAGGGCCGCCACTATATTGAAAGGGCCTAAAGGTAAAGAGCATCTAGAAGATGATGACGACCTTATGAAAAAGTTAATTCAAAAGCTTGAAAGCATGGAGCTTAACCAAGCAAAATTAATCTCTGACCATGTTAAGGAAATAAGCACTTTGCAGTCTAGGTTGGTCCAAATGGAAAGGGCTCAAGCACAAAATTCCCAACCTAGGAATCATAATAATAATAATCGAGGTAATAATACTTGGCAGAAAAAAGGCCAGCCTAGTGAGCAGAGACCTCTTAATCCGCTTGAATCTACTAATCTGGTTAATGAAGCTCCACCTTATTGTAGAGCTTGCGATGCTCTTCATGAGGAGGTTACTTGTCCCACTGTTAAAAGAATCATGAATAGTGGAATGTTTGGGACAAGTAATCAAATAAATGTTGTTGGTCAGGAGTTTTCTTTGTCTATGGAAGATTGGATGGAAATGAAGGAAAATAGTCAAGATGTTAGGCCTTTTACATCTTCGCATAGTATCAATGATTTTGATCATGAGAAGGATTTGATGATTGAATTATTTGGTGAAAAGCCTTCTCCTGATCAAGTTTTGGAAATTGCTAAGGACAAAGGATTAACTTATCAAAGAAGGGATAAAGAGCAAGGTAATAATCAAACTCCCCTTCGAATTTTGAATCCTAGTCCTGGTTTGAATATTGATTTGGGCGCATGGTTGAATAATGCTAAGATCTTGGTGCTTGTCACTGAGATGTTAAAGCTTCCCACTCAAAGGGCTAAGTTTTTAGATGTTCTAGGAGCTTCGCATGTTAATGTCACTCAAGATAAGACTCCTGAAGTTTCTTATCAAGATGCCCCTATATTTCTGCAAAAAATGGAGTCAGATAACAAGGAACATCAACCATTTTTTGTTACTTTGATGGTTAATGGTTATAAATTGAATAATTGTATGCTAGATTCTCGTGCTTCAACTTGTGTCATGACCAAAAGGGTCATGGAACAGCTTAATTTAAGAGTTTCTAGACCATACTACAACATATGTGCCATGGATTCTAAGAAAATTGAAGTTCCTAGGTTAATCAAGGATTTGCAAGTTCATTTATCGGTTTACGCGGACATAATGATTGTTATGGACATAGTTGTAGTTGATGTTCCAGATGCTTGGGGTATGTTGTTATCTAGAAAGTGGGCCTCTGATCTAGGAGGAAGTATTCAGATGAACTGGTCTTATGCTATGATTCCTTACCCTAGAGGTGAAGGGTTTCTGAAACTAAATAGAGAGCTTGAAAGAAGATTCCATGTGGAAAATCCTAAGAGACCTCATAATGAAATAATTAAGGAACCACTTAACATGGGGAATTATGCTATTATGTCTAATTTCATAGTTCCTTTAGATGACAAGGTTGATGAGAAGTTTGAGGACCTAAGGGATCAAGTTTGGTACATGCATTTTGATGGTGCAACATCTAGGTATGGTAAGGTGCTGGAATTGTATTGAAGTCTCCCCTTGTTCATATTTTTAAGTTTTCCTATAGACTTGAGTTCGATGCAACCAACAATGTGGCTGAGTATGAAGCCTTGTTGTTGGGTTTTGAGTTGGCAAAAAGCTTTAAGAATTAAGTTGCTTAGTATCAAGGGAGACTCCGATTTGGTTATCATGCAAGTTAAGAATAAATTTACATGTAAAAATCAAAGGTTAAGGAATTATCGAAATGTTGTGTGGGATGTTATGGAATACTTTGATGCCATTAACCTTGAAGCTATCCCAACAGAAAAGAATAGCTTGGCAGATGAGCTTGCTGTGGCCTCTTCCACCTTACAATTATCTAATGAATTAATTAAGGATAAGATAAAAATGGAAATTATTTTCAGACCTTCAATCCCAGATAATTTAGATCATTGGCAAGTTTTTAATGATGAAAAGTTGGTCATTCGTTTTCTTAATAATTTGGATGAGTTTGAAAATTTTCGGATAAGTTCTAGGGAGGACGGATCTGATGATCATGATGATATTATAAATCCTACTCCTGGGAATATTGTTGCTTTAGAGCAGCACTTTGATCGGCATGATGCCACAAAGATGAAAAAGGAAAATAAAATGGATCCGGGTGAATTCATTGAAGTAAATATTGGTACCTCTGAGGACCCTAAGATTGTCAAAATTGGTAAAGGTACTAATGAAGAAGAAAGGAAAAAGTTGACCAATTTACTTCATGAATATAGGGATTTTTTAGCATTTTCGTATGATGAGTTAAAAGGATATAGGGAAGATGTCATGCAACACATTATCCCTTTGAAAGATGAGAATGCTAAACCTTTTCATCAAAAGCTTAGGCAAATAAATCCTAAGTTAGCCCCCTTGGTTCAGAAAGAGCTTTCGAAAATGCTCGCAGCTGGAATCATTGCTCAAACTAGACATTCAACATGGTGTTCCAACCTCGTGATTGTTAGGAAGAAGAATGGTACCATTAGACTTTGTGTCGATTTCAGAAACCTTAATCTAGCATGTAAGAAGGATAATTACCCTTTGCCCAACATGGAGACTATGTTGCAAAGAGTAACGGGTTCAGGAATGATGTCATTGCTAGATGGTTTTTCTGGATACAATCAGGTTTGGGTTAAAAAAGAGGATCGTCACAAAACTACATTCACCACACCATGGGGTACTTTCGAATACATTAGAATGCCTTTTGGGTTGACTAATGCTGGGGCTACTTTCAAAGGGCTATGGATTATGCTTTTAAAGGTTTAATTGGTAAAATTATTGAAATTTATCACGATGATCTTACTGTTTTTTCTAAAGATGGTATTAGTCACATAGGTCATCTTAAGCAAGTTTTTGATAAGTGTAGAGAATTTGGGATTTCCTTGAATCCAGCTAAATCTGTTTTTGGAGTAACTGAAGGGAAATTACTTGGTCACATCATCTCCAAAGATGGGATCAAGATTGATCTTGAAAGAGTTGAGGCAATCCAAAAGATTCCTCTCCCTCATAATCTTAAATCCCTTCAGTCTTTTCTAGGGAAAACTAATTTTCTTAGAAGATTTATTCCAAATTACACAGAAATAGCTAAGCCTATTCAAAGTCTTCTGAAAAAAGATGTAAAATTTTTTTGGAAAGAAGATGGCGAAAGGGCTTTTCAAGGAATTAAGGGTGCTATTACCAAAGCTCCTGTTTTGGCAGGACCTGATTATTCAAAGGATTTCATGATTTTCTCTTTTGCTTCTGAAGATACCATTGTTGGTGCCTTATTACAAAAGAATAAGGAAGGTCACGAACAGCGTATTGCTTTCATGAGTAGAGCGTTTCAAAATTCTGAATTAAATTATACTACTATGGAAAAGCAAGCCTATGCCTTGGATAAGTCTCTTAAGCATTTTAGGACTTATGTGGGTTATTCTAAAATCATTGCTTTCGTCCTGCATTTCACGATTAAAGATATATTAACTCAAACTGATTGCTTAGGGACTCATGCTAGGTGGGTTACTAAAATTCAAGAGAATGACTTAGAGATTAGGCCCACCAAGTTAGTCAAAGGTCAAGGCTTGGCCCTGGAGGGTAAGATTTGAACCAGATCTAGGCCCTGCAGGGTAAGATCTGAACCAGATCTAAGCCCTAGAGGGTAAGATCTGGTCTCAAAATCAGTTTGGTCTGTAGATCTGGGCGTGATTTTGCCTCAAAGTGTAAATTGCAGGTGCATTTAAATCTATATTTTTCAAATCTGAATTATACTGGTAAAATTATTGACTGGGTGAAGAAAAATTTCATGTACACCAGTTGTGCCTGAATAATCTCATGCCTGCATTTTCCGTCCCTTCCTCTCCTCCGCTGGCCTGTACGCTGCCCTTGCAGCTTGCTGGCTACGTTTTCCTTTCATCCATATCCGTATGTTGTCCGTACGCTGTCCATATGTAATCCCTCCCTCACATTTTCTTTAATGCTGCCAGCCAACGCATTCTCCTTTCATGCTATCCATCTGCCATCCTCCTTGCGGTTTCCACTGCTCTCACTCTGCGTCCATTCCACTACAATCTTCATACTGTCTGAATCTGCTCTCATATTCCCTCATCCGCTGCCATCCTCGCTTAGCCCTCTCTTTTTCCACGATACCTGCATCCTTGCTCAACCCTCGGCGTCCCTTCCTCTCCTTCATTCGCTGCTCGACGGCTTCCCTTCATGGTTCCCTTAACCTGCATAAACAAAAAAGAAAAGAAAAAAACTTAATGCAAATCCATTTTTTCTATCTGACTTCAGATTTTCGTTTTTTTACTTAACTTAGGTTTTAAATTTTGACCTTTAGATTTTCGATATTTCTTTTTACGATTTTTGCTAAGGTTAGTTAACATTTACGTTTAATTTAATTTTCGGATTTGATCTTTTTAGTTTAATTTTTAGACTTTTAAAAAATATGTATAAATCAAAAACTTTGAAATTAAAAAAATCTAACTTTTTTTTAATTTTTGAACTTTTCATAGTTTTAGATTTATTCATTTTAGTTTCATTAACTTTAGGTTTAAAAAAGAAAATAAAAAATTATAAAAAATCAAAAAAGTCAAAACTTTGATGAAATTTTTTAAACAAAATCAAATTTTCTAACTTTTAACCTTTTCATTTTTTTGTAGAAGTTTAGATTTATTTACCTTTAGCTTATAGTTTCATTAACTTTAGATTTAAAAAGACAATATAAAAAATATAAAAAATAAAAATTTTAACTTTTAACATTAGGGATTTTTGTTTTAAAGTTGGTTTTCTTTTGGAAGTGGTTTTGGATCTAAAGTAATCCATAGTCAAAGGAGAAATTTTAATTTTAATATCTAAAATTTGACTATAGGAAAATTTTGATTTCTGAATTGGAATTACTTGGAATATCATTTAAATTCGAAATTTTTTGGAAATGTTTAGCATTTAAATTCGATGGTTCTCTCATGATAATATTTTTGTTTCAAAGTTTAAATTGTTGGTTCGAAGTATTTTCATGCTTAGTTGTGGTTGATAATCGTTGAACTATCTTTAATTGTGGTTTCAAGTTGCTTGAAATTGGTGATTAATTGCTTTAGTCAACTTTGAGAATATTTCAAGTGATGATAAATTGCATGTCTTTATCAAACATTGTTGATGCATGATTGTGAGGATGTTTTATCGAATATTAGAACGTATTATTGAAAAAGGCTTATCTTCTAGTTTGATCAATTGAGCACTTAATTGAGGAATTGAATATTCTCGTGGTGGATTGATTTTTTCATAGCAAGATAATTGTCCTTTTTAGCAGCAGTTACCTATCAATTACTTGATTTTAATTTCATAACGGGATATTTTGACTCCACAAGGCACTGGTCTTAAACTTCAAATCTAATTGAATCTATAAAAATCTCGTTAAATCTTAGCAAGTACTTGGTCGTTTGACTGTGTCTCCTGAATTGGTTGGTTTCCAACCAGTTCTCTTTCTTCCATCTCGTTAGGGTCTACCTCCCTTAGTCTGCTAGGAGGCAGCTTAAATAGAGAGATTAGGGATCCGGGTGACAGCCCCCAATCTAAGTCGTTGTCGCGGTGCCTAGACATTCTGTGCGACAACAGCTCCTACTGTAAATTTTGTTTCTCATATGATAATATAATCCAAACTTTGACTGAAATTTTTTTTTTAAAATGGTGGAAGGAAACGCGGTCGTACCACCTGGAAAGGCATTTCCAATCGTACTGGCAATGTTTCCCGTACAGTACGCAGAAACGCGTTTCCGTTTCAATTTTTGGGTGAAATGGGGGTGGAACCCATGTTTCCTGCAACATAGATTAACTCTCATAGATGAGTACATGATGCAAAATCCAAAATTATCCTATATAGATGAGGTTGTACATCAAAGATTTTGAACTCCGCCTTTATACATGAGGCTATGCATCAAAAAACAGCCTTTATATTTGGTTACATGTGCTGCAAATGAAATAAAACATGAGCTAAAGACAGGTACAATTACATATCCTAATAATCCTCATCCTTATTCTCATTAACAAAAATAGAACAAGGTAGCATAGATTGAATAGAGATGAATTAATTTGTGGAGTGATTAGAGATAAATTTTAGCAGTAGATTAAATTTCTATTGGCCATAGAAGGTCTCCACACCCTTCTTGGGTGCTTGAGTGAGCCCACACATTAAAAAAAAATCGCAGAAATGGGGCAGATTCGTTTTGAAACACCGCTGAAACATTTCGTCAGCCTTTCCAAATTAGGAAACTGCATGCAAGCGTTTTGGCCACATTTCAGTGACGTTTCCATGGTACAATGTGTTTTCAGTACAGCTACGCCAGTTTGGGGGTCATTTCCTGTAACATAGCACCATGCATGTGATATATGCACATTGCTAAGGGGTCAAGGGAGTTTGTGACTCCTTGACACAAGAGCACAAGGGACAGTTCTTATTTGCAAATGGGCAGTATCCACAGTGCAGGGGGATGCTCCTTAGCAACTTTTAGTTTGGCAATAACTTCAATAGGATTAGCATATTCATGGTATTACAGTTTCATTTCGGTTGTGTGACGTAATTGGGAAAGCTCAAGAATAATGATTTCGAGATCTGCCCCAAGCAAGAGGGTGTCGATTGCATGGTAGGTTGTTTTTGGTGTTCTTCCTTTGCAATTCGAGGAGCCCCAAGATGCCTCCATTTAGCATCACAACCAATTTGGGCATTCGCATTCCCAATGGTTGAGTTGGTCTTTTATCTAGTTTTGTTATCAAAAGATTAGCAAGGAAAGGTCTTTTCTTTTGGAAGAATATGTGGAAACATGAGCACCATCAATGGCACACCTGATGTGCTTTTAACTGGGCTCAAAAGCTCACTAATTCAGAAAAAAAAATAGTTTTAAAAGACTCCTATTGCATGATTCCTACAAATTATATTTTCGAAGTGAGGTTACATGGGTCAAATCCATTCTAGAGGGATTGGAGATGGAGAAATGGGAATCTCTTTTATATCTGTGTGACCAAGGATCGTTATGAAATAGTCAGGCATGCATCTGACATTGTCTCTTGATTGAACAAAAGGTGGGGGTATGAGTGATACTATGGCGAGTTAGTTGAAGAGTTGCCACTCCATTTGGAAATCACAGTGACATATTTTGGGAATAGTATCTACTCTATCAAGGGTTGGTTTTCAACAAGAAGCTTCATAAAGTTGGCATGACAGATGTTGCTCATATTTTGTGTGGGAATGATGAAACAGTTGAAAACATTCTTTGGAGATGTCAGTGTACTAAATTATTTTGAGCAAGGTTTCAAGTTGAACTTTGCTTCCATTTCATTGCCCTGCTTTCGTGGAATGTTCTGCTTTTAAGAGATGATTGGATGATCCAGGACCACTGCAAATCCTTGAGTCACACAACTAGGCTGATTTTAAATAGCCTTTATATAAAAACATCAAGTTGTGTTTCAATGTGACCACTCCACTTCTATCCTAGCTGATTTGAAGAGATTTAATTATGAGTTGCCCTTTCTTTTGAGAGTCAAACTTAAGTTTTTTCCATCAAGATGTTGACTCCCTATCTCGTAGTATGCAAGCTCATACATTAGGATTTTTGAGGTGGGATTTTCCTTGTACCCATGTTGTTCCTATGATGTAATTCTCTTTGTTCCATGATGTACTTATTTGTTCTATGAAGTAATAGATGGAACATTTCCAAAAAAAGAAAATACTAATATGTAAATTGTAGCCATTACATATCTTTAAGTGCAATAGATAGAATATTTCAAGCTAAAACCACAGTTTGTGACTCTATGATCATTTTAAGCAAATGCACACCACAATCAAATAATAGTAGCCTTAATCGTTTACAAACAGAAGCATCTAGAAACCTTGTAAGGTCACTGATCATTAACAATGAAGTAAAACTATTATTTCAAGTTATCCCCAAAAATAATGTCCACAATATGTGTAGTCTATTATCATATATGATGAAAAATAGGAATTCCATAACATAATAAATATTACCTGTTGGGCAATGTCGAAACTTTGAGGGTGATTGGGAAACTTCCGAACCAAATTTGCAATAAGAGCAACTACAAAGGCAATTTGGGATTCTTGTGCTTTTTGTAGCAATTCCTTTATAAACTCAAAACATTGACCCATCGCTAATACTCCATCCATCATCATTGGGAGCAATTTTGTGTCATAACCCTGGCACCAAAGAAACAAAAAAATATGGTCAAAAGATGACATAAGATAGATAGGATCAAGATATTAATGTCCAACAAATGACTAAAACTCAAGTCAATGGGAATAAAAGGTGCACCTACTACATATACAATGTGGACAGCAACTCCTATATCAATATTGAAAGCGGAAGAAAAAAAAATCCAAAAAAAGAGAGCATACCTAATTGTCTTGTTATGTTAATCACTAACAGTATGACCAAAAGATAAAATAGTATGTGCAATGACACACTTGGACGGCGAGAGTCTAAGAATCTCAGTGCTAGGTAAGAGAGACATAGGGAGGTAGGATATCAAAGCTAAAAGATCATGATGGCCAAAGGCAAAGGAGGGAGGCTAAGTCACATGACACAATGACGCGGGTCACGGAAGACACAAAAATACAAGTATCCAGCACGTACACCATGACCCCCAAAAAAGGACACAAAGGACATGTTTTATATATATAACAAAATAGTGAATTACACATAAAAAATGAAATATAGTCAAAGATTCAATTTAGAAAATAAAGAATATACATGATGAATCATGATGGTACAAGTTTAACCATTCATACAATTACTACATCAGTGATGATAAATTGATGAACACTTAAGAAATTAAAACTATAAATTATAGTTTTCTCATTACGTCATCAATATCAAAATGTTTTGCATAGATAATGACTCAATGAATTGTGAAAATTCACTTGAAATGCAACAACTGGAAATTATTCTTCTAACCGATAAAATTATTATTCAGTTTATTTTGTTACTGGCAAAATAACGAATAATTCACACTGGAATTTCTTCACAAATAAAACATTGAGGAAAAAAAATTGGAAACTGAAAAAATATATAGCAATCACACACACAAATTGACACGGTTTATTTTGGACAATTGTCTGCGGAAAAAACCAATGTGGGAAAACCGGTGCAACAAACGAGTGTTCTATTATTATGCAGCAGCGGAAATTCTGAGCACAATAATTTCGATGCCCACCTGGCAATCAAATCTGAGAGAAATATCGGCAAAAATATCTGAGGGAAATTACCCTCCTCCACAAGCAATCCCGGCTCAGTCTGGCCACTAGAACTGGCAAACTCAAACCCTTTGCACAGCTTCTACGTCGCCCCTGTGCAGTCCCTTAAACACTCAGCCCAATTCTACCTCGAATTTGCCTCTGACTGAATATTGTTGCTCTGGAAAGAATTCTCCGACTCTCTAGAAAATATTTTGGCCTCTGGCAAATGAATCCTCCTCTTGCTTAGTTAAAACTCTGCACAGCCTCCTGGAGAAATAATACGGCTTTCTATCCTGAACCTTCTAGAACTGAAAACTCCTCCGGATTTTTTTTTATTTTCCCTGTCTACCACTTGCTACTCGATCACTGGCTCGATCTCGATGTTGAATCGCCTACTCCTGGAAAATCAAATTGCCTTGATCACTGAGTAACAACTAGTGTGTTCTCCATCTACCCCTTCGACCTCCTCTTATAATCTCCAGTTGACACTTCAACGACCACGATTAAATCTTAATCGATGGTTGAGATCATCTCTAAGTCAATCCATGTGAGTTTCTAGAGAATTCTAATCTTTCTCAATTAATTCCTATTAATTAATCGATTTTCCTAAGTTATACTTAGGCATTTTTAATTATTGACTAATTAATTTAATTGAGTTGTCTCTAGTTGGAATTTCCAAAAACAATTTATGGGTTCTAAAGAACTCATGCGTTGTAGCCTCTCCACACAGTTTGAAACAAGGACAACATCCAATGCTACAAAAAGTAACATGAATCACTACTACTATAGGTGAAAATGCCAACGACAAATACAAAACAAGGTAGATACTAGAACCATAGATCAAGATGGAAGAATCTCATATTACACATACAAAAATGAAATATAGAAAAAAATTCAAATCTCATTAGAATTTAAAAACTAAAACATTAACAATTTTACATGATGATCATACAAATTCAATCGTACAAAGAGAGCATATAAACAAAATAGCACCAAGTGCAATCTATCTCTAAACCAAAAATACATCAACAAAGAGACACTAAATGGCCTCTAAAGTCCTATTGCTGCAAAATCTAATAGGTCTAGTGAGAGGCTTCACTAAGCAAAGGGCCAGACTTTATGGCAACAATGAAGAAGAGTTGCCATTGTCATCTCTCTAACCTTCCTCCTGTTGTTTAGCGGTATTTCAACCACAAGGGAGGGTTTTGTATGCCACCTACAAGGTATTCTAATGTTAGCGCTCAAGGTGACTTATTTTGAAGGTCTAAGGGTAGATAGTGTTAATTTTCTTTAGGGCTATATTGTTCTTTGCTTTTGATAATTGCATAAACCAACTTTTCATCATTTATATCGCATTCACCCCATAACATCATTACATCATTTACAATTATGTAGAAAGAACAATATCAACAACAACACAGTGGAACAAATAAAGGAAGATCAGAAGAAAAGCATACACAAATAGACACACCAAAGTTTGGTCAGAGACTAGGGAAAAACCCCACAAGGGGGAAAACCCGGAATTCAATTCTTATCTTTTATTAGATATTCATCAATTGTTCAGCTGAGATACAAAGTACAATATTATGAGACATCTATAATCACAATAGGCCTACAAAGGGCCAATCTAATAGCAAAATATCAGAGCATAGTAAACACGGCTAACACTATCATAGATTCTCAGTCACAGTCAACGTGAAGATCCATATTTCTATCATCACTAAATCATACTAGAGATCTCTGACATCATGTGTCACAAGCAAGGTTACTATCATGGAGCACTGACATCTCATAGAGCACAGTCATCATATAACAAGGAGCAAAGGCATTGTCTATCACAGTCAATCGTTATCACTGCCATCACCATCACATATAATCATTGACACATGGATCTCATCATATACACTATAGAAGAATACTATCAAATGCACGTACTATTATATATTGTTTATCATGAACCTGTCGTTGTTCACAATAGGTCACTGAAGCATGGTTACTATTCAAGAGTCGTTGACTTGCAATCTGTAAGATTTTGTAGCATCGGATGTGTTCTAGCCATGAAATTTGGTGGAGAGGCTAGGATACATGAGATCTCCAAAACTCAGAAATTGTTTATGGAAATTCCACCTAGAGATGACTTAATTAAATTATTAGCCGATTTTTAAATATTTCCTAAGTCTAAACATATGGAATTCTACTAATTAATCATAATTAGTTAAGTCAAAGTGAGAATTCTCTATAAACTCACACGGATTGATCCAGAAATGATTTAAGTCATCGATTAAGATTTAATATTGGTCATTGGAGTCCCAATAGGAAGACATAAGAAGGGATCGATGTGGTGATGGAGAATGCACCAGAGTCACTTGGAGAATTCAATTTTCTAGAGTAGCAGCAGTTAGTTGTCGGAGAGTTCGAGCTTCAGTGAGGCGGCAGAGTTAGTGAGGGGTAGGGACAGTGGTCTGGAGGAAGTCTTCCAGATCTGGAGAGGCAGCAGCAAGTGACATAAGTGATCCACGCAAAAGCAGCACAAAGACTGTGCAGAAGCTGATGCAGAGCAGTTCAATTTAGCTGAGGAGGAGGTCGATTTAGTTTCCAAAGGCCGGGAAAGTCTTCCAAAAGGCCGAAGAATCACTTCTAGTAGCAGAGGCAGGCTAGACGGCTTGCTCAGAAGCAGAATCGAGCCACACATGTGAGAGATAGCACAAAGGCAGTGCAGAAGGCCTCACACTGGGGTTTGGATAGCCAGTTTTCTATAGAAGTCAGTGTCAGGATTGCTTCTGGGGTGAGAGATTTTTTCTCTCTAATTATTTCTGTCAGATACTTGCTAATTGGATTGTCAATTGGGCATCCATAGATTGTACTCAGTTTTTCACTGTTGCATAGTAATAAAAACCCTCACTGTTGCACCGGTTTTCCCAAGTTGGGTTTTTCTGGGGACATTTGTCCAAAAATAACGACGTTATTTCTTATCTGTGTGTGCGAGATTTTCTCAGTTCCAAATTATTTGTGAAGGTTGCAGTGTGTTTAATTCTATGTTGTCGTAACAATAAACTGAATAATTAATTTATCAGTTAGAATAATTAATACTAGTTGTTGCAATAGGATTTTAGCAGTGAGTTGAAATTTTCACACTATCAACAAGATCACCGAAACAAGTTTATTGTTGGCTATATCAATTATCACTTTACTCAGTTATCTCCAAGACCACAATTATATCCCTTTGACACATGATTAACTTACTATCATAGATTATAATGGACACTATCTTGCTATCATGTAAATCCATGTCCTCAGAGTGCGAGAACTTACATATGTGAGCCATAGTGAAAACAAGATGATCCATTATAATGATAGTCACGGTACACTGATGCAAACCATCAATAGAAGTGAACCATGTTGAAGAGTGTAAGCCTTGAAGAGTGTGAGCCATCTGTGATGATATGCGACCCACCAAACTGTGATCATATACGAGCCACCAGATTGAGATGCTATGCAAGCCACCAAACTGAGAAGTCAAACTGTAATACCATGCGAGGTCATATATAGCAAGAGAGGACTTGTAGCATGAGTCTTGGGGGTAGTTCTGGACCATACCCTAGAAAAATATAGAGAGTACAAAGTGCCATCAGAAATGATATGCAAGAAGATACACCATATTGTATCCTTGCGAGAGGAGATACCGTATTGTGACCATGCGAGAGGAGATACCGTATTGTGACCATGCGAGAGGAGTCTTATAACCCTTGTGAAATACCTCATAGTAAATAAATCTGAAGATCTATCCCATCTGAAGTATAGTTGTAAAGCGATACCATTGTCATTATGCCAAAGCTAGATCATTGCTATGCGAGTCCTATGCCATAATGGAGATGCGAGACCTGTGCCATAATTGATGTGAGACCTGAGCCATAATAGATGTGAGACCTGTGAAAGAGAATAAGAATCCTTCGAAACCTCGTAGGCACATATAAACCTCAGAGGCACATAAGCCATCCGAACCATACCAAGGTGATTCTTGTAGATCAACCAAATGAGAATATATATCGAGGTTCACAAATCGAATGGGTGTCCTTTTGAATTAGGTCGACATGAATAATTTTGAATTTTCAAATTAATAATTTTCCCTCCAATTTGAAGTTGAATTGAAGACCAAGAATAAAATTCCTTTTATTTTTAATTAATTGAAGCATACTCAAATTGTGGGCTAGAGAATTCCTCCCTAGCTACCTAAATTTAACAGATAGAGTGCTTGGCAGGGAAAACATGATCAAGATATTCAAGCATAAGGTTAAGCTCCCTAAAGTTAGACCACAGGTAATGCTGCTATAGGTTAGGGTTTGGATGATATTCAATTTTAGGGCATGCAATTGTGTATAACGGCCTAAGAAAAACCTTACAAGCGAGGTTCAACAAGAAAGGAATAAGGGTTTCCAACAAAGACTAGGACTAACTCAAGCAAATAGGTTTTAGGGTTGTTAGATATGCATGAACATCAATAAATGAATGAGACGACAACATTTCTAGGGCATGTGAGGCAACTTAAAATGCTAGATTTTGCTTTAGGAAGGTTTATATAGATTAACCTGCAATTTAGAGCCACTCTCATGCAATAAAACAATGCCTTACACACAAATCTACATCTAAACCCTAGCAGTTGCCTTAGCCATCTAGGAGAGAGAATTCAAGGGAAATTTAATTTCTTTTGAGATGATCAAAACACTTCTAGACAAGCGCCTTAACCTACAAGGGCAAATGGAGTCTTAATGGAGCGAAATACCAAGGAAAGGCTACGATAGAGTAAGGAGTGACGCTCTAGAGCATCCACTTGTAAAACCATAGTCACTATTCTTGTGAGGGGAGAAATTAATTATAAGGTTTGCACACAAGGAGTTTCCTTATAGGCTATGAAGAAGACAATTTTACATGCAATTATGAAGCAAAGTTTCACCAATGATAAGAATTTAGACATAGAACAATAGAAACCCTACTTAAAACATTTAAAGCATGAAAAATATCAATAATCAACAATAAACTTACAAAATCTTCCTCAATAGCACTTTTTTCAATCCGATAATAGTGTCTCCAAGCAAAAGTCGCATCCATAAAAGATCACATTATGCCCAAGTAGAAAATAAGGAAGCTAGTTCACACTTTTTTTAGAGAGGCTAGAAAATAGAAGTGAGGGGGAGGCTCTATTTATATCAGCATTCTCTCACTCACTTTACAAATAAAATGATCTCAAATCCCTATTAACAAATTCTCTTTTTGTTGATTTCGTAGCTTCGAAAGCTCTTCTACATAGGCTTGTGTCTAGCATGTAGGAGAAGTCCTATCTAGGTTGTTGTTTGAGAAGAGCAACTAATATGATCTCCTTCCTAAGTTATTAAGCTACGAAAAGTACATTGATTAATTATTTAATTAATAATGACTTTGGGCTAATGTTTATCCAAGGATAAATACAAAATTATTTAAGTGACTTGGATTCAATATCCACCATTGAGCTAAGTGTGAAATTTTCAAACTGAAACACCACTGCAGTGATAGATTTATTTCACCTACTTATTTTATGATAAGTTATTTACAGATTCTCAGTAAATTTTGAAATAAACACAACTGCAGTATTCACTTAATCATAAGCAAAAAATAGAACGGAACGCATATAACGCAATAGAAACAATTAGATGAACACGGTTATTTTTGGAAAATTGTCCCTAGAAAAACCCAATGCAGGAAAACCGGTGCAGCAGATGAGGGTTTGATTTATTCTTCAGCAAGGAAAAATCATTTACAAGAATTTGACGAGCAGACTTCTAGAATACACCTGAGATAAATTTCCCGAATCCTTCGAGAGAATTTCTAACACCCGAGAGGCACCCTAGCTCCCTCTGCATCACTCTGCGTGGTCTTTTGCGCAGTCCTTACACTGGACTGCGTCACTCTGCGTGGGGACTTAGTGTTGTTGCTCAGCGTCGTCCCCTCTGCGTCCTCCTCTTGCCTTTCTCTGCCTCTGTTGACTTCCCCTTTTGTCTTCTAACCCTGCAACTCTACCTCTACAACCTCTCCCTCTGAAATCAAATTCTATTCCTTCAGAATCAATTTCCTTCGAGTATCGAGTGTGTGCCCGACTTACTTTCCAAATGACTCTCACGCCTTCTCTTATAATCTTCTCGTTGATGAATCAACAGCCCAGATTAAATCTCTAATCAATGGCTAAGATTAAAACATGACTTGGTATTTGTTTTCTAGAAGATTCACACTCTGTTTTATTAATACCCTTTAATTATTTAATTTTCCTAAGTTTAGACTTAGGGATCACATTAAAATAATTAATTATTTTAATAAAACATGAACTGAGTGGAATTTCCACAAATGGTTTCTGGGTTCTTTGGAATACTGATGTCCAAGCCTCCTCACAAAATATGAGACTTGGAACACTTTCTAATGCTACAAAATCAACACTCCCTCTAAGCAAGGAAAATGTTTAAGCAAAATATCAACTGCATATGCTCTGACCTGAAGCATCTACTGCGCTGCTGATGTCTCGGTTGTTGCCCCTCATCTGATGCATTGTTTCTCTCTGTACTGCTGCCCATGACACCATCTATGTCATTGCCTCATCTGTACTGTAGCTCCCTCTGAATTTTGAGCCCATCCATTCCTCTACTGGAATGGATTCTTGACCATCCCCATCTTTTCTCTGAAGTAAACTTAATATTACCCAGAGCTTTTGTGAGGATATATGCCACCTATTCCTTTGTAGGAATGTACTTCAACTGTACAGCTCCCCGTTGGACATAGTCTCTAATGAAGTGGCACCTGATGTCAATGTGCTTCGACCGATCATGAAACACAAGATTTTCAGAGAGCTTGATGCAACTCTGATTATCACACAAAATTCTGGTCGACTCCATCCTCTTCTTGAGTAAGTTCAAGAGCAACTTACGAAGCCATATAGCCTCACACGAAGTTGTGCTAGCTGCAATATATTTAGCCTCGGTTGAGCTCAGCGCCACGGATTTTTGTTTCCTACTGCACCAGGAAGTCATTCCTAATCCGACACTGAAACAGTACCCACTGTTACTTTTCTGATCTACTAGACTTCCAGCCCATTCTGCATCAGTGAACCCACTCAACTGGATTTCATTGCCCTTGGTGCACCTCAATCCAAACTCGACTGCCCCCTTCAAGTATCTAAGAACATGTTTGGTTGTTGCCAGTGAGCCCTCCTTGGTTCTACCATGAACTGACTGAGGGTATTCACGGCATAACAGATGTCTAGTCTAGTGTTTACCAGGTACATCAATGATCCTATGAGCTGCCTATACAAGGTAGGATCATGGTATTAAAAACCGGCCGGTTTGAACCGGAAACCGGTCAAACCAGCCGGTCAGGTTGCTCGCCGATTCAAACCGCCTATAAAACCCGGTTATACCCCGCCTTTGACCAAGAAATATCGGTTAACCGGTGCTAACCAGTCGGTTAGTTGAACTTCCCCCTACACGGACCCACGCACGGCCAGAGATGGGTTTGAGGGCTGATGTGGAGGTAAGGAGAGGGTTATTTCCCTCCAAAAACACCCTCCCCAATCTTTTATAAGTAGGGGCAGCCTCTCCTTTGTCTCACACCATCTCATTTGTTGTTTGTGAGTTTGATTGAGAGTTTGGAGAGTGTTGAGTGTTTGTCGAAGCAGTGATCTTGGAGGCTTGGAGTTGGAGTTGGAGCTATCTTAGAGATAGTTTGGAGCTGTCAATAGAGTTGGCATCTTCAAGAGGATGCTAAGGAAGCTAGTTTGAACTTTGCATTGCCAGGTAAGGATTTTCACTTGAAAAATCCATCATTTCATTGTTGTTCATGTATTTATTTTCTCATGTGTTTAGCTATGCTATTGCTCTCAAATCTCTAGCCCTATGCTATCAATTTTTTTATGTTTGAATGTGCATTTTGTTTCATAAATTTAGCCTTAGTTGTCCATTTATCTTAGCTGCAATTTTTTTAAATGGCAGATTTGTTTCCAAATTTCAATTATTTCAAGTCAAGATGGCTCCAAAAACCAAGGATAGTGCATGGGCCCATTGTGATGTGGTTGATGGAAAGATGATATGCAAATTTTGTGAAAAATGTATTGGAGGTGGGGGTATTCTTAGATTGAAACAACACTTGGCTGGGATAAGAGGCCAAGTAAAGCCATGTGATGCACCTAATGAACTGATAGGTCCGGTTAGGGCAGAATACCTTGCCAAGTTTGAAAAGTTTGAGGAGACTAAGGTTAGGGAGAAGGCCATCCAAGATGAAATTGCAAGGAAGAGGGAACTAATAGATATCATGAGACAGAGTGGGTATGATGATTATGAGATTCAAGACTCCACTTCTATCCCTTCCACCAATGACCCCTTTCACTATGTTCCTCCTGTTGGCCTGGGCCAAAAATCAAAACCAATAAAGAGACCCAACCTCCAGAGTTATTTCTCATCCACTGCTAATCCCATAGCCACTTCCTCCCAACCAATTCGTCAACCCAATTTGGATCAACATTGGAAAAAACAATGCAAAGAAACTTCTTATTAGTACATTGCTAGATGGTGGTATGATTCAGATATCCCATTTAATGATGCTCGCTCACCTTATTACCAAGCTATGTGGGACTCTGTTTTAATTTCAGGAAAGGGCTTCAAAGGCCCTATTGTGCATGACTTGAGGGGAGCTCTTTTGCAACAAGAGATTGGTAATATTGATGAGTATTTGGCTGAATATAAAGAGTCATGGATCAAAACAGGTTGTTCCATAATGTCAGATGGATGGACTGATGGAAAGAACCGCACTATCATTAACTTCCTTGTTTCTTGCCCTCGAGGAACAATGTTTTTGAGATCAGTTGATGCACCTGATAAGGTGAAGGATGTAACACTTCTATTTGAGCTTTTGGATGAGATTATTCAAGAAGTGGGGGAGCAGAATGTTGTGCAGGTCATCACAGATAATGCCTCAAACTATGTTCTTGCTGGAAAGATGCTTGAGTCCAAGTATAATACCATATTTTGGACTCCATGTGTTGCACATTGCATAGACCACATGCTTGAGGACATAGGCAAAGTGGATTGTATAAAAAACATTGTAGAGCATGGCAAGTGCATTACAAAATACATTTACAACCACTCATGGGTATTGAGCCTAATGAGGAAAAGCACTGGGAGCAAAGAGATTGTTAGGCCTACCATTACGAGATTTGCAACTCACTTCCTCACGTTGCAAAATCTCAATTCTCAACAGAAAAACCTACAGAAAATGTTTTCTTCTGATGATTGGACTGAATCCCAGTGGGCTCGTAGACAAGATGGAAAAGACACCAAAAAGAAAGTCTGACAATTATTTTTGGAAAAGGTCTTCAGAGCTGGTAAAATTACTGAGCCCCTTATTAAGGTGCTAAGGATGGTGGATGGGGAAAAGATGGCAATGGGATACATTTATGAGGCTATGGATTAGGCAAAGGAGTAGATACGGGGAGTTTACAGGGACAAGTTAGCTAAATATGGCCAGATATGGGAGATCATTGATAACAAATGGAACAATCAACTCCATCGTCCCATACATGCAGCTGGGTATTTTTTGAACCCAAAGTATCATTATAAAGCTCGGCTAGGAGATCAATAGGATGGGGAGGTCAGATCTGGATTGATTGATTGCTTGGAGCACATGGTCCCTAACCGTGCAGACCTTTTGGAAATACATAAACAACTTACTCTTTTCAGTATGGCAGCTGGTACCTTTGGAAAGAACTTGGCGAAAATGGCAAGAGATGTGGATCAACCAGGTAAGAAATTCCAATTTGTTTTTCTTTTCAAGTTAAATTGTTTGTAAATAAGTGATGAAATGAACTATGTTACTAATGAATGTCTTTTTATTTGCAGCACATTGGTGGGAGTCATTTGGCGGGCAATGTCCTCAATTGCAAAAGTTTGCAATTAGAATCCTCAGCCAAACTTGCAGTGCTTCAGGTTGTGAGCGCAATTGGTCTGTTTTTGAGCGCATACACACAAAGAAGAGAAACTGTTTGGAACAGAAACGGTTAAATGATCTTGTGTTTGTGCAATACAACCTTCGCTTGAGGCGAAACCAACTGATGAGCAAAACACCTGATCTAGATCCCATTGTGTTGGATGATATTGATCCAACATCAAAATGGGTGGAGGAGACTAAGATCCAGTGTTTGAGGCGGATTTTGATTTTGATGCAGCATTAGCGGGGGGTGAATTTGAAGCAGATTTGGTGGCACCATCAGACGAAGACCCAGGATTGGTAGTTGCATCAAGGAAAGGCAAACAACCAAAGGAAGGCACTAGTCATGCAGCTCAAGTAACTCGTGCTTCCATTAGGTCCACTTCTATTGTTATTGGTGGTAGTGGTATTCAGGTTGCAGATGACCCTGAGGCTGAGGCATCCTCAGACTCTGATCCAGATGATGTCTATGCAGTTGCCGATATTGATCCTGTGTCTAGTAGCAATGATGAATTTTATGATTGATCATGATTCATGTGTAGTCTTGTATTAGGCCCATGGCCTCATAGCTTGTAGCATTGTTTTTGGACTTTATGGGCCATTTGGAGCCTCATTGCAGCTGTATTTTTCGATGATATGTATTGCACTCGGTGCCATTTTGATATATTCACCTTTGCATGGTATATAAATGAGCAAACTTTGCATATTTTATCTCTATTGGCTTTGAATCATGGTTGCAAATCTTAAAAATAGTGTTTTTATTAAAAAATAATTATTTAATGTATTTTTTTTAAAACCGATTCGTTTAGACCTGACCAGTACTGGTTAGACCGGTTCCGGTCCGGTTACCGGTTCATTAGGTCCACCGGTCCGATCACTGGTTCCGGTTTTTAATACTATGGGTAGGATTAGCCTCATCATCCTTGGATGTGCCAATTCTCTTCCGGTTTGTGATCATTGGCGTAGCCATGGGTCTACAGTCCTCCATCTGAAATCTCTTCAGGGTCTCTATAGTATATCTTCCTTGCCCAAGAAAGATTTCTCCCTTCTACTGCCAAACTTCCAACCCCAGAAAATAGTGCATCCACCCTAGATCCTTCATGTCGAATTTTGTAGCCAGATTTTCCTTGCAATCTTTGATGAGCCCAAATGATCCAGTTAGAAACAGATCATCTACATATAACATCAATATTAGAGGCTCATCCCCTACTCTCAGATAGTAGAGGTTGGGATCTGCGTCACTCTTGACAAATCCCATCTTCTACAAGTAGCTGTCAATTCGCCCATACCAAGCTCTAGGGGCTTGCTTCAGTCCGTACAAGGCTTTCTTAAGCCTGCACACATGAGTTTTCTGCTCATGCGTCTCAAAGCCCTTTGGTTGTTCTATGTACACTTCCTCTTCTATCACCCCATTCAAGAACATAGTCTTGACATCCATCTGGTGAATTTCCCATCCCATCTGCGCTGCAAGGGAGATGACGGATCTTATTGAAGTATACCAAGCTACAGGGGCGAAGGCTTCTTCATAATCGATCCCTTCATTTTGTGCATATCCCTTAGCCACAAACCTGGCTTTGAATTTTCTATGTTGCCATCTGCAGTATATGTAATCTTATAGATCCATCTCAATCCTACAACCAACCTGTTCGGAGATCTAGGAACTACTTCCCAGACATCCTTAGTCATGATGGAGTTGTACTCCTCCACCATAGCATCTACCCACACCTAATGTTGAGCTGCCTCCCGAAAACTAGAGGGTTCTCCAACCTGTGCTAACAATGCCTGGTACCTGTCTGGTTGTCTACGTTCCCTCTTCTCATTTCTAGGAGCTCCAACAAACTCCTCTGCATCCTTCAAAATCTCTTGTAGTTCTCTACTCGTCCTTCCACTAGTGGTGGGTGGATTCACCTGCTCTCCTTCTTGCACTTCCTCGAAAAAGCTTTCCTTAGGATCCTTCTGCCATGGAGAGGCACTAGAGCCATCATCTGTATGTCATTGTGGCTAGACCAACGAATCCTCGTCAAACTACGTAACTAAAGACATTTCTCGGAATTTCCTGAAGGCTCTCTCCTCCATGAACTTCACGTCCCGTCTCACTACTATATTCCTACTCTCGGGAATATAGATCCGATAAGACTTCGCATTCTCGCTATATCCCACAAGGTACCCCTTTTCAGCAATCTAGTCTAACTTCTTCCTCTTCTCATTGAGAACATGGCAATACACTATACTGCCAAATATCCTAAAGTGGCTCACTTCAGGCTTGCTACCAGTGAACACACTCTCAGGAGTAATCTTTCCCAATGCGTTATGAGGCACTATGTTCTACACATACACGGTTGTATTGCAAGCTTTAGCCCACGAAAATTTGGGCATGTCTTGATCATACAACATTGCCCTCGCAGCTTCCACAATAGTCCTATTCTTCCTCTTTGCAACCCCATTATACTCAGGATTATATAGAGAAATCCATTCTCTCTTGATGCCTTCCTTTGCGCAGAACCTTATGAAGTTTTTGTCAATGTACTCCCCACAATTGTCTGATCGCAATGTCTTTATATGCTTTCCTGTTAGATTCTCTACCAGAGACTTAAATTCTTTGAACTGCTCAAAGACCTCGTCTTTGGTCTTCAGAAAGTAGATCCATGTCTTTCTGGAATAATCGGTAAAGGTGACAAAATACTTTGCACCACTGAGAGTATTCGTGGACATTGGTCCGCAGACGTTTGAGTGTATCAATCCCAACATGCTCTTGGCCCTATTGTTGCTTTTCAGATATGTTGCCTTGGCATACTTCCCTAATACGCACCCCCTGCAGACATCGTCTCGCTTGGTGCTAAGTTCCGAAGCTCTCGTGACAGTCTTCTAGAGAATTCTCAAGGCTCCGTGATGTAGATGCCCCATTCTTCGATGCCATAATTCATTCAAATCTCTCTCATCAGTACTTCCTATCAGTGCCATTGGGGACTCGAGTTGTAGCTTGTACAGTTTATGGCTCCTTACTCCAATTTGTGCCTTCTTTTTCCAACTAGGGTGTTTGACATAAACTGTGTTGCCAATAAAGTATACATCATAATCCTTGTTTTGAAGCTGAGACACTGAGAGCAAGTTCATCCCCAATCCTAGTACATGCAGTACGTTGGTGGCCCGAAGCTTGTTGCCAGCTTCCGTTTGAAATATTATGGTGCCTCTTCCAATAGGGGTACATTTTTCCTTTTTTCCCATAGTGATTTGAAAATTCATCTGCTCCTCCTGGTAGCTAGAAAAGCATTCTCAAACTCCCGTGATGTGAGCAGATGCTCCACTGTCAATATACCAAATCTCTGGAGAGGCCATGCTTGACACACAAGCAAAATTTTCTTCTAGTCTGGATGGCAAAACTGAAACGTCATGATCCCTCCGTTCCTCCATGCATTCTGGAGGACTACGTGAACCCTTCTAAAATGATGCGGCATCACTGTCGGACCTTTGTTCCATTGCAAAACCTCCTCTTCTGTTACCATGTGAAATTTTCAAACTGAAACACTACTACAGTGATAAATTTATTTCGCCTACTTATTTTATGATAAGTTATTTACAAATTCTTCAGTAAATTCTGAAATAAAGACAACTGCAGTATTCACTTAACCATGCGCAGAAAATAGAACAGAACAGATATAACGCAATAGAAACAATCACATGAACACAGTTATTTTTGGACAATTGTCCTAGGAAAAACCGAATGCGGGAAAACCGATGCAGCAGATGAGGGTTTGTATTATTCTTCAACAAGGAAAAACCATTTACAAGAATTTGACAAGAAGACTTCTAGAATACACTTGAGATAAATTTTTCGAATCCTTTGGAAGAATTTCTGACACACGGGAGGCACCCAGCTCTCTCTACGTCACTCTGCGTGGGGACTCAATGCTGCTGCTCAGCGTTGTCCCCTCTGTGTCCTCCTCCTGCCTTTCTTTGCCTCTGCTGACTTCCCCTTCTGTCTTTTGACTCTGCAACTCTTCCTCTACAAACTGTCCCTCTGAAATCGAATTCTATTCCTTTAGAATCAATTCCTTCGCGTACAGAGTGTGTGCTCGGCTTACTTTCCAAATGACCCTCAAGCCTTCTCTTATAATCTTCTTGTTGATGAATCAACAGCCCAGATTAGATCTCTAATCAACATGGCTAAGATTAAAACATGACTTGATCTTCGTTTTCTAGAAGATCCACACTTTGTTTTATTAATACGCTATAATTATTTAATTTTCCTAATCTTAGACTTAGGGATCACATTAAAATAATTAATTATTTTAATAAAACATGAACAGAGCGGAATTTCCACAAATGGTTTCTGGGTTCTTTGGAATACTGATGTCCAACCCTCCACACAAAATATGAGACTTGGAACACTTTTCAATGCTACGAAATCAACACTAAGAAGATTGGGATTTAATCTTAGCCATTTATCACTTTGGAGATTAGAGATTTGACCCATGGAGAAATTATAAAGAGAACCTATGAGAGAGGATGAAGACACATTACATTGTCATTGTTGAGAAAGTGATTTTCTCAATGAGTGAGAGACTCCAAGATTGAAGAGAAGGGAAAAGGATTGCAATAAGGAAATTTTGGGAGCAAATTTTAATGAGGTCAAGTCTAGGAGAAAGAGGTTAAATTGTTGAAGAGGAGGCATAAGTTTTTAGAAGGAGGCGAACGTACCAATTTTTCTCTAGTGCACAAGGGTCGTACTGTTGAAAATTGGGTAGATTGGGAGGCACTCCTACAAGCCTTGCATGCCAGGTTTGTGAGGAGAAAACCCACAAAAAATTGATTTTGTGGGAAAAGTACCCAAGCTTGGGGTTTCTGACCCAAAGGTGTGGGCTTGGAACCCAACGAAAACTAATATTATATTCTAATTTGTTGTTGAGTGAAGCAGCACCTCTTGAAGGAAAAAGAGGGCTCCCAAGACACTCACACAAGAAGTATGAATATGGAGCCAAATAAGAGGCTAGACACAAGTGTGAAGTGTTGATTTTTGTAACTATGGTCAGTCTTCATAATGTAAGTTTTAGTCATTATGAATTTGTAAAGAATATTTTAAATGCTAAGAGTCAAAAGAAAATTATTTTGTGCCACCCCTTTTGGACTTTCGAAAGAAAAGAAGTTTGAAATTTTGAAATTAGAAATTTTGGCTCCAAAAGTGTTGTTGGGCTCCTTCTAGTCAAGTTGGCCTCCTAAAATGCTTATGTCAGCTCAAGCAAGGGATGCACCCATTCGACCTCATCAAAAACTATATAAATACACCAATTTCAGTCCTCCATTAAGCCAAGACAAGCTCGCATCTCCTGAGATATCTTCGCAAGGTCTGAGGCAACTATTCAGAGGTTTGTGGCTAAAAGCAAGGTTATTTCTGAGGCAACGTATGGTGTAGCTCTGAGGCAGTATATGGTGCAGCTCTTAGGCAACATATGGTGTAGTTTTGAGGCTGCATATGGTATAGTTCTGACTCCTGAGGCATCATATGGCATACACGTAGAGAATCCACAAAATTCTGCAACTGTTAATATGAATAAATCTAAAATCTAATTTCTTTTCATATACCACACAAAATTTCTCTACTTGTTTTGCAATGGAATAAGAACATAAATAAATACACAATGAGACAACACAATTTTTCTAGGGAACCCAATTGGGAAAACCCTCTACCTGCTTGAGCATTTTATTGGTAGAAGACTGAGCAATAGATCTTTTACAAATCCAAATTTGTCTCAATAGATAATACAATGATCTCCTTGCTTGAACTAAGCTTGAAACAATCTGCAAGACCCCTGATCCGTATGCCTCTTGCCTTGCTTGAATGAGCTCTGAAATCCTTGTGCAAATCCTAGAAATAGCCTCCTATTTCCTAGTGCATGAGGAACTCCTATTTCTTAGGAATTTCCTCCTATTTCCTAGTGCATTCCCAAGGCAATTCTTCCCTATATCAACTCGCACAAGCCTCCTGCTTGACTCGCTCTCTCACAAGATCACACACAACTCGTGCTCAAAAATGAATACAATTGTGCCTTCGTTCCTCCTTATAAGCATTTGAATGGTCAAATCTAGCGAATTATTTTAGGAATTGATTTTGTGATTGATTGAGTTAACTAAGTTGAACAAACTCATGCAACTCGTCTCATCTCAATTCTAGAACTTGAGATTTAGTGACTTGTCCTTTTCCCAAATTAACTCGCACTAGAAGACAAGAAACTCGGCCTTCCACTTCATCGCATTAGTTAACTGCTTCAAAACTTTTCCCAACTTTTAGTAACGAATCCTAAATTATAGGAATTCGTCCTAACTTATAGGGAACTCGAGCTTGCTAAGGAGAAACTCATTGCAGACCCTTTGATTAAGGCACAAATCAAGGAACCTTTCTCAATACTACTTTCAACACTCCCTCTTAGCGAGGAAGGTGCTTCTGGAAGAACCTCATGCACCTGAATTTGTCTCCAACACTACCACGTTCTCTGTTGTTGTAGTTGTTGCCTCTGAACTAAAAGAATTTCATGTTTTCTTTAGCGGAATTTGATCTGAAAACCTATTTCCAACCACGCTATGCGGAGTCCATAACTTCAGTCATAAGTGCCATGTACCCCATGTACCTTTGTGGTTGCTTCTTCTAGCTGAAGTTGATACTAGAAGATTCAACTCTCTCCTGATCTCCCTTAAACAAATCCTTTGCCCACTTGGCTAGAACTCTCCCTATACTAGGAGTCACTGACTGAGTGGTTGCCTCCACTCGCCCTGAGCTATGCTCTTCATCATCCTGTTGGTCAACCCAATTGCTAACTAGCTTAGACTCAAATTGCGATATTGGGCAAGGCTGCATCTTGAAAGCTCTATCTTGTTGTTGCTCAACCATCACTTCTCTGCTTTGAGTTCTCCCTACCTTGTTGCACAAGGTTGCATGTGTCTCTACCTGCAACTTGTAGAGATTCATCACCCTCACACCTATCTACTTCTTACATCCAGAAGCTAAGTGTTGGAGGTACACCTTATTGTTGAAGATGATATCATATCCCTTGTCCTCAAGGTTAGCTACTGAAACAAGATTTTGCCCCAACCTTAGAACATAGAGAACATCTCTGAGATGAAGAGGATAACTTGACTCCCTCTGAAAATTGACAGTACCAACTCCTCTAGTTGCATATTGACCATCATCTCCTAGCTCAATTTCAAACTACATGTCCTTCTCCTTTAGGTGGTTGATGACCTTCTTGTTCCGGGTCATGTGGAAGGATACTCCTTGAACACATCTAGCAAGTACTTTTCCTCCTCTTTTGTTGATCCTGCAACCTCAACTACTTCAGAATACTTGCATCTCCAACTGTAAAATCTATCAATATCAATCTCCCTTGGCTACTCCAAGAAGACTAAACATAGGCTACTCAAATTGCCCATTAGTTGCTCTCCTACTCCTTTAAGATCGTCAGCCCTTAGGGACTTCCAAGCTTCCCACTAACAACGTCCTCTACTGCTCCAAAGGATCATGTCCTTATGGTCTTTGTCAAATTTCCCTCTTATCAAAGAGATGCCTCCCTGCATTCACTGAACTAGGGCTTCACCAACTTGCCTCCTAATAGCCCATTAGCTTCTCAATGAACATTGTACATGAGGTCTTCTTTTAATACCCATAACAGCCACTTTGTTGCTTCAAAGATGATTGTCATAGAGCTCCATATTCAGCTGACAGTACTTAGGGCATCCACCCAGCCCTCACTCAATCTATAATTATGACTAATCTAAGACTTCCTAGGCAACCCACTTGACTCTGATTTTTCACGTCAAGTATTGTACTCAAGGCACACATAAGGCAGCCCACTCAACAATACTTGAACACATCAAATCACAGGCCTTGGGGTTTATATCAGCAACCCACTGACTGCCCTTTTGCCACTTCAAATTGATAGTCCTTAGGGAAAATTTACATGTTGTTTGCAACCCTATTGGACAAACTTCACACTTCATTAACTTCCAGCACTCCCTTCCAAATGGAAACCCTCCACTTTTCCTCCAATTCTAACCTTCCTCTGTGCCCAATCACTTTGCACTTCTGCTCAGCTTCCTGAGCCTAGATCTGCGGTCATACTTAGGTCTACATATTCCAGAATTCCATTTAAAGGGCTTCTCCTTCATTGCGTTGCAACCTGAGGTAAGTCTGGCCTCTAATCCGCAATCAAAGAGCCTTCTTATCAGCAGATCAGAGCCACGACCTTCCTCCCACAACAACAGAATCTCGGCACTTTGGATAGGTAGTAGACCAAGGTCGGTATCCCTTCCTCAACACAAAGGAACCCTAGCGAATTTATCACAGACTTTGGGACAGAATACTGAGGTTGCGCGTAAATGAACAGGGCCCTAACTAGGGCACGTAAGATCATTAAGTCGTGACCTCCTTGAGCTATATCAATCTTTCTTCAAGGACGAAACCAGCAGAGATATTTGAGCCTTTGACTCATCAAACTCGGCCTTCTCACAAACTTGAGAAGGCCCTCAAATGCTCCACGATTTTCCTCCTTCATGATTGTGCTTATCTGAGATATCACGATTCACGCTCTTCTTGAGGGAAGACACTCTTAAGAGAGAAGCCTCGTTATTAGCTAGGAAATCTAGTGTTGGTATTTGTTGACGATGCTGGAAATCCGTCAACCAAGGGGTCTCCCCAATGTGAATCCCCAATTAGAACTCAAACTGTTTGGAGTAGGAGCCCCATCCGGAATATCGACCCGATTGCCACGTATTCTTACAGATATGCCTTGGTTCTAATTGTCAACAAGAGAGAGGAGTGCAAATGTGCCTTCTAAAAGAAAGGGGGGGGGGGGGGGGGTGCCTGGTGAGTGTTCGATCGTATGTGTGTCAAAGTCTTTCTACTGCGAAACAGAGAAAAAGGTGAGCCTCTAAGAGGGAGGTAATAGTACCACCCAAGAAGAGACACACACAAATAACAGGATACGTCTAACATCTAGCGGAATAGTCCACAAGGGATGTGACGTTCATTACAACCAATGAATGAGAAACGTTTGTCTAATATCCTACGTAATAGTCCACATTGCACAAGGATGCAATAAAAATAACAACAATTACAGCACTATCAATAAGATAAGTACTAAAATAACAAAAATAGTTCAACTACCTTAGCACATGTGAAAGCAAACATGAAATACAAATATTTGTAGAATAGTATTACAAACATTCATAATCCATGCATGAAGAACGTGTTGGCCTTGAAGGCTTTTGTTATTAAGTAAAAGTTTCAAGACACATGTATACAATGAACATCACTAGCTCCAATAGTGGAGCGTTGGAGCCACTCCTTACTCCACAAAAGAACTAGCTTATCTCTCTAATGCTTTGCGGGGGGAGCCAAGGTGAAAAGCCTGTTGCTCCTACAATGAGGGTGTATAAATAACCAAGGGGTGATGCTTTCCCTCCCTTGTGACTCTTTGACTACCTTCATGACTGTTTGACTTCCTATGACTTTTCAACTTACATGACTTCATATTCCGTGTGTGTCCTTTTGACTTCCACTTTACAATACATTTCGAATAACAATTTACATGATCCACAATATTGATCTGACATATGATGACTTGTGACAGGACATGACATGACACTGATGACATAAACTGCATGATGATGTGACAGTGCCAAGTTGTCCTTCTTGTCGCTTCCTTCTTTGTGTCTTCTTGAACAGATGGTACATGTTCTTCTTCTTTCTCCTTATGACTTGAAGATGAGGAGTCTTCTGTGTGATCTTCATCTTCATCTTCTGTTAGAGTTCGATGTTCCTTTGTCTTCTCCCCTGTTGATCATCTTATCTCTTTAGCTCCATATGTGTCTTCTAGAATGTCCTCCTTCTCTGTCTCCTTCTTCATTATCTTGCCCTAGCATGATAGCATTCCTGCATCTACAATTCACTCATTACAAGACGACATCAGTCTGATAAACCCCTAGTTTAAGATGGTGCACATTGATCCAAGGACTGAGCCGGAACCTGGTGACAGATTGGGAAAGAGGCTCAGTGACTGTGCAATTGCACAGCTCAGCCAGTCAGGGGTTAAGCTTGAGCCTTGAGATTGCGCAATGTGCAGTTCAGGCAGGGCCGAGGAAGAAAATTGCGCAGTGTATGAGCTTAGGGTGACAGGCTGAGGGATTTTGCATTGCTTCAGCCAATTGCCTAGTTCTGGAGGGAAGATGAGCTCAGGTGATTGTGCAATTGCACAGTTCAAGAGCTTAGGGTTGAGGCTTGAGCCTTGAGACTGCGCAGTGTGTAGTTCAGACAGGACTAGGGAGACAAACTGCGTAGTTTTTGGACTCAATGAGCTCAGTTGCACAGTCTTGCACTTCTTGGAAAAACTACGTAGTTTTGGGAGGCAGAGGAGGTTGGGCCATTGCACAATTGCACAGCTCAGGAGCTCAAGGGATGAGCTTGAGGCTAGGGATTGCATAGTGCGCATTTGAGGCCAGGCTGGGAAGATGAATTATGCAATTCTGGGAGGCAAGGTCAGGCTTGAGCACTGAATTTGTGAAGTGCACAGTACTAGAAGGCAGGAACTGCGCATTGCACAGTGTCAAGGTACAAGGATGTAGCTTGAGGCTTGGAACTACACATTGCGCAGTGTCAAGGGAAAAGGATGTAGCTTGAGGGTTGGAACTGTGCAGTGCACAGTTGAGAAAGGCCAGATGAGGCTAGGTTGCTGGGAAATTTCTGAAAATTGGATACATGTGGGAGCGATGAGAATGATGTGAATAGTGATATGACTTGATTGAGATCACACACGTGAAACACTTTGACGACACAACAACGTAGATCGTCCAAACACATTGAAAAAATATTTCCCTCAATGCAACAACCTTGCAATGACTTTACGACAGGTGCGACACTAAAGGTACACATTACGACAATCGTGACGACACTTATGCGACAATGCTTAAGACTTTGGGAATGAGTGCGACTGATGTTTACATGGTTAGGCCATCTCATTCACACAAAGATAACCCCTTGAAACCACCAGAACAAGCATGCATACATTGTGCGACAGCGAACATGCGAAAAGAAACCAATTGCTAAAGTGTGAACGACTCCTGTGATATGTGGACGATAGTGAAAGTAACACATGCCAAAGCAAAGATAACATGAAAATGACAGTAATTAAAGTGAAGGCAACCGAAAGCGACAGTCGAAAACATGAAAACGACACTCGCGAAAACAAAGGTGTGCGAAAGCAAAAGTTTGCAAAACTCACTAAAATGGAAGTATGAATGCAGCGAGAATACGAGTAATTGTAGTTGTCAGTGTGCACTTACTGTCGACATGGATTGGACATTGCACAGTCACAGTCTTGATGGAACGTGCTATGCTTGTCCAAGCTTGCGTAAAAGAATGTGCTCATGCACTTGTTACAGAATGGGAATGTGTAAGCAAGTGACTTGAACACTTATGATCCAAGAAGGGAGCTTAAAAGCATCAGCTGACCAAGAGGTGACTATGGAACGACTGATCGCAAGATCCACAATCGGCTCCAAAATTTGAGGCTACGCAAAATTTTGGAGGGTGTTTGTCGCAGCGACAGCAGTTTTTAATTTGTTCACAGCTCCGATAGTCAATCTGGTGTTGGTCCCTTTGATTAAGGTACAAATCAAGGAACCTTTCTCTATACTATTTTCAACAAAACATTTGAGGCCAGCGAAGATTATCTAAGGGATATCAATGGACAGCAAAGAAGTGTATCTGAGGCAGGCCAGCGAAAATGGAGAAAGCATATTTGAGGCCAATCTGGATTATCATCTTAATGAGCATACTGACTTGACTAGGAGGATGGACCATGGACCTGGTGTGACCTACTTGACTTAGATGTGTCTCTGTTAAATAAAGAATTCTTTATTGAAAAAGGTTGTTGGCTTTTTCCCCAAGAGGGTTTTCCCAAGGTAAATATCTTGTGTTCTTGTGCATTTGTCTCATGTTCCTATTGTCTTACTTGTTCATGGTTGATGTATTCTGTGTAATTATTGAATGAAGGAATTAATGAATAAGAATGAGAAAAGACATAATCAACAAAAATAACTATCGGTAAAGAAGACCATGTAAAAATCAACATGGTATCAGAGCGATGGTGAATTCTTGGAAGCCCTAGTTGGAGATCTAATGTCCAATCTCATGAGACCTAATATATTTGATGAAAAATCTCATAAAATAGAATATGATGGATCGAGATTAACTTTGTTTGTCAATCTCTTAAGGTCGCAATCCTTTGTTATAAGAGGCCAAAAATCTCAATGCAAGGAAAAAGAAAAAACCTCTGCCATGCCTCAGTATCTCAGAAGCAGAAGTAAGGACGGATTCTTGTCTTTGTTTTTGGTATTCATACTCAGGAATTCAGATACTGCAAACACTCAGCATATATCACACAGTATTTCCAACGAAATTAATTACATGAGAGTTCAATATTCAGAAATAATGCTCAGGCCCTGTTACTTATTTGTGTAAATAAAATCTTGTTGGCGAAGGGAGAAGGACTTCACATTTTCCTCCCAACCGTAGGTTGTTACATTGTTTTGTTCTGTAACTCGCCACCCTCGTGCCAGATCCAGAGTTTGAGGGTTGAAAAAATTATGAGCAATACACCAGATGAGCTGAGGGAGCGAGATCATTTGCAGGTGGTTTATCAACCAAGAACAAGCATAGGTGGTTTTTCAGTCGTAGCAAGCACCTGAGGTTTATCAATCCTAGCACTAGTGACTCACTGTGCAGGTAGTTTCTCAGCCAGAGGCAAGCATTGGCGGTTTATCAGCCACAACAAGCACCAGCAGTTTATCAGTCCCAGCAAGCACCCAGTACACACAATCAATTTCACTCCACGTTCAGACATGGCAATATCAGGAAAAACTGAACGTTGAGTGGGAATAGTCCAACACAAGAAGAAATGCTCTCCGTGTGTGACTACTAGCATTGGCTTTCCAACAGGACTTCTCTGCAAGGCAAAATCCAACCTTGTTTTAATTTGCCCGAGTATTTATGGCAGTTTGAGCTGCCTCTCCAAGTCCTGCAGAGAGGGCACTCTCTGCCCCTGCGTTGCCTTTCTGAACAGTGAATACGTTACCCTTTCGATTTACGAGAAGGGAAACCAATTTTAAAATGCCACCACCATTTGCATTAATGGCCAACATGACCAGAGCAACCCCTTTCCAACCACAACGTTCAGCAGTAATTTTGGATGAGATGGGTATGGCGATTCACATCATACCCGGACCCTTCAAACTCTGGCCTATGTCACTTCTCCTCAGATTTTTAATAATAAAAGAAAATTTTAATAAATTAATTATTAATATTATAATTTAATTAATTATATTTAATAAAAAATATTGATTCATAGTTCATTTATTTTGAGCATTAATATATGCTTATTTTAGCTTTGGTATCAATTAAGAGTGCTAAAGGATGAGTAGTCATTAAAAAGAGTATTTATACAATTTTGGCACCATGATCAGAATATGAATGAATTTCAATTTTCACCAGTAATCATTTTCATTATATTAAAACGAAGTTTCTATCAATCAATCAGATGTTACATAGAGATAATCAATTTCACAAAAATGTTTATAAAGATTATAATCAATGCAAGGGTGCTACACACCTGCAAGAACGTTGTTGAAGCCCAAGGCATCCCCCAACCATCTCCAATCCTATGAAAATGAAACCAAGCTGCCCTATGTCAAATAGGGGTTGAATCCCTATTCCATCTTAGACAATGCTCCACATCCCCTATAGGGTGCTATCTAAACGAGTGGCCTCTACATGAGGCCTCAACAAAGGGTGTCCACCAAACTACCAAGAGATTTTCGACGCCAACGGGAAGAACACCAAGCCGACAAGTACCCCAAGTACCCCAAATCTCATGAAACACCCCCAAGCATGGTGTAGACACGTTCGAAGTAAACCAAAAAACATAATAGCTTTGTTATTTTGTACCAAAGGCTACTCATCATAGCAGGAGAATTAAGAAATCAAAGTTCCCATATCCAATCAATCAATGGACTTAACGTATAAAAAATTAACAGCCTATCTGAAAATTAACAAGTAAAATAAATTTAAGGGACTACCTGAAAATGGAGGAGCTTAAGCAAAATTGGAGTGTCATCAAGAAGAGACGAGATGAATGCACAAATCAACTGTTGTGCCTCAAGCATGGGACCTGCTTGGACATCATCTCTAGCTGATGGATTCTCCAGACAAGCCTCTAAAAGAATTTGGCACACTGCGCTGCAAGATTATTCACTATTTAGATATGCATAACTAGATGACATCCTAAAACATTTTGAAAAATATGAGCTTTAATTGTAACCTTGCATATCTTCAGAATTCAAAGTTTACAAATTGCCTAGCAAATTTAACCATACCTTTCCTGTGCAGCAAGTGCCCCCATAATGTCATCATGTTTCAGTCCATCTTTCCTTCCTCTTGAAACGCCAGCCAGACAAATTCTTCGATTTTTTATGAGTAACTCCATCAGAATATCTAAGAACACAGAAAGAAGAGGAGTACGATATACCTCATTTTTGCATGCTAGCAAGGCTAGAGGTTCCTGTGCAAGTTCAGCATATGATGAGACAAAGCTTGAAAGATTCAGGTTCACCAAGGATGTTTTTAACTTCTGTAGATTACAACTGCTGTTTGTGTCAACATCCATGGGTGAAATTTTGATAGAACTGAAAAACAGTGGAACGAGAAGCTCTATATCTGCATGTGGTAGGCCTCGCCACCAGTCACAAAAACACTTTTGCAAGGGCCTGGCACAAGAAACCTCAAGAAGCAAAGGAACTAGATCATTAACTACCACTGAATGTACATCAAATTTGTTTTCAACAGCCTCAACCTGAATGGCTTTCAATGTTCGGAGTGCAAGCAAAGGCTGTGCTAAAGCATTCCTAAAAATTTTATGCACCATATCAACTGAGAAAAAATGTGGAGAATCACAATGATTTGTTTTATCCCCGTGTGCATCCAGGGAGTTAAGAACCATTTCAAGTCCTCCAACCCATTCTAAATCTTCAACAACTGGAACGCCTTCAATGGCACGTTCTGTTTGTTTGTCTGATTCTTCAGAATCTTGCAGTAATTTTTGAACAAGGAGACGTTCAGGAAACAAATGAGAAGCCAAGCTGAGCCACTGCAAGTTATATATAAGCAAAGACAATGCCATTAATTCAAGGAAATAAACCACTGAAACACCAAGAATTCAGATCAGAGTCAAAAGTTCAAATAAAGCACAGCAGTAAATTCATTATATAATATTTTTGCATGAAGATTTTCACAGTGAAGAACTCAATGATGATGAAAGTTCTGGTAAACTGTGTGTTATTCTCAATAAGATGCCCGACGTTTTGGGTGAACACTTCACCCATCTTCAGGGACATAAAGCTTAACTGATGATGCAAAGTGTGCCAGACCATGAATAAATAGAGGATGAAGTTAGAATCTAACTGTTAGGGTAGGTGAAAAGGAAGTGAACATTGATATCACTTAATAATTAATAATGAAAATAATAATTATTAACGGATATCAGAATTGATCTAATATTTAAAATTTTGGTCAAATTGTTAAAATTGTTTAGAGAAAAGGTCAAATATTGAAATTAAATTAGCATTTAATTTCATTTAGAGTTGAAAAATTATTGATAAATATTGGATTATCAATATTTCAAAGTTTTCTTTGCTGACCAAAGAGTCCATTGAAATGCATGCAATTCACCTGTGGAAATAAATGTTCATATGCCAGCCAGTGATCCTCCATATAGAGCAATAAGCTGCGCAAAGGCAGAGTTGCAAGCAGTTTCGACCACTGAATATCTTCACTGTCATCCAACTGCAATGGAGCTGAACCACCATAAAGATAACCAATGTATATACCTGCATTTTGCAATACCTGCTCTCTACAAAGTATATAAAAAGTAGTTAATGCTGCTGGTGGCACTAATTCAGCCTTTACATTGTCAAAACCATATTTGCATCTATGCAAAGCATCATAATAGTCAGTTTTGATCCTCTTTCTTTCCACTTCTGTAATCATATGATGTGAACAAACAGGCTTAATGGCTGCATCCAGAAAACTATAAGGCAGAGGTTGCATTCTGAATTCCTGCACCGATTCTCCTCCCCAAGGGCTCAAAGTTGTCATTTCAGCGAACATCTGTACCAGCTCAACAACAGTCTGCATCCATCCAATAACTTTCATGTCACTAACAAATATTTCAATATCTTCATCTTTCTGGAGATCATGACCCAGATTTCTAACTATGATCTAAATATCCACAGTATAATCATGAACCAAATCCTACATCAAAGTCTTATGTACAAAAACCCCTGTCATATAAGTTTATATTCTCAATGTAGCGCTTGGATCTTGAATGATAACAAATGCTTAAAAAATAATAATAATTGCTGAAAGAAATATTAAAGCACTATACATACAGGATGTAATGGCTCTGCAGAACATGAAATGCAATGCATAACAACTTCACGTATGTCAACTGCACAGCGCATAAAATGTCCAGACAGCATAAGTTGGCTGAGAGACTTCAGCAATAAGTCAGCATTTTTCCTGTAAAACCCCCTCTTGAGACATTATTATATTGTTCTAACCAAAGCTGGCATATAGAAAATCAAATTCTGATTCGAATTCAATAGGATTCAAAAATAAATCAAATCGAAAAAAAAAATCCAATATGAAAAAAATACGAGCATGCATCGCACTTATCCGAAAAAATGCCAATTCACAATTTGAAAAATAAAAAATGTAGAATTGCTGACGGCACCGGAGTGATGAGTTGGAAAATAATCCCAAGATATTTTTCCTTTTTACTGCTTACTTTTCAGGGTTTTTTCACTGGGCTGAATCACCACTAAATTGTAGAAGTATTTCAGTCTAATGGATGCCTAATTGAATTGTAGAAGCCCCAAGGGTTAGCTGAAGTGGTAGTGAGCCAATACGTGGTCCTCTCCGTTGAGGGAGGTCACGGGTTCGATCCTTGAGTCCTTTGGGGTTAGGCCCCGAAAGTCGGCCGAACGGTTTACCGTGCATACCATCCAGTAATTCTGGGGAAGTACGCCCGGGTTTCCCGTGAGCTTTCCCCTCGTGAAAATTGAATTGTAGAAATCTAATTGGATTCAGTCAACAGTACATTGACCAAATTGAATTGAATTTCTCCAATAATTTGACCGAATCAAATTACAGTCAACCTTTTGTATTGAAATGACCAATACAGCTGCCTTATGCAACTATGGCTCTAAACTTTTAAATAACAAATCGTATAGCCAGGTTTATATGTTCCCAATATTTTAATTTATAAAACTGTATCTATCGGCAAGAAAAGTCCACAGTTATTCAATGCGGTCATGATCTCTGACTTTCACCAAACCTCATAATAAGCATAACTTCCTTTGACTAAATGCAGAACAATTCAATCTTAGAATATGTAATCTTATCAAAATTGTATAGTCAAAAATTATAAAACAAGATTCTTATTATTAAGATCTTCTAAGTTTTTCACACAAAAAAGATCTAAGTTCTGATATCTTAGTACATACTCCGTACTAACTCTTCAAATACATCACTAGGGGATCACAATTGTCATCTTTGTTATAACATGTTGGAAATTGGCAGCGATGGTCCAAATTTCATCATTAAAATTGATGGACAAAAGTCACATTTTTGGCCCTTAACCAAGTCAACCTCAAAAAGTCAAGTCAGCCTGAAGAGAGAAATTGAACATCCAAGACCTCATATAAATATACCCCATTGACCTCTCATTTGGACATCACATCAAGCATCAAATCATCTCTGAAATTACAGGCCAAGTTCACACGCGTGAAGAGGAGAGAGAAGATTATGTGTTGACTTACGTTGACTTTCTGTTTTGGGCTATTCTAATTTCTGACCTGCTTTGACTACTGTTGACCAAGCTCTTCTTCTGCCTCTTTGACCGAATTCTTGCAGGGTCTGACCAAATTTATTGCTGGGTTGACCGAATTGTTCTGGGCACTTTGACTGGCTTTAACCACAGATTCTGTCTAGGGTTTGGCCGGAGGTTGACTGTGGAAGTTTGACCAAATTGCAGGAAGGGTTTTGTCTCTGTTTTGACTGAGTTTGACTAAGGAAGGAAGGTCAAGTCCTCTGCTGGTTTGACCAAAGATTTCTGGGCAGGTTGACTGTTGACCTTGACTGAAAAATTGCAGACCTATGACTGCTGTTGACTGTCCCTCCCACAGGCTGAAAATTGCAGACTGATATTTTGACCAGATTTGAATTTCTTTCTCGTCATTGGATTGATTTTGGATTGGTTGATTTCAGAAGTCAAAGCTTGACTTTCACTGATTCTTGGATGTACTATTGAATTGATGTATCTCATGCTGAACATTTATTGACTAATAGAAGAAGAAGAAGTGATCAAAGGGTTTTCTCCCTTGTGGGGTTTTTCCCTGATCTTCACCAAATTTCTGTGTTTCATTGTGCTTGGCTATCTTCTATTGTGCATTTATTGTTTACTGTTCTATTTATAATTGCTTATCTGTTATTGGGGTGATTGAATTTGGAAGAAATATGTTTAAAGTGATTATAACAGCATAGAACACTGAAAAAATAGCATGGTATCAGAATTGAGGTGAATGCTAGCCTAAGGAGACCATAAAGCACCCCTTGGAGACACTCTTTTTGCTGATTGGAGATCACTTTCTTGGGGAAAATGACTTCCTGCTAATTCAATATTGAAGAAAAGCTGAATGATGCCTCCAACTTTCTAGCATGGAGGGCTAGACTGGATTTGACCCTGGAAGAAAATAATGTGATGGAATATGTTGAAGGCAAGGTAGCTGAACCTGCAGAGAAAGCCATTGCCAGTGTCAAATCCAAGTACAAGAAACGTGAGATCATGGCTAAGAAAATCATTATTGATTCGCTCAGGGATCATATCATCACCTATGTGTCCAAGTTGAAGAAGTCAAAGGAGATGTATGACAAATTGATTGAGATGTATGAGGTCAACAATCTTAGCCACATCATTTCTTTGAAGAGCGAACTTCGTGGCATCAAGATGACCAAGCGAGAATCTATAACAGGGTACTTCATGAGAATCTCTCAAATAAGAGATCAGCTTCTTTCCATTCGAGAAATTGTTCCTGAAAGAAATGGCCCTTGGTGGGCTCCCCATGTCTTGGAAGTTGGGAGTCATTCATTTCAGCTAATAGTAGCAGAAAGGATGCTCCTTCATTTGATGAACTCTTGGGCTCTTGCACTCAAGAGGAATCCAGCTCATTTACAGAGGGATAATTCAAAAACAAGATGAAGAAGAGCCTACAGCATTTGCAGCCAATGTGAAGAAAGGAAAAGGAAAAGGAAGATCTTTCAAAGGGAAGCCAAAGAAGCCCGCTCCAGCATTCAACAATAACAGAAGGGTCTTCTCTAAATCCGACGCTTCAGGTGTGACAAATTTGTCCACATGGCCCAAGATTGCCCTGATAGAAAAAATGCTCAAAGGCCCTCCAGTAGCAACAACAATGGCAACAACAACAACTTCAACAATAAAAGGAAAGGCAGAGATCCTGCTACCCATGCAAGTGTTGAAAAGACCCAGCCCCCTCAAAAGAGGACCAGAAATACAAGGTATGCTAATAATGTTGCAAGTTCTCAATCTGAATATGTTCTTGTTGATGCTCTTTCTAGTTCTTCTTCAGATAGCAATGATAGTTGGTTTGTGGATAGTGGAGCATCTAGACATTTTACTGGATATTGCGAGGTCCTCTCAAATTT
The DNA here is from genome assembly GCA_034641835.2 of Pinus albicaulis. NCBI lineage: Eukaryota > Viridiplantae > Streptophyta > Pinopsida > Pinales > Pinaceae > Pinus > Pinus albicaulis. The sequence goes on from CM076575.1 coordinate 734,506,057, forward strand.
GATTGAGGGAGACCAATTTGAAAATTTTGCTTGGGGTTAATTCTTCTCATCCTATAAAAGGGTTTGGTTCTATTTCTTTTCATTTGGAGACTGTTCAAACTATCCTTCTACAAGATGTGTTGTATGTGCCAAGCCTGAAGAAGAATCTTGTCTCCATCTTTGCCATGGAAGACAAGGAGTTTAGAGCTGCAATCATTGATGGTAAAGTCCTTTCTTGGTCGAGGAATTCTAGTATGAGCGCAGCCTTCACACTTGGTGTCATAAATGAAGGCCTTTACATTGTACAGAGTTTGTGGTTGACTTATTCAAGCATTGATCCCTGACACCACTAATCAATGTGAGCTTTGGCACCGGAGATTTGCACACCTTCATTACAAGGCTTTGCTTGACTTGAGTAGGATGGTTACAAGGATACCCAAAATTCAAATTGACCATGAAGGTATGTTAGGGATGTGTTAGTGGTAAGAAAATCAAGAGACCATTCCCTTCTAGCAGCATTAGATCTAACGAGATTCTTCATCTTGTCAGTGAAATCTCTTGGAGGATACTTATACTATGCAATCCTTGTTAATGACTTCTCTCGCAAAACTTGGATCTTCTACTTGAAGACCGAGGATCAGGTTTTCGATGTCTTCAAGGATTTCAAGGCTCTTGTGGAAAATCAAACAAGAAAGAAGATCAAGATCCTGAGGATAGATAATAGAGGAGAATATACTTCAAACGAATTCAAATACTTCCGCAGAGAGGTCAGGATTAAGAGGGAGCTCATTGTTCCATACAATTCTCAACAAAATGGAGTCGCTGAGAGGAAAAACAAGTCTATCTTGGAAGCATCCAAAGCCATGATTTATGATCAAAATCATCCTATGTTTTTGTGGGGAGAAGCTACAAATATTGTTGTATACATCCAAAATAGGAGTCCTCATCATGCCTTCAAAAACAAAACTCCTGAAGAAGTATTTACAAGTGTGAAACTAGAAGTTGGACACTTGAGAATATTTGGTTGCCCTGTCTTCTTTCATGTGCCAAAGGAGAAGAGATCCAAGTTGGAAGCTTCAGGAAAGATAGGTATGTTTGTTGGTTATTGTGAAAATTTTAAAGCTTATAGGATATATGTGTCAAGCCAGAGGACCATTGAGTTCAGTCGAGATGTGACTTTTGATGAAGATGTTGCCCTTGGAAAATCAAGGGGCACTCTTGTCCCTACTAGCATTGAGAGAAGAAATGATATTATGGATGAAGATGTAGAGTCATCCATGCCCAAGTCGGAACCTATAGATGAGCCTATGGAACTCATGGATCCTTTGGATCCTCCTCCCTGTGATCCTTCCACGAAGAAGGGACCTTTATGTCTTCATTGTGAAAAATTATGAATCCAAATTGCAGAAACCCTACTGCAGTATTCTGATTTACTTATACTTGTTTGATTTTTCTGAAATATTCAGTAAAACATCAAAGTAAACACTACTGCAGCCTACACACACATACAGATCAGGAACTGAAGAATAAAGCCCACATGACAAAGGACACAATATTTTTCAGACAAATGTCCCCGGAAAAACCCAATGCGGGAAAACTGGCGCAACAGCTCTTAGAGGGTTTTATTATTATCCAAAATTCAGAATACATTCAAGGGCACCAGACATGGTTTGCCCAAATAGAGAAAATTTCAATAGATGTACCTCTATCACTCGAAGACAGAAAATATAGTTGATTCAGCTGAGGCTTCACACCTTCTGGATCTGCTGAAAACGAGCCCATTCTAGCCCACTGGAACCCTAGCGTTGCCTCTCCCGGCACTACGTGAGCCTCTGCGCAGAACAGGCTGGCCCCGTGTCACCCTGGCTAAGCCTATGCTGCCTCTGCGCAACTTTGGCTTGGCCTACATCACTCTAGTTGAGCCTATGCTGCCTCTACGTTGCTCTGGTTGGGACTGTGTCACCCTTGTTGGGTCTTTGCGTCGTTCTGGTACAGTTCTGCCTCTCTGTCAATGTATCCTTGGCCTCGGATCTAAAATCCCACTATCGATCTGCTCCTCACTGCACTGCAAGCTCACTTGAAAATTCTCAGCAAACCGCGCCCCATAATTTCGATTTAGCTCAAGTGTTGCTACTTTGTGTGTCTTCTACAACTGACCCTAAGTCTTTCTTTAATACTTTTCTCGTTGAACAATCAATGGCCGTGATCTAATCTCTAATCGACGGCTAAGATTAGAAAATACTTGATACACATCACTTAGAACATTCTCACCCACATGTTTTAATTAATGCACTTTAGTTATTTAATTTCCCTAAGTTAGACTTAGTGTCTCCATTAAAATAATTAATTATTTGAATAACTTTCACACCAAGTGGAATTTCTCCAAATGGTTTTTGGGTCTTGGAGATCTCATGTGTTCTAGCCCCTCCACAAAGTTTCAAAGCTAGAGCACATTTGATGCTACCCAAAATCTCAACACTCCCTCTTAGCGAGGAATGTGTTCTAGCAACACTTCACTCTAGAAGCGTTAGTCTGATCCATGGCATCGATCCCCTACGTTGTTGATGCTCGGCTGCTGCCCCTCATCCACTGCGTTGTTGCCTTTTGTACTGCTGCCGATGACTCTGCCACAGTCATCGCCTCATCTGTACTGCAGCTCCCTCTCAAATGCTGCATCATGCTACCCATAGCACTGCCACCGCTAACTGCTGCATTGCAACTCAGTTGCTGAGAAGTAAGCAACTGAGGGAAATCACCCAAAATATTGACAGACAAGTCAGTTTGGTTGCATCTCGATATTGAAGCACCCTCTGCTACTGCTCTGCGCTAACCCTCTGAAGCTCGGCGTTGTCTGTTACTCTGCACTGCATAAGCACTGCCTCTGCGCTGCTGAAATCCCATCAGCCTCTACACGTCTGCTTCCACGTTGTTGCTGCCTCTCCTCTGCATTGCTCCAGTCTTCAGTGTCCTAGCACTGCCAAAGTGCCTCCATGATCCTCTACACCAACTAACTCTAGTCATCCTGCTATTGTCTTTAAGGGCTCCCGTAGCTCGTACATGATCCAGGAGTTTGGGCACCCCAAGGATCCTGCCCTCCTCTGCAGTTCAAGAGAACTACAAATCAATGTCGCCCACCTCTTCTCTTAAGGTACATGAGCACTCATGGCCACATCATCATCACTGCCATCATCCCCCTTGGCTGTCGCAGCCTTGGAATCTGAATTTTCCTTAACCTTCTTCTTCTAAGGACAAGTATTGGTGAAGTGTCCCAATTCGCCACATCTGAAGCACCAGACCTTTGACAAGTCCTTCTTCTTCTTCCCTTGTTGCTACCTTTGTCCCTTAGATGCCAGAGTCGCATCTTCCTCCTCCTTCTTCATCTTGGCTCCTCTGTTGCTTCTGCCCATCTTGGACATCCTCCTTATCTCCTCTTGACGAAGAGTTACCCACATGTCTTCCCAATTTGGAAGTTGCGCTCTGCCCAAAATACTTTGGACAAAGGTCTCCTAATCATCAGTAACTGCATTCAGGGCAATCCTCACCATGAGACCATCGTCGGGAGTCGCCCCCATAGCAACCAGTTGATCTCAAATTTCCTTCAATCGAATGAGGAATGGATCGATTTCCTCTCCCTTGTGCATCTGAAATAGTCGCAGATGATTCTCCAGAAGCATCTTCCTCTGGACAGAAGTACCTTGATACAATGTGGTCAAAGTCGTCCACATCTCACTTGTCGTATTCTTCTCGGCTATGTGGGACCACATGATCCTTTACCCCGTCCATTATCAAACACTTGGCCTTGCTTGCACTTTCCTCATACTTCTTTAACAAGTCAACATCGACCGGGACAGCCACAGCCTTCTCGGCATAATCTTTGATGCGATACTCATTTAGGACAGACGGGATCCTGGCCTTCCAGACGACGAAGTTAGATGTTCCATGATTCCATCTAACCTGTCTTGATCCCTCAATCCATGAGAGGCCATCTCTGCTCAACGGTGTCGAAGGGGATGCTCTTCTCCCTTCTTCTGTTGCTGCTCTCAGCAAGAGACTGGACCTGGGCTTCTTGGCAATAGAAAACCCTCTAGAGAATACGCTCCCTCTGACCAGTGATTTCCTTATCGAAAATCTTCCACCAATTCTGTCGAATGAGCCCTCTCCAATCACTCTGTTGATCGGATCTCGAATTTCTTGGCTAGAAAGTCTGTTAAGGAATTGTTTCCCCTTACTTTGTCAACCTTGATAGACATTGTTATGCACCGGCAGAAACAATGCCCCACCAGCAACATCGAAGATCAAAACTACACCTCCATCCACGGCAACTGGCACAGCGTCACCCCTTCTCAGACTGTGTCACCCTCTTGGGCCTGCGTCAGCTTTGCATGAGCTAGACAAGCTCTGCGTCACCCCTCTGCGCAGCGCTGGTTTGGCCTACGTCACTCTAGCTGAGCCTACGTTGCCTCTGTGCTGCTCTGGCTAGGCCTTTGTCACCCTTGTTGGGTCTCTGCGCTGCTCAGGTACGGATTCCGATTTGCGTCTTTGCCAATGTATCCTCGACCTCGGATCTGAAATCCCACTGTCAATCTGCCCCTCACTGCACTACAAGCTCACTCGAAAATTCTCAGCAAACCACGCCCCAAAATTTCGACTTAGCTCAAGTGTTGCTACTTTGTGTGCCTTCTCCAATTGACCCCAAGCCTTCCTTTAATACTTTTCCCGTTGAACAATCAATGGCCATAATCTAATCTCTAATTGATGACTAAGATTAGAAAAGACTTGATCCACGCCACTCAGAATAGTCTCACCCACATGTTTTAGTTAATTCACTTTAATTATTTAATTTCCCTAAGTTAGACTTACGGTCTCCATTAAAATAATTCAATATTTGAATAACTTTCACACCAGGTGGAATTCCTCCAAACGCTTTCTAGGTCTTGGAGATCTCATGTGTTCTAGCCCCTCCACAAAGTTTCGGAGCTAGAGCACATTTGATGCTACCCAAAATCTCAACATTTGTGATACATTACAGTATATTGGGAGACACTTAGCCCTAAGAGGAACCTTCAGAGAGAGAAAGCAACCTCGCAAATATCAGGGATATGTTGCTTCGATGAGTGGCATCATACAATCTGAACCTTGCAATTATGAAGAAGCCATGAAGGAATAGGTTTGAAGAGATGCCATGGCCGAGGAATATGAGTACATCATGAAGAACGATGTATGGGCAGTGGTTCCGAGACCTAAAGGGAAGTCTGCTGTGACTTCCAAGTGGTTATACAAAATCAAACATGTAGTTGATGCTAGCATTGAGGAGTTTAAGGCGGGATTTGTGGCCAAAGGATTCTCCCAAAAAGAGGGAGAAGATCATAATAAGATATTTGCATCTGTTGCCCAATACACTACCATTTGGTGCATCATTGTTCTTGCTGCTAACTAGGGTTAGAGTCTTCACCAGATCGATGTGAAGACTGTCTTTTTTCATGGCATACTTAAGGGAGAGGTGTACGTGGAACAACCTCAGGGTTTTGAGGAACATGACAGGGAAACTCATGTTTGCAGATTGAAGAAAGCCCTCTATGGATTGAAGCAAGCCCCCAAGGCTTGGTATGCTTGGATCAATGGATACCTGTTGAAGTTTGGATTCCCCAAAAGTAATGTCGATCTGAACCTCTACTTCAAGGTTGTCCAAGGTATGCCTTTGATTTTGGTTTTATATGTTGATGACTTATTCTTGACAGGATCAGAGCCTTTGATCATTCAGTGTAAGAGGGAGCTTGCCTCTATCTTTGACATGAAGGACCTCGGGTTGATGCACTACTTACTAGGCTTAGACGTGTGGCAGAGACCTAAAGAGATTTTCGTTACCCAAGGAAAATATGTTGTCAAATGCTTGGAGAGATTTGGGATGGTGGATTGCAAATCCATTACCACACCGATGGAGGTAAACTTCAAGAAGTTATGTGGTGAAGGTGAGGGACCATATGTTGTGGATCCTTCTTTGTATTGGCAGTTGATTGAGGCTCTAATGTTTTCGGTCAACACCAAACCAGACATGTTTTTCCATTAACACCCTTATCCAATTCATGGTGGAACCTTTGCATGCTCACTGGGTGGTCGTGTTGTTGCCGCCTATCACACACACCTACCAATTAGTGAGAAAATCTCTTAACCCCACAAGGTGTGGTTTGGTGGCAAAACTAAGAGAAGGGGTCGTCACTTATTCCCAACTCTCTCTATTTAAGCTATCTCCTAGGCTAACTATCGGGGGTGGTCCCTAAATGGAAAACCAAGTTAAAAGATGTGAGGTTTCTAGGAGATGTTAAAGTGAAATGGATTACTTTTTAAGATGACAAGCAAATACAATGTGAGCAATATGAGCTAAAACCAACTTCAGTAATCATCAACACATGAGATAGTAATAAGCATACGCAAAACCAGTGCCTTCAAAATGTTGCACAAAAATGAAAGATATTTGCTTAAAATAAATGAAGTACTTCAAATGGAATCACAAGCAATCCTGAAAATGAAACAAAAGATGTTAGCACAATAATCAATGCAAGATATAAAACTGCTTTCACGATATATGATCTCTTGCTAATCCAAAGCATACAGAGATATCTTGCAAAAGGAAACCAATAATATAGATGAGATAATCCTTGCCAAAACAAAATATTCAATTCAACAGTCATTCACAATGACAAGTAAAATGACATTAATGAAAAATTACGACTTTTTGCTCTGGAAAAAATACAAGTACAATGACCAATTGCAAGTAAAACCATGAGATGTGTTAATATGAAATGCACCTACACTAGATTTGGATGCAATTATATTGGTTATTTTTAATCCAAAATGCCTAATCTAGGTGAGAGATCTTCCTTTTGAGTTCTTACCAAAGGGTAAAAATTTGGGTGACTGTAAGAAAGAGGGGGCGAGGACACGATGGTGTCATTAACGATACTCGTCCCCTGAGTCTTACTAGCCGACTTGTGTCTTCGTTCTTACAAGGGGACAAGCCACTTTCATAACTACAAGGTCACGCACCTTTACCTTACTTTGTACTAATTGGAACAACTTTCCAAGAAAGTCTTTTTCCTATGATTTCTATCAACCAAGCTTATGCTTTGAGGTAAATTTTAAATATGCAACTAAATTAGAATGCCTACTATGATATGCAAGTAAGTTTGCAAGTGTTATGTAAAAGATAGAGATGTTTTAATTAAATATGCTCCAAAATACAAGATTGCATAAGCTTCATAACATATAAGATTGTGAAGTGAAAATATTTGCTTTGACTTATGATAAATCATTGACCAACTAAAAGCTTGATGCTTTTGAGCAATAAATTTGCAACTCAAGATAGCATTGCAACTCAAGATAGCATTTGCAATTCAAAATAGCATTGCAAAAGGAACTCTTAAACTTAAGAAAATGAAAAGACAACGTATTTGACATGGAAGTAAATGATTGTCTTGAAAGATAAATTGTCCAATACACAATGCTTCAAATATACTCAAAATGGAAATATGACACAACCATAAAGCATGAATGATTGAGACAATAACCAAGCAAGAATATCAAAGTTTGCTAAAACAAAATAATGAAGATGCTTGCACAAAATGAAAGTAAATTGCTTTTCAAAACGTAAATTTGAGACTTGTAGCAACAATCATTGTAAATGGTGCAAGTTTAATGAACTTTAGCATAATTGAGAAAAATAAATGAGATATGTGGCTATGTTAATTACCAATTTAAAGCATGCATGTAAGTGAAAGGAAATGCTAGAGTCAATAAGTCAATTCAAATTTCAACCACAAGTTCTCTCCCAAAGTGGAGAGATAGGGATGCCAATGGGTAGAACCCATGCTCCCAAAACAAAAATCAGAAATTTTATTATTATGTGTTACAATGATGTTAATGGCTCTTTGGGAGCTACCCAAGGAATTGATGGAAGTACAAAATGAGGTTTTGAAACCACAAGGGAAATCCTTAAAGTATGGAGCCTCAAGAGAGATGAAGATGGTGCTATAATTAGGAAATACAATCTCCCAAAGTGATACATGGCCTAGTCTTCTTCGCAAGCCCTCCAAATGCCCACGGTCTCCTTCAAAATGGGACTTTGAAGCTTGAGGAAACCTACAACAAAACTGTTAGAGCTGCAAAACTAAAACCAAAGTTAGTGTAAAAAAGGGCATGCAAAATGAGTGATAATGCTACAATATAATATACAAAAAAAACTAAATCAAGTGATGGGAAAAGACCCCATCACTTGTCTAGCTTATAAGAAGCTCTTGATTAGCTAGATAAAGAGTTTGAAAGCATGAAAATATAACATGTAGATTTGCTTGAAAATTCTGACTTAAGCACAAAGTGAAAAGGGACTCTGCAAAACCAACACTTTCGAAAGATAAGCTATTAAGATTCAAAAAAATGATAGGAGCTCCTTGTAAGTAATGCCAAGAGTGGGTTGGTCTCTTGAAGACTTCCCCTCACGCTTGCTAGTTGATCCAAAGATGGTTTCTACAAAACTTCAGATGCATATTAGCTCATATGGATTATATTAATAAACAATGACAAAAGAACTCTAGAATTTATTTGAAAATAGATAGAGTTGTCTAGCCTAGAGCATATCAAATAACCAATTGCAAATACAAGATAGCTATACATTCACAATTCTTATGAAAGCATATGAGAATGAAATAAAATTAAACACAAGTAGAGAAATATACCATCATTGAGTCAAGCACAAACTCCAAGAGAGAAACACCCATGAATAAACTGTTGATTTCTGGTAGCATCAGATGTGCTCTAAGTCTTAAATTTTCCAAGGAGGCTTAGGCACATGTATTCCAAAGAACCTAGAAAGTGTTTTTGGAAATTCCACTCAGATTATGTTTTATGGAAATAATTAATTATTTTTAATGGGACCCTAAGTCTAAACTTAGAAAATTAAAATAATTAAAGGATATTAATTAAAACAGAGTGTGAATCTACTAGAAAAAACAGAGATCAAGTCAAGTTAATCTTAGTCGTTGATTACGATTTAATCTCGGTCGTTGAAGGATCAACGAGAAGATTATAAGAAGGACTTGATGGGGCATTTGGAAAATACACCGAAACACTGAGAAACAGAGTCTAGAGATCGAATTTCTCAAGTGAGCAGTGCTCAGGAGAAGTTAGATTGAGAAGATTCTTGTAGAGAGGCGCAGTGATAGATCTGGTTGGAGATTTTCCTGAGACGGGAATACATTTCAGAGGAGACAGAGAGCAGTACGCAAAGAGGCAGTGTAGCAGCATAGCAAAGTCAGCGCAGAGGCAGCGCTGCAGCCTTGAGGAGATCCGTGATTCAACTGAGGATCATTCAAATCCAGAGTCGGGGTGTGGGATCGAAACAGGCTAGAGGTCAATATCCAATGAGATGACACAATCCCCATGCAGAGTGATGCAGAGATTGCACAGAGACTGCGCAGAGGCAGCATAGGGCTCATCAGCTCAGTGTTTTGCCAGTTCAGATTTTCCAGTGTCAGTGTGAGGTAACCCTCACAAGCTCTTTGTCAGTCAGATTCTCTATGTGGATAGCCAGTAAGGCATCCCAAACTACATTCAGAGCTTCTACATAATAATACAAACCCTCAGCGACTGCATCAGTTTTCCCGCATTGGGTTTTTGCGGGGACAATAGTCCAAAAATAACGGTGTTGTGTGTGTCTATTGTTTACTCTTGCTCAAATCTTGTTTCTGCACATTTATTTTCCGCAGTTTAATTTTGTGAAGGTTGTAGTGTATGGGTTTCAATATTTACCGTAGAACACAGTAAATAATTTGTTCAAGTAATTAACAAATAGAAAAATTCTCATCAATTGTTGCAGTAGGATTCCGGGTAGCAAAATTTTCACTTGGTATCAGAGCTTGTTTAGTAGTGCAAGAGGAGCAAGAGAGCATACCAGAAGGATCCACTGTTGAAGAAGCCAGAGATCAAAGAGTTGCAGTAAGAGATGAGGAGAGATCTACTCAAGTGCAAACTTGATGGCAGCAGCAGCAGTGGGACAAAGCAAAGGAGGACGAGGAGAATGAAGCCCTTGCATCAAAGGGGCAACAGGAGCAGCGGAGATGAAAGAAGGACATCTCAAAGATTATGTGCTTTCGGTGTGGCGAGATGGGACATTACGCCACATAGTGTCCTCTCAAGAAGAAGGACAAAGATGAGAAGCATGATCTGCAGGCTACAACTGCGAAGATAGAGGAGGAATTCGCCATGATCGCCGATATATCACCAGGGGAGCGTTGGGGTGATATGGAACTGTAGCTCGAAAGAGTTGCAGTCAGGCAAGATCCTTGAGGAGTCCACCTCTTGGATCATCACCTTGCTACAGGAGCCCAAATCAGAAGTAGCAGGATGGACAAGCTTCAGTTCGTACAGAGGAGTGCAGAAGTGATAGCACAGTGGCTAGAGAGCACCAGAGTCTAAATAGCGCAGAGCAGAGTTGGCAGCAGTGCAGGGAGGCACAGTGCAGAGTCAGCAGCAGCACAACAACTTCAGAGGAACAGCGTAGAGACTAGCAGTAGTCAAATATTCAGTATGAGATGCATCTTACTGAAAACTTAGTTTAGATTTTGGATGTTTCTCTGTTGCAGTGAGCAACAAAGTTGCAGTGCACTGGAAGTTGGCAGCAGTACGCAGGGTCAGCAACAGCACGGATGCAACAGCGCATTGTTGGTGGGCAGCAGTGTCAGACAACAGCAACACAAAGGGAGATGTTGCAAAATCAGAGTTGTACTTCAACTGGATGTATTGCTTGAGCACATTCCTCACTAAGAGGGAGTGTTGACTTCTGGTAGCATCGGATGTGCTCTAATTCTCAAATTTTGCAAGGAGGCTTAGACACATGTATTCCATGTGAAAATTCTACTGCAGTATATTGGTTATTTTCCCCTACTTTATTTAATTAATACAAGTTATTTCCAGAATTTAGATTCAGAAAATATCAAAAATAAACACAACTACAGCCTACACATGCAGATCATTTACTGAATAATTCACTCATGCAACAAAGTGACACATGGATTTTTGGACATAAGTCCCCGAAAAAACCCAAAATGGGAAAATCGATGCAACAGATATGAGGGTTTATTATTAAGTAGTTCTGAGTACAATAAATCTAGGTTCCAGATCTGGAAAACCCGACAGAGAATAAAAGATATCAAATCTGCAGCTAACCTAAAGATCTACTGTCAAATATCTAACTGATCCACACCCTCAAACGGGATTTACAGGACTCAGCCCGGATCTGACCCTAGAAACCCTCAGCGTTGCCCCTGAAGCCCCAGCATCAGCCCTGCTAGCCTCAAATGCCACTGCGCTGCACCAGAAGGGACTGTGTAACCCCTGGAAGGGTCCCCCAGCCTAGCGCTGGACCTAAAAGACCCTCTGCGTGATTTCTGAAGCCTCCCAGTGCCTCTGCGTTGTCCTACGTAGCGGCTGCGCAGCACCTGCTTAGTTGCTACTCTGCTTCTCCGCGTTGTCCTTGTTGCTGCTCCTCTGCCTCTTACTGACTCTTGGCTCGTGGAATTAGATCATTCCCTCAGCCAATACTACCCCTCACTGCAAGAAATTCCTCCGGAAATTCTTAACAAACCCGCCCTAGGATTCCAGATCTATTCCTCAATTCTACCAAAATTGTGTGTATCTCTTATACTTTTTTGTTGAATCTTTCAACGGTCAAGATTAAATCATCCATCAACAGCTGAGATTAAAAGACTGCTTGATCCATGTGACTTGAGACAATTTCAGCACGTGTTAATTAATTCACTTTAATTATTTTATTTTCCTAAGTTAGACTTAGGAAATCCATTAAAAATAATTAATTATTTGAATAACTTGAACACCAACTGAAATTTCTCAAATCCACTTATGGATCTTGTAGATCAAGTGTACTCTAGTCCCTCCACAAAATTTGGGAGCTAGAGCACAACTGATGCTACCCCAAATACACAAAATCTCAACACTCCCTCTTAGCATCAGGAGTGTGCTCTAGCAATACATCACACCATGTCTCACAAGATCTTGAGTACTGGATCTGTGTTGTTGATGCTTGGCCTGCTACCCTCCATCTACTACACTGTTGCTCTCTGTACTGTTGCCCATGCCACTGCCACATCTGTATTGCAGCTCCCTCTCAAATTGTTGCACCATGTTGCCCATAGCACTGCCACTGCTAATTGCTGCATTGCAACTCAGTTGTTGAGAAGTAAGCAACCAAAAGACTCTGCCCAACTGTTTGACAGATAAGTCAAGTTGCCCTCCATCACTAAAGCTTCCTGGATGTTGAATCACGATGTCCTCCTGGAGACACTGTCATGCTGCAACACTGCATTGCGTCAGCCCAGCTTCTCTGCGCCGTTTAAGTCCCATCAACCTCTCTGCCTTGTTGCCTCCACGCTGTTGTTGCCTCTGCATCATGTTGCTCACTCTTCAGTTCCCTCTTGCTATTCAATGTGGTCATCTACAACCATCTCTCGACTCATCCTGCTACCGTCTGAAGGCTCCCGTAGCTCGTATGTGATCTAAGAGTAGGGCTGACTCAAGGATCCCACCATAAAATATGGATACTCTATATATCCATGTCACCCCACCTCTTCTCTCGAGGTGCATGAGCACTCATGGCTGCATCATCATTAGAGCCATCATCATTTCCTGTTGCAGCCTTTGAGTCAAAAGCTCCTTTGCCCTTCTTCTTAGGACAACAGATGGCGAAATGACCAAGATCACCATAGTTAAAGCACCGGACATTGGAGAGGCCCTTCTTCTTCCCTTGCTTCTTTTCCCTTGATGCAAGTGTTGCATCCTCCTCTTCTTTCTTCATCTAGTTGATCCGCTTTCTCCACTAATAGACTGCTTCTTGGTGATCCTCCTGATCTCCTCTTGGCGGAGAATAGCCCACATATTTGCCCATGATGGTAACGCTGCCCTTCCCAGAATGCTCTGGACAAACGTTTCCCATTCTTTAGAGACAGCATTCAGGGTCATTCTCACTAGGAGCCCTTCATCTGGATTAACACCCATGCCAATCTATCTCTTCACCCTTCATCATTTGGAACATCCGCATCTGATTCTCAAGAAGCATTCTTCTTTGCACAAAGCGTCCTTGGTACATCGTCTCCAAGGTTGTCCACATGTCATTTGATGTATTCTTACCAGCAATATGAGGAATCGCATGGTCCTTGACTCCGTCTATGAACAACCGCTTTGTCCACGCTTGATTTTCTTCATACTTCTTGAGTGGATTTGCATCGATTGGCACAGCAAGTGTCTTCTCTGCATGATCTTTGAGACCATACTATAAATTTATGTAGATGTTCTATTTTTTATGCAACTTTACTTTTCACCACAGCAATCACATAAACAATCAAGTAAAACGTTGATAGAACATACCAGTGGATCTATAGAAGACAAACCAGAAATAGAAAAATGTGGTGGTGCGTTACGGCGGTCAACAGGATGCTTCAACCAACAAAGTCTCCTTGGTCAAACAACCCAGCATGTGTCACAACAGACCTCAAAATAGCCACATGGTCAACTCAAAGTCAACCCCAGAAAAGTCAACGCTGCCCCAACAGCAACAACGACAGCAACGGCAACAACAATAGCAGCAATGGCAGCAACAACGGCAGCAATGGCAGCAACGGCAACAACAACGGCTTTGTCCTTCTTTCCCACGTGTGAACTAAAACTGCCTCCAAGGATCTCGAACCAATCAGAGGAGGAGAGATGATGTGTGAGGATGAGATGAGTGAAATGTCCTCCAACATTGACTCTATTTATATCAATCACTGAGGTGTATGACACATTTGCTGGGGGTGTAAAACCTTAAGGCCGACCTGCACATATTTGAAATTATTAAAAATAAATTCAAAATAAATGTTCTGCTCATCGAATTGTTGGTACCATTTCATGACTCATCCTTTCACCTAAAAACTTCATTTTATCCATCATATTTTCTCATTTAATCTCTCATATTCCTTTGAAACTAATTAATGTAATGTCATTATTATTATTTTTACATTGGAATTGATTTTAGGAATTTTTGTGTTAAAATTAGGATTTTTCAGAAAATTACAGGTTTTCGTAACTTCTTGTAATGGCTTCACGTTTTGACACGTTGCATGACAGGTTGGCCAAATCGAGGACTGAGGGTCTATTCCTGAATGTACAAGGATGGTGAAATATCTATCCACTTCCAGATTCGAAGTCCATAGGTGGCTGGTCAACATTGGTCAACTTCAACTATTTCAGCATAAAATCCTAAGCAATTAATGAACAGATTTAATATTTTGCTTGTAAAAAGGGATCTGAACTAATTCGATTCCTTTGGGAAGTTAGTTAGGATTTTGAAGAACACAAATAGCCTCTTCTGGTTCTGTAATTCAATGATAAATAGTTAGAAGAAAAACATTGAAGGCTAGACATGAGACATTATGTGAAAAACTTGAAAACTCGATTTATGTAATTGGCTTTCAGACTTTAATACAGAGATTCAGTTGTCTATGTTGCTACATTCAGTAATTTTCTTCATCTGAGTTATCTTAAGGTGTGCTTGCAATGTGTGGAGGGCCCCCACTACAGAGCTGGTACACTTTCTTGTGTTTTTCATTTACAATTGCGTAATTAGATTTGATAGACATTTCCATTTAATTCTTGTGCTGCAAGTTTATGAATCCGAATTGTCAATTGAAGCCAATGTCTTTTGTGAAAGATCTTTGTAAAAATATTCAATTGATATCAGTCTTCGAATTGAGAATTGTGTTTATTATTTCATGTTTCAAAACTTAAGTTTATCATTTCTGCTTAATGATCATGGTTGTAATTGCAGAGCTCAACTTGTAGTCTAATCACTAAACCTTGTAAAAGGACTTAGCTATTGGTTGATTTCAAGATTATTTACCTTGCTTTCTATTTTGAATGATTGTGATTGATAAGTGTGTTGAATTAAGACTTGGAAGAAGTTCTATGAATTGAGTCCTTGTAAAAGAACTAGAGAATCTGTTTTTAGGAGATTAGATTTGTTTTGTTTAAGAAGGTGTTCAAGTGTGGAAGGAGACAAGAAACAACCTCTTGTAAAAGAGTATTGAATCCTATTACACCAAACCCTCATTTAGGAGACCAAATCATTATAGATCTATATATTTTAGATAAGTACCGATAAGTGTACCTACTCGGATTGATAAGAAATTGAAGCCTAATCTACATTAGCAGATTGGACCAAACATTTTGGCACCGTTGCCGGGGAGGTGCAACTAGAAGGATTTTTCTTTAAAAAAAACAAAAACAAATCTAAAAAATAAAAAATAAAAACATAGATTTAGTTTCAATTCTTCATTTTGTTAAGCCATGATTCCTTATGTCTAGACCTAGGGATGAAAAAGGCAGATTTCTAAAAACCCTCCATCCAAAAACTAACCCACCATTGGGAGCAGAAACTTTAGAGAAGGTTGAATTTACAACACCAGCTGGAAAAGTTACTATAGAAGAACTTGAGGAAAAACAAAAATCAGGCCAGAGACTTACTCTTATTGAAAGACAAGTCCTATTAGCTTATGAAGCAAAGAGAAAACATATACCTGAATCTTCTATAGTAAGAGAGAGAGGTAAAAAAACCCAACAACCTCTCCTTGAACAAATTGACCCTGAAAAGCCTCAAGAGAAAGAGAAACTAGAAGAACAACATATCAAAATGGCTGAGGAAGGAGGAGAATCAGCAAGAGGACCTACTGCAGAACAAATGAGAGAATATAAGAGACAACAGGAAGAAAGGAGAAGACAAAGAGAACTTGAACAAAAACAAAGAAAGAAATGATCAAAATCGAAACCCAAGAGAGGAAGAGGAGTCAACATTTAAATTTCCCATTCAAGAAGAACTCAATGATGAAGAAATTAAAATGAAAAATATACCCCCATCTGTATTACCAAATTTTTATGGCATGGCATCTGAAGACCTCGATTCATTTTTATTTGAATTTGATATAGTATGTCGAACCTATGGGTATACAGATGATGCACACAGACCTAGACTCTTTCTTGCCACATTAAAAGCATCAGCACTTAGGTGGTTTATGGGATTAGGTGAAAATGCAGTGACTGATTGGGATGGTATGAAGAAAATATTCTTAAAAATGTATCAACCTTACTGTCAATCAAAAGATTCCAAAGATGACATTTTTAGAATGAATCAACAAGAAGATGAAACCTTAGAAGAATACTTGGAAAGATTTGTATATAATCTGCAAAAATCAAAGCATAGAACCATGTCTATTGATATTATTCGAACAATATTCCTAAAAGGCATCCGAGAAGAATATTTAGATGACCTTAACCTAATGGGTAAAGGTGATATCTCTCATTTACCCTTTGATGAGATTGCAGACTTGTGTGAAAAGTATTCTAGAAGTAAAGCAAAGAATGGAAAAATAACTATGACATCTAAAGCCACTAAATCTGCCACAACAAGTGTTACAAGAGCTGAAATAGGCAACCTATTTGAAGACTTTAAAACAGACTTATTAAGTACCTTGGGAAATCAAATAGATATGCTAAAAACAAAGAACAAACAAGAAGAAGAAGACTAATTGATGGCTGTGTTCTGTCCAAAATGCAGAAAAAACATGCTTTAAAGGAATGTCCTTTAGAAAGTGTTCAGGTTTGTGCATTTTGTACAGAAAATCATGATATTTTTAATTGTTCTAAGATGAAGGTTTTGCATAATTACAATTTGTAAGCTAATGCAGAAATGGAGAACTTATATCTCATCGAAGCTAGAAGACCATGGCAAATTAGACCTCCAGGTATGTTTCAAACTCCAAATTTACAATTTCCTGCACATTATCAAATGCCTATTCAGAATTCTTGGAACATTCCTATGCCTTGGCAAAATTGGTCTAATCAGCAGCAACAATCTTATCCACAACAAGGATGGAGAGGATATTCATATCCTCAACAACAAATCCCTTCACAATATCCTCAGCCATATCAGCAATACCCTCAACAGCGAGTTGTTTATCAACCACAAAATCCTCAACAAACAATAACTGCTCCTCCACCAATAAATTCACCACCATTACAACTACCTTCTAACCAACCTCCTAGACCTACTCAAATACCTGCTCAACCTATAGCTAACCCAAATAATAGAGTAGACAAACCAGCATATAGTGTAAATGAGGGAACATCTTACCCAGTTCTACCTCTGCAAAACATTGAGCTTAGGTCTGGTCGAACTCTCCAAACAAAACCTCCAGCAGCTACAAAGCAAAAAGAAAACAAGAATGATGAACTTCCAAGCAAACAAGATGATGAAATACAAAACAAACAAATGCAAACCATGCATCCACCTTTTCCTGAGAGATTAATCCAAGCAAAATTACCAATGCCTTTGCCTCAATTTGATGTTCTAGATGAATTAAGAAATGTCTATGTGAAAATTCCATTACTTCAGGCAATAAAAGACATTCCAATTTACACCAAAGCTATTAAAGAATTATGTCTTAAAAAGCCTGCAAAGAAAAGATTTGATTCACAAACCATTCATGTCATTGGAAATTTAGCTGGCCTCATGTCAAATGTTATTTCAATGGAGAAGTATGTTGACCTTGGTATCACTAGAGTTACCACAATCATTAACAAAATTCCCATTCCAAATACCTTGATTGATCTTGGAGTTGCCATCAATGTGATGACACTGGAAACAATGAAAACATTACAGCTCACAGACTTACAATTAACACAAATTATCCTGGATTTAGCTGATAGATCCAAAGTCATTCCTGAAGGGATATTGGAAGACATAATTGTCTTAGTAGACTCTTGGGAATATCCAGTAGATTTTCTAGTACTCCAGCCAAAGTCCAATTTAGGAGGACATCCTATCATACTTGGCAGGCCATGGTTGGCAACTGTTGATGCATTTATTGGGTGTAGATCAGGCAACATGACCATTTCCAGAGGGACAGAAAGAAAACAACTTACCTTATACCCATCAACACAATCTCCAGCAAAAGCTCATAACCTATGGCTTGATGACAGATATAATGACAAAGAAGAAGTTCACTCTGTTTTGAGCATTAACCAAATCTATGATTTTGAAGAAGATAACAAGGAAGATTTGGTGGAATTGTTTATTTCTCAACCTGATATTTCAAAGGAATTGAGAAATGAACAATATAGTGCTGCAAATCAACTACTAGCACAGTGTATTCAGGAAACTTGTACCATCCATTCTCTACAAACATTGTTTGAAGACATTTTTCCTATTCATTCCATGACAAACACAAAGCAAAACCATAGAGATCAGTCCAAGAAAAACATTAAACTTTGGAACACTCCTAGACTCATCTCAAGAACAAAAGTTAATTGAATTATTGACAAAATACCAAAAGGCATTTGCTTGGGACTATACTGATATGCAGGGAATTCACCCAGAAACTTGCACTCACCACATTTACACAGACATTAATATAAGACCAGTGAGGCAGCCACAAAGAAGGATGAACCGTATGCTTCAGGAAATTGTAAGAGATGAATTGCAAAAGTTATTGAAGGTCAATTTCATTTACCCCGTCTCTGATAGCCAGTGGGTATCTCCATTAGTGATAGTACCCAAGAAAAATGGTAAGTGGAGAATCTATGTTGATTATAGAGAGCTCAATAAAGCAACCCTTAAAGACTATTTTCCATTGCCATTTATTGACTAAGTTTTGGACACATTAGCTGGGAAATCATCATTTTCCTTCCTTGATGGTTTCAGTGGTTATAACCAGATCAGCATAGCCTTAGAGGACCAGGATAAAACAACTTTTACTTTCCCCTAGGGCACATATGCTTACAATGTTTTACCATTCGGATTGTGTAATGCTCCAGCAACATTTCAGAGAGCAGTATTAGCTATTTTTGCTGATCTAGTTCATGATTGTGTTGAAGTATATATGGATGGCTTTTCAGTATATGGTAACTCTTTTGATCATTCATTGCAAAACCTTGAGAAAGTTATGAAAAGATGTATAGAAGCCAATTTTTCCCCAAGTAATGAAAAATGTTATATGATGTTAAATGAAGGGGTAGTATTGGGCCATTATGTTTCTTCAGAAGAAATCAAAGTAGATCAATCAAAAATCCAAATTATTGTTAATCTGCCAGTACCAAAAACTCAAAGAGATGTGAGAAGCTTTCTTGGTTATGCAAGTTATTACAGGAGATTTATTGAACACTTTAGTAAGATAGCTTTGCCTTTGTTTAAGCTTCTTGCAAAAGATGTATCTTTCAATTGGAATGATAATTGTCAAACAGCTTTTGAAAAACTTAAAGAGAAATTATCCACTACTCCAGTTCTAAAAGGACCTAATTGGAATCTACCTTTCCACATCACCACTGATGCATCTCATACAGCAATAGGTGCTTCATTAGGACAAAAAGAATAATCTTTAAGTTATGCCATTTATTTCATCAGTAAGAATCTGACACCTACAGAACTCAACTACACAGTCACTGAGAAGGAAATGCTTGCAATTATACATGCTGTGAACAAATTCCGTCATTACATAATTGGTTATGAAGCCTTTATTCATACTGATCACTCTGTCATTAGGTACTTAATGAATAAACCCATAACTAATGGTAGAGTCACCAGATGGTTACTATTATTATAGGAATTTAATGTTACAGTGCTGGATAGACCAGGTAAAGAAAACCAGGTGGCAGGCTTCTTTTCTAGACTCCAGAATCCAGGTGAAGTTGTTCCAGTTGAAGATTCTTTTCCTGATGAACATTTATTTGCAATTTCAATATTGAATCCATGGTATGCTGATTTAGCTAATTATCTCTCAACAAGAAAGATACCTCCATCCTTCAGTTCAAAGGAGAAGAAAAGACTAATTAAGCAAAGTGCCAGATACTCATGGGTTAATGGAGACTTGTTTTATACTGGTTATGATATGATTATTAGGAGATGCATAAGAGATGATGAAATTCTTGATATATTTAAATCTTGCCATGATGAACCTTGTGGTGGCCATTTTGCAACTAAAATAACAGCATTCAAAATCCTCAGTCTTGGTTATTATTGGCCATCAATTTTCAAAGATTCAAAGAAATATGTAAGAAGTTGTGACAGTTGCCAACGCATGGGCAGACCAACTACCTCAGATCAGATGCCACTACAACCTCAAGTATATCTAGAGCCATTTGAAAAATGGGCTCTAGATTTTGTTGGACCTATTAATCCACCTTGTAAGGGTAAAAAGTACATCTTAGTATGTACTGACTATGTAACTAAAAGGGCTGAAGCAAAGGCACTTGTGAGGGCAACTGAGCAAATAATGGTCAATTTCCTTTTTGAAGAAATATTTGTCAGATATGGAGTGCTTAGAGAGATAGTAACAGACCAAGGTACCCAATTTTCTTCAAGATTGGTTCAGGACATCACTGAAAAGTACAAAATCAAGCATAGAAGGAGTACACCCTACCATCCACAGGCCAATGGCCAAGTGGAGTCTACAAACAAAACTCTGGAAGGAATCATCACCAAAACAGTGGCGATGAATAAAAAGGACTGGGGAGATAAGCTCAAGGATGCTCTCTAGGCTTATAGAATCACATGGAAAGATACAACAGGATTTACACCTTATCAACTAGTGTATGGTAAAGAGGTAATGCTGCCTATGGAATTTCAAATACACACTTACAAATTGGCTACAGATTTAGACATTGATCTTAATGAGGCTCAAAAATAAAGGATCATGCAATTGAATCAATTGGATGAAATGAGACAGCAGGCATTAGAAAGAACAATACTTATGCAAAAACAAAGGAAGCAATGGCATGACACCAATATCAAAAAGAAAAACTTTCAAGAAGGTGACTGGGCTTTACTATTTGATTCCAAATTTAAAGATTATAAGGCCAAGTTTACAACCCACTGGATGGGCCCTTATGAAATTGTTCAAGTTTTTGAAAATGGATCAATAAAACTTAGCACCATTGACCAAGAAGGAAGAACATTCATAGTAAATGGACATAGGCTGAAGCTTTATCACAAGCCGATAAGCAAAGAAGATTTCATTCAGACAGTGACATAGCAGAAGGAGGTTGAGATAGTACAGCAATCAACTGTGATATCTTTACCATAGTCATTTCTATTTTTCTTCAAAAAAAAATTTAAAAAAAAATATATAAAAACAATAATAATAAAAAAAAAACAATAAAAAATAAAAGTTTAGATGTGAAAACCAGACTCTGGCACAATCTAAACTAGAATTCTTACAGGAAAACCAAGAAATTGGCCGGTAAGAATTCAATTTCTCATTTCTGTCAAAGTCATTTTCTCTTGCCAATTCTAAATAATGACTTGAGGACAAGTCAATGAATAAGTAGAGGAGAAGGAAAAAGTGAATTTTTCATAATTTCTTTCATCTCCTCATTTCCAGAATTTCAATAAGCAAGGGATTTGTTTTATTTAATTGATTGATTGTTCAAAGAAAGAGTTGTTCTAATTCAAATCAGCAGAGGGACCTGTTCAAGCAAGATCACATCAGTTCAAAAGCTGCATCAACATGTTGGCAAAATCAAATAAGGCTACATCAATATGTCTACAAAACCAAGCAAGTCAAAGGCTGCATCAACATGTCTGCAAGATTAAAAAAGTCAGATCAGAGGGACCTGTTGCATGCTCATTTCCAAAAAAAAGGGACCTGTTTAGAAGAAGAAGACTACATCATATCTGCACAAAGCCAACCAGTCAAAAGGTGATTACAAAAGAAGAACTAGTAAAAAACTGTAAGAATTCTTGTTTTAATACTTAAATTTCTATGTTAATTTCAGTTTTAAATAATTAATTTATGGTTAATTATTGAGATCAGTTTCATAAATTCTCCTATAACCTCTATTCTTAACCATTATACCTATACCAACATCTTGGTTCCGTTGCCACTCAACCTATAACCTATACTCCTAAACCCTTAACCCTACATTCCATAGCTTACATCTATACTCCCTTAACCCCTCTTACAACCTTAATTTTAAACCTCAAACACATTTCGCATGAACTAAAGCTTCCTAAACCCTCAAACCTATAACCTATCTCTATACTCCCTTAAAACCCTTTTACAACCTTAACCTTAATTTCAAATCTATAAGCCTATTCCGCATGACTGACAGCCAGTACAAACGGTCTATAAGGCCTCTCCACAGCCTTATCAGTGTAAGGTTCCAAAACACAGTCATTTAATTTCAGACATATATTAATCTAAGTATATATTCAGCAGTAACATATTTCAATGAAATGTAAGGTTCCACACACAGAGATTTAATTGCAGACAAAATATATTCAGCATTAAGGTATTTCGATGAAAATTTGCAATGAAATTTAATTGAGAAACAATTCTATACCTAAAAGAAATACCTGGAACGCAGTTAATGATTTTGATGATGGCTCTCCTCCCAGTGATGTTGATGCTGTGTGATGTTGTGGATAGTTAAACAGTTCACCGAAACAACCAAGTCCTCCCAGCCAATCCGGGAACAATCCCAGACCCAGAGGATGTCTCCTCTGCCCCCGTGCCCAGATTTCCAAGAAGAACAGAGACTCCCAGGCAATTCAATCTCACAATTCAATCTAACTTCAGCAGAATTCCTTTCCTTTGCTCCAAAAAAACATCCCCCTTTCTCCTCCATATCACCTCCCTTAAATAAGCTCCCTCCACCGCCTCATACTTCCCCGAGGTCTTCCCCTTATTAATGGTGATATTTTCTCTATTTATGGTGGTATCCTTTTCATTATATTGGGATGGGAATATAATCTAAACAATCTTCCTCCACCGCCTCTAACCTCCCGAGGCCTTATCCCTCCTTATGTTCATATTAAATGTTTTTTTTTTTTGGTGGGTGATCCACATTAATGTGAGTACAAATATACATTTATGAAGGTGGGATTACATAGTTATTTTATTTATAGAGCTTGGGACTTTATTTAAGTTCTTTTAATATTAATCTTTAATATTGCATACTCATTTTTAACTTAAGGATTTAACTTTATTATTTCATTCATTTTATTACCTCTTTTCATAAAATTTATACTTAGTTGAACTTAATATAAATCTGAAATCTTAATATTAAGTTCCCAATCTATGTAATCTTGATATTAGTAGGTAGGTGTACTAGTGCGATGTGGGCGGTATAGGCAAGTGTAGCTATCAAATGCCTATATCGTTCACACGCTAATATCGTTTTGGGTATAACTTGGGAATGGGTCGTTACAATCAGACATTATAATTGAGAGATTTGTTTGAAGACCACCATTGTAATGATCCCGTCCTCCGCAGCCATTTCATTCTGTCCTCTACACCCACAACCATATCAACATCATTCCATGATACACAGGTGCAAACTTTGAGGTCTTTCATGCAAAAAGGGTCGGTGTAATTTAAACTCTTTAAAACAAAAGGAGTTTCCAGTTCATTGCATAGGAGAAAGGGTTCTGCCGAGAATTTAGTTTGAAGACAGCCACATGCAAGCTTGTTGCTGGATACGTTGCTTGGACAGAGGAGAAGATATAGCAACCAGGGCATATCCAAACACGTGGAGGTCAGCTCAGAAGACTCCAGGAGGAGCACAACAGATCAGGTAACTGTTAAATACACTGGGTAATTTTTTTTTTAAACAGAGCATAAGGAACAAGGTATTAGAACATAGGAATTTTATGGCGAATAGGGCAGAACCAGAGAAGTTTGATAGTTCGAAAATAAACGCAAACTGTGTTAAAATTTTGAGAGATAAACAGTGGTTGACATTTTTAGAGAAATTTAATGGACATAATGAAGAAATCACTAGGAAATTTGCATCTTCCTTTAATGGAGAAAGAGCCACAGTAGGAAACCTTTCATTCAGGGTTTCAGAGAATACCATTGCTCAAACCATAGGCATCAGTCCAGAGGGTGAAAAATATTTCAAAACTAAGCAATTCAAGGAGAAATCATGGACACAATTTGTATCTAGATCCAGAGTGTCCTCGGTTAATTGGAAAATTGGAGTTTTCAGAAGTTGGCTTGTTCATCCTTGGGATGAAATGGTTTACGTACTTAAAAAATTTATTACATGTGAAGACAGAGATAGCTTAGTATATCTTTATCGTATCAAAATGTTGTTGCATCTGAAGGGAGAATGTACTATAAGCCTTCCATATTTTCTTCTACAAAGTTCGACTAAAATGTCTAAAACCATACAGAAACAAAGAAGTAATATGGATAGAAGCCTATATCACTTCAGATTGGTGAAAATTTTGATTGAGTTTGAACTACAGAAGACAGGGATGTCATGGAAGAGATTTTTGATCTCTAATGAAATTAAAATTGATGAAGAAGAACAAAAAGAGCAAGAGGTTACAGAATTGATGGTTGATATAATTGAGATAGATGATGAAACTCCAGAGTATAGACCAAACACCTTTGCTGTACCTAGCAGCAGCATAAGAACAAGAAAAATGAGAAGGGAGGAAGCTAAGAAAGCTGAAAAGGATAAAATTTTCACCACTTATACAAGGAAATCTAGAAGGACTAAAGGCAAGACAGTACAGGATAGTGATAACCTACAGCAAGCTCAAGATGACAATACACAGGAACTAGAAATCAAAAGCAAGGAGGAAGAACCAAAGGAGAAAAAACTCTCAAACAAAAAGCAGAAGCAATTAGAAAGGCAAATTCAAAATTTGCAACAAGAGCTTATGGAATCAGAAATGTTGGAAAGAGTTGTGAAAAGAGAAAATGAGGGATTGATAATACAAAGTAAGAAAATTCAAAATGAAAATGAAAAACTGAAGAGAAAAGTAAAAAAAACTCAAAACCAACAAAATTGAAATCTGTAGATGGGCTAGCAAATGGTATAGGCAAAAGAAAGCTATCAAGGCCAAATACCAAATCTTGAAGACTAAATATCAAACTCAGATGAACATGGATGTTTTACTGCAGGCAACAGAAGCAGCAAGCAAAGAAGTCTGACAGGTTAGCATGAGGACATGCAAAATCTTGTGTTTGGGGGATATGTTGGTACCATTTCATGACTCATCCTTTCACCTAAAAACGTCATTTTATCCATCATATTTTCTCATTTAACCTTCATAAATCTCTCATATTCCTTTGAAACTAATTAATGTAATGTCATTATTATTATTTTTACATTAGAATTGATTTTAGGAATTTTTGTGTTAAAATTAGGATTTTTCAGAAAATTATAGGTTTTCGTAACTTCCTGTAATGGCTTCACGTTTTGACACGTTGTATGACAGGTTGGCCAAATCGAGGACTAAGAGTCTATTCCTGAATGTACAAGGATGATGAAATATCTATCCACTTCCAGATTCGAAGTCCATAGATGGCTGGTCAACATTGGTCAACTTCAGCTATTTCAACAGAAAATCCTAAGCAATTAATGAACAGATTTAATATTTTGCTTGTAAAAAGGGATCTGAACTAATTCGACTCCTTTGGGAAGTTAGTTAGGATTTTGAGGAACACAAATAGCCTCTTCTTGTTATATAATTCGATGATAAATAGTTAGAAGAAAAACATTGAAGGCTAGACATGAGACATTATGTGAAAAACTTGAAAACTCGATTTATGTAATTGGCTTTCAGACTTTAACACAGAGATTCAGTTGTCTATGTTGTTACATTCAGTAATTTTCTTCATCTAAGTTATCTTAAGGTGTGCTTGCAACGTGTGGAGGGCCTCCCACTACAGAGCTAGTACACTTTCTTGTGTTTTTCATTTACAATTGCATAATTAGATTTGATAGACATTTCCATTTAATTCTTGTGCTGCAAGTTTATGAATCCAAATTGTCAATTGAAGCCAGTGTCTTTTGTGCAAGATCTTTGTAAAAAGATTCAATTGATATCAGTCTTCAAATTGAGAATTGTGTTTATTATTTCATGTTTCAAAACTTAAGTTTATCATTTCTGCTTAATGATCATGGTTGTAATTGCAGAGCTCAACTTGTAGTCTAATCACTAAACCTTGTAAAAGGACTTAGCTATTGGTTGATTTCAAGATTATTTACCTAAGTGTACCTACTCGGATTGATAAGAAATTGAAGCCTAATCTACATTAGCAGATTGGACCAAACACGGATTAAGATCAATTTTAGATCGATCTTACACCTCTCCGAAAGAGGAACTCAATAAAAATATTGGTATCTTCATCTGAGCATCACAACATGGAGTTTGGACTTAGTTGTCCAATTTTAACATTCCCTCTCAACTAGGGAGAACTCCATCAACCTATGCAATCAAATATCGTGCGCCATCCCATTGTAACTTGCTTTGTTGGCCTCTTTATTTCAGAACAAAAGTGGGTCAGTCACAAAGACATCATTCCCCGACTGACAGATTCAGCCCAGAGGTCCGAAACCTCTATCGGACTCACAAAGAGTCTCATACCAACCCGAAGTTGGTTTACCTGACCCGAAATCAGTAGGAGGTCTGAAACCTCGCTTGGACTCAAGAGAGTCATATATACTAACCCAAAGTTAGTCTCACTGATCTGAAGTCAGTTGGAGGTCTGAAACCTCACATGGACTCAAAGAGTCACATACCAACCCGAAGTTGGTTTATCTGACCCGAAGTCAGTAGGAGGTTCGAAACCTCACTAGACTTGATCCCAGAGCAAGTGGTTGGACACGTGTCATCCTAGATAGAGAGTACGGCAATCTCTGAAGCGTCCATCAATCTTTGCTACTAGTCTCCAGCTTTTCCCACCTCATTGGCCAAATGAGAGGTACTTCCCATGAGTCCGGAACTCAAATGGGTAGGATACATACGGGGCACAAATCATGAGAGGCGAACCAACTCAATCATCACAGTGGTGCCCAAGCACACCAACAAGGTTCAGCAAGCCTAGCCCTGTGGTTGCTTATAGCTCTAAGAAATTATCCCCAAAGCCCCCCAAAGCTCCCAGAGCTCATCGTCCAACGGGACCCTCAGAATAGGGTCATTCCACGATTCCAAGATTCTCACGGAAGGTTAAGAACATGACCTTCCCCAAGGGCATAGTGAGAATATCCATGACCTGCTCATCAGTTCCTATGATCGAGCCTTATGGCGCCTCGCTGTACCATATCCCGGATAAAGTGGTACCAGCCATCAACATGCTTGGATCGATCGTAGAACATAGGATTCTATGACAAACGAATCCCCCTCTAATTATCACAAAGGATAACGGTGGCATCTAGCACATGCTCGAACAGCTCACTGAAGAGCTTTCGCAACTAAGTGACTTAACAACAGGCCATACATGTTACAATGTACTCAGCCTCAGCAGTGCTCAAGGCTACCGACTTCATTTTCCTGCCCGAAGCAGATCTACATGTGAAGTAGCATCCAGATGTGCTCTTACGATCCACCACAATGCCAGCCCAATCAGCATCAGTGTAACCAAGGAGTGTCATGCTCCTGGCGGCGTATCTCAGCCCAAGGTCTATCGTGCCCCAGAGATATCTCAAGAGTTTCTTGGCACCAACCCAGTGAATGTTAAGATCAACCATGTGTTGACTCAAAGTGTTCACTGCAAAACATATGTCCGGACGGGTGTTCACTAAGAACATCAGGGCCCCTACGAGTTGATGATACTCAGTAGGATTTGTCAATACGGGCCCAGCAGCGCTGCCACTCAACTTCTTGAAGTTGAGCTGCATCGGTATCGACACAGACTTGCAGTCCACCATACTAAATCTTTCCAGAAGCTTCACAATGTGTTTTCCATGAAAAAGGAAAATCTCGCCAGGTCTCTGCCAGATCTCCAGGCCTAGGAAGTAGTGCATCAGTCCTAGGTCTTTCATCTCAAACTCAGTAGCGAGCTCCCTCTTGCACTGATGAATGAGAGGGTCAACACCTGTTAGGAAGAGGTCATCCACATACAGCACCAGAATGAGAGGATTTCCTTTGACAACCTTGAAGTAAAGGTTCGGATCAGCATTACTTCGAGTGAAGCCCAGCTTCATCAAGTAGCTATCTATCCTCTCATACCAAGCTCTAGGTGCTTGCTTCAACCCATATAGGGCTTTCTTCAACCTGCAGACATGGGTGTCCCGATCGTGGACTTCGAACCCCAAAGGTTGTTCCACATATAACTCTTCCTTTATCGCACCATGCAGAAATGCGGTCTTCACATCCATCTGATGAAGACTCCATCCTTGCATAGCATCAAGGGCTATAATAGATCGAATGGTGGTATATCGGGCCACAGGTGCAAAATGTCATTATAATCTATGCCTTCCTTTTTTAGAGAAGCCACGGGCAACGAATCTTGCCTTGAACTTTTCAGCACTTTCATCAGATCCATGCTTGATCTTGTAGAGCAATTTTGAGGTGACAACTGCTTTGAGCTCCAATCTAGGAACCACATCCCAGACATCATTCTTCATTATGGACTCATACTCTTCGTGCATAGCATCCTTCCAGACTTGATGCTTTTACGGCTTCCTCAAAAAGATCCAGGCTCAGATTGTACAATAGTACTCATGGCTGCTAGATACCCTTGGTATCGACTCAGCTTCTTGCTTTCATGGAATGTCCCCCATGGGGCCATATGTCCCTCAGCATCCTTGAGAGTGTACCTGAGCCATGATGGTCTCTTTCCCAGTGAAGGAGGTGGATCAATCGGGTCCATCGGTCCTTCAACATCAGGCATTGTTTCATCCTTCGGTTCTTCTTGATTTCCAGGCCTTGCTTCATGATGTTCCTCAGATCTCGGAAGATTGACTACTTTCCTCAGGGAAGTATCTTTGTCAAAGGTGACATCGTGGCATATCTCCACTTCCCTTTGACTAGGCACATATAATCTATAGGCCTTCGAAGTTTCGTTGTAGCCCACAAACATTGCGGTCTCCCTCTTGATGTTGGCTCCTCTGCAAAAGTTCTTGAACTCGTTCGTCTCATATTCAGTACCATTATCGGTCTGTCGAATAGCATCTCATGTCATTGCTCCCAGTGGACTTCCTCCAACCTGGTAGAGTGTATCAATTCTAGACCCAAACGTGATAGCTTCCTTGAAGCTCTTCTTCCACATGTACACCTTTCCATCAGTGAATGCCACATTGAAACCTTTGTCTTCCATGGCCGATATAGACACAAGGTTCTTCTTCAAATTAGGTACATAGAGTACATCCTGCAAGTGGAGGACTTGACCTTGAGACAAGTGGAGGGTCACAGTCCCTGTCCCTTTCACGGGATATGTGGCATTATCTCCAAGGATGATTTCCAGATTAGTATCCTTCTCAACCATATCAGAGAGTGCTTCCTTGAAGCCAATGATGTGCCTTGAGGCACCACTATCTATCAACCAAACATCCATAGTGTCGGGTGGAGATGCAGTAGAGAGGGCAAATACAAGAATGAATTCATTTCTTTTATCAACAACATTTGATTCCTTATACCTGGAATTTCTTGACCTTTTGAAAGGTTGATCATTTCCGTCGGAGGGAGCCTTCCTCTTTCCCTTGAACCTGTTGTTCCTTTGATTGTCATCACCATCGGGAGAATCCTTCTTGAAAGGAAATTCTCTTGCATAGTGACCTGGCCTATGACAAGTGTAACACTTGCCCTTCTTTCCTTGTGCCCCTGCTCTTCCTTTGATCTTTGGACCACCAAAGTTCTTCTTTCTAGAATGAGCAGTGTAGGCAGCATTCCCTTCATTTTCATCCTCCTTCATTCTTGTCTCTTCTTGAACGCATCTCGACAGTACCTTGTCAAAGTCAGGTATCACATTATTATTGAGAATGGTAGTGTTGAACACATGCCATTCGGATGGGAGCCCTCCAAGTGCGGTGAGTACCATCTCTCGATCAGCTATTGTCTCCCCAATAGCCAGCGAATTGTTCCTGATCTCGATCAGCTTTAGAAAGTATGATTGGACAGACTCATCCCTACCTTTCTTCAGATTCTTCAATTGATTCTTGAAGAATAGTACTTGATTCGCATTGTTGGCCTTGAACATGAGAATTAATTTATCATACATCTCTTTGGATGTGCCCAACTCAGAGATGTAGGCCACCAAAATTTTATGAATGGATTCCCTAATCATTAGCTTTTCTTTGATCTCCCCCTTCTTGTACTTTGTTTTGGCAGCAGCAGTAGCAGTGGATGGAGGTTCTTGGATTTTACCCTGCACATATTCCATGACATCTTGGTCTTCCAATTTGAGATCCAATATCATCTTCCAAGCATGGAAGTCATCCTTTCCAATCAATTTGTCATCCTCCTTGAAGCCATAGTTTGTGGAACCCATTTTCTTCTTCGATGATTGCTATAAATTAGGGCTTGTCTTCACCTCAGCTTTGATACCATGTAAATTTATATAGATGTTCTATGCTTGATGCAACTTTACTTTTCACCACAACAATCACATAAACAATCAAGTAAAATGTTGATAAAACATACCAATGGATCTATAGAAGACAAACCGAAAACAGAAAAATGTGGTGGTGCGTTACGGCGGTCAACGGGATGCTTCAACCAGTAAAGTCTCCTTGGTCAGTGAACCCAGCATGTGTCACAACAGCCCTCAAAACAGCGACACGGTCAACTCAAAGTCAACCCCAGAAAAGTCAACGTTGCCCCAACGGCAGCAACACCAACAACAACGGCAGCAATGGCAGCAACAACGGCTTCGTCCTTCTTTCCCACATGTGAACTGAAACTGCCTCCAAAGATCTCGAACCAATCAAAAGAGGAGAGATGATGTGTGAGGATGAGATGAGTGAAATGTCCTCCAACATTAACTCTATTTATATCAATCACTGAGGTGTGTGACACATTTGCTGGGGATGTAAAACCTTAAGGCCGACCTGCACATATTTGAAATTATTAAAAATAAATTCAAAAAAAATGTTCTACTCATCGGATTAAGATCAATTTTAGATCGATCTTACACCTCTCCGAAAGAGGAACCCAATAAAAATATTGGTATTTTCATCTGAGCATCACAACATGGAGTTTGGACCTAATTGTCCAATTTTAACACAAACTCATCCAGAACTGAGAGAATCTTGGCCTTCCAAATAACAAATTTGGACATGTCGTCTAATCGATCTTGATCCCTCAGTCCATATCCAGCCATCTTTCCTCAAATCTGAAGAAAACAATACTTCTCCCTGTGGATCTGGGTTCTTGGTGACTAGAAACCCTCTAGTAGTTGCTTCTTGTTGAAAATTGACTTCCCTCCTAGAAATCTTCCACCAAACCTCAAACGGATAGTATCCTCTGATTCTCCTGATCGAATCTCAGATCTGTTTGGCTTAGATCCGCTGAATGATTGTCTTCCTCCCACCTTTGTTGCCTTAGCTAGGCACAATTTTGCACCTGCAGAATCTCTACCCCATAAGCACTGTTGAAGATCTGAAGCACTGCTTCCGGATCTTGGAAAAATTCTTCTGCAACAAGAGAAGTGACTAGACAGCATCTTCCTGGCTGGCCCAGCGCAGCCCCAGCGCTACTCAAAAGTGGACTGCGTAACCCCAGACTGGGTCACGCAATCCTTACGTTGCCCTGGGAAGGGTCTGCGTAAGCCTAGAGGCCTTCTGCAGCTTCAACGCTGTCTCCTGGATCTGCTTTCCCTTGCTGTCAAGATGCCCTTTCTGGATCTACTGCTTCTTCTGCCACCCTGTAGAAAAAATATTTCTTCAACTGATTGCTGGAGATTCAGCTTGATCTGCTATCGCTCTGATACCATGTGAAAATTCTCCTGCAGTGTATTGATTTATTTTCTCCTACTTGGTTTAATTAATACAAGTTATTTCCAGAATTTAGATTCAAAAATAACGAACATAAACACAACTACAGCCTACACATGCAGATCATTTACTGAATAATTCACTCATGCAACAAAGTGACACATAGATTTTTGGACATAAGTCCCCGAAAAAACCCAAAGCGGGAAAACCAGTGCAGCAAATATGAGGGTTTATTATTAAGTAGTTCTGAGTACAGTAAATTTGGGTTCCAAATCTGGAAAACCCGACAGAGAATAAAAAATATCAAATCCGCAGCTAACCTAAAGCTCTAGTGCCAAATATCTCACTGATCCACACCCTCAAACGAGATTTATAGGACTCAGCCCGGATCTGACCCTAGAAACCCTCAGCACTGCCCTTGAAGCCCCAGCGTCCGCCCTGCTAGCCTCTAATGCCACTACACTGCACCAAAACGGACTACGTAACCCCTAGAAGGGTCCCACAGCCTAACGTTGGCCCTAAAAGACCCTCTGCGTGATTTCTGGAGCCTCCCAGTGCCTCTGCGTTGTCCTGCGTAGCTACTGCTCTACTTCTCTGCACTGTCCTTGTTGTTGCTCCTTTGCATCTTACTGACTCTTGGCTCTTGGAATCAGATCATTTCCTCAGCTAATACTACCCCTCACTGCAGGAAATTCCTCCAAAAATTCTTAGCAAACCCGCCCTAGAATTCTAGATCTATTCCTCAGTTCTACCAAACTTATGTCTATTCAACTAACCCTCAAGCCTTTCTCTTATACTTTTTCGTTGAATCCTTCAACGGTCGAGATTAAAGCATCTATCAACGACTGAGATTAAAAGACTGTTTGATCCATGTGACTTTAGACAATTTCAGCACGTGTTAATTAATTCACTTCAATTATTTTATTTTCCTAAGTTAGACTTAGGAAATCCATTAAAAATAATTAATTATTTGAATAACTTGAACACCAACTGAAATTTCTCAAATCTTTTGGGTCTTGTAGATCAAGTGTACTCTAGTCCCTCCACAAAATTTGGGAGCTAGAGCACAACTGATGCTACCCGAAATACACAAAATCTCAACATTCCAAAGAACGCAGAAAGTGTTTTTGGAAATTCCACTCAGATTATGTTTTATGGAAATAATTAATTATTTTTAATGGGACCCTAAGTCTAAACTTAGGAAATTAAAATAATTAAAGGATGTTAATTAAAATTTAAAACAGAGTGTGACTCTTCTAGAAAAAACGGAGATCAAGTCAAGTTAATCTTAGTCGTTGATTAATGATTTTATCTTGTTTGTTGAAGGCTCGACGAGAAGATTATAGGAAGGACTTAATGGGACATTTGGAAAATACACTGAAACACTGAGAGACAGAGTCTAGAGATCGAATTTCTCAAGTGAGCAGTGCTCAGGAGAAGTTAGATCGAGAATATTCTTGCAGAGAGGGGCATTGATAGATCCGGTTGGAGATTTTCCTAAGCCGAGAATAGATTTCAGAGGAGACAGAGAGTTGTACGCAGAGAGGCAGCGTAGTAGCTACGCAGAGCCAAAAGAGGCAACGCTGCAGCTTTGAGGAGATCCATGATTCAGCTGAGGATCAGTCAGATCCAGTGCCGAAGTGTCGGGGTGTGAGACCGGAAGGGACCAGAAATCAGTATCGAACCAACACAAGAGCCAACAAGGAAAGGTGACACAATCCCCATGCAAAGTGACGCAGATACTGCGCAGAGGCAGCGTAGGGCTTATCAACTTAGTGTTAGGCCAGTTCAGATTTTCCAGTGTCAGTGTAAGGTAATCATCACAAGCTATTTGTCAGTCAGATTCTCTGTGTGGATAGTCAGTATGGAATCCCATATTGTATTCAGATCTTCTACATAATAATACAAACACTCAGTTGCTCCACCGGTTTTCCCGCATTCACTTTTTGCGGGGACATTAGTTCAAAAATAATGGTGTCGTGTGTTTCTATTGTTTACTCTTGCTCAAATCTTGTTTCCGCAGATTAATTTTGTGAAGGTTGTAGTGTATGGGTTTCAATATTTACTGTAGAAAACAGTAAATAATTTGTTCAAGTAATTAACAAATAGAAGAATTCTCATCAGTTGCTACAATAGGATTCCGGGTAGCGAAATTTTCACATGAACCCCAAAGACTTTTTATTCATATGAAAAACAAGTGTGCACAGAAGCAAAGTCTCCCCAAGCACAATAGTTAATACAAAAGATGATACAAATGAGAGCCCAAGGCTCAATTATATAAGAGAATGGGAGCAAATCCCAATGTAGAATCCATATGACAAATGGATGTGGAGGAAATCCCAAGAAGAGAAAGTCGAGTTACAAGTGGGGATGAAAGAGCACAAGTGTATAGCCTCCACAAACTCGAATTCCATATGTGGCATGAGCAATCCTCATCAAGAAATCGAATTTTCCATGTGTGCAATGAGAGGGAGTTAACTGCCCATCCAACTAGCCACGAAGTGCCACCTCGAATGAAAATCCAAAATTACGCAACGTATATCCTCATCATGAACTGTGTGGGCCTCTAAGTGCAACTCAAAATCTCAAAGTGGATGTGCCAAGTGTAGAAGAACTGAAGTTAAGGTGAGACAAGCTTCCACAAATCCTCCATCAAAATTTCATCAAATATTCCTTTTTGTGCATTAACTCCTCCAAGAATTGGATTTTCCAAATAAGCAGTTTCATAATTAGATGCAAAAAATTCGATTTTCTTGTGGGAGTGGTGCATTTATGATGTAAGGTGCTCAATCATCCTCCACATGTCCCTTGACTCAACTCTTTGACTTGGGATAATTTCCAAGTCATTTCCATGTCATTTTCTCACATGGAGCATTTATTTTCCTCTATTTTAATTTATTTCTAGCTAAATCAATTGCCAAAATTCCCACTAAACTTAGGAAAAGTGGGTTTTGACTGTCCAAAACACATTTTTAACCCCTCAAAGTGTATCTTAGTAGAAATTTGAGAGTGAGAGGTGCAATTTTTATTACTCATACCCATGCAACTTCTCTAGACATCACTTGTTACATTTCAAAAACAAATGTTATTCCAATTTCTGCCATGCGGGAAATTTAAAAAACGACACCCTAAACCGAAATAAATTCCATGAAACTTTACGAGTGATCTAATATGGTAATATATAATGAATCTAGGCACTAAGACTCACCATCAAGCCGTACTCTGGCTTTTGGTATATTTGGAGGAAAAAACTCCCAAAGTAATATTCACTTGATGACAAGGTCCCAAGCTACCTAGGCTTGTTACATGACTCAAAACTCATCATACTAGCATCACCTTACATCATCCCCATAGGGCTTGTGGAATCTCGGTACAACAGAAAATGATAAGAAGAAGAAGTAGAGATGAAAAACTATGGTAATATGATGAACTCAGATGGTACAAGTATCCTTGGGCCTGGAGTCTTCAAATAATCCTCAGGTGCCACTCTAGTGGTCAACAAGCCGCAAAACATGTGTTGAAATATCTTCATGCGATCATCAACTATGGACTGAGATATACCTTCGACGATGGATTGAGACTGCACAGACATACAGATGCAAATTGGGCTAAGAGCATTATTGACAGGAAGAGCACATCGGGATGTTGCTTTAGCTTGATGAGCAAGAAACAAAAATTTGTCACTCTCAGTACAGCTGAGGCGGAGTACATTGCAGCTAGTATGGCTAGTTGCAACGCAATGTGGTTGTGGAAGCTCTTTGTCGAGCTGTTTGAGAAGGTACTTGATACGACTGTGATATACTGTGACAATCAAAGCGGGATCAGACTTTCAGAGAATCTAATATTCGATGACAGGTCAAAGCACATCAAGATCAAGTACCATTATATCAGAGATATGGTACAAAGGGGAGCGGTGAGACTCCAACACATCTCGACAGGTGAGCAAGTTGCATACATTCTCACCAAGCCATTGTCGAAAGCGAAGTTCTTATTCTTTAGAGAGCAGCTTGGATTTCAGGAGAATGTATCCCTCCCCATCAGGGAACATTGCTGATCGAGAACACTGACTGTATGCTCTTCCCCCGTCTTTATGACTAGCCATGGACTTGGTGAAGGGGGAGTGAGCAGCTCTTGGGTGTGAGGGTACTCCTTGAAGCCATGGAATTGTCTAAGTACATGCCCCAATATGCATCCTACCCACAAATCACCTTCGTGTCATTATTGACCAAGGGCCACAGTGAGGTGGTTAAGCTTGTCAGGATTTCCACCCATCTGGCCAATGGTTGAGGAGATTAAGGCGTGTGTGATCTTTACCTAATGGCGGACGTGCCTACCATGGACTTGGTTATGGTAAATTGATCTCCCCTAAGTATTAGGTGCAGGTGTCCTACCACTTGATCATTGAGGATCAAGTTGGGTGAGGGTCAGTCAGTGGACATAGGGTGTGTGATCTTTACCAAGGTCGTTTATCACTGCCATGGACTTGGTTATGGTAAGTCAATCTCCCCTATTGTCGTGTGGACCATTCTTCTTCTTTTATGGATTGAGTCATCATTGTTTAGTTGAGATGAGATATACTTTGAGACTAGTAGGGAGTGTGTGATCTTTACCAAGGTCAAATGTGACTAACATGGACTTGGTTGTGGTAAATTGATCTCCCCTTATCATCACTTGTGGAGCATTCTTCTGAGATGAGATGAGATGAGCTTCTTCTATGTTGAGACATGTACATTCGAGACAAGACTTATGGTGCAGCTAAAAATTCCTCCCTAGCTGAGAGGGAGTGTTGAAAATTGGCAATGATGGTCTAAATTTCATCATTAAAATCAATGGACAAAAGTCACATTTTTGGCCCTTGACCAAGTCAACCTCAAAAAGACGGCCTCAAGAGAGAAATTGACCCTCCAAGAACTCATATAAATAGACCTCATTGACGTCTCATTTGGACATCACATCAAGCATCAAATCATCTCTGAAATTACAAGTTGAATTCACACGTGCGAAGAGGAGAGAGAAGATTATGTTTTGACTTGTGTTGAATTTTTGTTTTGAGCTATTTTGACCTGCATTGACTTTTGTTGATTGAGCTCTTCTTTTGTTGCTTTTACTAAATTCTTGTAGGGAGACTTTAACTAAATTTATTGTTGGGTTGACCAAATTGTTTTGGGCACTTTGACTGGATTTGACCACAAGTTTTGTCTAGGGTTTGACCCCAGGTTGACTGTGGAAATTTGACCGAATGCAAGAAGGGTTGTCCCTTTTTTTACTGAGTTTAACCAAGGAGGGAAGGTTGAGTCCTCTGTTGGTTTGGTCGAATATTTTTGGGGAGGTTGACTATTGACCTTGGCCGAAAAATTGCAAACCGTTGACAGTTATTGATTGTCCCTCCACAAGCCAAAAATTGCAAATTGGTATTTTGACCAGATTTGACGTTATCTCTCATCATTGGATTGGTTTTGGATTGCCTAATTTGGGAAGTCAAAGTTTGACTTTGACTAATTCTTGGATGTACTATTGAACTGATATATCTCATGTTGAAAATTGATTAACTAATAGAAGAAGAAGAATTGATCAAAGGATTTCCCCCTTGTGGGGTTTTTCCCTGGTTTTTGACCAAATCTCTGTCTCATTGTGGTTGGCTATCTTCTATTGTGCATTCATTATTTATTGTTCTCTTTGTTACACTCAAATTGTCAAAGTTCCAAGGAAGCGGAAGTGCCAATTTTTTCAATAGGATTGGATCACATATCAGTAGTCCATGTGTCATGGTCACTCCATTCTGTAAGTTATATGATGTAAATGATCCTAGTAAGACCTTGAGTATATGTAACAACCAAGGTAAGCCTATGATTTTGGCGACGAATTTCATCCTAGGAAGTTTTTTAACCTCATTGATTATCTGTGTTTCTAAACACGGCGAATCAAAAGAGTTGTTTCCCCTCCAGCTTTGACCCCCAAAGCTAGGGTGAAATTTATTGTCGAAATCTTAGGTGAGTCCTAGTGTTTTTAGTCGTGTCTAATGTAAAAGTGATTTCAGAACAATTTAAGCCAGTTGGTTTGATTATCTTATTACAAATCACTTGGTCTACTGGATCATATTGTGTCGCAGATGGGTTATGTGTATTGAGGGTCTATCCAAAATGTGTATTCCCCCTTTAAGGGTTGAAAATGCAAAACTTTACGTATTAGAGGGTGGAAAAATAATTAAATTCTCTCATGTGTAAATTAATTAATTTTTCTGGCAAAATAAAATTAAATCGAAGGCCAGAAAATTAATTAATTAGAGTCAATTTGTTTTAGGAAAATTAATTCTCCAAGTGAAAAAAATCGTGGGTCTTAAAGGAATCATTTTTTAAAAGTCCTCCACCAAGAGAATATTGTATTTTTCAAGAAAATTTGGACCCTTGGACCTTGGTAGTTAAGTCAAAGTCAATTTTTTGAGGAAATTAGCTCAAAATAATTAATTTTGAACTAACTAAAATGGAATTAAACGATAAATTCAAATATTC
This sequence comes from Pinus albicaulis, assembly GCA_034641835.2. Lineage (NCBI taxonomy): Eukaryota > Viridiplantae > Streptophyta > Pinopsida > Pinales > Pinaceae > Pinus > Pinus albicaulis. Next base: position 734,544,306 of record CM076575.1, read on the forward strand.
CTCAAAAAGAAAAAATCAAAAGGCAAGATTAAAAGATCTTGAAGTGTTTATCAACGGCCAAAATTATTTTGACAAGGATCAAAGAAACTAGCTGTTATTTTCCCACTTGGAGGATTTATCTATAAATTAGAGTGTCATTTGAATCTCTAGCCATCTTGATTTCTGGCTAGAATTTGTTGTTGAAGCATTTTGTAAACTATTGTCCCGCTGGGAACAATTTTTTTTACTATAATAAAAGACTTTGGGGTGCAACTCAAGGTGTTCTTGTTTGTTGATTTGTCGTATGTATTGACTACGGGCTTCCTATGTTGTGCTTTATGTGATTATTTTGAGATAATACATAGTGTTTGCAGGTACTCAATCATTGGTCTCCAAGTTCACAGACTGTGGGCAAGGATCATTTTGCTTGGATCCTTAGTTCTTATATAGTGGATTAAATTCGCTAGGGCTATAGTGAGCATAAATTTTCTTAAGCATTTTAGCCATTCTTCAAAGGAAAAATATTACAAAAAAATATTTTCTCAAAATTCATCTAAAAACTCTTGTATAATTTATAAATAATTGTGTAATTTTAAATTGTAAATTATTTTTCTAACTTCGTTTGGGGTTTTTTAGATTTATTTTGTATATATTTGGAGTTTGGGTGTTGTATTTTTATTTTTTGCAGGTTGGATCAAGGGATCAAATGGAAGAAGAGCTAGATCTAGGCCCTTGAAGGTAAGATCTAATCTCTAGAAAATTTTGTAGGGTCATGCACTGAAAATTTTGCAGCAAATTTCAGATCTAAAGGAAGAAATTGGCATTGGAGACCTCATAAACCCTAGACGTCTAGGGTTTATGAGACTATTTTTGCTATTGCTTATTTTCAAATTGAGGAAAAAAATTGTTTTCTGAAGGCCCTAGCCCTTAACCAATCTAAAGGGCTAGTGTTTGGGACCTATTTTGCGAGCATTAAGAAGGTCATAAACCCTACAAGGTCTAGATCTCATTGCAAACAAGGGTTTCTTCAAAGGATTGGCATTTTATCTCTAACAATTTGTTTTGCAGGATTTTGGCGTCCAAAATTGATTTTCAAGTGGCTTCTTCACCCAAAATTTTTGGGCTACTTGGGCAAGTGCTTCTATATGGCTTGAGGCCTAGGGTTAAACACTTGTTTTATCTATGTTTTATTACAGCAGTTAAATCAGTAAGAATTAGGCCCTAAAATCACATGCTACATGGAGATTGTGTTGTATTGCCTTCATGGCTGCAAGTTTGAGAGAGGTTCTTTAGATATGGTTTGACAGAGAAGTTCTTCAGAGCACCAGAAAAGCAGCACAGTGGACAGTAGCGGACAGTGGAGAGAGCAGCACAGAGGATAGGGACAGTGGGCAGAGCAGCAAGGGCAGAGAAGAGAGTTTTCAGTGGTCAGACCAACAAATATTGAAGGGTTAAGCATAAAACAGAGGGTTAGTTTTGGGCAGAGACTTTGATTTCCCTTAATATCATCATGATAATGGGACAAGAAACTTTAGAACCCGTGGAAACAAATGATATAGGGCAAGTGAAAATTGCCTCATCAGCGAAATCTAGGAAGTGGGTTTGGGTCAATGCCAAACAATATAGGGGCATTTTAAAATGGAGACTAGCTCGTCTAAAATGGGAACAGACAAGGAAAAAAATGTCTCAAAGGAAAAGTACTATTCACAAGAAACAACATTCAAACAAGTCCTCTTTGCAAGCATGTGGCAACAAGTCCAAAGGAAAAGGAAAAGTAATTGATGATTATGCCTTATATAGTCCCAGATCCACACCTCTCACTTGGTCATCTGATCTTTACGGCGAAAGAACTCTTAAATGTAAAAGACAGGTTGGAAGTAGTAGAAGCTAAAGAGCTGGAAAGAGATTGTACAATCCATATAATAACAGCTGAAAACTAGGCATTAGCAGAAAGCAACAAAGTTCTAAAGGAGCAAGTGTCATTGCTGCAGGAAGCTCTCCAAATAGGGAAAACAGAATGGCAACGCATGAAAGCGGAGGTGCAAAACATGAATAAATTTGCAGTGGAGAATACAAAGGTGATGAATTCGAAGCCATCCCAGGATAAGGGGAAAGCAATGGCCCAAATAGACAACAACGAAGAGACATCAAGAGAAGAAAAGAAAGGAGATTCCACAAAACTCTCCAAAACCTGGGCTAAAGTTATTAGCAATTCTGCTAAGAGGGAAGGAGAAACAAACATTCAGGTTAACAACATGCAAGATAGAGAAAGCAAGGAAAGAGGAGATAGAGCAACAAACATAATTATTAAAGGGGTGAAAGATTATGGGAAAAATGAATGTACTCTTGACCTTGCTAGAGACTTCCTGAAAGACAAGCTCCAATGGCAAGGACAAATATGTCAAGCATGGAGAGTAGGTAAGCTTAACGGTGAGAGAGCCAGGCCCATAAAAGTCATCATGCCCAACTTGCGTGATAAAGATATCATTCTAAGCAAGTAGCAGCTCGAGGGGTTCTCGGTTTTTTCTAGAAGAAGATTTAACGGTAAGACAACAAGAGGAAAGGAGAGATGAAATGACAAAAGTTAGGGCAGCAAGGGATGAGGGAAAAAGAGCATGGATTTATAAAGGTAAAGCTGTGATAACGCAATTTGGACCTCCTTCCAAAACAAGGCAGCAAAATGATAACAAAGAAAAGGCAGCAAACTCTTCATCAAGAAATAAGGAAGCAAGGTTAGTATGGGCAAGCAAGGACAAAGACTCAACTGTGAGTCTTGCATGTCAAAACAAAGAGCAATCAAGTCGTACCCAGGTTTCCTTAAGATTAGTTTTGTTGGAACTGCAGGGGTTACCCATGGAGACGAGGACCTGGGTTAGGGCCTATTGCGGAAGCTAGAGACATAATTTGCCTCATAGAAACACATGAGCATGAAGGGTGCAAGACACCTTTGTTTGAAGGGTATTGGACGATAGCAATGTGGAACAAGGCAGCAGGGAATGGGAATGGCAAAGGGCACGAGGGTATCATGGTATTAGTAAGAGAAAAAGAAGGTTGTTTCATTCAACTAGAAAAAGAAGACCCAAATAAGCTATTTGTCTGGCTTAAAATATCAGAAAATGGAAATCACATCAGAATTGCAGCATGTTATTTTGCGCCACAAGTTTCAAAAATCTACAAAAGTAGAGGGCTTGACCACAAAGATCCCTTTGCAGCCCTAAAAGCAGATATTGCAATATATTCTCAACTAGGTGAAGTCCTTATAGTGGGGGATTTCAATGCTAGAACTGCAGGTGAACAAGCTAGCATTCTTTGTTGTAAAGAAGACAGTGACCCTATATGGCTTAGAGAAGAGAGTAATCATCAGTGGGAACGAATTTCAGAGGATAAAGGTTGCAATCTCTTTGGAGAACAATTGCTTACGCTATGTGGAGCTTTCGATTTAGTCATTTGTAATGGTTTGACTAGATGGGAAAAGTCCGGTAATTTCACTTGCAATACTTGCAATGGAGCAAGTGTAGTAGATTATGTAATTTGCTCACATATTTTGTGTGAGAAAATGGAGGAAGTGCTGATTGGAGATCAAATTTGGGACTTAAAATCAAAACACAAGCCAATTTATCTAAGTTTGTCTTGGACCGGAAAGAAGCAATTAGGGTCAAAAACTCAGTGTGTTCAACAAAATCCCCCAAAGGGCAGAATTCTTTTGACTCCAGAGAATTGTAATACCTTCAAAATAACGCTAGAGAGGCTCTTCAAGGAGGAGGAAATATCATTTCATGGCCTTCATAGTCACAGATTAACACATTTAATTCAAAGCGCACTTGCTGAGTGCAAAAGAGAAAAAATTAAGAAGTCTGAAACAAATTGCTTTCTGGTTAATGCTTGGTTTGACGAGGAATGCAAAAAGGCAAGGAGAAGGTGGAAGGAATCAGACACGGATAACATAAAGCTCAAAGCTTACAAGCAGATAGTAAGAAAGAAAAAGGTTGATTTCATGGTTTCAAGGAGAGAAGATTTAATCTTCCTTGGGAAAAATAACCCCAAATTATTCTGGAAGGAGCTCCAACCGAAAAAGGTGCAAACTGAAAACAACATTACAGCTTCTAAATTGTTTGACTATGCAAGACAAGATTACGAGCAGGATCCCAAGGTTGACCCTCCTCCTTTGGTCAACACAGACACAAAACTCTTCACGGTGCAAGAGATAGAGATGGGTATCAAAAAGTTGGGCGCTGGAAAAGAAAAAGACTTAGATGAACTCCAAGCAGAGTATCTAAAGTGGGGCTTAAAAATTCTTTCACCTCACATCACAAAAAATTTCAACAACATCATATAGCAGGGGTTCCCCACAGATTGGACAACTAGTATGGCAATACCTCTTTTCGAGAGTGGTGACGTCAATAATCCCTCCAATTATAGAACCATAATGATAAACCCCTTGTTTGCAAAGTTATTTGGAAGCATGTTAGAAAAGAAAATCAGCAAGTGGGCAGAAGAAAGAGATAAATGTGCTAAAGGGCAAGCAGGGTTTAGACCTAAACATTCCACAGTTGATCATTGTATAACTTTAAGGCACATCATTGAAAAAGTTTGGGAAAAAAAGGAAGAAGTTTTATGTTGCTTTGTTGATTTCAAAAAATCCTTTGACACGGTTCCTAGGGATAAGCTTTTGGGCAAAATGGAGGAACTCGGGGTTCCCAAGCATTTGAGAGCAGCTGTGCATAGGCTGTATGAAGAGGTGAAAGTCAAAATGAGAACTTCAGCAAGCATTTCTGAAAGTTTTAGAAGCGATATCGGGGTCAAGCAAGGTTGCCCATTGTATCCTACCCTTTTTGGGTTATATATTGACAAGCTTGAAGAGTGGCTAAATTCACAAGGGGGTGACGGTATCCATTTGGGCAAGTTCGTTATAAGGCTTCCTTTGTACGCAGATGACCTTATATTGATTGCTAAATCGGCTCTTGGTTTGCAAGAGCACTTACGTTCCCTTGAGCATTTTTGTAGAAGGGTTGGGATGCAAGTCAATATTAGCAAAACGAAAGTAGTGGTTTTCTCTAACAAAAGAAAGCATAACCAGCATATGTTCTATTTTGAAGGCAACATTCTGGAAGAAGTTGCGGACTACAAATACCTCGGAATTGACTTCAACAACAATTTAAGTTGGGATGGTTGTAGAAAGAAAAGAACTTTAGGGGGTTGGAAAGCATTTTATGCTCTTCAAAACAGGTGTAGAGAGGCAAAGTTGTGGGACTGGAAAACCACTCTAACTCTTTTTGGGCTTCTAGTGATTCCGGTGATTCTCTATGGTTGTGAACTGTGGGCCAACAGCACAACCGAGATGCAGTGGAAACAAATTGAGAAAATTCAGAAGCATTTGATTACAAACAAATTCAAAATTAAAAGTGCAGTTCCTTATGCTATCCTGTTAAGTGAAACAGGGGTTGCTCCTATTGAAGCAATTGCTATGGTGCGAGTCATAAGGTATCTGAAAAAAATTGAGCAAATGGAAGAGGGTAGATGGCCTAAGGTTGTGTTTAGTGATAGATTGTGCAAAAGAAAAAAGACTTGGATGCGGCAAAATAACAAATGGTTTAGTAAATGGGGTATTTGCTTGAGCATGTGTCCGACACACAGTAAAGAGATAAAAACTTTTGTTATGGATAAGTTCCACAAACGTATTTGGGAGAAAGAGCCAGGGAGAAAGAAGAAGTACTACATTGAAGAGTTTAACCCCACGCATAACCATCAACAAAAGGCATACATAGGGGCTAATATTTCTTGGAGATCTAATATTTGTATAGCTCAATTAAGGACTAATTCTCATCAACTCCGTTGTGAAACAGGGCACTGGAAAAGGCCAAAAGAAATGTGGGAGGAAAGAGTATGTATTTTTTTCTCCTCTGGAAAAGTGGAAACAGAAAAGCATTTCATTTTAGAATGTGAGGCCTTCAAAGACAGCAGGGAAAAATATGCAAGTATTCTGGCAGCTAGTTGTTGGGATAATCTATTCAGCGAAGAGTTTGTCGATAAGCTGGGAGCAGTTATTGTAAAACTTCATAGGAAAAGAGCCGAATACAAGAGCCAAATGGAGAAGCAATCTGTCCCATAGGTTATTTTTAGCCTCGTGGACATTAAAAATACTATTTTTCTTTATTTCTTTAAAATTGCAATATTTTCATTTTCATGAATTTTGGCCACTTTGGCACGTTAGATCTAGCCCAGATCTATTTTTATGCTTGTTGGAATTTACTGCATAGCTGAAAATTTCAGATCTAAATTTTCTAAAGCACACATTTAAAAATGGTCAAAAGCTAAAAAAATTCAATTTCAGTGAATTTTTTATTTTTAGGCACTAATTGTAATTTCATTAGCTTCTTGATCTGTCAATTATTCATCGTTGTAGTAAATAGATTAGATCTGAAATTTTCTGAATCATACCCTCTAAAAGCCCTAAAAATTGAGTTTTTCAAGTTTGGTTAATTTTTACTATTTTTGGGCATATTGGGCATTGGTTTTGGTATCACTAGCTTGTTGATTTATGGGTCAACTTACTGTTGTAATAAGTTATTACAGATCTGAAATATTACTGAATACATCATCATAAAATAAGCTAGACACATAAATCTATTTCTGTTGATCGTTGGAAAATTTTGTGCTTCATGTATTCGGCAAATTCTATAATTTAGAGTGGCTTTCCTACTGTTGTCATAACACTAATAAGCGCTGAAATTTTTTGAAGTACTACTGCTAATTTGACTATTGAGATCTAACATTTTTGTGTCTTGTTCTAAACTTGCAAATTTTTCTGAATTTGGCCCCTAAAGCACTCCTACACTTAAGTTCTAAAGATCTAATCTTGTGATTGATATAAGTTGCTCTAATATTTGGAATCTAACTAGCATCTTTGTATTTGGCATATAACTAAATAATTGCTCTAGGTCTTCGACATCTGGGTTAATCATCTTAAGCACTTGACATCTAAGTTTTTCATTGGCTATCTTAAATGGTGTTTGGTTTATCGAAAGTGGTATTGAACATTGTTGAAATATTGGCATTTTACATCTCAAGGGAATTTGTTGAAGCTTGCATTTGCACCTCTAAGCAATTTATCTTATTATAGATTGACATCTCATCACTTTTAAGCACCCTTGCTATAAGCTAATTCAAACTAAGTACTTAAGTAACACAAACAATCATAAATCAAGATAATTTCACTCGTAAACTCTTGCACAAGCATACTAGTTCTAGATTGCATTAAAATTTACCTCCTAGCATAAGTTATGTTGATAAACTCTTAGGAAACCCTTTTCAGACTAGTTTGAGAGATTCAACTCTTCCTAGTAGTTAACATAGTGACCTTGCATTCGTCAGAGCAATAGTCTCTGCAGCGCTAGAGGCACTTGGTGGGTGAAACACAGGGGGAGATATCGTTAATCAGGACGTTGCATGCTTCCCGTTGGCTTCCATTTCACAACTTACTTTGAGGATTGCTTCTCAAAATTGTTAGAGGAAAGGTTCCACATAGACTAGGCATATAATTAAAATTTACCAAGATCATTGCATCTCACAAAGGTCCTAGGGTTTGCACATCATCTAGGTTATTCAAACATTTCAAGCAGCGGGTGTCCATCCGGTCACTTGGTTTCAGTTTACCATAAGCAAGAATTTGTGACTCCATTAAGGCACTAGTCTCATACTTGAAAATCTAATCTAATTTGTAATCTTGCTCAAATTCAACTAAGTGGCTAGGCTACTCATCCATGTTTCCCAAACAAGTTGGGTTTCAACTTGTTTTCCTTCGCTTCATTCCATAAGGCCTAGCCTCCATAGCCTGCTATTGGGAGACAGCTAGAATGGAATGGGAGGGGATAAGAGTGACAGCCCCCGTCCTGAGCGTTGTCGCGATGCCTATACAACTCGGGCAACAACATTTTCTAGCGTCATTGTCGGGGACGAGTTTGCTCGTTGTCGGGGTTTACGACATCTTCCCATAATAATATTTTTCACCATTCATTAACCCGTCAAGCGACACAACATTTTTTTGGCGTCGTTGTTGGGGACCAATTTATTGGACCTCGGTGTTGACAGCATTCTCATTAATCTTCATAATATTTTAATCCATTCTCATCTTCTTAATTCGTCAAGCATCTCATTTGTTGGTGCTTTGATATCTCACTAATCTTCTTATCGCCTTATTCACTTCTCTATTTTCACCTTAGCACCGAAGCATTTGGGTTAGTTTCCTGTTTGGGTGGCGACTCCACTGATTCATCCATTCTTACTGGTAGCTTGGTTAACCCTGCGCTCTAGGCTCGGTTAAGCAAATTACATTCTAGTAAGTATTCAATTTTCTCAGACCTTCCTTGATATCCACTTGCTTCTCCCTATCTAACTTTTCGATTCTTGCATTCTGAATTGTTAATTTTGGGCAACTAGGTCCAAACTCCATGTTGCACTGCTCATATGACGATGGTCATAATTTTGTTGGATTCCTATTTCGGAGAGGTGCAAGATTGATCTAAAGATCATCTTGATCGGATGAGCAGAACATTGATTTTGAATTTATTTTCCACATATGCAAGGTCGGCCAAATTTATCCCACGTGCCTAAGAGATGTGTCACACACCCTCATTGATGAATATAAATTGGAGAGACTTGGAGGTCATTTTCTCATCATCTCATCACACATTCTCTCATTGTGATCTGATTGGTTCGATAGCATTTGGAGGCCTTTTTCTCCCACACGTGTGGATCGAAGTTCTTATTGTTGATCTGTTTAGGGCTTTCTGTTTTTTGCGTTGATCTATTAAGGGCTTTTTTGTTGCAGTGTTGACCGTGGTCAACTCTTGGTTGTTTGACCTCAATCTTCTGCAGAAATTCTGATTTTAGGAGGCCGTATAGCTGGGCACTAAAATCGAGGAATTCCAGGCTATTTGATTGAAGCCCTAGTTTGTTGCGTGACATTTCTGAAGCTGCCTGCGTTGACTTTTCTGCGTTGTCCTTGGTTTGACTTGCGTTGACTTGTGATGAGTTGTCTTTGAGGGTTGTGGGTGTGACACATGAAAGTGTTGGCTGACCGAGAAAGACTTTGTTGGTTGAAGCATCCTGCTAACCGTCGTAATGCAACAATATCTCATATCTTTGTTGGACATAAGGAATTGTAAATTTGATCTCTATTTGGCTCGTCTTCTATTGATCTATTATTGTGTTCTATCAGCATTTTACTTTCAAGTTTATGTGATTGCTATCTTGTATTTGGCCTAAGAAAGATTGAAGTAAAAGTGCATCAAGCATAGAACACCATTGTTATCTAAATTTAACATGGATTTTCAAGATACATTCATGTTCAAGTGGCGACTCCACTTCTTTCATTTTTTTACAAGAATTCTTGCTAGAGGCTCGCTCGCCTCTTGTAGATTTCTTGATTGTCTTGAACAAAGATTTTTCCATTAGATCCGTTAGCTCCCTTTCCCCTTAAGTAAGTCATCATGAATGACTTGTCCATCCCTTCTCGTTTTACTAACACTCAAGGCTATCCTCATGACCTTTCAGAAAAGGAATACAAGGTTAAAGAAAGAGCAGAAATCGCTAAAAGTATGCATGAGAATGAGTTAAAGTGCGATAGTAATCAAGAAGAGCCATATTGTACATCTTGTGACCAATATCATGATGAATCCACTTGTGCTATTGCAAGAAGAATCCTTGGTAGTGGAAGGTAGGGACTAGTAACCAGATTAATCACTTTGACGATGAAAGGAAAAATGATAAGCATCTTGTTAAGGAATTAACTTAAAGGATCAAATACATGCAATCTAGTCAAGCAAAATTAATAGTAGATCACACCAGAGAAATGAGTTCCATGGGGAACAAGTTACAGGAAATGGAAGTTACTCAGTATAATCAAAGGATCAGTTTTCAGAACAAGAAGGATGTCTTAGAGGAAGGGCATGTTGAGGAGCTAAGTTCCATAAGAAATAAATAAGCTCTATTTAGGACAGGGAGGCCAATCTTCAGAACAGATTATTAGCCATAGAAGGGCAGCTTGCTGAGGATTTGAAAACCATGGAAATTAATCATTTTAATCAGATGGCCACCATGCAAAGTTATCCTGACACGTGAAACATAACCTCCTCCTCTTGAGGTCCCTCCTAGTCTCCTCGTCCAACTGGCCATGTCCTCCATCCTGTAAGGTGGTCTAGTATCCCAATTCCCCTGTGGAATAGTAGGTCTAGTGGGAACTAAGGCCCGGGTCTTTGGCACTGCATCAATCATATCTCGGGTCCTCGAGATAACATCCATCAATGATGTGGGCTTGTAGGCCCTAACCCAACCACGCAATGGTTCAGCAAGCCCCTCCACAAATAGCATGATCAACTGAGCCTCTGAAATGTCGGACACCATCATGACCAACCACTAGAACTCTGCAACATAGGCCTCTACATTGTCAGTCTACCTCAGATGGGCCAACTCCCTGAAGTGTAACTTCGGGTTCTTCCTCTCAAACCTCTCAGTCAGCCTCCGGGTGAACTATGTGTAAGAAGTAATGTGGATATGCCCCAACGTGATCAGCCCATGGTACCCACCACTCTTGGGCATCACCCTCCAAGTGTAGAGTAGCAAACTTGATAGCATATGTCTCACGCATGGGATTCAGGTGCAAGTATGTGTCTAACTTTTTAACCCATGACCTAGTTGAACTCTTAGCCAACCCCTCGAAGTTAGGGAGTGTAACTTTCCCTACCATCTTTTGTACCTCCTGGTTAGATTGTCCCCCTCTATAGTGTGTCCCAACCCTAGTGGTACGTCTCTCCTTGAGGTGTATGTAGTCCCCGAAGGGCATCACCATCTTAACCCGAGTATCCAACTCCTCATACTCATCAATGACTGATGCAACTAAATGGACCAAATTTGCAACCGGGTCCAGCTCTCTCTTAGGCTCTGGCTCGTCCATGAAGTGAGGCATGGTGGGACAATCATCCTGTCCACACAAAGGCATATGTGGGGGTTGATAGGTATGGTTGCCTCCTCCGGCTCTAGAACCCCCATCACCCTAGAGCTCCCCCTCTGGTCTCCCATTCATCTGCAACCCCATCACCTATTGTATCATGTCCATCATGAGTTGCCCTTGCCTCAACATCTGTTGGTTGGTCCTCAACGGCTCCTTTAAAATCTGGTTTTGGCCCACTTTCCTGGGTTGCTCATTGTCCTCATGATTGTCCATACGGTCCCTGATATTTTCCACCTTTGTATCAGAAAATGGGTCTAGTTCTCCCTCTCTACCTTGGCCCCTGCCTCTTCCTCTTCCACGAGCCCTCCAAAAAACCACTCCTTGGTACCTTGGTGGCATCACCTGCTCTTGTTCCCCACGGTGGCCAGGAACATGCTCTAATACCACTGTAATATTCCTAGTGGAAAGTTTACACTGATAAGCAAGCACATGCAGCACATTCAACACAAAAATTTCACACAAAAAGAAAATAATTAGAAATGCTCCAGAAACACGCCAAAATGGGCCAATTTTATTATATATCTGAGGGATTACAATATGAATTGGAAGGAGAGCACCTGGGCTTGCTTAAAGCAAGCTAGAAGCCACAAGTAAATGAATATCAGTTGCCCAAGTGATGTAAAATGTCTCCCCACCAAAAGTTTGTGTTGGCCCTTTAAGAAGTGCATTGTTGGATGAATGGAACCTTTGTTTGAACCCTCAAATATGCCCAGAAAATTCTGCCAAAATATTTCTTAACTCCTTGCCAAAAACCCAGAAAAACCCAAAAAGGGTTTTCCTTAGTTTTGATACTCCAAAATGACCCCTATTTTCCCCCACTTCTACACTGTCAGAAATGATAACCTGTGAGGAAATACAGTGTGTGTAGCTCACCCAAATGTTGGAAACGCTCTTAAAATTCCCTTCTATCAACCCCAATCAGCCCCTGCTCCAAAATCCTTCATCCAGGCTACTCCCACAATCAACTCCACCCAAAACTGCATAGTCCTGTGACTGTACAACGCAGGCCCAGCAAGGAAATTCGATCTGCTGAATATGGCTCTCTCTCCTCCTGCAAATTCCCTTCTCTCCTCCTACAAATTGGACAATGAAAGCCTAGCAATGTATATGGATTCAATTCCCAACTCCCACTCTCCAAGAAAGTACATATCTCCTGGTTTTGCGTCCCAACTGGCCAAGGGAATTTGTGGTCCTTGTGCTTCCCCTCTCCCAGCCACCACAAAACAAGAAGATGACTTCCTAGGGTGGCACTCAAAGTCCACTGAAGAAAGGAAGAGCTTCCTCGTTGGGAAACTCTTGTGCTCAACAGCACTATGTAACTCTGCTAAATAGCTAGAGCAACAATGAGAATGTCAAATGATCAAAAGCCCCAAATGATGATGCCTTCCTCTTATTTATAATTGATGCTCTCTTACTTCATGTGGGTCCCTCCACCAAGAAATTCGAGCTCCCTCCTTGGCCATTCGAATTTCTCCATCAAGGTGTGTGTATTTCATGAGGGAGTGGCCCCCGCATTCCACTAAGGAAATAATTTCGAACACCCTTGTCCTCAGTGTTTTTCCCAAAATTTCCTTAGGCCCCAAAATTGACAAAAATTGCAAAATTGTAATTTTCCTTAGCAAAATATTTAGGAAGGGACATTACAGAATATTGCTCACATATATTTAATTTCTTGTTTACATCTTGAAATCAAGTTATCTTTGATAAGTTTTCCATTAATCTTAGTCTCCTAGAACCTCACATTTCACTTACTAACCTTCTTTAGGGACCACCCCCTTAGCTTAACTAGGAGAGAGCATTAACGGAGAGAGTTGGGATTAGGTGACAGCCCTTTCTCTTAGTTTTCCACCAAGATCAGACCTTGTGGGGTTGAGGATTTTTCCCACATTAACATAGGTGTGCAAGCAAGGTGGTAACATAACTCATTATTGCAATCTTTACAAATAAAGACACTACGGAAAATAAAATGCAAGAATTGAGAAAATAATGCATGCACACAATAAATTTGACACAGTTATTGTAAAGCCCTAAATTTTCACAATTAACAATCATTAACAAAATTGATACTACACAATCCAGAATGATTTTTTTTGAAGCAGGATATATCAATTCACTATTGAATACTTACCTGGAACCGTATTTGAAGATGTTCCTGACCCGTCATGGCTCCCTCTCCTGTTACCAAGCCATCGTTTTCCTCTCAGCCTATCTGAGGTCTACCTCTCTAGTACCCAGATCTAGAAGACAAGTCTTATGGCCCTCATGCCCAAAACTCCAATAACAATCAAGATCACTCTATGACTCTGTTAGAACTCACTACTCTTGTCTTCCACAGTTAGAAATCCTCTGACAACATCCGGGTCAGTTTTCCCACCTCACTCGCCCATGCCCATCAAGTTTCCCCCCCTTCTCCTTTTATAAACAAATCCCCCTTCAAGATATTTATTAAAATATTCTCTTTTAATAAATATCTTAGTCAAATCCCCTTTCAAGATATTTTTTTATTAAAATATCTTCTTTTAATAAATATCTTAGTCATATCCCCTTTCAAGATATTTATTAAAATATCCTCTTTTAATAAATATCTTAGATTTATATTAAAATATTATTTAATAAAAATATTGGATTCCTAAAAAATCTTGGATTTATTATTAATATCATCATTTAGTAAATATCTTGGATTTTATTAAAATATCATCTTTTATTTGCATAAGTCAATGCTTTTACTTTCCTTTGAACAATATATTAGCTATATTATGATAGTGGTAGGTATAAATTTTACCTCACAATACATTCATTACTTAGTTATATTATGATAGTGGTAGGTATTTACTCATTACTTCAATAATTCACTCATTACCCTACACTGAGACTTTTCATAATTGATTAGTGCATATACTAGTGCAATACACGTGATACATGCATATGTAGTTATCATATGCATGCTAATATTTCTATGTTCTCTATAACTCGAGTTGGGTCATTATAGTTATTTTAGGACAAATTGTCCCTAGAAAAACCCGAATGGAAAGCCAATGCAATAGATGAGGGTTTTATAAGCCTCAAGGGTTAACTCAATTGGTCGAGTTCTTGTCACTAAGTACCTCGCATATCGAGAGGTCACAGGGTCAAATCTCCTCGACGCCCTTGGGGTTACGCCTTGCTAGATTGGCCGACAGGTAGATCCCTTCGTGTTGATCTACCTGGATTTTCCCGTGGATGTAGCAGCCACTCCGTGTCTATGAACCACCTTAAAAAAAACAAATGAGGGTTTTATTATTATTAATTCTTCAGCAATTTAGGAGTATAATGATCTGCTTGCCTCTCACTGGCAAAGCTCTAGCAATACTAATATCCACTTTCAAAAATAAACTACAGACTCAAAGTCTCCTCTACAACTTGTTATGGGCTCCTCTAGTAAACTTGCACTCCTTCTGGCTATTAGCACTACTTGCCGGAAATGCGCAATCCCTGCTCTGGGAAATTTGCATAGCCTCCCGGAATTTGTCCCTACAAGTAAATCTGCCTCCAAAACTTCGCTTGGCCCACACGCTTTGCCTCCAAAATATAAATCTGGCACGGGCACTCTGAAACGAGCTCCTCTCTGCCAGTTGCATTGTCAAACTAGCTACTCACACTAGTTGAATATGTCCTCCTCTTCTATAGATAAATTGACCTCCTCCTTGTCTTTGGAAACTGGAAATTCCTCTCTAACATTCTCCTTCCAAATCTTTGTTGAACCCTCGTTGTCAGGTAAATCAAACTGCTTGAATGTCTTGTCTCTTACGGAGTCTTACTTCTTCTCCAAACCCCATCGACTTGCTCTTATATTCTTTTGTTGAACTCTCAACAGCCATGATCACATCCCAATCGATGGCTAAGATCATCTTGACTCCATAATATCACTTTTCCTGAAGTCTCTAGAGAAAAATCGATTTCCTTCAATTAATATGTTTTAATTAACTAGTTTTTCTAAGTTAGAATTAGGAAATATTTAATTATTGGTCAATTAATCTAATTGAGGTGTTTTTAAGGCTTTTCTTGCAAAACCTTTTCTGGGTTTTGGAGATCTCATGTTCCTTAGCCTCTTAGACACCATAGAGAATAGAACACCTATCCATTGCTACCAAAAACTAACAATACATAGGAATACATGCTCTGTCATTAATAGTGTTGATACACTCATTGTCATATAACAACAATAGTTATCTTTCAAGTGACACATGTGTACAAGTAAATATACTTATCATATTATCTTGAGTGATTGGCAACTGAGGGAGGGACTTAAATTCTTCACCCAACCATAGGCCAACTACATTGCAATCTTTCTTGCAGTTAACCACCCCTAAGTTGGATTCAAAGTCTGAGTTAATTACTCAGGAGTATTCTCACCAATAACCAGTCAAACAGATGGTAAGAAAAAAGGAGACCACCTTCCAAGTGGCTTATCGACTACTTCTAGCAGTAAACACCACAGTGACTCTTTGTTAGATTATGGTAGTAGAAGACAGGTGTTCTAGTCTCTATGATGTCTAAGAGGCTAATGAACACAAGATCTCTGAAACCCAAAAAAGGTTTCGCGAGAAAAGACTTGGAGACACCTTAATTAAATTAATCAGCCAATAATTAAATTTTTCCTAAGTCTAACTTAGGAGAACAGGTTAATTAAAGTGAATTAATTGGGGAAGTTCGATTTTTCTCTAGATACTTCCAAAAAAGTTAATTGATGGAGTCAAGATGATCTTAGCCATCAGTTAAGATGTGATCATGGTCGTTGAGACTCCAACAAGAGATTATAAGAGCGGGTCGAAGAATTTGGAGAAAACATCAGTTGTGAATTGAGCGGTTCGACTACCCAGTTGCAAGTGTTCAGCAAAGGCATAGTTGAACCTAGGGAAGCATCAGTAGCATGTGTTCAGCATAGATTTAGGAGCAGATTTCCAGAGGAGATTTCCTCAGTATTTTCTAATGTCCAGGAGACAGGAAGAGAAGTTCGAATTATCTGCAAAGGAGGTCGTATTCATCCAATACGAGTAGCCAGCTGATAGTGCGAGTGGAAGAGGAACTCGTCTAGTGAGTCAGAGGGTGAACCCATCATCTGGAGGATGAGCGAGTGGGCCTAGAGCAGTCTACGAGGCAAGGCGACTTGCAAGAGGGAGATTTCGGGGCTGATTAAATCTCCAGAAAGTAGCAGTTCACATTTCCCAAAGGCAGTGCCAATAGCCTAGAAAAGTGTGAGTTGCCTGGAGAAATCTAGATCAAGTAGCAAAGGGAGACAATTAGTCTCCAGATTATTTTGCCAATGTAGATCAATATTTATCCGAGGTTTGCCAGAGAAAGGCAACCAGTTGTAATTTCTCCTAAATTGCTGAATAATAATAAAACCCTCATCTGTTGCACTGGTTTTCCCTTCATGATTTTTCCAGGGACAATTGTCCAAAAATAACGGTGTCATATTTTTATGTGTATGTGCATATTTTCTCAGTTCCAGTTTTTTTATAATCCATAGCGTTTTTATTTGTGAAAATTGCAATAGTGATTAAACTGTTATTTAATGAATAATAATTCAAAAGACAAATAATCTCAAGTATATAGAAGATTAAATTCTAGTTTATTGCAATCATGGAAATTTCACTCTTTGTCCCAGTAGAAATCAACCACAGGAATTTGTCCAAGACTCAATGAGTTACAGCTCAGTTCCAGCCTCCAGGAGAATGAATACACCATCTGGGTGGTTTATCAGCTGGCTTCTCTAAGCTAGCACTGCAAGAGTTAAGAGCCCACTATCCAGGTTGTTTATCAGCTTTCTGAGTTGGCCCATAAGTGGTAAATCAACCCCAAGGCTAGCCCTTAGAGGTTTATTAATCCTTTTAGCTAGCAGCTAGGTGTATCAACCTGTCAAGTGGTTTATCAAACCTCCAACTAGCATCCCAATGGTTTATTAGCCCCAACACTAGCACTGAGTGTTTTGAATCCACTGAACTCTGATTAGCCAACCGATTCACAGGAATGCACATTGGCCTTAACAGAACACATGGAATACTGTCCCAAACACAGAATATAGGATACAAAAGGTTATCTCTCCATGGCAGATCCACGTCCACTGCCAATTATGCGCTCTGCGTTTTCTTGCACTTACACGTTTGTTGTTCTTTTTCGTCTACAAGTTATCTCTTGCTCGATACCACTATGCAATCTATATGTGTTTTTCTTGCATCTCCACCTCTCCACACCTTGTCTCCCGTTGGGCTTTGCTTCAGGTACTTTTTCCATGCATGTTGACCACGCCCACACTTTCCACGAAAACCGGGGCTACATGATCTCATCCTTCACTCAAGAAGCCCATTCCTAAATTCAATGCTTGCACCAGCAATGCCATAAATCCATTAGGGAGATAGGTGGTGATATAAATACAGTGGCTTGGGTTTACAAGCAACTCCTCAGAGATTTGAATCCATGTCCACTTCCCCTAGCTTGTCAATGTTTACATTTCCACGTTATTTACATGAATTACAATTCATAGCAATATTTTCAAGAAGGGTAACAAAAAGGGTTGTCACAGAAAATATTTCTCTTAAACTACATTTGTTTAGTGCATATATTCTTGGGCTTTCTTGTGTAATTGAATGGACATAAATGAAATATGTACTGCTGTAATTTATATTTTAGATTCAGCCCTAATGCTAAACTACATAGGAAATGGTTCTGGCAACACTAAAGTAATCTGAATTTGCATTAAGAAGTGATATTCAAAATCTCCAACATAAACAACTAGATATCAGATGTATGAGTGTGTCACGCTTGATAATATTGACATGTGACAGTTAATAGATTTTTCATCTTGTACTAAATTGTATTTCCAACTTTATGAAAGCAAACTTTGGTTATATATTGCCTAAAACCTAATAAATAAAGAAAATTTTGGATGACCAGTGACACAAGTATTGTGGTTTGAGAATATGTGATGTTTGCATTTTCTTTCTAATTCTATGTAATCATTTTCCTTTTTATCATTTCAAATTATATCTATCTATATTTTGAATATATATTAAATCTTGTTTCCCTATTACCTACAATTTTCGAGGTGGTGTTTAGTTACCAAGTCTGAATTGAAATTCAGATTCAAATTTGGTATGATACAACAAATATCTGGATGAAAAATTTTCAATTTGGAAAAAAATTCAACAGTATTTTCATCCTCATCCACTATGAAATTTGAATGACTCTTGGTAACTCTGGATCATACTAAACAGCCTTAGAGGCGAAATTCACCAAGAGAAGCTGTGCTCAGCTCTAAGCCTTATCCCTGCAAAACCCCTCTTCCTTTCACACATGCAAACCATATCAAATTGCACCAAACTATTCGCATTTGAACAAAGTTATTGAATTTCAAATCTTTTCCCCAATGCAGGCGAATTTGGTAAATATATTATTTACAAAACTCCTAAATGTTTTGAATACCATCCTGTTTGCATGTTCAGGTAACTAGGTCCTGAGGCAATCCAGCCATCAAATGTTATTAACTTGGACTTCTTCCCATTGTATTCAACTTGATGCATAAGATAGTAGATACCATACCCTTATTAATAATCATAAATTTTCTTTTATTTGACAGATCCCTGGCATACAGGGCATTTCCACCTTAACTCCCATTTTACAAAATTAGAAGCTTCCTATTTCATCTTTAGTACATAGGGACTTCCAAAATCAGGGTCTTACAATATGCCATGTCGAGAACAACGTCAATGCACAATGTTCAAGTTGGCTTTATGTTTCAGTAACACCAACAAAGGGAAGACGAACAGCTTGACACTCATAATAAGAAGCATGAAATTCCAAACATTTTGCATTTCTGCAGTACAAACTCAGAAAAGTTGTCAGATTTCAGTTTTCAATTTTCTGAAAAAATTGCTAGTGTTTAATTCAACATTTTATATTAAGTCTGAATTGAAATTCAGATTCAAATTTGGTATGATACAACAAATATCTGGATGAAAAATTTTCAATTTGGAAAAAAATTCAACAGTATTTTCATCCTCATCCACTATGAAATTTGAATGACTCTTGGTAACTCTGGATCATACTAAACAGCCTTAGAGGCGAAATTCACCAAGAGAAGCTGTGCTCAGCTCTAAGCCTTATCCCTGCAAAACCCCTCTTCCTTTCACACATGCAAACCATATCAAATTGCACCAAACTATTCGCATTTGAACAAAGTTATTGAATTTCAAATCTTTTCCCCAATGCAGGCGAATTTGGTAAATATATTATTTACAAAACTCCTAAATGTTTTGAATACCATCCTGTTTGCATGTTCAGGTAACTAGGTCCTGAGGCAATCCAGCCATCAAATGTTATTAACTTGGACTTCTTCCCATTGTATTCAACTTGATGCATAAGATAGTAGATACCATACCCTTATTAATAATCATAAATTTTCTTTTATTTGACAGATCCCTGGCATACAGGGCATTTCCACCTTAACTCCCATTTTACAAAATTAGAAGCTTCCTATTTCATCTTTAGTACATAGGGACTTCCAAAATCAGGGTCTTACAATATGCCATGTCGAGAACAACGTCAATGCACAATGTTCAAGTTGGCTTTATGTTTCAGTAACACCAACAAAGGGAAGACGAACAGCTTGACACTCATAATAAGAAGCATGAAATTCCAAACATTTTGCATTTCTGCAGTACAAACTCAGAAAAGTTGTCAGATTTCAGTTTTCAATTTTCTGAAAAAATTGCTAGTGTTTAATTCAACATTTTATATTTCAACAAAGTCCAGTTATAAAACCCATTTAAATGAGCATCAATATTTCATCATTGTCATGTACAAAAGATTGTGAAATGCAAAGGCAAGTGAGCTATAAACATGTTCTCAGTAAACAAGACTAAAATACATTCAACCTATCAAGATTCAAAAATATAGTAGCATCAGCAAACCTAACGACAGTAACAAAAAACAAACTAAGCTATTAATCCAAACATACTTGGTACTATTAATTGGACCTCGAGGTCGAAGAGCAGCAGCAGCTTTTGCAACTGAAGTTGGGTCAGAGATTATTCCAATACTGGCAGCAGCATCACAAAGATCCATAATAGATGAATTATTGACTGCAACGTTCATTCCGATGGCATCCCTAACAAACTGTGGTAAATTAGAGACAACCGCAGTCAGATAAATGACATGAAAAATAAGAATATGTAATAAAGTAATCAGATGGAAAAATTTATTCAATCTTTAATTGAGTTTTACAAATGAGACAAAATTTCACTTACCTTAGAATTGGCATATACTCTAACAATAGCTACCTTTGTTATAGTGATATTGTCTCTCATAGTTAGATTTGTGCGTTTAAACAAGTCATCAAAAGTAAAAGGAAAAGTACATAAAGTAGCCAATTAAAAATGGGAAAAGGTGCTGCACTATACTACAAAATAAAGGCATAGATAAAACTGCATAGGCGAACAATGTTTCTCTACATATAAAGATGATCAATCATTTGAAACGCTTCTAAAGGAGGATACTTATGGAGATCATATCAATCCACAAATAACTGAAATTAGAATTGCTATGATAAACTCCATCAACTGAATCATGAATTTCTGTACCAGGTATAATGACAGACATCACACAAATATTTAAACTATGTATATAAACAACGCTTCTTAACATATAAAGTTGATCAATCATTTCAAACAATTCTAAAGGAGGATACTTATGGAGATCGGATCAATCAACTATGAAAATTCTAAAACCAGAATCCTATGAACTGGAAATTATTCTCCTAATTGTTAATTAAATTTAGCATTTTATTTGATGTTTACTATGGCAAATACTGAATAAATCACACTGCAATATACACAAATAAAACTGCGAAAGAATAAACGCTGGAAAAAATGCTAGCACACACACATAAATTTGACACAATTACTTTTGGACAAAAGTCCCTAGAAAATCCCAACTTGGGAAAACCAGTGCAGCAAATGAGGGTTTTATTTTATTATGCAGTAGTGAAATTTGAGTACATCTAAGGATGCCCAACTGGCAATCCAAACAGCAAGAAAATCTATGCAAAATACTTAAGGGAAATTACCCTTCTACCACAAGCAATTTCTGGCACAGCTTTGCCTACCAAAATCCTACCAACCTGTGGGATTTGATAGTAGTGCCAGATGGTTGCAACATCGTGTACAACCTGTTGATAGAAATGTTTGAGCATTGACGACTATTCATTCGTGAAATGACATTCAATGGTAGCCAGTAGTTATGCAGTGATTTGCAATAACAATAATGACAGGGGTGCAGTGACAATGATATGCAGTGTATAGTGACAGTGATGTGTATTTGTACAGTGATAGTTTGATGTGTAGCATCGTGCAACAACCAGTTTGTGGGAACAATGATCAGCGGCTACCAGGATTCGATATCTATTCTACATTTTCCTTACAGCTATTCTACATTGATTCAGAGTACAGTGGATCCAGTGTGAAAATTGTGAAACGTGATCTACTGACTCTTCTGGGTGATCAGAGTCACCTTCAGTTGTGGCCTGAAAACACTTCAGGGTTGCAGGGTGGTGCTAGGGCAAGTTGTGGCTTTCACAGGGCATTGTGGCGTCCATTCAATTGTGGTTGATAAACTAACAGGGCAGCGAAGCATCCTTTCCGATAGCAGCTGGTAAACAGAGTGTTGGGGCACCCATCAGGTTGTGGTCTGATCTACACGGCGTTGGGGTGTCCTTCTAGTTGTAGTAGAATATCAGGGTTTAGTAGCAGACTACAACTTAAGTTGTAGTCTGTGAATTAGGGGGGTGACGCCTCCCTCAGTTGTAGCTGAAATCTTGATGTAATAAATTTTCTTTTAACAAGGAGAAGAGAATTACTAAAGAAGCATTCAGTGGTTTTTGACCCGGAGGGGGTTTTCCACCTAAAAATCTATGTCCTTTGTTTTATCTTTTTGCATTGTTGTATGGTGTTGTCTATTGTTGATTATTGTTTATGATCATATGAAGAACAATAATAATAACTAAAGATTACCCAATGCTCTGAAAAGGATTGAGAAGTACTAATTGCTAGGAAATATTGATTCACCCCACTCTCAGTATTTCCAACACTAGTGCCCCTACTAGATTGAGCGATAACAAGCTCAAAACAACAATTTCAAACTTTTCCAACTGTAGGGCGCCTAATGCACAAAAATCCCACCATATTGTTTAAGCACTTTCGACCCTATCATAATTCATTGCCTTGATTCCAAAAACCCCTCCCTCTAACCTATATGCCCGAAGTTGTGATCTAATCAAAGCTACAATTGATGGATCTGGATTTAGCCTATCAATGGCCTCATAAAGTCTACATACACCAAATAATCTAGTGTCCAAATAGCATGTTGTTGCATGTAAAGGGCTATGCATCCTCTTCCATCTTTGATCAACTACCTCCTAAATCTCTTAATAATTCACTTATATATTTTCAAAAGCACTTGCAATGGCTTCTTTGTAATAGTCCATGCCCTCAGAAATAAAACCCATAGAAGGTTTGTCACCATCAACCACGTGGAGAACATCAATAATTGGACCACACATTTTTAAAACTTTTTCAGCATTTCATAAAAGGATGTTTAATAGTGTTGACCACACTTTGTCAATGACCCCATAGCAGTACACCCCCATTTTTTCAAATGGGATTCATCATGTTTGACGTGTTCACGCCATTCAGATTTCATCATCAGTCGGCATTTTTATAAATGACGTAAACACATTCTGCATGTTTATGATGTAAATGATCTAAGTAAGACCATCATGTATGTAACAACCTAGGTAAGCCTAGTATTTTGGTGACGATTTCTATCCTAGGACGTTTTTTGTCTCACTGATTCATTTGTATTTCTCGACACAAGTGATCAGCAGAGTTTTTCCCTCCAGCCTCACCCCAAAGCTAGGGTGGATTTTGTCATCAAGATGCTAAGTGAGTCCTAGTGTTTCCTATCGAGTCTTTGTAAAAATAGTTTGGGAATAATCCTAGCTAATTGGCTAGATTATTTTATTACAAGCTGTTTGATCTACTAGATCATGTTTTGAGTCACAGAATTGGGTAGCTACTTGAGGGTCTATACGAATGGGTATTCCCCCTTATGTGTCTAAATGTATTTATCTTATGTAAAGAGGGTTGGAAAAATAATTAAATCCCCTCTCAGTCAATTAATTAAATTTTCTGGCCAAATTAATTAAAAATCCTAAACCAAAAATGTAATTAATTTTAAGTCTTAATAGAATTAAAATTCTTTAGAGGCAAAATTTGTAAGTCCTTAAAAAATAAATTTTTAAAGGTCCTAGGCCAACGGAATATTGAGAATTTCAAGAAATTTTGGACCCTTGGGCCTTGGTGGTTAAGTCAAAGTCAAAATTTTGAGGTAATTAACTCATAAATATTATTTTTGAGTTAATTAAAATGGAATTAAATGAAAAATTCGAATTTTCTCAAAATTATAATTTCGACGGTCGAGATTATTTTGACATGGATCATCCGAACTAGCCGTTGGAGATTTTATCTTATAAATTAGAAGTCTTTGTATGTCATTTGCATCTGATATTTGGATCGTGCACTTGTTCTTAGAAACTCTTGTAAAGCATAAAGACTTTGGGGTTACAAACTTTGGTGTTCTTTTTCCAGATCTATGTAGTGATATTGTCTCTAAATTCTACTATATTTATTGGCATTTGATAGTTGATGGTCTTTATGAATTGATCTGCATACAGGTATCTTGCGCAATTTTTTGGGTTTTCTTAAATTGCATTTTGATTTGACAGAAATATCAGTTATCTATATTTCTGAAAGGTCTCATGGCTATTTTTTAAATCTCTATCAATCTAAAATTCAGATCTAAGTATGCAGAGATCATTATTCAAGATTTGAGCGTTTGGGAAAATCTTCAATTAAATCAGCCGACTTTCAGATTTCAGAAAATCTGAAAAAGCCTATTGTTTCATAATTTCTAAGGTTATCTTACGGAATATTTTTTGTAGGGTCTTTCTAGAGCTTATGCCTAAATAAAAAAAATTATCTTAATTTTTTTGAATTTAAGGTTAGATTTGGCTAGTAAGAGCCTTAGATCTTCAGATCTGGGAGCAAAGTCAGACTTATGCTCCTCAGATCTGACACATCTGCAACTCTTGTGCATAGATCTGTAAATATATTGTATAGATCTATAATTTACATGTTTAGATCCGAAGTTTTGTAACATAATTTTCAATTCTAACATTTGGGTTTTTAGAATTTTCTCTATTGTTGTACATATTGGATATTTGATTTTTCTTTTTTCACTCGTGCAGGAATAGATCTAAAAAATCAGCCAAGGAAATCTTCAGATTTGAGCTAGATCTAGACCCTGGAGGGCAAGAGATGGGCTCAATATTTGTTTGCAGGAATAGATATGAAAAATCAACCAAGGAAATCTTCAGATCTGAGCCAGATCTAGACTCTTGAAGACGTATAGGCTTTTGAGTCTATTTTTACAGGATTTTGGTCTCCATAATTCTAATTTTCAAGCGGCAACATTATTCCAAAATTTCAATAATTTTCAACAGTGAGATCTTCAAAGCCTTGGGCTAACGGATTGATCTCTAAACCCTTATTTTCTGCAAATTTTATTATAGCAAGCAAATCACAAATAATTAGGCCCTAAAAATACATTTTATATGGTCAAAATTGTATAGAATTGCAAAATCTTCATTTTCAGAATTTTTGGTCATTTGGGCATCTTTAATTTTGCCTAGATCTGGCTTTGAAGCTTGTTGGAAATAGCTGCATAACTGTGAAAAATCAGATCTAAACATTTCTTATGCATATCTTAAATAAGGTCTAAAAAATTTGAATTTTCAGTTTTTCGGCAAAACTTACTATTTTTAGACATTATGGGTATCATTTTCAGTATTTTCAGTTTGCTGATCTTGTAACAACCCACACCCTAAGTTCCTACTTCCTAATATTTAACTAATAGTTTAAATATAATATACAAACATAAAAAAAAACAAACTTTAAAGAATAATTAGAAAAATTTATTAAAGATTCAAAGCACCATGATTAAATCCATTCGAATTTGAATTTCATCTCATTAATACAAACATATCCTCTGACATTTTGAAATGACAGCTCTTTAACACCACCTTATCATCTTACATTTCGAATTACATCTCATTAATACAAACCTTATCCTCTTACATTTGAATAACAACTCTTTAAATACAACCTTATCATCTATCATTCGAAGGACATCTCTTTGAAAACATTCATTTCTACATTTATGGAGGTCTTATCTCGATGGAGTTGTGGCAGTGGGATGTTAGCTGGATGGTGTTGTGGCGGTGGGGCAGATTGCTATTTAAACAAGAAGATATGAAGGAGGAAGGGGCCTTTTTTTTTTGTTCTGAGATGAAAGGGGAGAAAGGTTGTTGTGATGAATTTGAGAAGGTTGTTGTGGTAAAATTTATCAAGGGTGGAAAGGAGACTCACTGTTCTCGGGATTCTGGGCACGGGGGCAGAGGAGGCGTCCTCTGGGTTTAGGATTAAATTCTAAATTGGCTGGGACGAACATTTTGGGTTCTGTAATCTGTCCGATCAGCTGGAGAGGAGGATCACGGGTCCAGGTATTCTGGTTTGGATCTCACCGTTTCCAGGTATTCCTCCTCTTAGCATCAGCTAGTATCGTGTTTCAGCATCAGCTAGTCACTGTGTTTTAGCATTTGCTGGTTACTGTGATTTTACTTAGAATTGACTTCGAATCATGTTTAAATTCTCTTTCAAATTAAATTCTGCTTAACTGTTAGGAATCAGATAAGTGTTTTGCTTTATAAGATGAACAGAGACCTTACAGATCTGTTATCAATTTACGTTTGTTATAAACTTATCAGTTTTGAAAATTACTGAATCAAACTCTCTTAAAGCCTTAAAATTGAAATTTTCAAGTTTTAATATATTTTTTGCTATTTCTGGAAGGAAGTATTTGGCATCTATTTTGAGCAGTGTTATCTTGTTGATCTATCACTGTTTCACTGCTGAAATAAAAATATCAAATCTGAAATTTCTCTTAATCAAGCCCTAAAAATTGATTTTTCTTCAAGTTCAACAAATTTTACTATTTTTAGTCATTTTGGGCATTGGTGCCGGTATTGTTTGTTTGTTGATCTATGGTTTAAATTACTACTGCAATTTATATTTCAAATCTGAAAAGTGAAATCTTATTGAAGAAAATATCCTAAGTTTAACTATAGGAGAAAATTAAAATTTTATTGGATTTGCATTATTTTAGAATATCGTTCAATCCATAAATTATTTGATGAAATGTTTATTTAGCATCTAACTTTCATGGTATATCTAGATGAATAATTACTGAGATTTAAGTGCTAGTAAATTTCATATGTTTCAGTTGAGATTGATGATCATTGGCATCTGAGTTTTGGAACGTGTTTTATCAATTAAAATTGCCTAATGTTTAATTAACTTTTGTTTCCTTTACTTGAATTATTGGATGTTTATTGAATACTAATGTTTGGGAAATCTTTTCAAGTAAGTGTGATTGATATCTGATTTTGAGAGCTCTATTGTAGATTTGTATATCTTTTAATCGAGTAATTTTGGCATCTTCATAATTGGCACTCTCGCTTAAGTACTTAGTGGTTAGATCAGATTATTTATAATCTAAGTGCTTTAGGCTTTTTCACATTAACTCTCATCTTCAAAGCTTGTTTCATCTCGCTCCTTCTTCAAATCGTTTTCCTTGCATTTTGCATTCTAAATTAACATTGCATAGTAGCAGTTTCTCATCAAGTACTTTGTTGTAATTTCCTTAGCAGGATAGTTGACTCCATAAGGCACTGGTATCAATCTTTCCAATTCAATCAAATCATTTAATCTTGCTAGATCTTTTACAAGTATTTGGTCGTTTAACTATGTCTCCCGAACTAGTTGGTTCCCAACGAGTTCTCCTTCATTCCATTTCCATAGGGTCTACCCCCCTTAATCTGCTATAAGGAGACAACTTAAATAGAGAGATTGGGGATTAGGGTGACAGCGTCCGATCTGAGCCGTTGTCACGGTGCCTAGACATTCTGTGCAACAACATTTTTTGGCGCCGTTGCCGGGGATAGAGTTTTTCTGTCCTTGGTATTAACGACATCTTCTAATCTTCTAATCTTTATTCGCCATTCATTAACCCGTCACACGGCATAGTATTTTCTGGCGTCATTTCATCTCTTTATCTTTTCATCATCTTATCTTTCGTCATCTCACTAAATCCTTTCATCATTTGCACCTTTAGCACCTGGACATATCGGTTGGCTTCTTGTTTGGGTGGCGACTCCACTTATTCATCTCTTTACTCCCAGATAAGAATCCCCCCCTGATATCCATATGCTACTCTCGACTATTTCTTCTGTTTTAAAATTAGGTTCATGTTCAAGTGGCGACTCCAATTCTTTCATTTCTTTCATTTCTTCCAAGAATCTCTTGACTTTTCTTGAACAAGGATCTCTTTCTCTAACATCCATTTGGTGTTTTCATTTAAGTAAGTCATCATGGGTGATCCTTTTCATGACATGCCAAAAGAGGCAATTCGAAAAATGCCTGTGTTCTCGGGTGGTGATTCAGCCACTGCTCGAAATCATCTCATAATGGTTACTTATATAATAAATAGATATTGTCTTCCTTCACAATATAATCGAGAAGATATCAAGATACGTCTCTTTTCCTGTTCCTTAGATGGTAATGCTATGAAATGGTTGAGTAATTGGCCTGAGGATTATATTGATTCTTTGCAAAATATTGTCAATGCTTTTAAAGATGAATATATAAAACAAGGTGACTTGCCTTGTGCCCCTTGTACTATGCAAAGAAATGAAAGTGATCATGTAGAGAACTCAACTATCAACATAAAAGTCTAGGGCAATTCTCGGGATGAATCCACTTGTACCATGACAACACAAATTCATGATGGAAACAAGTTGTCAAATCAATGTTGACAACGATAAGCATCTTGTCAAGGAATTGATTAATATGGTTAAGGATATACAATTGAATCAAGCTCAAATAATCAAGAATACAAAACTTAATCAGGCTCAGCATATTAAGGATAAGGAACTTAACCAAGCAAGATTAACAGTTGATCATACCAGGGAAATTGATGCTATACAAAACAAGTTGTTAGCCTAAAAGGAAAAGATGATGATCATGGAATTCAATCACTCCAATCAAATGATTGTCATGGAAAAAAGGGATATTGAAGAAATGATGATCATGGAATTTAATCACTCTAATCAAATGGCCACCATGCAGAATCATTTGATCACCATGGAAGCAAATCATGAGAAAGAAATGACCTATATGCCTAATTGTCTCATGGCCATGAAAGCAGATAATGATAAAATTATAAAGGACATGGAAACCGGTCAAATGTCTCTTCAGCACAGGTTATTGACTATTGAAAAGAGTCATGTGAAGGAAATCAGTACTATAAAGGTTAAGCATTCTAATCAAATGATTGTTATTCAGAATAAGTTGGAAAAAATGGAAAGGTCACATATACAAAATATCCAACCCAGGTCAAAATTGTCAACAGAACATAGGCCTCTCAGTTTGCTGAAGCAAGCTCCATCCTATTATGAGGAGACCATTTCTTCCATTTAAAAGTGGTTGACTGAAGGCGACCCGGAAAAAAGTAAAACCGAAGAGAATCGGGTAATACATCACCCTTGATAGAGCAGATGCAGAATGAAGAGAGCCATGTCACACATTTATTGTTTACTTCGTCTGAAAGTTCACAAGAAGAATGTTCCACTTCATCAACAATACAATCTGCCACAAAGAAAATCCCGAAGCGAAAAAGAAAAAGAATAAGGAAGCGGTTTGATTTGTCTGATGGCCGAGAACAACTTGATATTCGGATAAGACAGAGTTCTACAATATGCAAGATCGGGCATGGCACATCTAAAAAGCAGCGTACAGACTTGCCTGAAAGCAAACAAATTCTCAGTATGCAATATATTGAACACATCTGATGCCACAGGGCATCCTTTGTATTGTATCTCTAACCTTCACCTTGTTATTTCAGCATTTCATTTTGTAGTTAGAGTAGATTTACTTTTCATGTTAAGTAGAATAATAAATGAAAGAAGAGCTTCTATTTTTCATGTGCTTCATGTTATATGATGATATTTGGATGGACGCTACTTATGTAATTTTGTGTGTTGCTTGGATACATATTCTGGATTCTCACATTCCTCCGGTGAAGCAACGTGTCCCCAAGTAGAGCCAGATGTTGACCACACTTTGTCAACGACCCCATAGCAGTACACCCCAATTTTTTCAAATGGGATTCATCATGTTCAACATGTTCACGCCATTCAGATTTCATCATCAATCGGCAGTTTTATAAATGATGTAAACCCATTTTGCATGTTTATGATGTAAATGATCTAAGTAAGACCATTATGTATGTAACAACCTAGGTAAGCCTAGTATTTTGGTGACGATTTCTATCCTAGGAGGTTTTATGTCTCACTGATTCATTTGTGTTTCTCGACATAAGTGATCGGTAGAGTTTTTCCCTCCAGCCTCACCCGAAAACTAGGGTGGATTTTGTCATCAAAATGTTAAATGAGTCCTAGTGTTTTCTATCGAGTCTTTGTAAAAATAGTTTGGGAATAATCCTAGCTAATTGGCTAGATTATTTTATTACAAGCTGTTTGGTCTACTAGATCATGTTTTGAATCGCAGAATTGGGTAGCTACCTGAGGGCCTGTACGAATGGGTATTCCCCCTTATGTGTCTAAATGTATTTATCTTATGTAAAGAGGGTTGGAAAAATAATTAAATCCTCTCTCAGTCAATTAATTAAATTTTCTGGCCAAATTAATTAAAAATCCTAAGCCAGAAATTTAATTAATTTTAAGTCTTAGGTGAGTTAAAATT
Organism: Pinus albicaulis; assembly: GCA_034641835.2. Lineage (NCBI taxonomy): Eukaryota > Viridiplantae > Streptophyta > Pinopsida > Pinales > Pinaceae > Pinus > Pinus albicaulis. The sequence continues at coordinate 734,574,264 of CM076575.1, forward strand.
CTTCAAAGGAAAAATTCGTGGGTCCTTAAAAAATACATTTTTAAATGTCTCAGACCAAAGAAATATTGAGAATTTCAAGAAATTTTGGACCCTTGGACCTTGGTAGTTAAGTCAAAGTCAAAATTTTGATGTAATTAACTCAAAAATATTATTTTTGAGCTAATTAAAATGGAATTAAATGATAAATTCGAATTTCCTCAAAATTATAATTTCGACGGTCCAGATTAAAAGATAATTAAATCTTTTCGATGGTCGAGATTATTTTGACATGGATCAACCGAACTAGCCGTTGGAGATTTTATCTTATAAATTAGAGTTCTTTGTATGTCATTTGCATCCAATCTTTAGATCGTGCACCCAATTTTTGGATCGTGCACTTGTTCTCAGAAGCTCTTGTAAAGCATAAAGACTTTGGGGTTACAAACTTTGGTGTTCCTTTTCCAGATCTATGTGGTGATATTGTCTCTAAATTCTGCTATATTTATTGGCATTTGATGGTTGATGGTCTTTATGGATTGATCTACAAACAGGTATCTTGTGCAATTTTTTGGGTTTTCTTAAATTGCATTTTGATTTGACAGAAATATCAATTATCTATATTTCTGAAAGGTCTCATGGCTACTTTTTAAATCTCTATCAATCTAAAATTCAAATCTAAGTGTGCAGAGAGCATTATTCAAAATTTGAGCGTTTGGGGAAATCTTCAGTTAGATCAGTCGACTCTCAGATTTCAGAAAATCTGAAAAAGCCCATTGTTTCATAATTTCTAAGGTTATCTTACGAAATATTTTTTGCAGGGTCTTTCTAGAGCTTGTGCCTAAATTAAAAAAATTATCTTAATTTTTTTGAATTTAAGGTTAGATTTGGCTAGAAAGAGCCTTAGATCTTCAAATCTGAGAGCGAAGTCAGACTTATGCTCCTCAGATCTGACAGATCTGCAACTCTTGTGCATAGATCTGTATATATATTGTATAGATCTGTAATTTACATGTGTAGATCTGAAGTTTTGTAACATAATTTTGAATTCAAACATTTGGGTTTTTAGGATTTTCTCTATTATTGTACATATTGGGTATTTGGTTTTTCTTTTTTCACTTGTGCAGGAATAGATATGAAAAATCAGCCAAGGAAATCTTCAGATCTGAGCTAGATCTAAACCCTAGAGGGCAACATTTGGGCTCAATATTTGTTTGCAGAAATAGATCTGAAAAATCAACAAAGGAAATCTTCAGATCTGAGCCAGATCTAGACTCTTGAGGACGTATAAGCTTTTGAGGCGATTTTTAAAGGATTTTGGTCTCCAAAATTCTAATTTTCAAGCGACAACATTATTCCAAAATTTCAAGAATTTTCAACGGTGGAATCTTCAAAGCCTTGGGCTAAGGGTTTGATCTCTAAACCCTTATTTTCTGCAAATTTTATTACAGCAAGCAAATCACAAATAATTAGGCCCTAGAAACACATTTTATATAGTCAAAATTGTTTAGAATTGCAAAATCTTCATTTTCAGAATTTTTGGCCATTTGGGCATATTTAATTTTGCCTAGATCTGACTTTGAAGCTTGTTGGAAATTACTGCATAACTGTGAAAAATCAGATTTGAACATTTCTGATGCATATCTTAAATAAGGTCTAAAAAATTTGAATTTTCAATTTTTCAGCAAAACTTACTATTTTTTAGACATTGTGGAGATCATTTTCAGTGTTTTCAATTTGCTGATCTGTTATCAATTTACTGCTGTTATAAACTTATCAGTTCTGAAAATTACTGAATCAAACTCTCTTAAAGCCTTAAGATTGAAATTTTCAAGTTTTGATATATTTTTTGCTATTTCTAGAAGTATTTGGCCGCTATTTTGGGCAGTATTATCTTGTTGATCTATCACTGTTTCACTGCTGAAATAAAAATATCAGATCTGAAATTTCTCTTAATCAAGCCCTAAAAATTGATTTTTCTTCAGTTCAACAATTTTTACTATTTTTAGTCATTTTGGGCATTGGTGCCAGTATCGTTTGTTTGTTGATCTATGGTTTAAATCACTACTACAATTTATATTTCAGATCTGAAATCTTGCTGAAGAAAATTGTAATATCCCTTTTTGGGGGATATCTCTAAAACACAACAAACTCTAACTAGAGATGGACTAGGAGGGCGTTTACCAGATATTTCACCTCTGAGAAGAGGGTGAGATCTGGAGGCTACCTGGCCCTTTCCAGACTCTGTCTAAGAGTATAGAGAAAAACACACCAAGTGGTATAGAACTAGAATGCCCGAAGATATAAAAATAACAGTAATGCAGACATACAATAGCATAGATAACGTGTATAACAATGCTCCAGAAATAAAGAGAGAATGCTAAGCCATTTTATTATACTGAGAAATATAATGAAGTACAATAGGTGATCAGAATGATGGCACCTAGACTTGGTCAAGGCAAGTGAAGAAATACTCTCAGAATAACCACGAAATGGCTGCTCTCTGAACTGCGTCCTAGCTGCTGGAAAACTGCCGTGTAGCTGCTACTGCTGAAATGAACTGATGACTTGGGGTTGTTCCCCTCGCCGGAATGAGCTGAAAATCTGGAATCCACCTCTACTCATCAACCACAGCAAAACCCAGAAATCATATCAGAAATGGCTGACCCCCGAAAATCACCCCCTTGGGGAATTACGCTGCCCTCCAAGGCTCTGCGCAGAGGCTGAATAGGACCAACTGAAATACGGCCTCAAACTCCACCAAAATCCTCCCAAAGGCAAAGGCTGAACCTCTGCTCAATCTCCAGCTCAAACCCCTGCAAGAAACTCAATCCGGAGCTTCTCTTGAATGAACTGCGTCCTCCCTCTCAATGACTGCGCAGTCTCTGAATGCACAGCTCCGCAACAAAACCCAAACACCAATCCTCCCACAAAATGCTGAAGAAACTACCTTGCCCGAGCAGGCACTCAAAGTCCCCCAGGGCTAAGGGCGAAATCTCCGATCGGAGACACTCAACACACTAAACAATGTTGCAGACAGACTAAACAGCCAGCGTGCTCAAGAAGTCAAAACGACCAGCTCAATATCATCAACAACGAATGAACAAAATGAGAAGGCTCTCCCCTCTATATAGCATGAACCCCTCTCAACCCTAATGCTCACCTCCTCCAACGTTACCACGTGCTCCCTCTTGGCCTACGCAGTCCCTCCATGTGTCTACGTGGGCCCCCTCGGCTCACTTAAGATACAACGTTGTGCTACTAGGGAGTGAACTTTTATTTCTAAAGTGAGTTATGTTTCCCCTACTAACCTTTTTATTTATGAATAAACTATAGACAGCAAAATTGAGCAAAATTGAATATTCCAATTAGCCATAGCTAATTAGGAATATTACAATTTCCCCCAGCAAAATGTTGCTTGTCCTCAAGCAACTGAAGTGATGAATGCTGCAAAATTTTCTCACTCTCCCAAGTGGCATCCTCATCCGGCAAATTCTTCCATCTCACAAAGAATTCCTGGACTATCCTGCTCTGTCGCTGCCTCTCCCTGGTATCAATAATAGCCTCTGGCTGCAACATTAAATGCCCCTCATCATCCGTGGGTGGTAGCTCGTCTGTCACTGTCACCTGCTGCCCCAGTGCCTTTTTCAGGCATGATACGTGAAAAACATTATGAATCGTGTTGCCTTGGGGCAGCTCCAACTCATACGCAACCTGTCCAATCCTGCGTATCACCCTGTATGGCCCGTAAAAGCGGGGCTTGAGCTTCTCAAGTCCCTTCTGCTTCAGTGACAACTGTCGGTATGGCTGCAATCGTAGGTAGACCAAGTCCCCTACCTCAAACTGTCTCTCTATCCGACCCCTGTCAGCATACAGCTTCTGCTGGTTTTGTGCTGTAGCCATATTGTCCTTGAGAGCTCGAAGTATATCCTAACTCTCTTGGATCCAAATCTTGGCTCTTGGAGCTTTGCTAGCACCAAACATCACAACAAAAGATAAAGAATGATACCCATACAAAGCATAGAATGGTGACATACCAATGGACATGTGATGAGTAGTGTTGTAGCAGTACTCCCCCAGATGCAACCACTTCATCCATGCTCGTTGCTGCCCACTGACATAGTTACACAAGTAGCCCTCCAGCCACTTGTTAACTATCTCCGTCTGTCCATCTGTCTGTGGGTGATAACTGGTACTTGGTGTCAACTCCGTCCCCACCAACCGGAAAAGCTCCTGCCAAAACCCGCCCATGAAGCGGCTGTCCCTGTCATTGATGATGGTCTTAGGAAGACTGTGTAGACTGAAAACCTCTCTAAAGAACAGCTCGACCACCTGTGCTGCTGTGTAGTGCGCAGATATTGCAAAAAAATGCGTATACTTTGTCAGTCGATCAACGACGACAAAGATACAATCATTGCCCTGCACCATGGGCAACCCTGTGATGAAGTCCATCGAAATACTCTCCCATTTCCCCTCCGAAATGGGAAGAGGCTGCAATAACCCTGCGAGATGGCTCATCTCCCCCTTGTTCCTCTGGAAAACATCGCACTCCCTGATGTGCTGGAGTACGTCCTCCTTGAGGCCCTTCCATGAGAACCTTTCTCTAATGGCCCTGTAGGTTTTGGTAAACCCCTGATGGCCGGCCAAAGGTGAATCATGCGATGCCTGAAGTATCTTCTTTTTGAGCTGAGATCCCTCAGTCAAGAAGATCTGGTCCCTGTAGTAGATGATCTCATCGACCACCCTGTACCTGTCATCCACCACCTGTCCATCCAGAACCTCACATGCAAATCTGTCCTTGGAGTACTCTACTAAAAGTCGAGCCCTCCAATCTATATCGAAGCTCATAGGAGACAACGTGTCTGGTCTACGTGAAAGGGCATCTACTACCACATTGTTCTTACCCTTGACATACTCAATGTCAAAGTCATCTGCCTGGATCTTACTGATCCACTTCTGTTGCCTCTCCTGTAGCTACTTCTGCTCCAAAAAGAACCGGAGGCTGTTGTGATCAGTCCTCACCTTGAACCTGTTACCCACTAAATACTGCCGGAATTTGGCCAATGCATGCATAATGGCCAACATCTCCTTGTCGTATATAGAATACAACCTCTCGTGTGGAAGGAGCTTCCGGCTCTCAAAGGCTATAGGGTGTCCTCCCTGCATCAATACTGCGCCGATCCCCTCTCCCGACGCATCACACTCCAAAACAAATGGCTGCGTAAAATCTGGCAATGCAAGCACTGGGCAGCTGCTCATCACCTCCTTGAGCCTATCAAAAGCTCGCTGCACTGTATCCGACCAACTGAATGCCCCCTTCTTCGTCAAATCAGTAAGGGGTGCAGCAAGTTGTGAGAAACTCTTGACGAACTTCCTGTAATAAGTACAAATACCAATGAATCCCCGAAGTTCCGTCACGTTCCTCGGCTCCGGCCAATCTCTGATGGCCCTGATCTTCTCCTCGTGGACTCTCACTCCGTCCACCCCTATGATATGTCCCAAGTACATCTCCGACAACCCAAACTCACATTTGGAGAGCTTGGCATAGAACTGTTGCTCCTCCAAAATGCGCAACACTGCCTCAATGTGCTGGAGATGCTCCTCCCAAGTCCTGTTGTAAATGAGGATATCATCAAAGAACACCAACACAACTTCCTCAAGTAACTACGGAAGATGTGGTTCATGCAAGATTGGAATGTCGCTGGTGCGTTGGTTAGCCCGAAGGGCATCACCAAAAACTCAAAGTGCCCATAGTGACATCTAAAGGCAGTCTTGGGAATGTCCTGTTCCCTCACGCGAATCTGATGGTACCCTGATCTCAAATCAATCTTTGAGAAGAACCGGGCTCCTCTCAACTCATCCATCAACTCATCGATCCTGGGTATAGGGTACCTGTTCTTCAGGGTCTTCTTGTTTAGGGCCCTATAGTCAATACACATCCTCAAAGTGTCGTCCTTCTTCTTCACCAAGACCACGGAAGAAGCAAAAGGACTCGTGCTCGGCCGGATGTGCCCAAGAGCCAGCAACTCCTGGATGGCCCGCTCAATCTCATCCTGATAGGCTTTGGGATGCCTATAGGGTGTGGTAATCATTGCCTGAATACCCTGCTCCAACTCAATCGTGTGCTCAAACCCCCGATCCGGTGGTCGGCCTGGTGGTATATCCTCGAACACTATGTCATACCTGTCAAGGATGGCCTGTATATCAGGATGAACAACCTGACCGGTAGTCCCTGCCTCTGATGCCCGCAACTCAACAACCCACTCTATGTCTCCCTTCTGGAAATCTGCCTCCATCCAGTGAGCCGAAACAGTCTGGGGTGGCTAAGTGTGCATCCCGCGGATCTTCTCATGCTTCCCAGTCTTCTTATCATCCCACTCCATCTCCAAGGCCTCCCAATCTGTGGTGACCTTCCCCAAAGTAATCAACCACTGAACACCATATACCACATTGGTATCCGGTATGTTGACCACGAAAAAGTGATCGGTCATGGTGTAGGTACCCATCGTCACTGCCAACTCTGGAACATACCGAGCACACTGCATCATCTGAGCTCCTGGGACTAAAACTGAAAATCCATCGAAGCTCTCGGTCAGTATGCCTCTCCGCTCAACCATCTGTGCATCGATGAAGTTGTGGGTTGCCCCACTGTCAACCAAAACTGATACTCGCTGACCACGTACTGTCCCCCATACGCGCAGCGTCAAATACTTAGGAACTCCTCGCAATGCTGCAAGGGTCCCCCTTGTGGGTGCAAAAGTTGCACCTCCTGCTCCTGGAGGTGGTGGTGGCAACTGATCTTGGGTTGTCTGACTGTCTCCTGCCTCCACGTCATCCTCTTCATCCTCTTCCCCGCTACTCTCGGAGAAGACCTCAATGAAGTGTGCTTTGCCAGCAGCACATCTATGTCCCAGTGCCCACGGATCCTGACAGGTAAAGCACAACCACTTCTTCTTCAGCTCCCTCCTAGCATCATCATCCGTCTGTGCCCGTCCTGGATTCCCCTTTGGAGGCGGAATCCTCACATCCTTCCCCTTGGGCTGGAAGCCCTGTCTCTGGGGGTAAGGTGTCCAAGTCCTAGGCAATGCATCCTGTAAATCCCGGGTCCTGCTAATAGCATCTTGGAGTGTGGTTGGTCTAATAGATCTGACTAGACCCCGAAGTGACTCTGCTAACCCCTCCACAAATATATAGATCATCCGTGTCGCGGATAGATCTGGCACCATCACTGAAACCCTCAAGAAGTCTGCAATGTATGTCTTTGGGTTACCGGTCTGTTTGAGCCTAGTCAGCTCAACAAAGTACTGTTTCGGATCCCTCCGGTCAAACCTCTCTATCAACCTCCTGGTAAACTCGGCATATGTCGTCACTGTAGAATGTCCGAGTGTAACCATCCCATGAAACCACCAGTCCTGGGCCTCACCATCCAAATGTAATGTCACCACCTTGATGGCCTCCGTCTCCGACATCTGGTTAAGCTGGAAATAGATGTCTAGCTTCTCCACCCAAGACTTCGCCGAACTGTTTGATGAACCATCAAACGTAGGCAAGTGGAATCTGCTAGCTGTGTGGTGGGTATCTCCGTCATGATAATGTCGGTGCCCTCTATGATGGTTGCGGGGTCTACTGTCCCGCTGAAGTTGAACAAAATCTCTGAACGAGAGAGCATCCCTAAACTCCTGCCCATAGGCCTGATACTCTGCAAAATAATCACCCATATGTTCGGGCTCTACCTCCTGCTGGGCTCCTGCCCCTGTGTCTGCTCCCAAAAAAGTGGGCATGGTAAAGCATGTAGGTGCATGTGAAGCCATCAGCTGAGTAGCATCACGCTGAGTAGCACCATGCTCCGGCAAATGGTGGGATGTACCTGATCCCTCTCCTACCTGGAAAACCCGTGGGGTCTCACGCTGTCTAGCCTCCACAGCGATGAATCTCTGACCCATCACCTCAATCTGTCTTGCTAGATCCTGCACTGATTTCAGGAGTGCCTCCCAAACTGTTTTACCTCACTATCATCTGCCATCAGCTCTCTTTGCTCTGAATCTAGCACAGGCTCCTCCTACTCTGCGTCTGTCACAGGCTCCTCCTGTTCTGTGTCCACCACCCGAACACAGTCTCCCTCTCCGTAGGTGTTCTCCAACCTACGCTCACGATCTCTGTACTTTCTGCCTCTGTAACAAATGTAAGGCCTCTTCCCCGGTGTCGTAGACAACTAGCTCCACAGGCTGAGCCAGAACTATGCTCTGATACCACTGAAATATCCCTTTTTGGGGGATATCTCTAAAACACAGCAAACTCTAACCAGAGATGGACTGGGAGGGATTTTACCAGATATTTCACCTCTGAAAAGAGGGTGAGATCTGGAGGCTACCTGGCCCTTTCCAGACTCCGTCTAAGAGTATGAAGAAAAACACACCAAGTGGTATAGAACTAGAATGCCCGAAGATATAAAAATAACAGTAATGCAGACATACAATAGCATAGATAACATGTATAACAATGCTCCAGAAATAGAGAGAGAATGCTAAGCCATTTTATTATACTGAGAAATATAATGAAGTACAATAGGTGATCAGAATGATGGCACCTAGACTTGCTCAAGACAAGTGAAGAAATACTCTCAGAATAACCAAGAAATGGCTGCTCTCTGAACTGCGTCCCAGCTGCTGGAAAACTGCCGTGTAGTTGCTACTGCTGAAATGAACTGATGACTTGGGGTTGTTCCCCTCGCCAGAATGAGCTGAAAATCTGGAATCCACCTCTACTCATCAACCACAACAAAACTCAGAAATCATATCAGAAATGGCTGACCCCCGAAAATCACCCCCTTGGGGAATTACGCTGCCCTCCAAGGCTCTGCGCAAAGACTGAATAAGAACAACTGAAATACGGCCTCAAACTCCACCAAAATCCTCCCAAAGGCAAAGGCTAATCCTCTGCTCAATCTCCAGGCTCAAACCCCTGCAAGAAACTCAATCCAGAGCTTCTCCTGAATGAACTGCGTCCTCCCTCTCAATGACTGCGCAGTCTCTGAATGCACAGCTCCGCAACAAAACCCAAACACCAATCCTCCCACAAAATGCTGAAGAAACTACTTTGCCCGAGCAGGCACTCGAAGTCCCCCAGGGCTAAGGGCGAGATCTCTGATCGGAGTTTTCCCTGGCATCCGCCAAATATTGTGTCCTCTTGTCTTGGCTTGTTTTATGCAGTTATGTTTATGTTCTATCTACATTTACTATCAATGTGATTAAGTTAATGTGAATGCTAAATTGGAAATTGATATTGGTCTAATAAGGAACATTGGAGTAAATTGTGCTTAAGCATAGAACATACCATTGTTACCTCAAATTAACATGGAATCAGAGCCCAAGTGAAGACAAATCCCAAGCAAGAGTGAGGAAAGAAATCACTAAGATTTGTTGCACAAGGACAAGATTCAATGGCTTCCTCGTCTTACTTCAAATTTAATGAAAAAATTGATTATCACGCATGTAAGATGTCTCTAGATTTGACTTTAGAAGAGAATGATGTCATGGACTATGTGCAGGGAAAGAATGTTGAGCCTCCTTCAAATGCATCGGTTGCCTCTAAATTAAAGTACAAGAAAGGTGAGGTCAAAGCTAAGAAGATCATCAGGGATTCCATTCAAAAACATTTGGTTGCTTACATTTCTGAGTTGGGCACATCTAAGGAGATGTATGATAAGTTGGTGAGTATGTTCAAAGCTAGCAATGCAAATCAAATTCTCTTTCTCAAAAACAAGTTGACGGATGTAAAGATGGATAGGGGGGAATCCATCCAATCCTACTTCATGAGGATTACCAAAATCAAAAACGATCTTCTATCTATTGGAGAATTTATTGTTGACCAGGAGCTCACTCTTGTTGCCCTTGGAGGTCTTCCCCAAGCATGGGATGTGTTTAATACCACTATCCTCAACAATGATAGAATTCCAAGTTTTGATGAATTGTTGACTACATGCACTCAAGAAGAGACAAGGATAATGGAGAGAAACATGCCTTCAAATATTAATGATCCCACTGCATTCTCCAACCATGCTAAAAGGAAGAGCAATGCTGGTCCAAAGAAACAAGGTTAAGGAAGACAGGGATTCAAAGAAGGAAGAAAAGGAAGATGCTTCAATTGTAACGGGTTTGGTCACTATGCTAGAGAGTGTCCTAATAAGAAGGATACACCACGAGATGATGATAACAAGCACAACCACAACAATTTCAAGGGAAATGGAAATCAAAGAAATAACAGGTTAAACAACAAAGGAAAGAGAAATGCTCCAGTTGCACGATATGGAAATGGACGACCTACTAAGAAGTCATGAAACTCGAGGTATGAGGAAACTAATGTTGTAGATAAGAAAAATGAATTTTATCTTATCTCTTCCCTCACTACTGCCTCTCCTCCCGACACATTGGATAATTGGTTAATTGATAGTGGTGCCTCAAGGCACTTCACTGGGTACAAAGAGGCTCTCTCAAATTTGATTGAAAAGGAGACTAATTTGGAGATCATACTTGGAGACAATGCCACCTACCCCGTGAAAAGGACAGGTATTGTTACTCTTCAATTAAATCAAGGTCAAATCCTTCATCTAGAAGATGTATTATATGTACCTACTTGAAAATTAACCTATATCTATTTCGATGATGAAAGACAAAGGGTTCAAGGTAGCATTTACTGATGGGAAGGTACGTATTTGGAAAAGAAACTTCAAAAATGCTTTTACACTTGGATTTAGGGTTGAAGGTCTTTATCAAGTTGGAGGAAGTCGTTTGGGAGCCATGACATGCAACATTTCTCTTCAATCTGAATTATGGCACCGGAGGTTTGCTCACCTTCATTATAAAGCTCTACCTAATGCAAGGAAGATGGTCATAGGTATGCCCGAATTCAAAGTAGATCATGAAGGTGTTTGTCAGGGTTGTGCCGAAGGGAAACATGCTAGGGGACCATTCCCCTCCAATGAAAATAAGACTACTGACATTCTTCAACTAATCCATTACGATTTATCTGGTATGTTGCCCATAACATCTTTGGGAGGATATTTGTACTATGCTATTTTTGTAGATGACTTCTCTCGCAAAACTTGGATCTATTTCTTGAACCAGAAGGACGAAGTGTTCAAATGGTTCTGCTCTTTCAAAGCCTTGGTTGAAAATCAAATAGGGAAGAAGATCAAAATATTGGGGATTGATAATGGAACCGAATATGAGTCAAATGAGTTCAATGACTATTGTAGAGAAGTTGGAATTAAGAGGGAGACCACTAATACATATACTCCTGAGCAAAATGGAGTTGTCGAAAGGAAGAATTGAACCATCATCAAAGCTACTCGTGCTATGCTTCATGACCAAGGCCTACCGAAGTTCTTATGGGGAGAAGCTTCCAACACTTCTGTGTACGTTCAAAATAGATGCCCACATCAAGCATTGGACTCCAAGACTCCCGAAGAAGTTTTCACCGGTAAGAAACCTGATGTTTCTCACTTTAGAATTTTTGGTAGTCCTGTGTGTTTTCATGTGTCGAAATAAAAGAGAAGCAAGCTGGATGCATCTAGGAAGAAAGGAACATTTGTGGGCTACAATGAAACTTCAAAGGCATATAGAATCTATGTGCCTGGTCAAAGGGAAGTAGAAATAAGCCATGATGTCACCTTCGATGAAGATGTTGCCCTTGGAAAGGTTACAGATCTTCCTATACCAAGGAAGGACAAAGATGAAGATGCAGGAAAGCATTAAGAACCATTCGATCACCAATGTTGAAGGTTCGATGGATCCCATTGATCCACCTCCTAGTGAACCCTCTTCCTCAAAAAGAAGACCCTCATGGCTCAAAGACACTCTCGAAGATGTCGAGAGACACATTGCGCCGAGGGGGATATTTCGTGAAAGTAAGAAGTCGAACAGGTACCAAGGGTACTTAGCTGCCATGAGCACCATTGTTCAATTTGAGCCTTGCACGTTCGGAGAAATCGTGAAGCATCAAGTTTGGAAGGATGCCATGAACGAAGAGTATGAGTCGATCATGAAGAATGATGTCTGGGATGTGGTTCCTAGACCCGAGGACAAGCTTGTGGTCACCTCGAAATGGCTTTACAAAATCAAACATGGAGTTGATGGGAGTGTTGAAAAGTTCAAGGCCAGGGTCGTTGCTCGAGGCTTCTCTTAAAAGGAAGGTGTGGACTATGACGAGATATTTGCACCAGTTGCCCGATACACCACTATATGATCTATCATTGCCCTTACTGCCTCTCAAGGATGGAATCTACATCAAATGGATGTCAAAATTGCTTTCTTGCATGGCTCGCTTAAGGAGGAAGTCTATATAGAGCAACCTGTGGGGTTTGAAGTTCTGGATCGAGAGTCACATATATGCTTGGTGTGAGAGGATTGACAGCTATCTTATGAAGGTGGGTTTTACAAGAAGTGTAGTTGACCCGAACCTTTACTTCAAGGTTGAAACTGACAGGCCTCTCATTTTGGTACTTTATGTAGACAATCTCTTTCTGACAGGTGCAGACCCTCTCATTCATCAATGCAATAGAGAGTTGGCTTCTAAATTCGAGATGAAGGACCTAGGGTTGATGCACTACTTCCTAGGCTTGGAGGTATGGCAAAAGCTAGGAGAAATTTTCCTTTCTCAAGGAAAATACATTGTGAAGCTACTCGAAAGATTTGTGATGGGGGACTGCAAGTCTGTGACTACTTTGATGGCACTCAACTTCAAGAAGCTATGCGAAAGTGTTGTTGGGCCTGATTTGGGAAATCCTTCCGAGTATCGACAACTCGTGGGGGCCCTGATGTTCTTGGTGAACTCTCGTCTGAACATATGCTTCGCAGTGAATGCGTTGAGTCAATTTATGTTCGAGCCTCATCACATACATTGGATTGTTGCCAAGAATCTCTTGAAATATCTTTGGGGCACAATCAACTATGGATTGAGATACACTGTCGGGAATTTGAGGCTCCATGGATATTCTGATGCTGACTGGGCTGGCAATGTGGTGGATCGTACGAGCACATCTGGATGTTGCTTCTCACTAAGTTCTGCTTCGATATCCTGGAAGAGCAGGAAGCAGAAATCGGTTGCTATAAGCACCGTCGAGACCGAATACATTGCTGCTAGTATGGCCTGTTGGTTGAGGAAGCTCTTTAATGAGCTATTTGAGCATGTGTTGGATACCACCGTGATCTACTGCAACAACCAAAGTGGGATTCGCCTTTCAGAGAATTTCGTGTTCCACGACCGCTCCAAACATATTGATATCAGGTACCATTTTATCCTGGATATGGTACAACGGGGAGCAATAAGGCTCCATCACATCGGCACTGATGAGCAAGTCGCAGATATTCTCACAAAGCCCCTAAGGGAGGTCAAATTCTTAACCTTCTGTGAGAGACTTGGAGTCGTGGTAGGACCCTCCTATGAGAGTCCCGCATGAGTTGGACACTTGGCTCTGGGAGCTCCTAGGGGGCTTGGGGTACTTGGAGCTATGAGTGACCATAGGGTGAGTGGTTCAACTTCTCCTACTGGTGCTTTGTGTACAGGGTGAGTGGTTCACCTTCCCCTGTGATACCCCATTATGTTTGGCATGTGTGTAGGGTGATTGGTTCACCTTCCCCTACGATTGATATATGCATAGGATGAGTGGTTCACATTCTCCTATGGCATATGAGCAAGATGAGTGGTTCACCTTCTCCTATGACATATGAGCAAGATGAGTGGTTCACCATCTCCTGTTGATGCCCCAGCATACATCCTGCCTATGTAGTCCGAGACTCATGGGAAGTACCTCTCATCTGGCCAATGAGTTGGGAAATGAGGATAGAAACCATAGCACTACCTATGGATGCATCGTGTACTGTCGTACTCTCTATGCTAGGATGCATGGTATTCAAACATCTTGATTTGGGATAATTTGAGGTTTTACCTCTGGACTGACTTGGGTCAATGGAGAGTGGCAAGATCTTATGACTCATTCTCGATCAATTCTTCTTCATTATTTCCTCATGGTTTAGCATAGCAAGGATGACAGAGATGGTACAAGTTGGCAAATGGATTGGTAGGTGGATTTCTCCCTAGTTGAGAGGGAGTGTTAAAATTGGCAACTAGGGCCAAACTCCACCTTGGATAGTGTTGTCGCACAGAATGTCTAGGCATCGTGACAACGGCTCAGATCGAGGGTTGTCACCTTGATCCCCAATCTCTCTATCTAAGTTGTCTCCTTGCAAGCTAAGCGAGGTAGACCCTAACAAAAATGAAGGAATAGAATTGGTTGCAAGTCAACCAACTTAGGAGACACAGTCAAAGAACCAAGACTTGATGAGATTAACGAGATTTCACAAATCAATTATATTAAAACCAGTGCCTTATGGAGTTAAAAGATCTCGTTATGCAATTAAAGCCAAGTAATTGATGCATAACTGCTGCTATAAAAAAAACACAAATGACCACAATGATATTCAATAGAAAGAACCACAACCATTCATTAAAATACTTAAGCCCACAGCGATAAATCTTGAGATGACCATTAAATATAAATGCCAGATCTTTTCAATATTTCTGAATTTATGATGTTTCAATTAATTCCAATCCAGAATTTAAAATGTTCCTGTATAGTCAAATTTTAGATAAAAAATTTACGCTTATTTGACTATAAAACTTTTTAGAATTTTTTGGAATTTTTATATTTTTTATTTTTTATTATTTTTTAAACAAAACATAAAAATTAACACTATGACTTAAAATCTAAAATTAAAATCTAAAACAAAGAGAAATCAAAAAACTAAACAAAAATTAAAGTTAATTAAAATCTAAAACTAAACTAAACATTAAAAAATTAAAACTAAACATTAAAAGAAATCGAATTAAATTTTGAAACTAAACTATAAGTTAAAAAAATGAAACTCTAAAACTAAAACTAAAAAAGAATTAAAACTAAAATCTACATTTAAAACTAAGACTAAGCCTAACTAAAGTTTAATCAACAAAATCGAATCCTATTTAAAACCTAACTAAACCCTCTTTACAATCTAACTAAAATTAAAATCAAAGACTAACGCTATCAAAAAAATGAATCCACACTTAAAAATTTTAATGCATATGTGTTTGTCTTTTCATTTGCGTGCATTTTTATGTTTGTTGTTTGTTCTCCAGGTCAAATGAGAAAGACGCTGACGGTGGAAGGATGTGAGGGCGTCGATGGCCAGCGAGGAAAAGAATGGAGGTCGACGGCAGCGGAGATGGAGCGAGGGTTAACGCAGCAGAGGACATGGCTTGCGGAAAGCGAGGACGAGGGCTGGACGGACAAGAAGAGTGAGAGCGTCAACGGGTAAGGAGAAGGCGTATACAGCGTGAGGACAGCAAGGAAAAAAAGTCTGCGGGTTGGACGGAAATGGAGAAGCAGAACGGCAGAGGAGGAAGGAGAGGACGGGCAAGGAAATCGAGGGCAGATTTGAGGACGGATGGACAGCGTTGAGGAAAGGGTCGACGGCAAGGGCAGAGGAGAGCTTTGCAGATGAAAGGAACTTGTGAAAAAAACCCAATACACACAAATTTCGCCTAGCAAACTAAAACTTAGATTTTTTATTCTCTTTAAATTGAATATCATGCAGATCTGCCAATAGAAGAGATTCTGAGAAAACCCTGCAATCTGCGAAACCAGAACAGATCCTGAAAATATATGCACAAAAAAAATTATTAAACCTTTACAGTCTAGAGAAGAAATACAAATTTACAAGCTAATATACAAATTTGAGGCCCTCATGGCCAAATTTAAACCCATTTCAGCACAAGTTTTAGAAATTCAAATTTTTAAAGAGAGGCACAAGTCCTAAAAGACTCTGCAAAACCACTAATTCCGTAAAATAGCTTTGGAAATTCAGAAACAATGGGCTTTTCCAGATTTACGAAATCTGAGAGTCGGCTAGTCCAACTGAAGACTTCCCCAGACGCTCAAACCTTTTAAAAAAAAAATTCCTGCACACTTAGATCTAAAATTTAGATTGATGGAGATTTAAGAAAATAAACATGAGACCTTTCAGAAAAATAGATAACTAGTTTTTCCGTTAAATCAAAAATGTCATTTTATGAACCCAGAAAACTGCACAAGATACTTGTATGCAGATTAATCCATGAAGGCCATCAACCATAAAAATGAAAAAATAAAGTAGCAGAGTTTAAAGAGAAATCACCACATAGATCTTGAAAAGGAACACCAGAGTTTGTAACCCCAAAGTCTTTATGCTTTATTCATCAAAAGGAATCACAAGAGCTTCCAAGAACAAGTGCATGATCCAAAGATCGGATGCAAATGTCACATCAAGACCTCTAATTTATAAGACAAAATCTGCAACGGCTAGTTTGGTTGATTCATGTCAAAATAATCTCGACCATCGAAAAGATTTGATTATCTTTTAATCTGGACCGTCGAAATTATAAATTTGAGGAAAAAACGAATTTATGATTTAAATCCATTTTAATTAACTCAAAAATACTGTTTTTGAGTTAATTACCCCAAAATTTTGACTTTGACTAAACCACCTAGGCCGAAGGGTCCAAAATTTCTTTAAATTCTCAATATTCCCTTGGCCTGGGGCCTTTAAAAATTCATTTTTTAAGGACCAACGAATTTCGTTTTTGAAATATTTTATACTCACCTAGGACCTAAATTAACTAAATTTCTGGCTTAAGACTTTTTAATTAATTTGACCAGAAAATTTAATTAATTGATTGAGAGGGGATTTTAATTATTTTTTTCAACCCTTTTTACATAAGATAAATACATTTAGACACACGAAGGGGGAATACCCATTCGTATAGACCCTCAAGTAAGTACCCAATTCTGCGACTCAAAACATGATCTAGTAGACCAAATAGCTTGTAATAAAATAATCTAGCCAACTAGCTAGGATTATTCCCAAACTACTTTTACAAAGACTCGATAGAAAACACTAGGACTCACTTAGCATGCTGATGACAAAATCCATTCTAGCTTTGGGGTGAAGCTGGAGGGGAAAACTCTGCCAAACACTTGTGTTGAAAAACACAAGCAAATCAGTGAGACAAAAAACCTCCTAGGATAGAAATCGTCACCAACATACTAGGCTTACCTAGGTTGTTACATGCTTGGTGGTCTTACTTAGATCATTTACATCATAAACATGCAGAATGGATTTACATTATTCATAAAACTCTCGACTAATGATAGAATCTAAATGGCGTGAACACGTCGAGCATGATGAAACCCATTTGAAAAAATGGGGGTGCACTGCTATGGGGTCGTTGACAAAGTGTGGTCAACAGATAGCTCATATGATGGAGATGATATTTTTATTGGATTCCTCTTTTCGAGAGGTACAAGATTGATCTAAAGATCGTCTTGTTTGAACAAGCAGAAGTGTGATTTTGAATTTATTATTCACACGTGTAAATTGTCAAGGTCGGCCTCTGTCAAATGTAAGCTCATGAAGCCCAACAGATGTGTCTCTTCACCCTCAATGAATTGTATATAAAGGAGTGACTTTCTCCTCATTTGGACATCACTCATCTCATCACACATCTTTCTCTCTCCTTCCTCTCTTTATTGGTTTGTACAACATTGGAGCAGCTCTCTCACTTCGCACGTGTAGCTAGAGGCCAAATATTTCTGGGCAGATTGCAGACCGAATTGCAAGAAACAAACCAGCGTTGACCAGGGCGTTGACCAAGGGTCAAATGACCTCCGTTGACTTCAGTTCTTGGGCAGAAATCTTGATTTTTGAAGGCCGCATTTATTGGCACTATTTTCAAGGCATTTGGAGTTGTTTGACCAGGTTTGACTTCAGCATTGACTTCAGATTTGACAGCAAATTTTACAGTAGCATTTGACTAGGTTTGACTAGACTGTTATTGGTTGACTTTGACCCTCTTGGAAGGTTGAATTGGACTGTTGTTGACTGAGTTGCTTGGAGGACATTTTGGAGCCACTTTGACCAACGTTGACTTTTTGGTTAGGGCTGCAGTTGACTGTTGTTTTGACAGGACTATTTTGGGCAAGTTATTTTGATATTTGTACTCTCTCTCTCTACTGAACTATGGAAGAATAATAAGAAGAATTTGATCAAAGGGTTCGCCCCACATTGGGGTTTTTCCCTGGCATCCGCCAAATATTGTGTCCTCTTGTCTTAGCTTCTCTTCTACAGTTTTGTTTATGTTCTATTTGCATTTAATATCAATGTGATTAAGTTAATGTGATTGCTAAATTGGAAACTGATATTGGGCTAATAAGGAACATTGAAGTAAATTGTGCTTCAACATAGAACATACCATTTTTACCTCAAATTAACAGTAATTAACATTAAGTACTTAAGGAACATAAACAATCTTAACTCAAGACCCACTCATTCATATCATTTGCATAAACATTATAGGCCTAATTGCATTAATAATTTACCTCCAAGCATAATCTTGGTTGATAGACTCCTAGGGTCACCTTTCTCACCTAGCTTAAGGGATTTAGCAGCTTTGTAGTGGTTAAGACGGTGACCTTGTAGTCGTCAAAGCCACAGTCTCTGCAGCGAGGAACCAGGGAGTTGGAACGTAGGGGGAGGAATCGTTAATCAAGTCTTTGCTTGCTTCCCATTGGCTTTCATCGCACAACCTACTCTAACGAATGGTCTCAAAATAGTTAAGAGGGAGGTTCCATTTATAATAGGCATAGAAACTAAAATCAACAAAGATCCTTGCATCACATTTAGGTCCTAGGATTTGCATAGCATATAGGTTCGTTAATCATTTAAGCAATGGTTGTCAATCCGATTACTTGGTCTTAATTTATAATAACATCGAGATCTTATTGTGATGTTTTCAAAAATTCGGGAATTTTTCATTCTCTCGATTTTATTGTCCGATAATATCAGTGATTTTTTGAACTTGAAAAAATCGTGATTTATACCAAAAAAGGGTTGAAAACAGTGTGTTTTTAAAGGCTAAATTCAGTTTTTTATTTGTTTATTTTGCAGACAAAGGGCGAGAATAAGAGCTAAGGAGGAGGAGAACTCATCTACAAAAGCAAGAGAGGAGAAAAGTGAAGGAATTTAGCATCCCAAGCAAAAAAAAAATCAAATTTGGACCAAGTTTCTTTAGCAAAGCGTGGTTTTTAGGTATGGGCATCAAATTTTGGCCTTTTTTTTGTTTTTTCTTGTTTTTCCTTCGGTTTCTATCACTGATTTATTTTCAATGATTTTTGTTTGGATTTTATTGTGTTTTTTTTTGTCATTTTTGTTGCATTTAGTGGAGAGGGGTTTTTTGTCAAAAATGCAAAAACTTGATTGTTAGTTTTATTTGTTTAATTTCTTCTTGTGCCATAGTTTTTTTCCATCAATTTTGCTTGGGTTTGAATGTGTATTTTTTGCCATTATTGTTGCATTGAGTTGAAGGTTTTTTTTTTGGTCAAAAATTCAAAATGTTGTATGTAAATTTTAATTTCATTTATTTAACTTGCAATTCTTCTTGTGCCGTGGGTTCAAACTTCAAACTTCATATTACATTAAAACTCAAGAGTTCAACAAAGTTACAAACATGCCAAGGAAATTGGACCCTCTGTGGGAATTTGATGAACCTGATGGGGGGTTTGACAGATCAAATTTGAGTTACAGGTTATGAGGGCAACATATGATTGAGGGTATATAGATTGAAGTTCTACCTTGCACAAATTTCTAGATATGAGGTAGGGCCTTGCTCAAATACAAATCTAGAAATCATCCGAAAAGCTCTCGAATCATTGGAAGGAAGAGAGACGAGTAAACTTACCAAGGCATCTCTGAAAAGTCCAATAGTATGGGGTGGAGTGTCAGAATTGGGGGGTAACTATGAGAGTGGTATTGGTTCTTTACCATCAATATTTACACCCAACCCCATAGTTGCCTCATCATTTTTTGTTCTTAGAACTACACCTAGTGCAAAACCATCTATCTCGTCAGTTATTAAAAAAAGGGAGAAGGAAGAAGCTAACAAGTTTTTGGGAAAGTTTCTTCTTTGAAGTGATATTCCTTTCAGTGTTGCCAGAAAAAATCCATTTTACCAGCCCGCGATTGATGTTATTGCTACTGTTGGCCCAGAGTACAAAGCCCCTTCATATGATGACTTTAGAGAGTGCATCCCTCAAAATGAAAAGGTTGACCGCACAAAGAGAGTGAAGAAGTTTAGGAGACATGGGCACACACATGATGCATTGTGATGTCAGATGGTTGGACTGATCAAAAGGGTAGAACCCTTACTAACTTCTTGGTTAATTGTCCCAAGGAGACAATGTTTATGAAATATGTTGATGCATCTGCACATATCAAAGATGCACGTTTATTATGTGATTTGTTGGACGTGTCCATTCAAGAGGTGGGTCCACAACATATTGTCCAAATCATAACGGACAATGTTGCAAATTATCTTGATGCTGGCAAGATGCTTATGGATAGGCATCCTAACTTATTTTGGACACCTTGTGTTACACATTCCATTGATTTGATGTTGGAGGACATAGAAAAATTCATTTTGTCAAGGATATTGTTGAAGCATCAAAAAGCATTACAAAATTTATATATAATCATGCATTTGTGCTTCATTTAATAAGAACATTCACCAACAATAGGGAGTTGGTATGTCCTGTCATTACACGATTTGCCACCAGTTTCATATCTCTTCAATGCCTTATGAATTCTATGTGGGATGTGAAGAGAATGTTTCTTTTAGAAGAGTGGTGTGCTTTTTCATATAGCCGCAAACCAAAGGACGAGAACATACGCAAGTTAGTTTCATACCAGGAAAGATTTTGGGCATGAGTGCAGGAGGTGTGTAGCATTACTAGACCTTTGGTAAAGGTTCTTCGATTAGTTGATGGAGACAAGCCCGCAATGGGCTACTTGTATGAGGTCATGGATAGGGCCAAAGAACCCATTCGGAGCTACTATGATGATAAGGGGGATGAGAGGTTTGAAAAACAACAACTCCTATGGAAAGTGATTGATGAGCGATGGAACAACACACACCGTCGTCTCATTCATGCTACAGGGATCTACCTGAACACTGCATTTTCTTACTCCCATGGTTTCTTATTTGATGCTGAGATCACAAATGGATTTTTCACTTGTGTTCAGAAGATGGTGTCATCTCCAGCAAAATGTGTAAAAATCTCCAAAGAAATAGAGATATACAGGATGGCAGATGGCACATTTAGCTTTGACATGGCTATCTATGATAGAAAGACTAAAATCCTAGGTAAGATTTAGTTTGTTTCAAAATTCATTGTCTCTTCAAGTTCATACTTTGCTTCAACTTTCAAATTTCATTATTTTTCTTATGTTTATAACTTGATTTATTTGTTGTAGATACATGGTGGAGAAGCTACGGTGGCAGAGTACCCAATCTCCAAAGGCTTGCCATTCGAGTGCTCAGCCAAACATGTAACTCCTCAGGATGCGAGCGCAACTGGAGTGTATTTGAAAAAATACACACCAAGAATCGCAACAGGTTAAAATATTCCAATTAATTTTTTGAATTCATTAAATAAATAGATAATTATAATTATTAATTTATTAATTTATGACCCTTGTACATGTTGGAGTCCCAGCGACTTAATGACATGATCTACGTCTACTACAATCTTCGATTGTGGGTGAGGCAACTTGAAAGGACACTTGATGTGGAGGCTATCTCATTGGATGGGATTGGCACCACTGCTGCATGGAGAGTTGAGGCTGACAGGCCTATCATGGAGACAGCCCCTGATTGGTTAGAGCAGGAGGCAGTGGCGGGGGTAGAGGAGGAGGAGGAGGAGGTGACACCACCTACCCTGTCACTGGTAGAGGACATGGTCTACCTCCTCCAACTCCTAGTTCTTCAGCTTCTAGAGCACAGCAAATTCCACTGCTAATCCCATTGGCTTCTTCATCTAGAGGGAAAGTTGTTAGATTTTCTCGCAAGAGGGGCAGAGGAAATCAGTAGTATTAGTTATTTGGTTCATTTCATTGTATATGACATTATGACTCATGATATGAGATACATTATATTTTTGTTGATTTTTAAGGCTGAGTTGGGACTCAGGACTTAGTATTCAAGACATGATTCATTGTTATGTGTGATGCAGCACTAGACATGATATTACACATCTTGTATATTAGTTCTTTTTTCATATTTATGTGTCAATGCATATATTTTATGTTGTGGATGCTTTAGATATTTAAAAAATTGAAAAAAATATGAATATTTTTGTATTTGCCGATTTTTACGATTTTTTCTGATTTTGGATCCTCGTCAATTTAATCCCGATCGCGATGTTCGCAACATTGGTTTTGCCTCCATAAGGCACTAGTCTCATATTTGAATTTAATATAATCATTGAGTCTTGCTAAATTTAACCAAGTAGTTAGGCCACTCAACTATGTCTCTCGAACTCGTTGTTTCCCAACTTGTCTTTCATCATCTCATTTCTATAGGGACTACCTCCCATAGCCTATTGTTGGGAGACAGCGAGAACAGAGTGAACGGGATCAGAGTGACAACCCCCGCCCTGAGCCGTTGTCGCGGTGCTTGTACTAATCTGAGCTACAACAAGAAGTCTTTAATGGAAACCACGTATCAAATCAACTAGTAGTTGCAAAATGAATGCTCTGATATTAGAGTGAACCATGGCAGTGCACTTAAGCAAAACGAACACATTTACAAAAACAGAAATGTGAATATGCCACTGCCAAGTTCATCTTGCTCCCAAATCCATTTGATTTTTGGCCATCGAAAGATATAATAATGTTGAGCTTGATGATATTGTCCCACTTTGATTGTATGCCTTGGGGCCTATGGGGGAAGGCCCTAATTTGCCACGTTCTTGTGTCTTGGCTATTGATCATTGATGTAACCTTCACTTTTTGAGCTCTAACATATTGGGAAAAAGTTGAGTTGCGCAATCATATTGTCATCCATGCTCTCAATTTCATGATATTTGAATAGTCATGTTGATATCTTTTAATTCTATCTAAAAAGTTAAGTTTTCAAAGCTTTTTTCTATTTTTCTTTTATCTTATGCATTATTTTTAAGAATTTTTTTACATTTTTTTTAAAACTTTAATATACTGTTTCTCATTCTTAAAATTTTGGAGTGTAGTTTCTGAAACTCGTATCCATTTCAGAAACCAAAATCATTTCCACATTTCATGTTTGGAATAATATTACTAACAAAAATGAATCTCTTTCCATGTTTCTAAAGACATAACCAAAGTGGAAAATTTCATGCAGCAAGACAGTGTTCCTCGTACTCTCCACACCAAAATTTAAATCAAATCTAACAGCAATCATATAGCCAAAGTTGCTCAGGTACTGATCCCAGGAGCTCTGGAACTGCTATGGCATGCTCCACAACTGTAGGGAGTAGTGCCGGGAGCTTCAGAGGCACTCCTGTTGGGGGGTGTCAGGTCAAATACATTGACATTAAATACATGGATAAGATCAAGCCCACTCACTCCATTACTCTATCACAGGTATGGGCCTAGTTAATTTCTCCACATGTGCCCTCAATCATTCAATTTTATCTTTTGTTTTTTCCTTTTTCTTTTCCCATTTTTTTGGGGGGGTGGGGGGACAGTTTATTTAATTTTTTTAGTTTTTTATATTTTTTGATATATAATACTGCCATTCCCAACCTGCTGTTTCCTGCACACTGTGCAAAGTTGGGCAAAGCTTCGAGCCCTTCCAGATACCCATAACTGCATTCGAGAAACTTGTGAAACAGTGCATCTCAATTTCTAAATCATATGTGTTGGAAAAAGATGATAACATTTCATTTACCATGGAAATCAACACCTTACTGGCCACATCAACCACAGCAATGCTTTATTTTTCTTTCAGAAAGGGAATGACAGCCAACAATTTAAACAGGAAAATGAAAAACAAAGAACTTGAAAGTCAATAGCTATCTACTAAAACAAAACAAAACTACTAGGCTAAATGACTAGGTTAGCTAACGGACACATCTTTGAATATCAAACCAACTTCCCAATATGTGTGTGTGTGTGAGTGAGAGATAGATATTCTGGTAGAATGCACCTAGAGGTCCTAATTTTCCAGTTGAGTGCAGTCTATTGTTGAACTTCAGAAGATATTTTCATTATTAATATTCCATTATCACAATGAAATATAAAACCTGCTTGTGAGTTAAAATTATAGCAACTTAATATCAATGCTCTTTCTTGATGCATTAAAGGAACAAAATCAAAAAAAAAGCAAGTAGTTTATGTTCTTCAAGCTCACTCATTGTAGAATCTGTAAAAGATATTAGGTATGTTTCTGACTCTTACCGTAGCAATATCAGGGTAGCGCCGTAGCAGTAGCTGAACTACTAACCACACTCCCACTTCTGTTCCTGGATTGGATGATGCCAGGTGAGAGAAGACAGATCTCAGAAGGGATGATATACAGCCATAATATAAACCTTTTTTTGATGGACTTAGCAGACCAGGCACTAGACAAAAGAAGGCAATTCCTAACTGCAGTGTAGAGTCAGTAACAAATATGAGAGGATGGCCAACTGCTACATCCTCTAAACTAACGGATTTGCCTCCTAGGGCATGAAGCCAGAAGTTAACCTGTAATCAGAAAGAGTTACGATCAGAATACACAGAACACATTATACAGGCAACAAAGCAATGATAACTAAACAATACCAAGCAACTAAGAGTACACTACTGATGCTTAGAAGAATCATACAGCAGCTGACAGAGTTCACCTCCTCTTGGGTGGGTTGTAAGTCACCTGCACAAGTGAGCACACAATATAACCTAAGGTGCCCATGCAAACGCCCCCTCCAGCCCTGCTCGTTAAATGCCACTTCTGCATCTGTAATCAATGCTCTTCGCACATGTTGAACCACCCCCTCCATGTCCTTAACAGAAGCAGGGGCCGCTGCAGGACCAAAATACTCTTCTAACTGATTCGATAAGTTTTTCATTTGCTGCAATCTTGGCAGAAAATGCACAGGTTCCCTTGATGCCAAACACATAGAAGATAGGATCCATTCTGAGGTCTTTTTATTAGAAAAGATTAATCTTGAAAAAAATTCAAGCTCATCGTGTAACAGTTCAACAGTAATGTGCATGACCATGTCAGCAAAGGTGCATCTTTTAACAAGGGCTTCACGACAAGTGAAAGCTAGCTCAGGAACGGATCGGCAGAGAAGAACAAAAACCCAACATGCTTGTTGTATGCAATGAGAAATTAGCAAACTTATCTTGTGTTTGCTAGCATCTTTAGAAGCCTGATATAAAGCTTTGTTCTCTGAGAAAGAACAAACATCAGGGTATAAAGGATCTCTGTCATTTTTTCTAAGAAACCTTGATAAAAAGTCTGCAAGCAACACTATAGTGGTTTGTTGGATGAATGGATTATTTATTATAGTAGCTGCTAAAAGAGTTGCACCCCACTTTGCTGTAAGCAGACCCTTCACAAGAATATCTGCACAAAGCACAACATTGAATGTCCAATCAATGGTTATCAGACTAGTACTTAAGAAGCACAAACATACTAACAAAACATAAATACTTCATTAAGGGAAATTCAAGGAAAACGAATGTAATAGATTATCAATAGTAAAAGATAAAGATGCTCAAAGATGGAGAAATTAAATAAGTTGCTAAAGAAAAGTGGTTCCGATGATTCAACATTAAGAGATTAACATAATGTTTTATATATAATTGAAAGCTGAAACCTGGTTCTAATAGATCAGGACAACGAGAAACTGCGATTGGAAGCAGAGACAATATATCTGAAATAAAAGCCTCGTTGCTCCAGATTCTTCCCTCAACCTTGTATTTTTTAATCCACAAGCTCTCTGCATCAGTTCCCAAATTGAGTCTAGTATAGAATTCAGATGCAGACTTACGCAAGGAACTGATTACAATCTTTGCTCGATTAATCTGTGAAATAAAATAAAACCCATTATTCACCATGCAAACACCATGTGCAATACAATCACTATAGCAACAGATCGAACTTGAACAGCTGGCTAGAAAAGTTTAAATCAATGAAAGATGCTGCATATGCAGACTGAAACTTACTAACTACAATACCCAAGAATATAAGCAATAATGATATAATCTAGAGAAAAGCACTGAAAACAGAAACTGGGCCTGAATCAGAAATGGAAATCAAAATTTATTTTAAACTTTAAAGAAAAATCACCAGACTCAGAATCAGCAAAACCCGTTAAGGCAAAAGAGCAAAGAGTTTGAATCGGATCAGGAAAAAATCAGTCAAAACTCAATGAGTACAAAAAAATAAATGTATACCTGTTTGAATTTAAATTTAAAATTAAAACCCAAAAAAAAATCATTGATATCCAACAAATCCATGTCCATACAATGCACAATATCATAGATGTCCAAGATTTCAAGGATGAATAGGTTTTTCATATATGATGAGACCAAAGCATCCAAACTGAGAACTGGAAGCATCTGCTTATAAAAGTTAACTAAACACTGAATACTAAATAGCTAAAAAAAACTAAGCAGTTTCTCCCATGGCAGGGATAAATTTCACTGGAACAGGCTGAACTATGACTGAAATCACACTCAAAAGGGATTTTAAAGGCATCCTGGGAGCTCTAACAAATAAAACTCAGTCAACGCCAAGTTTGACTCTTCCAAGTCAGAAAAAAATAATCTGCTCACTTATCTGATCAGAACTTGCCATCTGGAGGTTTAAATCGTTATTCCTGTAATGCTGCTTTGAAAGTTTGAAGTTCCATCCTAGGAGTAGCTTGTGAAAAAGTTACAACCATTGTCCAAGACTGTTAAGCATCCTTCACCAAACAAAAGGATAAAAGAGAATTATCTTTTGTTTCTTGTTCATTTCCTACAAATTTATCCCAAGATGTAATATAGAGAAATAGAGGCCACTGAAAAAACATTAGTAGTCAAAACTGTAGCATATGTCAAAACAGCAAGTAATGTGGAAGTTCTTTTTTTCTTCGTTTAAGGGATAAAACTCTTCTCACAGAAGCCTTCACTCTGAAATTATAAAATTCTTCACAAGAACATTATCACTGGCACGGATATAGAATATAGATGGAAAGAGGATGCTCTAAGAAGGGAAAAAGATGTTTGCAAATTATGTCAATCCTGGAAAGATGTAGTTTGTCAATAACCTTCATCCAAAACTAGGAAGCATCCTCCACTGAACTACAGGATAAAAGAGAATTAAATTTTGGTCTTTGATTTTCTCCTACAAGATTATCCCAAGCTGCACTTTAGAAAAATTATAATCAACTGGAATAAAGTTAATAACCAATATTCGTGTCAAAAGTCAAAACAATAGCAAGTATGTAAGTAAATTTATTAATGTGATGACCACAAAAATACGTCAATGGGACTGAAGAAGAGTACAGTCAGTATGACTAAAATGTGGAATGCATTCTCTAAAAAAATGCTAAAAATAACATATAGAGAGAAAGAAACCAGTGGAAATGCTGCTGCGACTCATATAAGAGGCTGTGGTATAATACAAAATACTCAATAGTCTGCGGCACAACATAAAATAATAATGGCCTGCTGAAAAGGAATGAGTGAGTGAGATGGTGTAATATCCCTCTTAGAGAGATTACCCTTGTGCTGAAAGTCAGAGTTAGGGTTTCAGTAAACACATGACTGAATTGTATTCTATAACAAGGCTGCAGTGCTTCATCAATCTATAAAACAGTGATGACCTTTTGTTAAATGCACAAATAGTATAATAAGGTACTCAAGCAACAATTGATTCTTCAAGCAACCACTGTAAATTAGGGCTAGTTTGACCAGCAAACAGCAGTCCTATTATGCAGCACAAAGATCCACAGATCCCCAACACAAACTAGTTTCTATGCTTACAAACTGAAACTATCCACGGTTCTGTTATTCAACAGCTGAGCACACAAACTATTTTAACCTTAGATCAACTGATGCTGCTCAGATTTGCTGTTGGACCGTGTTATTCGCAACCCTAAACTCACTGCTTCAGTCCTTACGTGTGTCGCTCAGAATCACCTTTGTTCAACCAGGTGACATCCCTTATAGCCCAATCTTGGCCTTGTTCTGACCCACCGTCACAAAATCCCACCAGTATTTATATCCCGATTCCCTCGTTGCCTCAGCTTTCAGGCAGATGCACCCTTTAAAACGCTGAGAATGGCCCCCTTAGGCCACCTGCTGCCCTGAACTCGGCCTTTTGCTGTTACAAGAGATGAGAAACCAGCCCTTCCACTGCCTCAGACAAGCTGCTGCCCTTCGCTGCCACAGATAGCCCAACCCGCTGCCCTTTTCTAGCCCTCACTGCCTCTAAGAGATGGATCCCAGCCACTTGCTGCTTCATAAGGTAGATTCCAGCACTCACTGCCTCAGAAAGATAGATACCAGTGCTTCGCTGCCTCAGAAAGAAAAACCCCAGCCCTTCGCCGCCTCGTAAAGATATATCTCAGCCAGAATTCAGTCTTGTAGCAAGAAAAAGTGAAAAGATCGACTAGGGTGGAATCTTTTACCACTAAAACCAATCACAGAAAGGGGTCTTAAAACCCTCCAAGAGCCTCAGCCCAAAACCAAAAAGAACAACAATCCATGATGATCATAATGACTCTCCTCCCTTATATAGTTTCTCTTTGGGAATTTTCCCTCCTAAATTAAAATTTAAATGATTTGCAAGTTTCCTTCCATTTGCCCCAATTTACTTTTATTATCTAATGTTACCTAAGTAACATTAAATAATAATTCCCCCTTTTGAAATGATTATAGCCTATGGGGTTAGATAGACTACTATGTCCTTCCTTGGGCAATCAACTAGAAGAGGAAATTACAGATGGTAAGGTCTGCAAATAGAACTAAAGATTTTGGGTCTAGCCCAAGTGGTTGTGGGATGAGTTATTATTTTCCCAATTCTATTCCTGTAAGTGACATGTCGACGATGATAAAGATGGTTATTAATGTTCACTAACACCAACTTTGGTCTATTGAACCTTAAGAAAGCTTAAGGAATTACTTGGTTTGCTTTAGAATTTCATTTCTATGCTCGAAAAGCTTTAAGAGAAGAATTTCTAGATCACCATAGTTTTGATGAGTTAAAAGGTTAGGAAGGTCGGTATTGTAGAAAATATTTTGAAATTAAGATCTAATGTGGGTGCAAGCAAGGCATTCTAAGAGAAAGTGCTTTTAATCTTCAACTTTCTTAGTGTCACAAAGACGACAAATTCTATCAATCCATGACATTTTAGGAATTTTCCAATGCCCTATTTCACCATGGAGCTCATGAGAATTTGTTCTTAATTCGGCAAAGTTGACTTTCTTTACACTGGTTAAAACAAAGAGATACTTTTGATCTTCTAGATTAGGGTTGAACACCACCTTGTAGTATCTTAATTTTCCCCTCAAATTTAGATGTAATAATATTTTTAATATTATTATTAGACATGCAGTGACCTCTCCCTGTATTCACCAACCCCACTTAAGCCATAGGTGGTTTTGGCCAGAGTTTGAAGCATCTTAGGAAGCCTGTCATCTTCCATGTTGTTTATTGTTTATCTTGTTCTTGTACAATAGGTACCTAATCATAGCCATGCTCTCAATGGCGGAAAGGCTCGCTTCTATGAGGAGGATAGGATAGGGTGCATTGCCTTTAATTTTAAAAATTATAAGTTATAAAATGCTTTTGGATTTGCTTTATCTATCTCTGTTATTCTCTACACTTTATCTTTCTCCATGATTCTCTAGGGATGATGCAACCCCAAGCTTCACAACCATTTAAGATAACAAAAGCGATGAGAATACCAAAGAGAAGCTTATTCTTATCCCAAAACCAAAGGTCCAGTGATTTAAAATTATTTTCAAGGCCGTAATAAGCTTTCCACCCTCTATTTACCTTTCTCTCAACGTTATAGTTACAATTAAACTTATGATGATGATCGATTCCATAATATGAATATGAAGTCACTTCCTCCAAATAGTTACTGTCATACACAAAGTTAGCATAAGTGATCTTTTTGGATTTTATTATCATTTTTTGATTATCATTACCTTAGTTTTGTAAGTTTTGACCACCATTCCCTTATTAGAGTGGAAATCCTTCATAATTTTAAGTTGTTTGTCGAGATCACAGTGTTGAGAAATCTAGATGCAGCAAATTAAGTGATTTCTCTTACTTTGATAACTGCTTGTAATGTATTTTTACTTAACTTGATTAGCTTCTTCTTTCACTTGATTATTATTAGTGTTCTCTACAATCAAACAGCTACCAAAAAATAAAATCAAAGAGACAATAGAGCACAAGATGTAGGCTATCAACCAAGGCCAAAACCTCTCCTCTTGAGAGGAAAACCCATAAGAACACTTCTCTTCTTATAGAACTTCAATTGATGAATTCCAAGACCTATGACCATTGACCAAGACCCTTCCAATACCTATGACCATTGACCAAGACCTTTCCAAGACCAAGTCAAAATCTCTTCTTGATGAGCTCCTCTTCCTCCAAGTCAACGTTGGTTAAACTTGCTTCACAACTTCAGATTTCGGCCCTACTTCATAATTTTGGCTTGCTGTTGCAGGTATGTAATTTCGGTCTCTTCTGCAGAAACCCTAGTTCACACGTGTAAAATATGGATCAATTTGCCTCTTTTCTCCTTTGCTTGACTTGCCTTCTCTTCCTTGTCGATTTGGCTTACAAATTACCCTTCTTGTCACTGAAGTCTTAACTCCAACAATTCACTCTTCACTGCAACAAGATGATGCCCTAAACTTCGCACGTGTGGAGGAATATAACCGAACCAAAAACAACAGAATAAAAAAAAAAAAAAAAAAACAAAAAAAACAAAAACCCGAAAGCGCTTCACTCTTCCTTCTTTTATCTCTCCTTTCGTTTGCTAGGTATTAGGCTTTTTTTACTAGCTTGATCGAACTTCTTGTTACTTGAATGAATGCCTCCTTGAATGAGGTCGTGTGCTCCTTTATATAGGCTTCCTTGAGTCCCTTAATAGGCCTACGTGTCCTATATAGGTCGACTTGTCCCTTTTAAAGGTCGACTTGTTGTAGCATCATGACGAGGTCTTGGAGGGTCTTTTGACTCTAATTTGACTTAAATAATTTTTTTTTACAATATGTAACATGCCCAAATGGGTCTTCAATACATGACAATGACTAAATTGAATTGTAGACTAAATGACAAGCCCTAGAAGTACTCAATGGGTGCTTGAACTAAAAATAAATTTCCCTTGAGCATGAAACCCATGCCTCAAGAACAACAATAAAAAAAAAAATCTCTTTACATCAAATACATAAAATCATGATTACATATGTCATTATGAAGACCGAACCTAGTTACATATTTCAACACTCCCTCTTAACTAGGGAGGTATTGATAATCCATACAAGGTACTTGGACATTCTCAAACTAAAGAATTATCATAAGAAGAGTCGGATTGATAAGCCATCTCATAAGATATCTTATTAGCTTATACCACATCATCTTATCATACCAACCAGCATTGTCGCATAGCAAGGCACTAACAGCGCTATCTCTCCACAAGATCTGAGCACAATTTTGGCAAGACCAATGACTGACAAACACCATCATCGTCGTCTCTCAAGGCACATACCCCACCCGAGTGTTCACAGGGGTATGTCCTTTTAGGACAATTCCTATCTTGGAATAACACATCCTCAATGAATTTCATCTTCGACTACTCTTATCTTGGATGTAATACCTCAGCCTCAAAGAGTATCGGAACCAATCTCATATGCTTACCCAATCCTCCATTCTTGTATTCATATTGTGAAGGCAAGAATGATGTGTCTATCTCTCCCTCTCAACTAGGGAAGATGTACACATTCCTATAAGAGGTATGTACTCAAGCTCCCTCTTATCCAAGGACTTGTCCAAGCTCCCTCTTAACCAGGGACTTGTTTCCAATAGAAGTTATTTGTTCTTTGGTGGAAATCATGATACCATCAGCTGCTTGTAGGGCTCCTCCTTTCAATTTCATAAACTACATCTTCCTCATCATGGAGCCTTCGTCTTTCGTAGGGCATCGG
Organism: Pinus albicaulis; assembly: GCA_034641835.2. Classification (NCBI taxonomy): domain Eukaryota; kingdom Viridiplantae; phylum Streptophyta; class Pinopsida; order Pinales; family Pinaceae; genus Pinus; species Pinus albicaulis. Next base: position 734,606,321 of record CM076575.1, read on the forward strand.
CCATCCATCACTTTCCTTCATGAACTATATCAGTCATGTCATCCTTCTCTTCATCGAAAAGTGATCTTATAGTCAACAGTTGGCTTTTCTTCATCCTACTACCTTTTCCAACTCATGTTACTTTCAGGATCTTCCATCCATTCTCGATTGTAGATGACATCTACAACTTTCTTTCAGTAGCCCCATTTTAACCCAACCAAATGTTGTTCAAAAATCAAAATGAACATCAAATCAAAGTTACCTTTTATGATGACCTTTCGTCATGATATATGCTTGCTTGTAACATCAACATCCTGCGTATTCATAAACACATCTCCAAGATATTCAATGTCAAGGGTCTCCTTCCTTTACAAACTTTATTAGAGTCTTCATAACTTCTCCATGGAGATGTCTTAGCCAATTCTCTTATTCATCAGAAGTTGATTACTTATCTTGCCTCATGTGACCATAGTTGCATTTCTCATAGACTCCTCTTCCTTTCTTCACATATTGTTCCCTAGGAACTTCCATCCATAGTTCCTTCATCTTTGTCAACCACCTCATATTCTATATGAGGACATATTATGTTGATTTCTTATTGTCAATATGTGAACCATGCCTTCATGCATCTTTCCAAAGGTAAAGATCCATTTTCTTCGATCATGTTCATGAAGTAGAGCATTCACCCATGCTATCTGCAACTATATGATGACATGACTTAATCTATCAAATATATACATACGTCTTTTCTCCTTTTGGTCATCTAGACTTCCTTTAGCAACTTCCTTTCCTTGCTTGAAATTTGTTCAACCATTTTGACATGCTACACTCCTTTGTCACCATACCATCATCATTCTAAACAATGGATCCCAAACAAGGTGGAATGATCAACAAGACACTTGTTTTTTCCAAGTAGAGGTGAACCTTCTTATGAAGATTTCAACGAAGGATCTTGATTATCCTCATCTTGCAAATGCTCCTTTCTAATGATGATGTATAATGAATTATTTTATCTTCTATCATGCTAGATGACTTTTTTCATATATATTACTTATGCTTTCAATGAGATTACTAAGAGCTACTTCCTGCTACATCCATGTAGACTTCTACTTCAGCTATCCTTTCAAACTTCTATAACGATGTCATGAGCTCTTGCTTCAATAGTATGCTTCTAGTATGATGCCACATCCTAATATGACATCTTGTCATACCTACAATGCTTCTTATCTGACAGTAATCCTTTAGCCATAGTAGAGGTATTTTCACTTCCTACTTTTCTTATGTATCTGAGAGACCTTAATAGTGAAGATCTATCCCTTCCTTCTTGGATTTCTTCTCATCAGGTTCTTCTTCTTGTTCGGTGATATATGCTTCAATTCTTTCTTTCCTTTTCTTATTGTTCTTCTTGAGTTTAGGACAATCTCTCTTGTAGTGCCCATATTCCTTACAGCCATAGCATTAGATCTTTGGCATATCGATCTTTTTTTTCCAAGGACCAAACTTTTTGAACTTTCTTTTTCTCTTAGCCATGGCAGTGAATACTTGAACTTGTTCGCTTGGTCCTACATCGCTTTTTGCCTTTGTTGACTACTAAAATATACATAAAAAAAACTAAGACTCCATGCCCAAATATATGTTGGAGGCTTCATGAACCATCAGAGTTCGCTATATCATCAAAGTTTTTTAACTCTATTTCTTCTTCTCATCTTCTTCTTATGTTGTACCTAGATTCCACAAAGCCCTGCGGGGATGATGTAAAGTGATGTTAGTGTGATGAATTGAGCAAGGTTACTTGGGAGCGGGAGCGAAAACGCGGAGCGGGAGCGCCATTTTTAGAAGCTTCTGGTCCAAAGCGTTTCTGGGAGCGTTTATATATATATATATATATATATATATATATATATATATATATATATATATATATATATATATTGATGCATATATGTCAACAAAAACATGTAGAATGATGAATTAGACATAAAAAACTTCAAAGCATAGATTGAATCATATAACATCAATCATCTAAAGTTATGACTTCATCAACCACGCCTGAGTTGAAGCATACAACATATTGACTCTTGACTCTTGAGTCTCACGAATCATCAATCTGAAGGTTTCAAGCTTTCAAAATTCAATATATAACATTTATCATCATTGATATATAACATTTATCATCATTGATTTCAAATTTCAATCTCTAACATTTATCATCATTTAATCATTGATTTCAGTCAATATACATTTATCATCATTGATTTCAAATTTCAATATCTAACATTTATCATATTGATTCATTGATTTCAAAATTCAATATACATTTATCATCATTGATATGTAACATTTATCATCATTGATATTATATAACATTTATCATCATTGATTCATTGATCACCATATAACTTTCATGAAGCATCATATTCATAATTCATAATGACTTGTAAACGGTAAACTTATAAATGCCAACTTCAAAGTTTCACCTTTCAAATTCAAACTTCAAACTTAAATTGTCATTAAATATATGAAATCAGAAAGAGTCAAGTTTCAACTGTTCAGCTGTCAACAACAAATAGAAAAGACTAGTAAACAACAAATCTATTTTATCTGGCTGGCCCCTTGCCACGCCCACGAGAAATGTCTAATTTTTGTGAGCCACAAGGAAATGTTGGTCTTCTAGTACTCTCAGGAGTACCACGACCACGACTAGAAGGTGGAGGCTGGATCTGCAAAGGAACAACAGTGTGATATCGAGGAGTGGCACTGGCACTGGCACCCGCACTGCTACCAGTAGATGGTGGGACTGGCCCTGTGTGTGGCGGTGCTGTTGATGCTTCATTATCATCCCTATAAAGTTCTGCTTCCAATTCTTCCAGATGTAACATGCCATCCTCCAAATTATCATCCTCTGGGTTGTTGTCCCAGACTCTGTATGATTGATCCTCATTTGCCCGATCACAGTAATGGCTCAACAACCTCAAGTTGTAATGCACATAAACCAAGCTTTCAGCTCGGTTTTCATTCAGCCTGTTTCTTCTCACATTGTGTATGAAGTTGTAGGTGTTCCAACACCTCTCTGCAGAAGAAGTGTTCACAACCTGTGAGAGAACTTTTTTAGCCAACTTTGGCAAAAGTCCCATGCCGCCATATGCTTCCCACCATGTGAGAGCATCAAATCTGTCCCTATCTTCCATTGCATGGAAAAAACCAAAGTTAGCAGTGCAACTGAAGTATTTGCCTAATTCAAGGCGCAATCTAGCACACTCTTCCCTGTCGGGTACCAACATGTCCAATGCCTTCATGTACCCCTCTTGTACCTCTAGATCTGTGTGAGGTTTCATCCTAACCCCACCTCTAGGTGCAGGTTGGCCCAACCAAGATGGAGAGTAATATTTTGGCGTAAGGATATATGCCAAAGCATGTAGTGGAACATTGAGTTTATTCCACCGTGCACACACACAGTCATGAATCATAGCATACAAGTTGGGATCATTATCCTTAACAATATCTTTTATTTGCCCCAACATGCTATCCATCTGCTCATAAACCTCTCCAATCACTGGTTTATCAGTATCTGCAAACCGAATCATGTTATAAATGGGCTTGGTAAAATTCAAAATTTCCCTCACACGTGCCCAAAACAAAGGGTCAAGGGCGGTCTCCTCCACATGTTCGAAACCTTGCCTATCAACTATTGTTGTTGCCCTGTCCTTTAATAGCTGCAAGTGTGGGCTTGATACCATTGCAGCCAATGACTGACTCTCTTACCTTCAAAAGGCGCCTGAAGGTGAGGTAATAGCTAGCAAATCTAGTTTTTGCTATCTTCAACAACTCCAATTTGGAGTGAGTACGGAAAAGCCCATGGGTATTGCTATGATTTGCAATAAATTTTATCATTTTTTTACCTCTCTTGTACAAATCACCAAGCCATTTGAATTGAGGTTGTTTGTTTTTGATGATATCATGTATCAAAAGGTTCATTGTGTGAACCAAACACCCAGACCAAAAAATGTTGGGGTATTTATCCTCAACAATTGCTCCTGCTGCCTTACAGTTAGCAGCATTATCAGTGATGACCTATATCACATTGTATGGCCCAGTCTTTTCAATTATATCAAGTAATGGTTCTGCAATGTTAATGTCGGTTTTGAATTTATCTGAATAATCATAAGCTGCCAGGAAGACTGCACCACTAACCAACACAGCCAAAACATTTATCAATGGTTTTCCTTTTACATTGGTCCATCCATCAGAGACAATGGACAGCCCATGCTCATTCCACGAACTTGTCATTCTAGCCAAAGAATGGTTTATTTTAGCTTTTTCATGATCAAGACCCACAGTTCTGGCCTTGTCATACCCAGGGCTTTTGTATCCTTTGGGAGCATCATTAATGGCAGAAACCATTTCATGCCAATAAGGTGAGCGAAGAACATTGAATGGCACCCCACATGCATATAGAAACCAGTAAACTTTTGAATCCACATCATTCCTACACCCTTCGTCCAGGAAATCGGATATGGTTCTACGCCTTAATCCAGGTGTGCCACTGCCTCCAAAACCACTGGCATGGGTGGAAGTTGAACCTATTTGTCCATGACGTGTTGGGCCTGAATAAGAATCAATGAAACCCCTAGATCTTTTAGATGATCTCTATAGGGCAGCCTCCTCTTCCTTCCTATATTTCTCTCTCTGTGTTGCTGGCACATTAGTACAAATTTTGTTTCCAATATTTTTAGTTCCATCCCCTGGCATTTTCCCACAAAGGTGCCTTCTCGCACGGGTGTATGAACCATGGTATTGTTTATTGCAATGGGGGCAAATAAATTTAATGGTTCCACCACCTTTCCCTCCTTCCTGTCTCTGAACATATTTCCACAAAGGTGTTTGAGTTTGGTCTTGTCTAGTTGGGGAATCTGTGTCCTCATGTTCTCCACTCCCCACTTCCTCCTCAACATAATCCTCCTCCTCTTCAGGATTTTCTTCAAATCCACCATAACCCTCCTCTTCATCCTCCTTTTCTCTGATTTGCCTCTTTCTTCTACTACTCTCCAACACCATTATCACAAAGAAAGGAACCAACATGAGGAAAATCCCTAGCCATATAGCCATGATGGAAACAAGTTTCAAGTTTCTAGCCTGCAAAACAAATGGAAAAATGCCAAATGGGAATAGGAAATGCAACATAGGAAAAAAACAATTCATTTTTAAGTTTTAAATCCAATAAAATGCAACATTCAAGAAAAAATCAAGTTTTCATTTTTAAACAACCTACAAATTCATCCTAGAAAATACAAAATTGGATTAGAAGGCCTACCTCTTTCTTGCAATCCTCCTGTTGCCTTGCAGCTTGCTCCTTGCTCTCCTTGTCACTTCTGCAGCTCAACTCTCCAGTTCTCTCCTCAAGCTCTTCTTGCTCTCTCTCACTCACTCAACAAACAATAAAAACAAAATGCCCCCCCCCCCTTAAACAAAACAAAACAAAACAAAAAATTCCGCCTAGCGGGAAACGTTTGCTTGTTTGTTTGTTTGTTTGTTTGTTTGTTGTTGTTGTTGTTTTTTTTTTTTTTTTTTTTGGGGAGTGTTCGCTCCCGAAGCGTTTTTTAAACGCCGGAAGCGCTCAGGGAGCCCAAGTGCTTCCAGAAACGCTCCCGAAAAGGCAGGGAGCGTTTTAACAGGTTCGGAGACGCGCCCCCGAAAACGCTCCCCTCAGGAAGCGTTTTCGGGAGCGCGTTTCCGAACGTTTCCAAAACGCTCCCGCACGGAGTGCATTTCGGAAATGGGAACGAGGGGGGGTTGAAGGTTCCCCGCAACCCTGGAATTGAGTCATGTAACAGGCCTAGGTAGCTTGGAACTTTGTCATCAAGTGAGTTTACTCTGGAAATTTTTTTAACTGGTTAATTATTAGGTGCTTTCGAGGACTTAATAGTTAATTGAGTTTTTTCGTCCAAGCATAGCCCCAAAGCCGAAGTGCGTCTTGATGGCGAGGCCTTGGGTGAGTCCTAGTGTCTAGAGTCACTGTATATTACCATACTAGATCACTCATAAAATTTCGTGGAATTTGAATAGGTCTATGGGTCAGTTTTTTAATTTTTAAAATTCCCACAGGCCGGAAATTCGAATAAATTTTGAATGTAAAATGTAATAAGTGATGTCTAGAGAAGTTGTATGGGGTATGTGTACTCAAAATTACACCTTTCACCCTCAACTTTCTATTATGACACACTTTGAGGGGTAAAAAATAAGTTCTAGATCCTCAAAACCCACTTTCCTAAGTTTAGTGGAAAATGTGGGAATAAATTAGCCCAAAAATTAAATAAATAGAGAGAAATAAATAACTCCATGTGAGAAAATGACATGGAAATGACTTGGAAATTATCTCAAGTCAAGAGTTAGGTCAAAGGACAAGTGGGAGATGATTTGGCACCTGACATCATCAAAGCATTTATCACATGGGAAAAACGATTTTCTTGCTACAAAAGGGGAATTTGATTTGCTGACTAGGAAAATCGAATTTGTTGGAGTTAATGCACATGAAGGAATATTTGTATGGATTTTTTTATTGAGATTTTAGTGGAGACTTGTCTCCAACACAAATCCACTACTTCTACACTTGGCATCATCATGATCAACGAGTTCCCCAAGGAAGACCTGCACATTTCCTCAAGGAGCTCCAATGCATACCACATTGGGAACATCAATTTGATGTGGCACTTCTTGGCTAGATGGTTGGGGAGTTAACTCCATCTTGTTGCACATTTGGCATCTCTTGGTCTCACACATGGAATTTTGACTTGCTTGATGAATATTTCGATGGCCACCTCAAGGAATTCGATTTGGTTGAAGCTCCACACATGTCATCTCATCTCTCCACTTGGAATTCGACTTCTCTTCTTGGGATCTTCTCCAACAGCACTTGTCACTTGGATATCTCATTGGGATTTGCTCCCAAATTTCTATATAAGTGAGCATTGGGCTCTCACTATTATTCATGTGATGAGCTATTGGGCTTGAGGAAACTCCGTCATTTTGTACACTTGCATTTTGCTAATAAACAAAGACTTTGGGGCAATTTTGGTGGTGTTCTCTTGGCACTTTGAGGTGATTTATTTCCATACTATTGTTGTTGTGCTTCAATTTTCTTACATATTTGAATGTTGTTAGCTTATATTTTCCATCTATTTTGGATTGATATGTACAAGCTATCTTGCACATATCCTTGATTTAGAGTAGTATTCTAGGAGTGAAATTGCCAATTTATTTTTGGAGGAATATTTGGTCTATTTCACATATTGTGTTGCACTAAATCCTTTGCAAACTAATATTTGTTTCAAGTGTGTAGGGAAAATCTATTTGAATTGTGTGTAGGAATCCATTTGGGCGTGGGAGAAGTCTCACATAGATCAACTCACTCCCAGATTCAAAGTTGCTCAAGACCCATCAATTTTCGCTTCAAGGCTTTCATCTAAAGAGGAGCAAGAGGGGAGGTTCCCTTTCCCATTATCTACTTAATCATTTATAAATTTTATTTGGATGCTTCTTTTGATCTGGAGCTTTCAAGACTACATAAGCTAATTAAGAGCAATTTTCTAAACTAGACAAGTATGGGGGTTCACTCCCATCACTTGGTTTGGTTTCTTGTATAATAGTATGTACTATATTTTGTTTTCTTTGCATGCTCTCTCCACTAACAATCCTCTTGGTTTTGCAGTCCATTGTTGGAGCCTTTGGAAACTGATCTTGTGACAAGTCTTGAGGATAGATTTTTTAAACTTCTAACTAGTGTTTGCGGGACCTCTCACACATTTGGACATCTATTTCAAGGAGGTCGTGAGCACTTGAGGGCAGCTACAAAATAGCTAGGTCGGCCATTTGAGGTTGATTTCATCCTTGTAATTTTCAGATTTTGACAAAATTTCATTGGCTATTGAGGTTGCCAAGTTTGGAAGGAGACTCTAGCTTCTAAAGCTCCTACTTTGTAAAAGTTTCTCCTTCATCTTTTGGGCAACCTTCTAAAAGGCCTTCTCCTCATTGTAACATTTAATAAAAGTTTCAAATTTCCTGTGGGACCTTGGGATTTTACCCATGGCATCCCTCCTCATTTAGAGGTAGGACTTTTGTGGGTGAATTGACTTGCATTTCATCTTTCTAGTTTTCTCAAATAGTTCATTTACATGCTCTTTTGTTTTTTCTAAATCACATAGCATCATTTTTAGCTTGCTTTGTATTTCTCAAGTATTTGCAATCTCTCACATTTCATGCACAATTTTTGAGTAAATGCAAGTACTTTAAGTTTATGTGGCAAGTTTAACTCATTTGCTTAACATTTTGCTTCCTTGGGATACATTGCCTCACTATAGGCTTACTTGTTGCTTTGATCATACATTTTATATCATTTTGCCCACTTTACAAGCAAGTATTGTACTCTTGGCCACATTTTATTTCAATTGCTACATATTTCATAGTCAATTTATGCTTAAGTATATTGTTCATTGCTACATCCTTTGTTAAGCATTTACTTGAAGAGAATTGGCAAATCTTGGTTACTTATGAAATTTATGTTTACATGGCATTTACTTTTCAAGCTTGTGAGTAATATTTGAAGTCATTGATGCAATCTTATTGTGAGGAATTTGTCCATTTACTTTGAGGCAATTTACTTTGCAAGCACAAATAACATACAAGCATTTAGGCATTTTATTTTTAGATCTTGCATACTTAAAATTTACCTCCAAGCATAAGCTTCATGAAATAGAAATAATAGGGCCAAGATTTTCCTCAAAAGTTTTTACAATTGGTACGAAGAATGGTAAAATGTGTGACCTTGCAGTAATGAAGGTGGCATTGTCCCCTTGTAGGAATGAAGGCACACATGGCTTGTAAGGAATCAGGATTAGGGGAAGGGTATCGTTAATGAAGACAAGAGCTTCCTCAGCCTCTCTTCTTTGCAGTCACCCCAATATTTACCCTTTGGTAAGAGGTTGAAGGAAGAATCTCTCACCTAGAATTGGCATTTAGTTTAAAAACTTACCAAAATAATTGCATCTCACCTTAGTAAGTGCATTTCATTCTAGCTCATTATTTTTAAAGCATTTTACTTGCAAATTTATCTTATGTACTTGTTGTGGTGAATAACCTCGTTATCCATTGAAGATGTCATTTGTTGTTGAAGTATCTCATCTAGCAAGTGCTACACTTTCCTTTTCAAGTAAATCTTTGGTTCATTAAATTTTATTTTTCCAAGTCATTGTCCTTTAAATTGCTACTTTACGCGCTTATGATCATGAATGATGGTATCTTTGTTTAAAGAATTTCTTTGAAGTGCAATTTATATCTTGCAAATTGATATCTCTTATATGTAACATTGATTTGTTTTGTAGGACTAGTTGTTATGTTATTTTGAGTATTTACATTTGAGTATGTCTTTACTATTTTTGACGCAGGCACTGGTTTTACATGTTTATCTTTTAAATTATGTCTTGATGAGTAGTCCCATTGACTTAAGATCTCCTAGAAACTCGCGTCATTTCATCTAACTTTTCATTAGGGACCACCCCCCTTAGCTTACCTAGGAGAGAGTTTTAATGGAGAGAGTTGGGAATAGGTAACATCCCCATCTCTTAGGTTTGCCACCAAGCCACACCTTGTGGGGTTAAGGACTTTTCTCACACTAACTTAGGTGTGTGTGCTATAGGCAGCATCAACAGCCTTCAACCTAGTTTCTTCAATTTTACATAATGACCAGAGTTCACTAAATGGGGTGGCTTCCTTCTTTCCATAGATGCTTGATACGAAGTTTCCCTATTCATCAGGTAGTGCATTGAGCACTATAGTGGTCATGTCTTTATCGGACATTATTTCCCCCAACTCTTGTAGTTGGTCTCGTACTTCTGACACTCTCATAACATATGAGGCTATTCCTTCTTCCTTTGATACCTTCATTTTATATAGCTCAGTTCTCAAAGATATTACTTCTCCTACAATGCTCACGGAGAAAAATTCTACCAGCTTATCATAGATGTCTTTTGACTTTTCCAATTTTGCTACATAGGGGATGAGAGAATCCTCGATTGATTCTATAAGGATTCTTTGAGCCCTTATCTCCCCCTTCATATACTTTGCTAGAGCTTGAGCTTCTTCCTTTGGTGGTTCAACAATTAAACCCTTAACATGTCCAATGACTTCATTTTCTATGCGGATCAAATATGTCCACTTCTTCCATGCAAGAAAATTTGATGACCCAACCAATTTGTTGCTCTCCTTGCAAAATGAAGTCATTTTGATAGATTCAGACATAAATATAAAGATACTTACTTGCCAAGTGAAGATGCTTCTTTGATGATGATATCTTCAACTTGATGATGTTTATGATAGAAGATGTCTTCTTAATGAAAATGTCTTCCTTCAAAAATAATCCTTGATTCAAAGAGAGGGAGATCACCTTGAATATTTGGATGATTATGACAACACCTTCTTCTTGCTTCCTTGGATGATAGTGTAGAATGTGGTGGATTTCCTAAGGTGCTTTAAAGTGTAGAGCCTTTCTTTGATTGTCGGGTCTTTGAGGTCTTCTTTAATGCTCCCTAGTTACTTCCTTCAAGATGATGAGAAGGTTAGACTTTTTTTATGATTGATGCTCTAGATGATCTTCTTGTGCTTTGGCCCTTGAGTATTCCTTCTTAATGGTTCGATGTCCTCTTTGATGCCTTGACCTTTGATATTCCTTTTGATGGTCCTTCCACAAGCTTTCTTTCCTTGTTGTGTCACCTTAGCTCTGATACCATGTTCAGAAATCTAGGGGCAACAAATTAAGTGATTTCTCTTACTTTAATAACTGTTTGTGATGTATCTTTACTTAACTTGATTAGCTTCTTCTTTCACTTGATTATTATTAGTGTTCTCTATCATCAAACAACTACCAAACAATAAAATCAAAGAGACAATAGAACACAAGATGTAGGCTATCATCCAGGGCCAAAACCTTTCCTCTTGAGAGGAAAACCCAGAAGAACTCTTCTCTTCTTGTAGAACTTCAATTGACGAATTCCAAGACCTATGACCCTTGACCAAGACCCTTCCAAGACCAAGTCAAAATCTCTTCTTGATGAGCTCCTCTTCCTCCAAGTCAACGTTGATCAAACTTGGTTCACAACTTTAGATTTCGGCCCAACTTTAGAATTCTGGCTTGTTGTTGCAGGTTTGTAATTTCGGTCTCTTCTGCAAAAACCCTAGTTCACACGTGTGGCTAAAATATGGATCAATTTGCCTCTTTTCTCCTTCGCTTGACTTGCCTTCTCTTCCTTGTCAATTTGGCTTGCAAATTAGTCTTCTTGCCACTGAATTCTTAGCTCCAGCGATTCAGCCTTCACTGTAGCAAGATGATTCCCTAAACTTCACATGTGTGGAGGAATATAACCCAAAAACAAACCCAAAAGTGCTTCGCTCTTCCTTCTTTTATCTCTCCTTTCCTTCACTAGGTATTAGACTTCTTGTACTAGTTTGATCAAACTTCTTGATGCTTGATTGAATGCCTCCTTGAATGAGGCCAAGTGCTCCTTTATATAGGCTTCCTTGAATCCCTTAATAGGTTGACATGTCCTTCTAGATAGGTCGACTTGTCCCTTTTGAAGGTCGACTTGTTATAGCATCATGACGAGGTCTTGGAGGGTCTTTTGACTCTACTTTGACTCAAATAAATTTTCTTTACAATATGTAACATGCCCAAATGTGTCTTCAATACATGAAAATGACTCAATTGACTTGTAAACTAAATGACAAGCCCTAGAAGCACTCAATGGGTCCTTGACCTAAAAATAAATTTTCCTTGAGCATGAAACCCATGCCTCAAGAACAACAATAAACTTATTTTCTCTTTACATCAAATACATAAAAACATGATTACATATGTCATTATGAAGACTGAGCCTAGTTACATATTTCAACAAACAGGGATGCATTGCCAAAAGAACAATCAACATAAAGGAGATTTCGATGATGACTATTCCAACTAGAGATGTTTTGACACAACCTGCTTCTTCCAACAATCCTCTATCTTGCTGACATATATGCCAAAAAGTGTAAGGGAATAAAAAAGTCAAAACAACATTTGACCTGGACGTTCATGTCTTCTTCATTACATATAAATTACAATTATGAAAAGTTGGCATGAACATTATTAATGGAAACATAAATGAAACAAGGATGCCCTAATAAGGCACGAAGATGTTTATGCTATTTTTGGAAAAAGGTGATTTGTGAAACATCCTTCTTATAGTACCACAAAGCATCCTTCACAAAACAAAGAGATGAAGAGAATTAGGTGTTGCCCCTTGGTTGTCTCTTATGTGCTTATCTCTATTCCCAAGCTATGTAATATAAAATTATAAACCACTAAAATAAAGTCAATAATAGAAGTTAAAAAAAAATTAACTAATAGTAAATTGGAAGTTCAAGTTTTCTTCATTATAACGTATATCAATTTACAATTAGAAAAAGCATAGAAAGAACAATATTGATTGAATGAATACAGATCAAACAAGAATTCTTTGAGGTAAAAATATGTTTATGCCAAATCCCTCATTATGGAAGTACTAACATAAGCCATAAAATAAATGTTCATGACATGTTAGTACACTAACAACCACAAATGCATTTTGTGATCCTACCACAAGTGTTAATAGCATTGTTGCATTACATATACATTAGAGGCCCACTGGACCAAGCCCATAGTTGTCAATATGCCACTTCATTGTGTTACTCTCATAAAAATGTATTTTAGGTACTCAATATACCAAGGGATCTATTTTCCATTTGGATTTAACATGAGTGCTCGCATTGATGAAAAACTAGTGCCACGATCATATTTTGTCCTTTGCATCAAATTCCACTAAAGGAGAGGATATGCCACCCTCGTCATATGCAAAAGACAAATATGAAAGACCACTTTATTTTCTAGCATCCCAACTACTATGAGATATGGGGGTGTCTCTCCTGCCTCTTCAAGTAGTCTCAAAACTCCCTCTCCATCCTTTTCCAGTATCCAAACAAATGATTCTTATCCCTATCCATAAGGGAGGCATTTGAACTTCGATCTTCCATGCTTCAATAACCCCCCAACCAAACACTACTAGGATAATCACATCCTTTTTTTCAATGCTGCAATAGGCAAGCTGCAAGGGCACCAAAAGGTAGGAAAATAGCAACACCATCCAACAAGGTCTAGTTCCATGAGACATTAAAGGTGTCTCTCCACCTGTAAGACCCTTTCAAAGTTGCCAACACAAATCCCAGTATAGGTATCACCTTCCAATAGACAGTACTCCACATCTAAACCTCAGCAACTACTCACTTCCTCGAGACAACAAGGCATGTCATAAACCAATTCTTCTTCCATCTCTTATGGACAATCCTCTATCATAAGCTTTTTATTTTCAGACTCGGATGCTAGAATAGACATATATAGAGGCTGATGACCCATAAGTGAGTAACACTTCCGCCTATTCAAGCAACAGGTTTAAGGAGCCATATGACTTTTCCCCTTTCCCTTGTACCCTCTTTCAAGGAATCCATCTAGGATATTTGGTTTTTTGGCCCTTAGCAATCCATGTATCATTCCAATTTTTTCCAACATTATTTTCTTGCTCATAGAGATTAGATTTCCTTTTGGTTTCATACAAGAGTGGTCCTTGCACTTACACGACATATTGATATTACTGAACTTCACAATCCATTGACCTATCTGTGATCATTTATTGGATGATAATAAAATTATTTTATCTCATAAGCCCATTGATATTATTCTAGTTGTTTACATAAACATGCATATCATGCACATCTATAGATATACATGTGTTGGTATGCATATGCATTCTTCATATCAAGTACATTAATGTGTTTGTCTATCAACATCACAACAAATGTAATATATGATTGGCATAGAGGAACCACATGTGTATGTCTTGAACCCAATACATCTATTGATTTTGTATCACAAAACTCATCATTTGTTTTTTTCAAATTCTGAGTTTTTGCATTTCTTGTTCCTGTGGCAATAACAAAGAAAGGTCGTGTTTGTCTACCATAGAATCCATCTTTCATTTTGTGGCAAGGAGGTTGAGCACCAAAAGCCTTAGGTCATTTCTATTGTGTGTTGCATGCTTAGGACCTCAAGTAGCAAAACCTTTATTCAATATTGTGCTAAGGAGACAAGCAAAAAACTCTCTTAACTCGTGGAAGCATTTGTTACTTGTCACGAATTGAGCCAAATTTTAATTGGGAGAAGACTGAGAATCATTTAATCTCCCAGTCAATCTATGGGTCAAAGTGAAAGAATCACTTAATCTCAAATCAAGATAGACTTCTCACTTGCAATAATTGTAGAATATTGAGGAGTTTAGATAGTGCATTGTCTTCTTTCAAAAAATCACCAGTTATTTGATCTAATTAAGAATTTGAACTACCTTAAGTTCGAGTAAAACAACAACCAAGCACAATAGGACTTTCACCTCAATCAAAACCCTAAATAACTTTGAAGCCTCTTGAAAAAATTGCGTTAAACAAGGCATGGGTAATTGATATGTTTTTTCTTCACCCTCCAAATCAAGACAAACCATTCAATCCAACATTTTCATTTGTTCTTGCTCCATGTATTCCAATTACATCGAAATTTTAATAATCATCACTCTTTCATTAGAGGTTGCAACATGCATGTTGGCATAATGGTGTTTCAAGTTGAAGTGATAGCATCCTACCTCACTCTAGCACTAATATCACTAGTGATTTAGCATCATGCCTTGTGGGTCACCTTTGGCCTGTGGTTGCTATCTATGTGATGTTACATGTTATCCTCCTACAATTGAATATTCTCATGTTGGGATTTCGTTCCACGTTAATAACATTTTTTAGTCATATGAGTTAGGTGTGTGTTGTGAATAAGCCTACATGCATAACAGCTATGAGATTAAGATGGTTTTCAAGCATTCTTACACCAAAATCTCTGTCATCCCAGAAGCTAGCTTTTGGGTGCAACTCCCAAGATTTTGGTGTCATGACTTGTGGTTCATTTTTGGCTTGTGGTTGTTATAGATGTGATGTTGCATGCTATCATACTAAATCCTTATGTTGGAATTTAATTCCACATTAATGTTCCCCTGTTCTTGTTTAGTAGAGTGTGGCAATCTTCCATTAAATGGTCATTGAATACACAAATTATAACACTTCGAATCTATTTGGTCCTTAAGATGGCATTTGAGGCTTAAGGGGATTCTTTTGAAACAAATGTAACAATGCATATGTCATGTACCACCACCACAACCTCAAACTCTTGTTCAACCTTCTCTTCTTCAGCTAAAATCTCAGGAATAGATAGAATATACAATTTGTTGATTTGTTGATTCTACTCTCCTACATTATAAGGACACTTTAATGTTGAATATGAATTATTTTCACATATGGCACAAAAATGTTTTGAATCTTTAGCTTATCAAAACAACTTCAAGTATCAAGATTGGCAAAGCCATCACAAATTCATGGCTTAGAATTCGCCTTTCTCAAATATAAAGGCTCTACTACTACACGAATTAGCAGACTTGCAAAGGTTCCACAAGACACTAATGCAACACCACACAGGACAAGTGCCCACTGTCATTTCGACACAAGTCCCCACTCTTTAGGCTAACTCCTACGAGGCCACACGAGGGCTCCCTACAAAATCAAAGCACTCCACCATAAGGTTAGTCAAATGGTGTCTTCTATTCATATTGGGCAATAAATTCTAAGAGATAGTTTAAATGATTGTGAATGGAGATCGAGTAGATATACCTTTAAAGACCAAATTCCCCTTGGAAAATGGCTTTTCACCTTGTAATTTGCGGTTGTATCTTGTTGCAAATTTTGATGGAATAAACCCTTATCTACACATGCAAAGCCACTACCTTTCTTAGGCCAATTGATTAAGTCAAATGTAGCAAAACCCAAGTTCCAAACTCGCTGAAAAATGAGAAATTAAGCACACACTAGTAATTTATTTTGGTTTTTGTTTAATTTCTGATTTTTTGGTTTGTTATATATATCTATATATATATATAACAAAAATTGAAAAAATATTTGAATTTTGAGAATTTTATGATGAAATGAAAATGCAGTTTACCTTTTACCACACCAATTACTTCTTGATGTTGGATTGTGATCACAACCCTCCCTAAAATTGCCCCTGAATTTTAGTGAATTTGAGGTGCTTGCACTTGTGGCCTCCACATGTTTGAGTCTCTCTTCCAGTGCCAAAATTCAACTAGGAGCGGATCCTTTAAAGGAACACCTCCGGCCAATGGATCAACTATGAGACTAAAGCATTTAATCCTATAAGGAGGAACCCCCTATCAGGATTTGTCCAAAAATCAAACTTCAAAAGACCTGGCTCAACAACAAAAAGATATGGCCTAGTGACTTAGACCTTTTTCTCCAAGTGACTATGTAGACCCTGAATGGATCAATCCAAAAGTTGTGTAATTTCAACCATAAAACAGAAAATTATCTCATGAAGCATAATATCCTTGCAAGAGCCAAGAAGAGAAAGAATAGAATAATTGATCCACAAATTGAAGACGAAGTGTTTGCAACAAAAAGTTCTCAATATGGCATTAATGATCTCACATTTTCACAACATGGTTTGCTAAGGAGGGGGGTCTCTACATTTAGAGATAAGGCACTCACCCAAATCCTCCTTAGATGCAAAACTTTAGGAGACTTGTCATCCACAATTAGCCTGAAGACTAAGTCACAATAAATTTTGAATTTTTACAATGAATAAACCCTCAGAAAGGAGGTTGAATCCTCATAGAAGACGACCATAGCCTACACAAGAGGATCATTTAGGCCTTTTAGGTCCATCAATCCACACAAAATTTGCTTTAAATGATCTTCAAAAAATTCAAGAACGTTCCTTTGCTTGAATGCTCCAATATTAGGCCTCCATGTTGCTTGGATTGAGGACAAACATCCCAATGGCTAGCACATATGGATGTATCCCAATGATTGAGGTTGAAACTTGCCTCAAAAATGACCTTTAACTCGACCTTGATGCTTGAACATAACTTGGAAACCTTCCTTTGCCCATCGTCCTTCAAGTGTGCTCAATGTTCCTTGACTTGGGCCTGAATTCTCCTCCAATGGCTACAACAGGTGGACAACTTCCTTGAAAATGGCTTGAACTTGACTTGTAGGTTGGCCAATGGCTTGGTCTAAATGTTCCCCTGCTTGACTTAGAGTACTCCACATTTTGCTCTTTGACCTTCAATGTCTCCTTTAGTGAAATTGATTTGGTACCTTTGCTTAGAAATAGATGCTCTTCTACTCTTTTCTTGCCAATTTGTCAATGAGTTTGCTTAAAGACGCCTTCGTGCTTACCTCGCTGATTTGCCTTCATCCAAAGATTCCTTTTGATGAGTTGGAGGGCTCACCCAACCTCACATGTGGGCCAAAACCCTAGAAAGGAAAGCCCCAAGCATAGATATCCAACATCCTTAAGCATCTAAAAACTCCAAAACCTAGGTTCTATGGCAAAAATTGTGTAGATGCCAATAGACTACTCACATACTAGGTTTGACCAAGATTTGACCACCAAAATGGCTCTAGAAAGTCCCACATGCCCCTAAATATAGAGAGCCCTCTTAGACTAGGAAAAATTTCCTCCTAGATTACCATTTCTGAAAAAATCCAAGGGGTAATGGAAGTAGAAAATATGTTGCTTCATCTAACCACTTTGACCAATGACGCCTTGAGAAACTATGCATTAGGATCTACAAAACGAATTGGGAACCACAAACTTGTGGAAAATGTGAGAATGCCATAATGAACAACTGTGACATGATGAAGACACCAAGGCGAACAATGTTATACAAACTCAATATGTGACAACCAAGTGGGGAAAAGTATGCGCGTTGGGACCAAAGGGATAATGTAAGGAAAGAGTACAGAAGGCAATCACCTTTACAAGGCTAGACATTGAGTGGTCCTGTAAATCACGAGTCCTAATAGATCTACCTCCATGATGCTCGCATACCACCGTAGGACATAAGGATGTCCATCAAAGAAGGAAGTTATTTCCCACCAAGGGCATGCCAATAGTGCCATAAAACCAAGAACCATGTAAATGAGGCTAAGAAGACCAGCCATGACTATCCACACCACCAAGGATCTAGGACACACTTTCACATAAAGAAGATTGCATGAGGATAATACATGGCTTTAGACTCACGTTCCTTGGGCTTATAATGGTGCTACCAAAAAATGAAAGTTCTCATGTGTACCCCTACTAAAACAAGGTCAACGGACCCTAATTGCATTAAGGCCTATGGAATTCTAAGGAAAAGGCAATTGTCCTTCAAATGAACATGATGTGCACTAACAATAAACAAAATCTCTTCTTGATTTTTCTTTATCGTTGGAATTATTAATTAATCTTTCATTATTTTGAGTGATAATTCAATCAACTCTCTTTATTTGACTAAATCCAATTATCATAAATCACCAACTATCAAGTTATTTAGATAACTTCAAAATTCTAGGGATTGTGGACTTAGAAAGCACATTTCAATCTTTGGTAATGTTGATTGACAAATCATTCTTGTTGAAGCTTCTTATTAGTCCCATTTGGAATCTTGGTACAAAGATACTTGAAACTTCTATCGTAACCTCAAACAAACACCATTCATTATTGTCTCTTTCATTCTCTCTTCTTACAACCAAATGTTGGCTTTGTTACCGATCAAACTAGCAAGGGTCCTAAAAAGAGGATCATTGAAGGGCTACTACTAGGTCAAGGGAAACAATAGAGCAATATCCCACTCTCACCTCGGCTAAGGCTCCCTACTCTTTATGGACTTTCACCGATGGGAGGAGACCCGTTATAATAAGGATCACAAAATGAATGAATCGATGATAGGATGAGAGGTCATCCTAGAAGCATATTCACAAGAGAGGCTCAGATATATGGCTTGGTTTCTCTAAAAGCAAGATGAAAGACTCTCTAAGAAGGGCTTAAGGGAATTCTAAGAGCTAGGGTTTGAGTGTATGACTTGTTAAGAAGATTCTTAGCTCCTAAAATCCTTAAGGAAACTTGGCTTCCAAGTGGTCTTTGTGAAATTAGCTTCAATAAGATGTGGGACCACACGAGACCAAGTGGACCCGAGGTTAGGTCAAGAGAATGGGGTTGAGAAACCAATGATGTGCTTGACCTAATCAGGGAGGAGAAGGGAATCAAGGAATTGTCAATGAAAGGTAATGCAATGATCCGAGTGAGGTTTCTAGCCTAATGGAACCAAGGGCAAGATTCAATCTCGAGGCTAGGGCTGGAGATATATCGAAATCCCACAGTCAGAATTTCTTCAAAATTGGAGGGCACCTAAGAGACACACCAGCGCAATAGGAGCCAAGAGATCAAATACTTTTGAAGGGTGGTTTGCAAGAAATACGATAAGGAGACCCAATGGGACTAGACGTAGAAAAGAAAGGGAGGGGAAAAGTTTAGGGTTTTAGGGTGATCACTTATGGTGGACCACTGCATAATCCTTTGGGGAGATTGAAGTCAAGAATGATTATGAATTTGGTTTTGATTTTCTAGGTCAAAGAGGCCTAAAAGAAAGCTTTGCTTAGTATTAGGGTAGAAGAAAAGCAGCTTCAAAGACATTATTTTCGTTTTGCAAAAAAGATGGCTTATCAAGATGAATTTCAACAATGAAATATCCCTACGAACATTCATTCATTATACATGGCCCATACATGAAGCAGCATTATCTACAAACAAATTTCCATAACTTCGCAATAATGGATGCAGTAATGAAGCCCTCGTATAGCGAAATCCCCAGCAACAATGTATGTGACAAAGTAAAGAAAGAATAGCATTAAATTGCACTTACATGTATAATAAGCTCCAACGTCCAAAATTTTCCAATCAAGAAGCTCCAAGACATGAGAAAATGATCCAAACATCAAAATTCATTACATGCTCCAAAATTTCGTCCTCCAAGAAGGATAGTGAAGTTCTCTTAGGATATACAAGTCCAAACTCAAAACCAAGTGATGTTGATGAAATGAAATCATCTCACTTGTATTTATACATGTCCAAATGAATTTAATTTGCCTAATGAGGCCTAATTGAACCCCTAAAATAAAATAATGTACAAAATAACAATATTTTGGTGACAAGCCCACCAAACTAGCTCAAAATCAAAAGAGTAAGCCTCTCAAGAGGTCAAATAATTCAATAATACATGTTGTTGGGCCTTAGAAGAGACCTATGAAATCCATAGGTGCCATAACGTGAAATAGGACTCCCAAAAGCAGTGGACAAGGAGTTGGCCCCTTGTTCTCCAAATAATAAACCTGTGGAGCTCCCAAATGGGTGTGGGGGCACACAAGTGCCCTCATGGGTCTCCAAACAGATCAAAGATGCCTGTAGACCATTTGTAAGGGTTTCTATGATGGTATAAGTGATGTCACATCATCATACAAGTCCTGGGTCATCTGCCAAGTGCATGATTTAACTTTGGAGCCGACTTGGCATGTTGAACCAAGTGCATATTCCTCGTCCAATAGATGAACCACGAGCAATCTCTGAATGACTCTAGTGATCCATGGGATATTGTCTGTTGTTGTGGAGGCCCATGGCTCTCTACACACGCCCTACATGTGTTAATGTATCCCTCTCGAGGGTTAGCAACCCATATAGGGAGACCAAACCCAAGATGGAGACCATCCGTAATATTGCATAAGATCCAATGTGTCCCCTTGCCTTCCAGTACACCAAGTCATTAAAGAAATCAACTTGAAGAATTTACAAGCCATGGACAACAGGTGGGCACTTCATAATGGCATGCCCTTCCATAGTGGGCTTTAGCATGTGCTAATGTCTCCAAGCTCCAAGGGGGGTTAACCAAGCACCTTATTAGGTGGTTTCTACTTTTAAAGGGGATAGTATGTCCTTGGTACATCCTTCAAATAGTGGTGGTATGTGATAAAGTGATGGAACGGAGCAGGGAATGAAGGGGCAATCCTGGGTCACATGCCAAGGTACAAGGGTAGCTAACAAAGGGAAGCCAACACTTGGGTAAATAATTTATAGGAGGGAGCAACCATGGTACATGAGTTACCCCGGGCTTGATTTTTCCACCCTTCTTCATATGCCTTTTGCCTTTTATGATTTTTCTTTGGTTAACTGCTCAGGGCTCGAGGAATGAGAGCATGATGTGTAAAGTATAGCAATGGATACCCCGCTTAAGGTGGGGCAGTTCATTTCCCACTAGGGGTTGCGAAAATCATGGGTTCCTGAATGATAGAGGAGGCTCATTTAGGGCCTATAGAAACCAGGGTGATGGCCATGGAAATGGGGTAGAGCTCATGTATTGGATTTTCCCCATGTGCTAAATGTGTTTGTCCCGACCATCTTTTGCATTTTGTGGTACATTTTCCTGTTGAATGTGGCCAATTATGCTTTTTATTTTCTTTTTAGCTGCATCAACCTCCGGGCATCGTTCCAGGCCCGACCCAAGGTTGTGGCAAAAGGGAGGGGAAGGCTAACCCTTTGTGGACCCAGTGGACGAATGTGAACCCATGTGGGAGGAATTATGAATGGGGTTATAATGAGCGGAAGGGGGTGATATATGTGGATGAGGGAGTGGGACCACGCAACCAATCCCACAGGACTAGGGTCCAAGGTTAACATCCAAAAGAGATCTAGGGGACAAGACCATAGACCTAGCCCACTCTTTCTGCCGAATCCCCCATTAATCCATGCCCAAAAATTTCCATGATAAATAAACTACAATACTCAATTACCAAATGACAAGGCATACCTTTAGGTTTGGGAGGCCCACCTTCAAACATATGATCATGACAGATGGGTGAGGGACCACATGGTTAGCTCATGTGGTGGAGAAATGGCACAACGAGCTAATTGGTGGTTGCAAGGGGTTGTTGGCTGTCGGCTGAGGACCATCTTGGAGAAAAATTTTCTCCCAGGGATATCACCCACAAAATGGTGGGTAACATGTGGCTCCAACTAGGACGTGATCTTTCGAAAAGTGGGAGAAGATACTCGAATGGGAGGTCACGAGAACACCAACAATCTATTGGTTACCGTAAACCTGTTACCTGCAAATATCAAAGACTAAACCCATGGGGAAACATGTTTCTACGATGTCTTATGATCACCCATGCTTGGTGTTAGGGTATAAAATCATTAGAGAGATAAAACATGCAAATTTTGATCTAAATGCTGTTAATATATCATGCGAAATATCATATGACATTGTTTTAATGCGAAAATCAGCATGCAATGCATACTAGTCTAACATGCATATGGTACAATAAGTGTCAAGGAAAGGGGTGATACGACTCGACTTAACTGATTGTGGCCATAGTTCGTTGTTGAGTTTAGCAATGTAGTAATAGTCCTCCCCAACTTTCCCATGGATTTTGACAGGCATTAGGTTTTTATAGACCAAGACTAAGTCCCCAACTTGACAGGCATTCCACTTTTTGCTTGTTTTGTGATTCGACCGTTTGAGAATGTGGACTTCTTGTGAAGGGAGAATGGGAGAAGGCTTTTCGATCTCATATGTTTTGTGGTATGGGATTGGTCCAGGCTTAATCACATGAGAAAGGTAAGTCGGCTCTCTATAGAGGGCAAAAGGACTTCCATCAGATTGCGGGATAGTGGCATATGACAAGTCCATTTGAACATGACCCCCAATAGCGCTCCCTATTTCCTAGATAAGAGCATTCAACATACATCAAGAATATCTATGACGACAACATCCATGAGAAGGGATATATCAGTATTCCTAGCCAAAGAAACCTTAAGGTCCTTTATGAGACCTTCCACCTCCACGGGCTTAGAGTTAAAACCACATACCTTCTTATATGGTCGAGTGATGTTGAGACCCAATAGATTCATGACTTTTAAAGGCATGATGTTGGCAGAAGCCCCTGAGTCCAACATACAATTATGTAATAAGAGGTCATTGATAGCCAAAGTGAGCATAAATGGCTCATGCCCAGGGTTATGATCGGGAATATGAATGTTTTGCAAGTCTTCAGGTAATGCTTCCTCCTCGAAACTTAGGAATTTCTTAATTTGTTGTTGTTGTTCAAGAAGTTTCGCAATCTCTTTCAAAGGAACAGATATAGTTATTTTCCCTATAGTAGTCTCTATGTCAATGTTAAGTCCAACTTGTTTTACCTTCTCTTTCTTCTTGATGCTCTCTCTTCTTGGGGAATCCTTTTTAGGATTGGGTTTAGTTTAGGGATCCTTTTTAGGAGGATTTTTAGGGGGAGCTTCCTTAGGAGCGACTTGCTCGGGAAATGAGTCATCTTTGTTGGGTTCCTTAGAGGTCCTGGGGTCCTTATTATTGTCCTGTAGTGAATATTGCACCCCTTTGAATCTTCCATTATCATCAACATTAAGAATGGGCTCCTGTTTTTCTTCTTTAATTGTGACCTCACTAATGGGAGGATAAGGGTATGAACCTCCCAACAAAATGTTGAAGACATCAAATTCTTCAAGGTTAGCCTACTCATCTACTTCTTCATTATCACGCTCGTCATTTTCATTTTGCTCATCTTCAGAAGATGAATCTTGCTCCACTGCATTAGTTGGAGCTAAAGTGTTTGGGACTTGAGAAGAGCTTGGATTTTCTTCTTCACTTTGCTTTTTAGGAAAGGGTTTTCCCTTTGGAATGTAGCTAGAATTTTGGGCCCTCTCCAAGGCAAAGATTTTGTTCATAACTATCCTATCACATGAGTTGACCTCTTCATTAAGCTTTTCTATTTTTTTAAGGATGGCCGAAAGGGTTTCTTCATGTTGATAAAGTGATGGAACGGAGCAGGGGATGAAGGGGCAATCTTAGGTCACATGCCAGGGTACAAGGGTAGCTAACAAAGGGAAGCCCACACTTGGGTAAATAATGTATAGGAGGGAGAAATAATGGTACATGAGTTACCTTGGCCTTGATTTTTCCACCCTTCTTCATATGCCTTTTGCCTTTCATGATTTTTCTTTGGTTAACTGCTCAGGGCTCAAGGAATGAGAGCATGATGTGTAAAGTATAGCAGTGGATACCCCCCTTTAAGGTGGGGCGGTTCATTTCTCACCATGGGTTGGGACAATCATGGGTTCCTAAATGATAGAGGAGGCTCATCTAGGACCTATAGGAACCAGTGTGATGGCCATGGAAATGGAGTAGAGCTCATGTATTGGCTTTTGCCCATGTGCTAAATGTGTTTGTCCCAGCCATCTTTTGCATTTTGTGGTACATTTTCCTGTTAAATGTGGCCAATTATGCTTTTTCTTTTCTTTTTAGCTATGTCAACCTCCGGTCATCGTTCCAGGCCTGACCCAGAGTGTGGGCAAAGGTGAGGGGAAGGCAAACCCTTTGTGGACCCAATGGAGGAATGTGAACCCAAGTGAGAAGAATAATGAATGGGGTTATAATGAGTGGAAGGGGGGTGATATATGTGGATGAGGGAGCGAGACCACACAACCAAAATCAAGGTTTCCCATGCAATACCATGCTTAAAGCCCAAACGTCAGTAAAAGAGATCCCACGGGCCTAGAGTCCAAAGTTAACATCCAAAAGAGGTCTAGGGGACAAGAGCACAAACCTAGCCCACTTTTTCTGTTGAATCCCCCATCAATCCATGCCCGAAAGTTTCCATGATAAGTAAACTACAATACTCAATTACCAAATGATAAGGCATACCTTTAGGTTTGGGAGGCCCACCTTCAAACATACGATCATGACAGATGGGTGAGAGACCACATGGCTGGCTTAGGTAGTGGAGAAATGGCACAACGAGCTAATTGGTGGCTACAAGGGGTTGTTGGCTACCGGATGAGGACCATCTTGGAGAAAAAATTTCTCCTAGGAATATCACCCACAAAATGGTGGGTAACATCTGGCTCCAACTAGGACGTGATCTCTCGAAAAGTGGGTGAAGCTAGTCAAACAGGAGGTCACAAGAACACCAGCAATCTCTTGGTTCCTATAGACCTATTACCTGCACATATCAAAAACTAAACCCACATGGCAGCATGTTTCTATGGTGTCTTATGATCACCCATGCCTGGTGTTAGGTCATAAAATCATTAGAAAGATAAAACATGCAAATTTTAATCTAAATGCAATTAATCTACCATGAGAAATATCATATGGCATTAGTTCTAATGCGCAAATCAGCATGCAATGCATCCTACTCTAACATGCATACGGTACAATGTCAAGTGTCAAGGAAAGGGGTGATACGATTTAACTTGATCTGTTGTGTCCATAGTTTGTCGTTGAGTTTAGCAAATGTAGTAATAGTCCTCCCCAACTTTCCCATGGATTTTGACAGGCATTAGGTCTTTATCGACCAAGACAAAGTCTCTGACCTTATATTCTTTTTTAGGCTTCCACTTTTTGCTTGTTTTGTGATTCGTTCCTTTGAGAATGTGGACTTCTTGTGAAGGGAGATGGGAGAAGGTTTTTTGATCTCATATGTTTTGTAGTATGGGATTGGCCCAGGCTTAATCACATGAGAAAGGTAAGTCGGCTCTCTATAGAGGACAAAAGGAGTTCCATCAGAATGCGGGATAGTGGCATATGACAAGTCCATTTGAACGTGACCCCCAACAGTAGCTCCCCACTTCCTAGACAAGAGCATTCCCCATACATCAGGAATATCTATGACGACAAAATCCATGAGAATGGATATATCAAGATTCCTAGCCAAAGAAACCTTAAGGTCCTTTATGAGACCTTCCACCTCCACAAGCTTAGAGTTAAAACTACATACCTTCTTATATGGCCGAGTGATGTTGAGATCCAATTGCTTCACGACTTTTAAGGGCATGATGTTGGCGGAAGCCCCCGAGTCAAACATACAATTATGTAATAAGAGGTCATTGATAGCCAAGGTGAGCATAAATGGCTCATGGTTGGGGTTACGATCAGGAATATGAATGTTTTGCAAGTCTTGAGGTAATTCTTCCTCCTCGAAACCAAGGGATTTCTTAATTTGTTGTTGTTGTTCAGGAAGTTTCGCAATCTCTTTCAAAGAAATGCATATAGTTATTTTCCCTATAATAGTCTCTACGTCAATGTTAAGTCCAGCTTGTTTGCCCTTCTCTTTCTTCTTGATGCTCTCTCTTCTTGGGGGATCCTTTTTAGGAGGATTTTTAGGGGGAGCTTCCTGAGGATGGACTTGCTTGGGAAATGAGCCATCTTTGTTGGGTTCCTTAAAGGTCTTGGGGTCCTTATTATTGTCCTTTCGTGAATATTGCACCCCTTTGAATCTTCCATTATCATCAACATTAAGAATGGGCTCTTCTTTTTCTTCTTTAATTGTGACCTCACTAATGGGATGATGTGTGTATGAACCTCCCAACAAATTGTTCAAGACATCAGATTCTACAAGGTTAGCCTGCTCATCTACATCTTCATTATCACTCTCGTCATTTTCACTTTGCTCATCTTCAGAAGATGAATCTTGCACCACTGCATTAGTTGGAGCTAAAGTGTTTGGGACTTGAGATGAGATTGGCTTGTCTTCTTCACTTTACTTTTTAGGAAAGGGTTTTCCCTTTGGAATGTAGCTAGATTTTTGGGCCCTCTACAAGGCAATGATTTTGTTCATAACTATCCTATCTCGTGAGTTGACCTCTTAACTAAGCTTTTCCATTTTTTTAAGGATGGCCATAAGGGTTTCTTCATGTTGATCTTTGGATTTTTCCTTCTTCACCTTGGCTTTGGCTCTAGGGTGGTCATTGGCATCCATTCTCGAGAATCGTAAGTTTTCTTCAGCCTCCATTGCTATTTCTTTAGCTTTAGCCAATGTAGAAGCTTTCTTGTCCCTTAATGCATAAGTTAGGTGGCCACCCACGGCTTTTATGAATTTGTCAAGGATGTTGGCATCAGAGGGCTTTAAGTGATCAAGGATATCTCGGACTACCCTATCAAACTTTTGAATGAATTCCCAGATATCTTCCCTTCCCCTATTTATTTGTTAAAACTTTTCGATGTTAAAGGTTCCTTGGGCATTGCATGATCATCTCCTCATGAATAGGTCCTCGAATTCATCAAAATCTTCAATGCATGTTGGGGGAAGACTAAGGTACCATTCTATTGCTTGTCCTTCAAGTGATAAAGCAAAAAGCATCATGATCCTATCTTGATTTAAAAATCATCCTAGGGAACATGTGCCAATAGAATTCTTCAACAAAGTCATGAGCACTCATGGTAGCATTGCCTTTGAATTTGGGTAACCATCGGTTGTATTTCTCAGGTAATGGTTTAGGATCATCACTCAACTTCAAAGGGGCGAAGACACTAACCAAATGTCTTTAACTCTTGGTCATCTCGGGATTGGTTAGTGGTGGAACTAGTTGCCATCTTTGAAGTGGGATCATTGACCTTCTCAAATTCTGGGAGAAGAGCGGTTCCAACAAGTGATGGAGTTCGTTCTTTCCTTCTTGCACCAACCTTAGTTAAAGGATGAATATTGTCACCTTCAAGCAAACTAGGGGTTTTGACAATGAGTGGAGTTTCCAAAGGAATGCTTAAATTGTCATCAATGAATCAATTCCTCAATGATTCATTAGGGAGGTAAACCCGCTTCCTCCCCAGAAATGGCACCAAAACATTATCGCTCAAACTAGCAAGGGTCCTAAAAAAGGGATCCTTGAAGGGCTACTACTAGGTCAAGGGCAACAATGGAGCAAGAGCCCACTGTCACCTCGACTAAGGCTCCCTACTCTTTACGGACTTTCACCAATGGGAGGAGACTCATTATAATAAGGATCATGAAATGAATGGATCAATGATACGATGAGAGGTGATCCTGGAAACCTATTCACAAGAGAGACTCAGATATATGGCTTGCTTGCTTTGAAAGCAAAATGAATGGCTCTCTAAGAAGGGCTTAGGGGAATTCTAAGACCTAGGGTTTGAGTGTATGACTTGTTAAGAAGATTTTTAGCTCCTAAAATCCTTGTGGAAACTTGGGTTCCAAGTGGTCTTTGTGAAATTAGCTTCAATAAGTTGTGGGACCACACGGGACCAAGTGAACTCGAGGTTAGGTCAAGAGAATGGGGCTGAGCAACCAATGATGTGCTTGACCTAATCGGGAAGGAGAAGGGGATCAAGGAAGTAATTATCAATGAAAGGTAATCCAATGATCCCAGTGAGGTTTCTAGCCTAAGGGAACCAAGGATAAGATTCAATCTCGAGGCTAGGGCTTGAGATATCTCAAAATCCCACCGTCAGAATTTTTTCAAAATTGGAGGGCACCTAGGAGACACACCAGCACAGTGGGAGCCAACAGATCAAATTCTTTTGATAGGTGGTTTGCAAGAAATTTGATGCCCAAGTAGACCCAATGGGGCTAGACCTAGAAAAGAAAGGAACAGGGGAAAAGTTTAGGCTTTTAGGGTGATCACCTATGGTGGACCAGTGGTTAATCCTTTGGGGAGATTGGAGTCCAAAATGATTACGGATTTGGATTTGATTTTATAGGTCACGGAGGCCTCAAAGACAGCTTTGCTTAGTATTAGGACAAAATAAAAGAAGCTTCAAAGACTTTACACTTCATTTTGCAAAATAGATGGGTTATCAAGATGAATTTCAATAATGAAATATCCCTACGAACATTCATTCATTATACATGGCCCATACATGAAGCAGCACTATATAGAAACAAAATTTCCATAACTTCGCAATAATGGATGCATTAATCAAGCCCTAGTATAGCAAAATTCCCAGCAACAATGTATGTGA
Organism: Pinus albicaulis; assembly: GCA_034641835.2. Taxonomy (NCBI): domain Eukaryota; kingdom Viridiplantae; phylum Streptophyta; class Pinopsida; order Pinales; family Pinaceae; genus Pinus; species Pinus albicaulis. Next base: position 734,635,102 of record CM076575.1, read on the forward strand.
CAAAGTAAAGAAAGAATAGAATTAAATTGCACTTACATGTATAAGAATATATCCAACCATCCAAAATTTGCTAATCAAGAAGCTATAAAACATGAGAAAATGATCCAAACCTCAAAATTCATTCCATGCACCAAAATTTCGTCCTCCAAGAAGAATAGTGAAGTTATGTTTAGAGATACAAGTCCAAACTCCAAACCAAGTGATGATGATGAAATGAAATCATCTCACTTGTATTTATACATGTCCAAATTCATTCGATTTGCCTAATGAGGCCTAATTGAACCCCTAAAATAAAATAATGTACAAAATAACAATCTTTCGGTGACAAGCCCACCAAACTAGCTCAAAATCAAAAGAGTAAGCATCTCAAGAGGTCGAATGATCAATAATACATGTCTTTGGGCCTTAGAGGAGGCCTAATGAAGTCCATAGGTGCCATAATGTGAAATAGGACTCCCAAAAGCAGTGGACAAGGGGTTGGCCCCTTGTTCTCCAAATAATAAACTTGTGGTGCTCCCAAATGGGTGTGGGGGCACACAAGTGTCCTCATGTGTCTCCAAACAGATCGAAGATGCCTATAGACCCTCTGTAAGGGCTCGGATGACGGTATAAGTGATGTCACATCATCATACTAGTCCTGGGTCATCTGTCAAGTGCATGATGTAAATGTGGGGCCGACTTCGCATGGTGAACAAGGTGCATCTTGCTCGTCCAATAGGTGAACCACAAGCAATCTTTGAATGACTTCGGGGATCCATGGAATGCTTTTTGTTACTGTGGAGGCCCATGGCTCTCTACACACACCCTACATGTGCTAATGTAGCCCTCTGGAGAGTTAGGACCCTGTATAGGGAGACCAAACCCAAGATGGAGACCACCTACAATCTTGCATAAGATCCAATGTGTCTCCTTGGCTTCCAGTACACCAATTCATTAAAGAAATCAAGTTAAAGAGTTTACAAACCATGGACAACAGGTGGGCACTTCATAATGGCATGCCCTTCCATGGTGGGCTTTGGCATGTGTTAATGTCTCCAAGCTCCAAGGGGGGTTAACCAAGCACCTTATTAGGTGGTTTCTACTTTTAAAGGGGATAGTATGTCCTTGGTACATCTTTCAAATGGTGGTGGCATGTGATAAAGTGATGGAACTGAGCAGAAAATGAAGGGACAATCTTGGGTCACATGCCACGGTACAAGGGTAGCTAACAAAGGGAAGCCCACACTTGGGTAAATAATGTATAGGAGGGAGAAATCGTGGTACATGAGTTACCCTGGCCTTGATTTTTCCACCCTTCTTCATATGCCTTTTGTTGATTTTTGGTGGCATTGGATGTGCTCTAAGTCTCAAACTTTGTGGAGAGGCTTAGACACATGCATTACAGATAATCTAGAAATTGTTTTGGGAAATTCCACCCAGAAACAGTTTTATAAGAAAAATTAATTATTTTTAATGAGTACCCTAAGTCTAACTTAGGAAATTAAAATAATTAATCAGTATTAATGTAAATTGTGGATGAAACTTCCAGAAAAAGAAGATCAAGTCTAATTTAATCTTAGCCGTTGATTGGAGATCTAATCTCTGCCATTGATTTGTCAACAAGAAGACTATAAAGAAAGGCTTGAGGGTCATTTGTAAGATACACCGAGAGGATCTAGAGATCGAATTTTTCTGACGGGGCAATGCTCGAACGAAAATCAAATCTAAGTGATTCTTGATTGCAGTGAGGGGCAGTAATTGTGGTTGGAGATTTTCCTGAGCCGAAGAATACACAACAGAGAAGGGAGAGAGTAGATCAGCAGAGGCAGCGTAGCAACTACGCAGAGCTAGTGAAGTCCCATGTAGAGGCAGCGCTACAGCCTCAAGGGAATTTGAGATTCAACTGAGGGTCAGCCAGATCCAGTGCCGGAGAGTCGGGGTGTGAGACCGGAAGAGGCCAGAAGGGCAGATCCAGCCAACAGAAGACCAGCTACGCAGAAGCCACACAGAGTGACGCAAATACTGCGCAGCGCAGTGGAGGGCTTGCCGTCTGGGGTTTGTTGGTCAGTCGGGTTTCCAGATTTCAGTGTGATATTTCTCTCACTAACTCTTTGTCAGTCATATTCTCTGCAGGGATTGCCAGAAAGGCATCCCTTTGTGTTCAGAAATTTATTGCATAATATATAAACCCTTAGATTTGTTGCATCGGTTTTCCCGCATTAGGTGTCCAAAAATAACAATGTCCTGTGTTTGCATTATTATTTATTACTTAGCTTCCTTTTTACAAATGTATTTTAATGTGTGAAGGTTGCTTCAGTAAGTGCATAAGTATTTCCAAAAGTAATCTGTTAATTACTTGTTAGATTTGAATTTACAAGTAGGAGAAGTAGTTCAGTTGTAGCAGTAGGGATTCTTAGATCTAGGATCTTGGAATTTTCACATGGAATCAGAGCTTGCATTGTGAAACAATGAAGAGAAAATCCAGCGCGTGATGGAGGCCAAAAAGCTACAGAAAGCAGCAATTCGAATCCCCAGAGGGATTACGCAGTCCAGGCCTGGAGGGATGAAGTTTCAGATTAGATCTCTCTCCGCGTGAGTCGAGAGAGAGGTAAGATCTCCAGATCGGAATTTTGTCGAACCAGAGGGAGCAGCGCGGAGCTGGTGGGACGCAGTTCTGCAGGCAGATTTTTTTATTTTTCCAAGCAAAAAATGTCAGAAGAGGAAGAAGCGGCTCAATGAGGGAATTTTCTCTCTCAGGAGATTCCTAGCCGAGGAATTTCAGTTCTTCAAGATCTGAGCAGCAAATCCGGGCAGCAGATCTACGAGCTCCACAAGGAATGCGTAAGCCTGTCCAATGTTGCATAGAGGGGGAAGAAGAGGAGCAAATTCGACAGATTTGACAGCCATGGCAGCTCACGAGCTTAGAGATCAGGACCGGTTGGAGGGAGCCTCCAAATCGAAGATCGATGAGGATGAGTATGCCATGAGTGCTCACGCATCTCCAGGAGGGAGATGGGGCAAGATTGAGATGTAGTTCAGTAGAACTTCAATTGGGCAGGAACCTGGAGTAGTCCACCTCTCGAATCACAACCTTGCTACAAGTGCCCATATTCAACTGTAGTAAGCTGGAGGAGTTTTCAATCGGTGCAGAGGAGTGCAGAGACGACAGTTGCAGTGGATAGCAATGCCAACTTCTGAGCAGTGCAGAGCAGAGTTGCAGCAACACAGCGCAGTGCAGAGCAGAGCAGCAGCGCAATGCATCAGAGGGACAGCGCAGTAGCTATAAGCAGTCAGTGTTTTCAGCATCGAGATGCATCCTGAACACTTGTTCAAATTTTTGGACGTTTTCGGTGGCTTCTCTCAGCAGCTGAGTTGCAGTGCAGAGTTAGCAGTGGCAGTACTAGCAGCAGATGAAGCATTTGAGAGGGAGTAGCAATACGGATGCAGTGTTGATCGTGGCAAGGTCAGCAACAGTACAGTGCAACAACAACACAATGATAGATGGGCAACATGTTAGACATCATCAGCGCAGAGGGAGATGCTTCAGAGTCAGAGCAGTGTGCAGCAGGGCATATCTGTTAGAGCACATTCCTCACTAAGAGGGAGTTTTGATTTTTGGTAGTATCGGATGTGCTCTAAGTCTCAAACTTTGTGGAGAGGCTTAGTCACATGCATTACAAATAACCCAAAAATTGTTTTGGGAAATTCCACCCAGAAACAGTTTTATAAGAAAAAATAATTATTTTTGATGAGGACCCTAAGTCTAACTTAGGAAATTAAAATAATTAATCAGTATTAATGTAAATTGTGGATGAAACTTCCAGAAAAAGCACATCAAGTCTAATTTAATCTTAGACGTTGATTGGAGATCTAATCGCGACCGTTGATTTGTCAATGAGAAGACTATAAAGGAAGGCTTGAAGGTCATTTGTAAGATAGACCGAGAGGATCTAGAGATCGAATTTTTCTGACGGAGCAATGCTCGGACGAAAATCAGATCTAAGTTATTCTTGATTGCAGTGAGGGGCAATAATTCTGGTTGGTGATTTTCCTCAGCCAGAGAATACACAGCAGAGAAGGCAGAGGCAGCATAGCATCTACGCAAAGCCAGCGCAGTCCCACGCAGAGGCAGTGCTGTAGCCTCAAGGGAATTCGAGATTCAACTGAGGGTCAGCCAGATCCAGTGTCGGAGAGCCGGGGTGTGAGACCGGAAGAGGCCAGAAGGGCAGATCTAGCCAGCAGAAGACCAACTACGCAGAAGCCACGCGGTCCCCACGCAGAGTGACGCAGAGACTACGCAGCGTAGTGGAGGGCTTACCGTCCGAGGTTTGTTGGTCAGTTGAGTTTCCAGATTTCAGTGTGAGATTTCTCTCACTAACTCTTTGTCAGTCATATTCTTTGCAGGGATTGCCAGAAAGGCATCCCAGATTTGTGTTCAGAAATTTATTGCATAATATATAAACCCTCAGATCTGCTACACTGATTTTTGCGCATTGGGTTTTTCCAGGGACGTTTGTCCAAAAATAACAGTGTCTTGTGTTTGCATTATTCTTTCTTGCTCAGTTTCCTTTTCGCAAATGTATTTTAATGCGTGAAGGTTGCTTCAATAACTGCTTCAGTATTTCTAGAAGTAATTTGTTAATAACTTGATAAATCTGAATTTACAAGTAGGATAAGTAGTTCAGTTGTAGCAGTAGGGATTCTTAGATCTAGGATCTTGGAATTTTCACACCTTTTGCCTTTTATGATTTTTCTTTAGTTAACAGCTCAGGGCTCAAGGAATGAGAGCATGATGTGTAAAGTATAGCAGTGGATACCACCTTTAAGGTGGGGCAGTTCATTACCCACCAAGGGTTTGGGACAATCATGGGTTCCTGAATGATAGAGGAGACTCATCTAGGGCCTATGGGAACCAGGGTGATGGCCATGGAAATGGGGTAGAGCTCATGTATTAGCTTTTTCCCATGTACTATATATGTTTGTCGCGGCCATCTTTTGCATTTTGTGGTACATTTTCCTATTGAATGTGGCCAATTATGCTTTTTCTTTTCTTTTTAGCTACATCAACCTCCGGACATCGTTCCAGGCCCAACCCAGTGGAGGAATGTGAACCCAAGTGGGAGGAATGATGAATGGAGTTATAATGAGTGGAAGGGGGGTGATATATGTGGATGAAGGAACGGAACCACGCAACTAAAATCAGGGTTTCCCATGTAGTACCATCCCTAAAGCCCAAAGGTCAGCAAAAAGAGGTCTAGGGGACAAGAGCACAAACCTAGTCCACTCTTCCCACCAAATCCCCCATTAATCCATCCCAAAATTTTCCATGATAAGTAAACTACAATACTCAATTACCAAATGACAAGGCATACCTTTAGGTTTGGGAGGCCCACCTTCAAACATGCGATCATGACAGATGGGTGACGGACCACATGGTTGGCTCAAGTGGCGTAGAAATGGCACAATGAGCTAATTTGTGGTTGCAAGGTGTTGCTAGCTTCCGATTGAGGACCATCTTGGAGAAAAAAAATCTCCTAGGGATATCACCAACAAAATGGTGGGTAACAGGCTTACTGTGCGAATAAAAGTGAAACATAATTACTTTCTTATCTTAACTTTTATCAATGGATGCCCACCATAAATCAAATGCATGAGCCAAAATGAAGTTGAACCTCAAAGAGATGCTTTGAACTTTGCAACATCGACCTTCATCATTAACAAACAAAGCTTTCCATATTTGTGTGATAATTTAACTCTGCTTCTTGGGGTAAAAGCCATGTTTATAGTTTAATCCAAGTAAATGTGTAGAAATCCACATTTACATTTCTTAATCTATTGTTGTTTTTGGTTTGAATTCTCAAGAAGGCTCAATCTTCAACTATAATTGAATCAAAATTAATTTGATATTGACTTCGACCTTGTTGTCAACGAGTTCTAATGAGGAAAAGCTTTCTCGAAAAAAAAATTTGAAAAAACTTTTTAATATAATCAGTGCTCTAAATCAATAGAACTATGAGACTAAATCAAATGGTGACCTTGATCCTTAGTTTCAACTTCTTCATGATTCAACGAAGGGAGTGATTCCCAAAAAGGATATTGTGGCATCGTAACAGCATCCATCATGCCTCCATTTATGAAGGATTATTGAATTAATGATCTTCATCCTATTGTAAAAGAGGCTGCAAATCAAACAACAATCATGGCATCTAACACTCAGCCTTTAAGGCAGCATTTCTTCTTTGACTTGCAAGGATGGAACTATTTTATCAATCTAGCCTCCTAGAAACCTGCACTAGCGTCTTGACTCTTCCACCGAACACATTACTAAAGGTAACATCTTTCTACCTTCAACATTTCTTGAGTGGGCTCTTTGAGGCCTTACTTTCAAAGGTTCCCCTTCTAGTCCCCATTCCTCTACCTCAATGATCCAATTTAACTACTCCTTGACTCTTTTTTAGTATGTTTCATTCTAGCCACTTTTATTCTTTCGACCACTCGCCCATGCCTGCCCAACTCAAACTTGCAATTAATGATATAATCGCAATTGTTCACCATTAGCTAAAGGATCAAGCTAAGTCAAGGTCAATACAAATGAAAAGAATCTCTCATGCAAAATATCAATTTCTTCTTCCAATTTATCAACTGAAGGAGCCATTTTAATCAATGTAGAAATCCTCTACAAGTTTGTTGTACAACTCAAATAAATTGAACTTGCCAAACCCAAAAAATTATTGCCTCTTTCTTATTGTTGTTTCGCCACTATCCATTTAAATATTCTCCGAGTACAGATTACAAGGATTTCTAATTGGTATCTAAATAAAAAAATTAATTTTAGTTTTTGTCATAGACAAATTGTTTCCTTTGCATAGCATCGAAGTTATTTTTAACTCCACAGCTATCCTTCTGTTTGCCATTCTAATCCCATGACATCAACGAGTTCATAGACAACCAGAAAATGGAACTGAATCAATGTTCTCTTTGAGCAAGGAGGTGAGTACATTGAGGTCGGTGCAAGCAGGGCAATTTTTAAATTCCCACCCAATTTCAAGTTTCCTATGTTACATGGCCACTGCAACCAAGCCAGCGAAGTAAGACAAAGTTCCTCACTCTAGATCCGTCTAATTGAAAGATTCCCCGAAAAGTAAAATAGAAAATAAAAATAGTAACAAGAAGTAGAGTGATTTTGTAAAGGTAGCACTCTCTCTGTATATAAACTTTGAGTTGCCAAAAACATAAATGGTCAGTAACGCGTTCTATTTACAGAGAAAATAACACTCGTATCTTCTGTGCAATTGTAGAACAGGGAACGAACAAGGAACGTGAGTATAATGTAGAATAACGTATCCATTTACATATTTATTGCCAGAAATTCAAATATTCATTGCCAGAAATCCAAATATTAAGAAAGAACACAACAAAAACATAAGACCCTGCCTCTCGACAGAGCCCCAGAAAACACCATAACTACATCGATTTCCAGAACAAAGAAACGTTACTTCCCTGTATATCTACTTCCCTGTATATTTAAAGAAGAAATTTGCATGTGAACAAATTGCAGATAAAATCCTATAGTTCTGTCAGAAGTTTAAATGTTTAAGAAATCAAAATCTCAAAAAAAAAATACATAAAGGAGAATGCGTGTACGGTCGAAGAAAAGACGACTTCACGTTTTATATGACAGAAACTTATATGTTAAGAAAGTAAATCAGAACACATGAAAACAAAATGACTCCGTCTATTTGCAAAGTAAACAAACAAGAACTTCTTCTATATTTAAAGAAAGTGTTCGTATGTAAACAAAGTACAGAATGTAGATCAGAAGCGAAAGCATGCCTCGTCAGCGGCCTCGAACGCCAAGCATTCGTCCACAGAACAATGTCTGTGGAGCAAACCCCAGTCTCTCTGCCACCAGTCCTCGTTCGAATCTTCGTCCTGCCGCACACCTGATAAATGAGCATTTTCGGCCTCTTGCCTCTCCTCTGATAAAACCAGTCGACGGACTTCGTCATAATCGAGCAACGCGTATGTCATGGCTTTGGGAGTTCGAGGGTTCGACACCAGAGGAAATAGGAGAAGAGGTGCGATGGATGGGTCGTCTGTGGCAGCAAGTGCAAGGGAAGGAACGAAGTCATCGGCTTCTGAATGGCTGACAGACTTTACTGCAGAGGGTGAAACTCCATATTTGAGAAAATTCGTGATCCTCTCGGCCATCGCTGTTATTCACGGCTTTTGCTTCCGCTGGAATCGAACTCGACTGGAATAAATGAACAACTCGGCTGTCGTCAACCTGTTTTGGCAGAGGAGTATGATGTTCAACCAATAGAGCTCAAGCACACATGTATATATCGGAGTCAATATCCAATGCAAGTAACTACTATTTATATGTAAATAGTCTATGGGACCACCAACTTCCTTGTTTTTTGCTTTTTGCAATTCAAATTTTTTCTTATTCAAATTGAAGATGAGTTGACCCAACCTTATACAGTTTCATCACTAAAAAGACAATGCCACGGAATTGATGCTAACATACTGTGGTAACTGTCCCTGATGTCTCTGAAAGCGTCACATTCCAAAATGAAATGTTTTTCTGATTCCACTGCCCTAGAAGCGCAAAAAGTGTATACCCTTTCTTCCCAACTTTCTTTAAGTCTCTTCCACCGTCCCGTTCCACACCGAAGTTGATGTGAGTTAGTTCTTAATTGAGATATAAGAACCTTTGCCCTCCACGGAAAGCTAACTCCAATGTATTCTTTTTGTTGGAGATCACAAGTGGGGTTGAATTCCTGAACATAATACTTCTTCTTTCTACCCAACTCTTTTCCCCATATACCCTTACGGAATTTCTCCAGCACAAAAATCTTTAATTCCTTGCTATTTGTGGGACATGCATTCAAGTAAATATTCCATTTTTGCATCCATTTGTTGTTTTGTCTCATCCATGATTTCTTTCTTTCACTCATACCTTCATTGAAGATAACTTTCGACCATCTACCTTCTCCCATTTGCTCCATTCTCTTTAGGTACCTTATAAGACGCACCATTGCAATTGCTTCAATGGGCGCTGCCCTTGTTTCACTCAACATTATTTCATAGGGAACCGAACTTTTTATTTTGAACTTGCTCATGATCAAGCGTTTTTGAATTTTTTCAATTTGTTTCCATTTTGAAACAGAGATGTTGCTAGCCCACAATTCACACCCATATAATATCACTGGACAAACTATGAGTCCAAAAAGTACTTTGATCGTGTTCCAATCCCATAACTTTGCCTCTCTACATCTATTTTGAAGTGCATATAATGTTTTCCACCCTCCTAAAATTCTTTTCTTTCTGCAATCCTCCCAATTAAGCTTGTTGTTGAAATCGATCCCGAGGTACTTGTATTCATTTACTTCTTCAAGAATGTTGTCTTGAAAGAAAAACGTATGTTGGCTTTGCTTCCTTTTATTAGAGAAAATCATTATCTTGGTCTTACTGGTATTGACTTGCATCCCCACTGCTTTACAAAAATGCTCAAGGGCATATAAGTGCATCTGCAATCCATGGGCCAATTTAGCAACCAGCACAAGATCATCGACATATAGAAGAAGCTTTATCACAATGCCGACAATGTATGTTTATTATATGTATTTTGGATTAGTAACATTTTCTTATTATAAATTGGAACGCTCGAGAAGCTATGATTCAGGATTTTATGTTCGTGGGAGGGTGTGATGATGTTTTTGTTTTTTTTTGTTTTTTATAGTGTGTACATTTTAATCTCGACCATTCACCTAGATGATGTTTTTTTAAGCTTGATATTTACAACATTGGAAGGGTTAGTGGGTTTGTTGAATTTCAAATTGGTGTTAGGGCTTTTTTTTTACTAATTTTTTATGAAAGAAAGAAATATTATTTTTAACGTTTATGAGGCTAAAAATAGTTTATGGGACATATTGCTTCTTCATCTGGTTCTTGTATTAGCTTCTCGACAAACTCTTCGCTGAATAGATTATCCCAAGAGCTAGCTGCCAGAATATCTACATAATTTTCTCTGCTTTCTTTGAAGGCCTCGCATTCTAAAATGAAATGTTTTTCTGATTCCACTTTTCCAAAAGAGCAAAAAATACATACTCTTTCCTCCCACATTTCTTTTGGCATTTTCCAGCACCCCGTTTCACAACGAAGTTGATGAGAATTAGTCCTTAATTGAGCAATAAGAATTTTGGATCTCCAAGAAATATTGGCCCCTATGTACACTTTTTGTTGATGATTATGAGTGGGGTTAAATTCTTCAATGCAATACATCTTCTTTCTCCCTAGCTCTTTCTCCCAAGTACATTTGTGGAACTTATCCATAACAAAAGTTTTTATCTCAATATTGTTTCTGGGAAACATGCTTAAGCAAATACCCCACCTACTAAACCACTTGTTATTTTGCCGCATCCAAGTCTTCTTTCTTTTGCACAATATGTCAATAAACACAACCTTGGACCATCTACCCTCTTCCATTTGCTCAGTTTTTTTTAAATACATTATGACTCGCACCATAGCAATTACTTCAATAGGAGCAGCCTATGTTTCACTTAACAAGATAGCATAATGAACTACATTTTTAATTTTTAATTTGTTTGTAATCAAATGCTTCTTAATTTTCTCAATTTGTTTCCATTGCATCTCAAATGTGTTGTTGGCCCATAGTTCACAACCATAGAGAATCACCGGGATCACTGGAAGGCCAAAAAGAGTTAGAGTGGTTTTCCAGTCCCATAGCTCTGCCTCTCTACACCTGCTTTGAAGAGCATAAATGCTTTCCAACCCCCCAAAGTTATTTTCTTTCTACAACCATCCCAACTTAATTTTTTGTTGAATTTAATTCTGAGGTATTTGTAATCTACAACTTCTTCTAGAATGTTGCCTTCAAAGTAGAACTTATGTTGGTTATGCTTTATTTTGTTAGAGAAAACCACTACTTTCGTTTTGCTAATATTGACTTGCATCCCCACCCTTCTACAAAAATGCTCAAGGGAAAGTAAGTGCTCTTGCAAACCAAGAGCAAATTTAGCAATCAATATAAGGTCATCTGTGTACAAAAGAAGCCTTATAACGAACTTGCCCAAATGAATACCGTCACCCCCTTGCGAATTTAGCCACTCTTCAAGCTTGCCAATATATACACCAAAAAGGGTGGGAGACAATGGGCAACCTTGCCTGACCTCGATATTGCTTCTAAAACATTCAAAATGCCTACTAAAGTTCTAATTTTGACTTTCACCTCTTCATACAGCCTATGCACAGTTGCTCTCAAATGCCTAGGAACCTCGAGTTCCTCCATTCTGCGCCAAAGCTTATGCCTAGGAACCGTGTCAATGGCTTTTCTGAAATCAACAAAGCAACAAAAAACTTCTTCTTTTTTTTCCCAAACTTTTTCAATGATTTGTCTTAAAGTTATACAATGATCAATTATGGAATGTTTAGGTCTAAAACTAGCTTTCCCTTTAACACGTTTATCTCTTTTTTCCGCCCACTTGCTGATTTTATTTTCTAACATGCTTCCAAATAATTTTGCAAACAAGGGGTTTATCATTATGGTCCTATAATTGGAGGGATTATTAACATCACCACTCTTGAAAAGAGGTACTGCCATACTAGTTGTCCAATCTATGGGGAACCACTGCTGTATAGTGTTGTTGAAATTTTTTGTGATGTGAGGTGCAAGAATTTTTAAGCCCCACTTTGGATACTTTGCTTGGAGTTCAACTAAGTCTTTTGTTTTTCAAGCACCCAACTTCTTGATACCCATATCTACCTCTTGCAATGTGAAGAGTTTTGTGTATGTGTTGGCCAAGGGATGAGGGTTAACCTTGGGATCCTGCTCATAAAGTTGTATTGCAGAGTTGAACCATTTAGAAGTTGTAATGTTGTTTCCAGTTTGCACCTTTTTCGGTTGGAGCTCCTTCCAAAATAATTTGGGGTTATTTTTTCCAAGGAAGATTAGTTCTTCTCTCCTTGAAACCATGAAAGAAGAGGGAGATTTGAAAAATAAAATAAAAATCTAATAAATTAAATAATAAAGTTCTACGGTAAATGTGCGAAATTTTAAATAATAAAGTTCTATGTCATATAATAATAATAATAAAGAAATTAATAAAATATAGTTGGGAAATATGTGATTCAAAGGGTTTTGAGCTAAGTGGAAGGAGGGATGACTTTTGCACCATTTCATGTTGTGTTCTTAGTTGTTAAAGACTAAAAGAGATAACAAAGCTAATAAGTCATAAATTTGAACTACAAGGCTTGGAGCTTAGTGTAAGGAATGATGATTGTAATCAAGGTCTCATATCATGTTTTTAGTTATTAAAGGCTAAAAGAGATAACAAAGTTAACAAATCATAACTCCAAAGCATACACATATAAGGCTTGGAGCTTAGTGTAAGGAGTGATGATTGTAATCAAGGTTTGACTTTATTTAGTACCATAAAAAAGGTAGTTGTTAAATGTACGAGAGTCATGTATCACCACTTACATGCACATATAAGTGAATCAAAGTATACCCCTTGTTTTTTTGAAGGTTTATCAAGTTATGTATATACTAAGTAACTTAAGATAGCCCTAGGGGTGTTTGGAGGAAGTGACAAATGTGTGTTGATGCATAACACTACTCAGGTGTATGTATATGCATAGGAAAGCACAACCCTAGGTTCTTCCTCAGGTCTTCTAAATGATGTATTTAGCTAATACTTTGTGGTAGACATGGAGGCACTTGAGGGTATGGATGGAACATGCAAGGCATACATAGCACTCCACATATGTGGAATAAATCCCACACCCATGCTCTCGTCGATGCCCACCATGTCTTTTAAGGGAGATTATGACATGGCCAATTAGTAAAGTTTTTTTCTTTTACACGAGAGAGATTAAAGGTTTGAATATCTTCCCCCACCCTTATAGTATATGGGTTTTGCACTTTAGTACTCATATGAGTCTATCCACTAAAGGTTTCATGTTGTGGCCTACTTCTATTTTGTGTTCATGCATGACTTGCCTTTTGAAGACAAAATTTCCTCTTATCATTCATTACAAACACTCTTTTGTCTAAGACCACTCAGTGTTGAGGCACCCTACCCTTGTACAAATGTACAACCTCTTAGATATTTCTAGTAGTTAGATAAGGTTTCCCTCTTGGCCTCCCCCTTAATCATTAATTATTGATTACTAATTTGGTCCTCTTATACCCTTTAGGTCACTTACTTACTCAAATGGACTAGTCTGGGAATATGATCCTTAAAAGTGGCTTATAGTTGCTTTAAATGATCCATTTGAAGTCCTCAACAACCCAAATCCATTTTTGTTGCTTAAAAGGGGACCCAATTTGATCAAACCTTGCATTGTTACAACTTAAGGTTACTCTTAAAATATTTAAATCATATTTTGGGGTGCTTCATGATATTTAGGTTACATGGTGTATAATCGACCCTTTGTAGGTTGGGAGGTACTCCAAGCCCTGGGGTTTGGGGTTTGGAGGAAGAAGCACCACAAAACTGGTTTGTGGTCTTAGAACCCAAGGTGTTTGAGTGATTTGATGCTTGGAGGTGATAGAGGACCCCTAGAGGAGCAAGGGGAAGCTTCAAGCACTCAAATATGAGGCCTAGAAATGGATTTATAAATTTATTTTGTATGTTGGTGGGTTTGCACATGAAAAAGGTCAAGTCGGCTAGGGTAAAGAACAACCCTCTTGACAAGTTCATTGGATCACAAAGGTTGCATATAAATATAAGAGTATGTGGAGGTTATTTAGCATGTCCATGGACAACACAAGAAGCAACTTGCATAAGAGGAAATCTCAGACTTGGTCGTAGGAACTCAGGTGCTTAGCAAAGGAGGGAGAAAATCTGTTTTGGGCTTATTTCTTCAAGATTGTTTAGGTTGAGTAGGACATAATGCACGTCAAGGAGATATGAGTTGTTTTTCCATCATTTAGTGGAGGATTTTCTTGCTTGAATAGACTAAGAAGGTCACAAACCTTTGGAGGCTAGGTCGAGCTCTTGTAGTGGTTGTTGTGATCTATATGAGATCGTAATGTAAAATTTGTGCTTGAGGTTGTATAAATTGCAAGTGTTAAAATTGATTTTTATGAACTTTTATGTTAAATTCTTATACACATAAAGCATGAATTTAAACTTTGAAATAACAGAAAACAACAAACAAATACACCATAAAAATAACCACAACACAGCAAGTGATGAAGGACTTCACCCCTCCTGGGGTAGGTCTCCTTGGTCTAGCTTCCAATGGCTTGACCCTATATCATTAAGCTAAAAATTGGTGGTTACATCAGTTTACAGTGCTTCAATAGCTTCAAAACCTGTTCCATTAGCTTCAAAACTGTAAAAAATGCCTATCTAGCCTCTTTCTGCTCCCAATTTGGTCAAAAACTGAAGAAGTTATGAGTTGCCCTAGCTTTGCTGCTAGTCACTCTACAAATTCCCCAAATTTCGGAATTGTCCTACAATTTCGCCCTGAATTCCGCTAATGAAGAAAAAAATTTGTGGCTTTTTGGTGCAAATTGTGGGACAGTTAAAAAGTGTGCCAAGGCCAAAAGGCCAAATTTTTAATTATAATATGGGTGGTTGAAATTTTTTTTTTAATAAAAGAAATTCGATGGGGCCTCCACGCCCACGATTCCCACCTAGCAGTCGTATGGTTAACATATGGTGGGGGATGGGGCTAAGCCCTGGCCCCTTACCCAGCCTCTACTGTATTCAACTTTATATAGTGGTTTGGGTCATTGGTTAACAAGACCCAACGTATAGCCTGACTAGTTAGAGTGTTGCATTGTTATTTGTGAGTTCGACAGTTCGATCTCGCCGAAGGTTAATTTGGACCCAAAAAAAATTATGGTGGCCCTTGTGCTACCAAATGGCGGCCTCTGGTTGGGCCACGTGGAAACATGTGGTTAGCCACTATCCAACCAATAGAATTCGCCCACACTAGCTGTTAACACTGGAAAATCGTATAGTAGAAGACGAAATTATTTAATGTCAAGCAGAAGGGTTTACAGGGCTGGAAGACATTACAGAATCTAGAGAGTATTTAAAAATCTCTAAGGTCTGAGGAAAAATCAAATTTGAACAAGTCCTAAATGCTTTTGCGCGCATTATCCTTCGTGAAGAGTGCCTTTGCGCGCCTTATGGACGAAAATGCACGCAATCTTGAGAATGGCAAAATGTCGCTTTCCGAGACCACACAAAGCAAATGACAAGTGATTCCTCACTTGAAGCCGCCTAAGGAAAGCCACCAACGCCTCCTTAGACACCAAGTGAGCACACAATGGTATATTTGGAGCCCACAAAGGAATCAAACCCCTCCCTTGGGTCACCATCCACAATGTACCAAGAGAGGGAAGGAGGATTTGAAATCTCCTATATAAGGCCACCATGAAATGAAGAATGGGTGAACACATTGTTATGTTGGCCAGAATTGCCCAAGCAATACTAGCAGTGTGTGATCCGAAGCTGAAGATAGAGGGGACTCAATTTTTGGTCATCTAACAAGTTTTGTCCAACACAGTAGAGAGAGAGGGAGACTGCACCGAGGCAAGCTTGGGATAAAAACATCCTTGCTTCGGGACTTAGATCCCATGTTCTAGGGGCCCTTTGGCAAGAGGGTAAAGTTTCACTCTTATTACTACCAGTGCTCAATAAGAGGGGCCTAGAGTCACCGTTCGTATTATTGTTGTCGTTTGACTCTTTTCAAAACTCGTGTTTATTTGTTTTAGTTTTAGTTTATATATGCATGTTATTTCTCTATTTAGTATGCTTATGATTCTAGCTTGTTCCACTAACTTGCTTGACTCCACTTCTTTTTCTGCCTGTTACCAATAACTTAAGTGGGTAGACCACACCCCTTAAGTTGGTGTGATTTCATACATACGTGCACCAAACACACTCCAATAGGATTGGCGACTCCACTAACATTTATTACCAAGTTTATGTGGTTGTGCCTTTTTTGCAGAGACCCCTGTCTGTGCTGTGGAGTGGAGTTGAATTTCCCCTGATTTCTCTTGCAGTCCCTAGTTCATCCCAAGTGACAGACTGAAGTAGAACAACTCCAAAAATTCGTTTTACAGGACTTTGCGTGCTTTTTCCTCCCACAGACGTGCCCAGGGCGCGCGTTCAGAGCTGACACGCGCGGAGACAGCGCGCCTGTTCCAGCCTTTGCACGCAAAATACAGAATGAGAAATTTCTCCCATGTTTCTGTCTTTTCCTACTTGTAAAGTGCTTAGCGGACCCTAATACACCTGCTAACACTGGTTGTGGTACCCCGTAGCTTGCTAAATCTCACTCTTAGTTGTTTTTTGTAGGCTTAGTGTCAATTTTACTTGAAGTTGATTTTTGCAAATTTCACACATAGTTTAAGTAGGATGGAAAATAACTTGCATTCTGAAAATTTTTATGTTTTGCAAATTTTGGTACTTACACACCTAGATAAATAGCCATAGTAAGTGGCCTAAGACCACACATGCATAGCTAGTTTCTTTTTTCTAGTGTAAAAGTTATTAGTTTAGTTCAAATTTTTCACTAGGGTTTTCGGCACTAGGATTGAATTGTTTATAGAAGAGCAAGTAATATCTGCTACCTTTGCGCCCTCCGGTGATCCTAGGTAAGCATATGAACGCTCCCTATTCACAATTCGCCATCTCCCTATAGTTGGTCACATAGATTAACTAGGAAAAACAGAAAGCGGCCCATTATCCGCACATGTTTTTCTTTTGAGACAGGAACAATACAATTGTTGAGATTCAACAAGATGATGAGCTTAGTGAAAATGAGTCGCCTTCACTAAGTGGGCCCGCAGGCTATTTTTGGCGCAAGTCTATTTTTAGACATGGTGATTAAATTTCAGAAGTTGCATGATGCTATTTGTGGATGGTTGGTCAAGTTGGAAAAATAGATGAAATTCTATTTTTAGAATATTGGGCAAAGTCTATTTATAGATCGTCAATCTAAAAATAGAAGTGTCGATTATTGTTAGCTCTTAATAATAATCCGATAATAAACAACAACTTATTCTCTTGGAGCACTTAATTTCAGTGCACAGATTTGGAAAATCAGTGGGCTGAAGGAATTGTGCAATTCCTAGGGTTTACTAGTGGTTCATGCATGGAGGACTCAGTTAGAACTGAAGCGGAAAAGTTATGACAAAGTTGGAAGAGTAGTTCATGGACTTGTTATTTAGTTTAACTCAGTTAATGGAGTTAAACTCAGTTGAGCTAGTTGTATCTAGTCTAACTGAATGATACACTAGTGAGAGTGGAGTGAATTAATTATTTAATTAATTCACAAATAATAATTCGTTAATAAACTGAACAATACAACAGTTAACTACAGCGCATGGTAGTTCCAGTGGAGACCTAGTGGAGAGATAGGTGAAAGGGCAAGATGGACTGTCTATTGTGACTATAGTGATGCATTGATTGCACCACACACACATTGGAGTTGCCAATGAGGATTGTGTAGTCAAGGCAAGGGTAATTCGAATTCATTCAGAGCTATTCTTCAGCAGGGATTGCGCAGTGGAGGCAGGCTAGCAGTGGCAAGAAATCGGTGCATGGATTTGCAAATTTCTTATGATTAGTGTGTGACAATTGATTGTACTGAGAGCTTGATGTATAAAGCTTTATATGAGATTGTTACACGATCTCCATGATACATAATCTATGATAGTTGGGGTTTTCAGCTTCAGACTTTCCCATTAAAAAACTGTGTTATATGTGATTATTTTTATTGCTTCATATGTGTTTGTAATTGAATGTTTAATTTCTGCAAAAGATTAACAGTGGAAGGATTTTGTATTTAGCAAGAAGATAAATATTGTTAGATCAGGAGAATCTGGATATATACATGCATTTTGTATATAATTTTCTACGTGGTATCAAAGCAGTGTTAATTCTTCAAGATTGCAATTGTGAAAAATTGTTGAGTTTGTGCTGGTGGACAATTCGAATTTGCTTCAGAAAATTCTTGGTGCGACAGTTGAGTATACATTGAAATGTCTTTCAATGGGTTGTGATTGGAGTATTCCCTTGATGGAAGCTCGAATTACATAGCCTGGAAGGATAGGATGGAGGTGGCGCTGGAGGATAATGGACTGAAGGAGTTCATCGATAACGATGTTCCTAAGCCGGGATCTAGCGATGTTGCATTACTTGACGCATGGCAAAAGAAGATAGCAAAGACAAGAAGAATTATGTTGGAAGGTGTGAAGAACCATATTGTGTCCAGCCTTCACGGAAAATCCACTCCATTTTCAATGTGGAAGGCTTTGACAGATTTGTTCCAAAGCAGCAGTGACCAGAGGAAGTTGGCACTGAAAGACAAGCTCAGAAAAATAAAAATGGAGAAGGGCGACAATATTCCAAAATATTTCACGAAGTTTGTCCACTATAGGGATGAATTAGGAAGTGTGGGGATTATTGTTGATGATAAAGAATTGGTGAGCTTGGCTCTCCTTGGGCTTCCGAAGAGTTGGCATAGCCACGAAGACTCTGTCAATGGACGGGAGAAACTGCCGGGATGGGAGCGACTTTGGTTAGATCTTGTGCAGGAGGAGATAAGGTGAGGTACCAGGGATGGCTCTTCATCGAAGAATGATGATGAAGAGAATTTCACTTTGGCTGCCAAAGCAAGGAAAGGGAAGGGGAAGAAATTTCTTTCAAAATCCGATGTTAAAGGTAGGAAGCAGGATTTGTCCAAAGTGAAGTGTTTTCACTGTCATGAACATGGGCATTTCGCCACTAACTGCCCACAGAAGAAGAAGAACAAGAAGGTTGTTGGAGCTGCAGCTGGAGAGGCCATAGCCTCGCAATTTGAACTTGATTTCTCTTTGATCGCATGCTTGGTTTCAAGCTATATGGGATCGGTGTGGTATCTTGATAGTGGTGTGTCTTTCCATATGACGGGAGACAAGGAGTTGTTTAGTGACTTGGAGGAGAAGGACCTTCAAATGCATATAGAGATAGGCGACGATGGTCGATACAGTGCGACCGGCATTGGGACCATTACCTTTGAGAGGGATTCCAGTAATCCATTCTTGTTGAAAGATGTTATGCATGTTCCAGGTTTGAAGAAGAACTTGGTCTCGGTCGCAATGTTGGAAGACAAAGGTTATGATGTTGTTTTCAGTGAGGGAAAAGCTTTCCTTCGACATAAAACAATTGGTCAAACCAAAAGGATAGGGATTCGAGTTAAGAATCTCTACAAGCTGGAGGTAGATGGTTGCGCTGCAATGGTGGGCAAAGCAGAAGAAGTGGTGAGCCGAGATGAGGGCGAATTATGGCACAGGAGATTGGGCTATCTTCACCATGGCGCTTTGAAGATTTTGCAGCAGATTTCTACTGGACTTCCCAAGGGTACTCTTGCACAGTCAGATCAGTGCAAGGGATTCACTATGGGTAAGTTTGTGAAGACCACCTTTCATGAGAAGGAGAATCCTCCTTCAGTGATCCTGGAGAGAATTCACACAGACATGTGTGGACCTTTCTCGATTGCTTAAACAACAAAACATAGGTATTATGTTATATTTTTTAATGACTATTCTCGTAAATGTTGGATCTTCTTCATGCAGAAGAAGAGCGAAACATTCTCAAAGTTCTGTGAGTTTAAATAATTGGTGGAGAAGGAGTCGGGGAAGCAAGTGAAAGCTCTATGGAGCGATAATGGTGGTGAATACATCTTGGGCGAATTCAAAGACTTCTGTAGCAAAGAAAGAATTCGAAGAGAACTCATAGCACCTCATAACCCATAGCAGAATGGGGTCACTAAGAGGAAGAACAGAACGATCGTGGGTGCTGCACGAGCTATGCTGCATGACCAGGGCCTACCGATGCACTTGTGGGCAGAAGCATGCAACACTGCGGTTTATGTGCAAAACCATTGTCCTCATAGAGTACTTGGCATGAGTACACCTGAAGAAGCTTTTACTGGTAAGAAGCCTGAAATTTCTTATTTGAAGATTTTGGCTCATCTCGTTTACATTCATGTGACAAAGACGCGCAGAAGAAGTCGGGATCCAATCGCGTGTTGGGATATTTTGTGGGGTGTCAATAAACACCCCATAATTATCGTGTGTATTTTCCGTGACAACAAAGGACTATGGTGTGTATGATATAAAATTCAATGAGGTGAAATCCATGAAGTTGACGCTTCAGAGGGAGCTAAACTTGCTGCAGGAGGAACTTTTGTTCCCAAAGATGAGCCTCTAGATGTGGATAAGCCATAGGAAGAGATTCATGGAGTGGAGGAGTCCACTCATGCATAACCAAACATCATACAAGGTATAAATCGTACCACAGAAGTTGAGAGACTGAAGCTTGATGCAGCATAGAATGTAGGAGTCCCTACATCACAGCGCAGAAAGAGACAATCACCTAACCGATTTACTGGATACATGGCTCTTATGAGCAAGTGTATCGTGACAGAGCCATATTATTTTGAAGAAGCAGTGTAGGAGCCCACATGGGTAGATGTCATGGTGGAGGAGTATGACTCCATTGTCAAAAATAGTGCTTGGAAGATTGTTCCAAGGGTGGTGGGAAAATAAGTTGTAGGATCAAGATGAATCTACAAGGTAAAGCAAGCTGCTGATGGGAGTGTCGAGAAGTATAAGGCAATATTTGTTGCCCGGGGCTTCTCACAGATTGAGGGGATTGATTATGAAGAAACCTGCAATTGAACTGCCGCATGGTATTCTTCCATAAGGACCATCCTTTCTCTCTTAGCACAAATGGGTTGGCACATTCATCAGATGGATGTGAAGACTATGTTCCTTAATGGGATCATTGAGGAAGAGGTGTACATTGAGCAGCCTAAAGGATTTGAAATCTTTAGCAGCGAGTCGCATGTGTGCAGACTCAAAAGAGCGTTGTATGGGCTGAAGCAAGCACCTTGTGCTTGGTACACACAGATCGACAACTATTTCACTAGACTTGGCTTCACCAAGAGTGAGGCGGATGCAAACCTGTACTAAATTATGGTGGAGGGTAAGATTTTAATCATTGTTCTTTATGTTGATGATTTAATACTAACGGGTGATGAGCAGTTGATACACTCATGCAAGGTAGATCTTGCAAAGGAGTTTGAGATGAAGGATTTGGGCCTCCTTCATTATTTCCTTGGATTGGAAATATGGCAGCGGGAAGGTGAACTGTTTGTGTCTCAAGGCAAGTATGCCTGGGAGATACTGGAGAAGTTTCACATGCAAGGCTGCAAGCCTATCGAAACTCCTCTTCTAGTAAATTGGAGGAAAGACGATGCTACATTGGCAGAGGTAGTGGATGCCATTGTTTATCGATAGTTGGTGGGTTCGCTCATCTATTTAGTTAATACAAGATCGGACATATGCTATGCGGTGAACCAACTTTCACAAGCGATGGTTAAGCCTACCAAGCTCTTTTGGAAGGCAGGCAAGCATGTCCTGAGGTATCTCAGGGGCACATCTGAGTATTGTTTATGGTACAGACAGACGGATGAGGTGAAGTTGCATGGCTTCACGGATGCAGATTGGGCAGGCAGCCCAACAGACAAAAAGTGCACATCAGGAGCGATTTTCAGTATCAGATCTACGACAGTGTCTTGGTACAACAAGAAATAAATATCCGTGGCACTCAGTTCAACGAAAGCAGAATACATGGCAGCAAGTAAAACTGCATGTGAAGCTATCTGGATGAGGAAGATCCTGGTCGATTTGTTCGGTTCACATTTAGATCCTACAGTGATACATTGTGATAATCAGAGTCGCATTAAATTCTCAATTTATCTTGTGTTTCATGATAGATCTAAACATATTGATATCTGGTATCATCATATCAGAGATTCTGTGCAGCGGAAAATCATGTTGCTTCAGTACATTCCTACGGAAGATCAGGATGCAGATATTCTGACGAAGGCGCTCACAAGGAGAAAATTCGAATACCATAGAGGTAGGATTGGGGTGAAGGATAATCCCTATCTTGTTGAGAGGGAGTGTTGAGATTCAACAAGATGATGAGCTTAGTGAAAATGAATCGCCTTCACTAAGTGGGCCCACAGGCTATTTTTGGCGCAAGTCTATTTTTAGAATATGTCTATTTTTAGACATGGTGATCAAATTTCAGAAGTTGTAGGATGCTATTTGTGGATGGTTGGTCATGTTGGTAAAATAGATGAAATTCTATTTTTAGAATATTGGGCAAAGTCTATTTATAGATCATCGATCTAAAATAGAAGTGTTGATTATTATTAGCTCTTAATAATAATCCGACAATAAACATCGACTTATTCTCTTGGAGCACTTAATTTCAGTGCACAGATTTGGAAAATCAGTGGGCTGAAGGAATTACCCAATTCCTAGAGTTTACTGGTGGTTCATGCATGGAGGACTCAGTTAGAACTGAAGTGGAAAAGTTATGACAGAGTTGGAAGAGTAGTTCATGGAATTGTTATTCAATTTAACTCAGTTAATGGAGTTAAACTCAGTCGAGCTAGTTGTATCTAGTCTAACTGAATGATACACTAGTGGAAGTGGAGTGAATTAATTAGTTAATTAATTCACAAATAATAACTCATTAATCAACTGAACAATACAACAATTAACTATAGTGCATGGCAGTTCCAGTGGAGACCCAGAGGAGAGATAGGTGAAAGGGCAAGATGGATTATCTGTTGTGACTATAGTGATGCATTTGGTTGCACCACACACACATTGGAGTTGCCAATGAGGATTGTGCAGTCAAGGCAAGGGTAATTCGAATTCATTTAGAGCTATTCTTCAGCAGGGATTGCGCAGTGGAGGCAGGCTAGCAGTGGCAAGAAATTGGTGCATGGATTTGCAGATTTCTTCTGATTAGTGTGTGACGATTGATTGCACTGAGAGCTTGATGTATAAAGCTTTGTATGAGATTGTTACATGATCTCCATGATACATAATATATGATATTTGGGGTTTTCAGCTTCAGGCTTTCCCATTAAACAACTGTGTTATGTGTGATTATTTTTATTGCTTCATATGTGTTTGCAATTGAATGTTTAATTTCCACAAAATATTAACAGTGGAAGGATTATGTATTTAGCAAGAAGATAAATATTGTTAGATCAAGAGAATCTGGATATATACATGCAGCTTGTATATAATTTCTACAACAACATAGTTTAAATAGGGGATTTTGAAAAGGATCATCGAATATCCACACGTTCAAACTATGTGCTTGTCCACTTTGTGCTCAAACACATTCACTCACCAAGTGAAGCAAAGACACCTAAAAATAACTTAACCAAACTCACTAAATTCTCCCCACAGGGGCTACAAAAAAATTTATAGCTTAAGTTAGGATCAAGGGGGTAGGCATCCAATAAGTCGCCTTGATCATACTTCATCTTGAAACATAGAATTTGTCTATTTAAGGAGCTTCAAATCCACCTATCATCCCATGACAAAGAAAACCCAAGCACGACAGAGACCCGTTTCAGAGGGGGTTAGGCTTAGGCACAGTGTGTGCGGTATCAGTTGGGGCTACTTGACCCGACTAATACTCGATACTATTAGCTAACTTACCAAGAAGCCCAAGACTCGAATGCTCACATGGGACGGTGGTTCTTAGTGGCCAAAAACTAGGGCATCATTTCCCTATAGGTGACGGTGCAGGCAAGCGCCAGACCCTCTACCCTTACCCCGGTGGATTTTCTTTGGTTGACTAGGGGCGTCGCCAGATCTTACAGGATGTTGTGATAGCACTCGCAAGAAATATTCTCAAGGCCCAGTTACATTTGAGTGTGTGAGGATGAATAGGTCTTCTAGGATTTTGAGTAGCTTACGCAAAAAAAAAAAAAAAAAAAAAAAAAAAAAAAAAAAAAAAAAAAAAACCACTTTTTTTTTATTTTTTATTTTTTAATTGCTTGATCACACAGATTAATTTAAATGGAAATTTATCTTATTTTTCGCTTTGTTTTATGTATGTGACAAGAAGTTTTCTTTGATCATAGACTCTACCCTTTCAAATTTTTCCAAAACCAAACTTGGTCGACACCAGAATGGACCCAACGGGACCTCATCGATCTAGGCGTCTTTTGGACCTCCCCCCATCACCGAGAGGCGTTCCAGGTATTTCGTCGTTTAGGCGTCAAAGACGAAACACTGCCACCATTATTGGTTCTTCCTTTATTGGTGCATCCTTAGTTGGTAACCCTAGTCGGTCTCCCAATGCCACACCACAGACCACTCCTCCCACGACCCCTAGAGGGCGGAGAAGTGTGTCCCATTTGGGAAGCCAGCCGAATACACAACAGGGTATGTCACAAACTAAACCTCTTCCTAACCAGAACTTTGTGTTTTCGCACAGTGTAATGACGTCAACCTCCCAGTCACATTTCTTAGCGTCATTGAATCTACCCGATTTAACCAAGCTGACGAATGACCCCATCAAACACAATCCTACATGGCCTCCCATGCCCACAAATCTCCCTTCGAATATTCCAAATTTCGAAGGAAAGCAAGTGGAAGACCCAGGTAATTATGTCATGAACTTCCACCTGTGGTGCTCATCAAACAGTATCATTGACGACACTATTTGATTGAGACTATTTCAACGCACTCTTACTGAAGTAGCCGCGAAGTGGTACGTTGAGCAACCCTCAGCTTCACGTGGAACCTTTGGCGCCCTCGCCACCACGTTCCTAACATACTTTTAGTTACCCATTCACCATGATTCTGGAATGGAATTACTGACACATTTTAGACAAACCCCTACCATCCATATCTCGGACCATCTCCATGAATGGAGGCGACGTCGCAGTTTATGTAAAGCTAAATTCGATGATCGGGTTCTCTTAGATTTGTTCTTGAAAAATCTTACAACAGAGATTTCAAACGATGTGGCGCAACATAGACCCACATCCGAAGAGGACGCTATCAGCAAAGCCCATCAGCTTGAGCTGATTTATATGCAATCAGGATACATTTATAACATCCTGCCTAACGCTCCGCGCTTGCAAACTTATCAAGAATTTCCAGGCACATTGAACTCTGCAGACAGACTAATTGGGTCATTGACCCAAGGTTACCTAGGCAGCAGCAGTCAAAACCCCGGTTACACATATGTTTCTACCCAGAACGTACCTCAACCTGGTTTTCAAAGTCATCATATGCCTCAGCAAAATTTGACCAATAGGGTGCCAGCATATCACTAGGGAGGACCTTATCCTCCGGATCAGGGGAATCAGTACGCAAAAATAAACACTGACAGAAGAGCTCCCCTCCAATAGGCAAGTGCAAACTAGGGACCACATTATACTCAGTCCCCAGCACAAGACCTACCTATGCAGACCAATGTAGAGGTGAAATTTGTGCAGCCATCCCAAAACCAACCACACCAATACAACCAGGAGAACTACCCTCCTAACGTGGTGAAGAAAAAATCCAAAAACAAGATAAAAGAGAACCCTGGACAGAGGGGCAACAACCAACAATGACCATTGCGATCCCAGGTTGGAGGCAACTCCAATCAGAATCAGAGCCAAGAGCCGAGCAATGCCCAATGGCAAAGAAAAAGGCCACCTCTTCGAACAAACCATTCTTGTTCGATGTGTGGTGAGTACGGTCACTATCCTCACCATTGTCCCGGTCTCCCTAAGCTGAAGAAGCTATAGAGTAACCACAGACATGAAGGATCTTCCCAGAAACAGCTGTGATGCAAGAACCTTTCCCCCACCAAGGGACAGTCAACACCCAACAACAAAATCCAGATGACTCTGGGAAAAGAAACCATGAAATCCACATGACCGGTGAAGAGATGTTTTTCCAAACAAGGAACCGCAATTATGACACCCCACCAAATGCAAATACGTCAAGGGAAAGTACCAATGCACTGACTGTGCCTTTGAACATTTCGAAGATACCTATAGAACCATCGCCGAAAATGGCGAGGGGACCCAATAGGAAAACATGAAACTACTCCAAAGCGGCCCATAATTATAGTATCGTGGATGATTTAGCACAATCTCCCATTGCTATGTCAGCTTTGGAAGTATTGCAGTCATACCCAAAACAACGGAAAGCCCTACTTTCCGTGTTAGGCGTTATGGACCCTACCGATACACACCTAATGGATTTTAACTTAGACAAAGCCACCCCTAGGCTTCCTTCCATGGTCGCCTTCCAGATACCAGTGTCAGTCTAGAATATCACAATTCACCGATGTGTCATAGACGAGGGTGTGTCCACGTGCATCATGTCCAAAATTTTTTGGAAGAAGTTAGGTTCTCCCAAACTAAAACACTCAGTCATCATACTTCAAGCATACGATGGTCGTCCATCAACCCCTGTCGGCCTTTACCAAAACGTCCTAGTCTGCTTAGCCACAAAGATGGTCCACATAGACATTGAAGTCTTAGACGTTTACCTAGACTACAATATGCTCCTTGGGCAGAGTTATATGTACGCCATGTTTGCCATAGCCTCCTCTATCTTCCGCATCATGATGTTCCCCCACGAGGACCACATCATTACTGTAGACCAATTAACGCATAGTGAGAAGTGACCCCTAACAAACACTAATGTAATTCTACCCTATATAGACACATCCTCGGATGCTCTCTCACAGTACCAAGAATATGACCTCGACTAGTTCAAACCGTCGTCCGTTCTAGGGTCATTCCTAGGAGAACCTCTCATAATCCCTGAGTCATCGCCCGATGTCACAGGGGCTTCGGTTTGCATGATGTCCACATTAAGCACCGAAGCTAGTCAGGACACAGACACAAGAAGTAATGGCACCGAGTCATTGACCATGGTAGCCTCTCTAGCCTACACTGCCTCTTAAACCCCTTTCCTCTACCCCCTAGCTGGTTTCGTCTCCCAGCAAGTTTTGGCAACACTGGTATTACCCAACATATCATTGGAAATCCCAGTTTGGTACCTCGTTCCCCTTACAGGAACATGATCCACCCATGTTACCGCCACAGGATTGAAGCCCCTCAGTCCCGAGGAGGCCCCACTCATCCAAGAAACAGTCGAAACCACCCCTACAAAGGAAGTTCCCTTTGAAAAACCGGTGCTTACGGCTAAGAAAATCGAGAAAAGAGGAAAGAAGATGGTGAACCCCACCATTCAATGGGAATCACCAGTCTGCGCCATATACGACGTAATAGGTCACCCTACCCATATCTCTCCCGAACTGGATGAATTAAAACCACTCCTTGGCTCTAAGACAAACATCGCGACGCCGCGTTCCCGCAAAAAGGAACCTACCACTAAAGGTAAAGGTAAAGCATTGCGTACCAATCACGCATGCGCTCTCTGCAGCAACTATGGGAACTATACCCACCATTTCCCAGAGATCCCATGATATAGGGACGCCTTACATTCCATTGAGCGATCCTATCAAGAGGATCCCTCCACCCAGGCATCCGGAAATGAACCTCGTACCATCCTATACCTACAGGAACAACGAAGGGCACAAGAAAGACCCCCATTCATGCCTGTTATATGTTGCACGCTATGCGATGAACGTGGTCACTTCCTCGAAGAGTGCACAACCCTGGAACTCATCCACAGATGTTACCCTATAGAAAGGGTTTACTACGTTGTATTGTGGGCAGTGCAATTCACATGTCCATTATGCGCCGACAATCACCTTTTGGAGAATTGTCACCATATCCCTCTATTTCGGCCAGCCCTCGCTAGCTTACGCTCCGCCATTGTCCGCCTCTCCCAAGAAGATGACATGGATGCGGAGTCCACGGACAACTCCACAACCCAATAAGATGTGACATGCAGATCCATCATGTTCTTGTTAGTCGAAAAGCGACCAATTAGGGAACCCCTAGCTACCCCTAACCACTATCTACAGAGAAGACCAACATGCACGTTATGCAAAATGCCTAATCATGCGGTCGCCACTTGTCCTGATTTAGCAGCATTACGATGCTGGTTCCCCGCCAAACCTCAAACTAAGCATAGTGGAACCCCCATATCAAGGATATTCTGCCTAATATGTCAAGGAAATCATTATGAGCGGCACTATACTTATGCCTCACAACTTCATCCCACCATCGACATGATTCATACCTTAGAGAAGAGACAGGACGACCTCTAGGAATGGCATAAAAATTACATCGTCGGCTCAACATCCCCACCCCCGCAGTGGTGTAACAGGCAAACTAAGACAACACACCAACGAAGCATGACCTTGGCCAAGCCTAGGATAACATGCGGACTATGCGACCTGAACGACCACTAGGTCAACCAGTGCAGAGAACTGAAGCACCTTGCAAGCAATTTTCATATAGTATCTTCTCTCCCTCACAAACTTCTCTCTGACCAAGAGAAAATCACGCGTACCTATTGTCGGATTTGTTCACACTTTCACCACACGATTAAATGTGTACGCCTCCCCAAGCTAAGAGTGGAAAAAGCAGCGTTGAGTCTACACTCCCCCAAAGAGGTAGACACACCCAAGCTAATAATACGGAAATAGAAACAAAAGACAACCTCTTCTATGATAGACCCTTTCCAAGCGTCCACATCAGGAACAACGAGTAGTGTAGAATCTCACACAATCTACTCCGTTGGCACAGTGATACCATGTACTATCTGCACTGGCCAAAATTACACACCAAAGGTATGCCCGCTAATGGAAACATTCAGGCACCTCTGCGGTAGGCACAATTTCCACCTACAAGAAATTGACCATCCTAGTGGGGAACCCAACCTTATGCTCATGCAGAATCCCATTACGGAGATTCTTCCCACACCGAACGTCGATGACATGATCCACCATATAGGATTTGTATCATCACATATCGAAAATAAGATTGCAGCTGCCCCCACGTCCCAGGATTTCCACCCTATTCTTGTCGCAAAAGGTCAAGGTACCTTGCGCTTTTGCATTGATTTCCGCAAGATCCCAAATTTACACACTGCTATCAAACTCCTTGATGATACCCAGCCTCTAGAACAATGCCTAGTACAACTAGAGTTTGTCGACGAAAGTCAACGACAGTCGCTACAACACAACGAGGCCCACAAGAAAAGGGTAAAAGCATCATTCGACCACCACATCAACCCTCATTCATTGAGGGAGAACTAGTCCTCTGCTATGATGTCACAAAAGAAGCCCTAGGACCAGGAAAGTTCAAAACCTTTTGGAAAGGACCATACATCATCAAACATTGCCTCCGACAGGGGGCATGCATCTTGACGGAACTGGACAGGACCTGCCTCATCAACCCCGTTAATGGCCTTTACCTCAAGAAGTTTTACCCATAAGGGCCAAAACAACCCTTCCCTAGAGTGAACATACACAAACCCAACCACTGAATTTTTTTTGACCAAAAGACTTATTTAAAAGTGCTCAAAGTGCATCATGGATCACCAACCTGAACCCTGTTTCGGATTTGCTGATGGAGCATCAAGATGGTCTCAAAGTTTAGCCACAGCTGCTTGGGTCATCTACCACCCTGACCGATCACCACTCTTCTCCAATGGTGTGTGCATCGGTTCGAAAAAAAACAATCAGGCAGAGTATGATGCTGTCATCGGACTTATGTGTGATGCCCTCCATCAGGGAATACGCCATATGCATGTCTACCTCGATTCCCAGTTAGTAGTGTCGCAGTTAAACTAAACATTTGAGACAAGAGATACACATCTATTTAGAAAATATTTGGGTGCAAAAAGATTAAGCAGACAATTTGACTATATCACATTTACACATGTACCAAGGAGTCAAAACCAAACAGCTGATCGCATAGCTAACAATATCCTAAACTGGAATGCATCTTGAATAAACCATCATACATAAAAACCAAAAATATAGATATCCATCAACATAACATCATGCATAAACCGAAACAGGAGACACATCATATAGAGCCACAAAAAATATCTCTCATATATATATATATATATATATATATATATATATATATATATATATATATATATATATATATATATATATATATATCACAATGTGTATGTCTGAGTACAAAAATAGTATCCCTGACCCTACAGCCAGCCCAAAGATACAAAAATCATCAAAAATAAGGGAAGCATCCTCACAATGGCTGCTCTCCCTATGTACAAGTTTACTCTAGGGTGGTGCCCCCTCAAGAGGGGCACCTGGACCCACAACCGCTCCCGGTGCCACCAATGGAGCTGTTGTCGCAACTGAGCTCACTACCCGATGTATAACGGGCCGATACTCCCTCTTGCAGGCCATCACGGTCTCCAACCAAACCTCCTCAAAGTCATCCATAAATCCTCGAGCAGGCACCCCCTGGGTTAAGTGGTCCACTCGCCCCCAGGCGTCTATGAGAGCTGACACCCGAGCAGTCAGCTCCTCGATACGAGCCTCTGTTGTATCTACACATGTTACTTCTGCATCAGCACGAGCTCGCTCAGTTGTAGCCTCCGCAGCGGCCGAGCTGCTACCCTCTCCTGAAGGGCTAGCACCACCACCAGGTCCCCCAGCAACACCTCCTCCCTGACCACCCCTAGGTCTTCGTAGAGGATCGTGGCGAACCAACTAAGCCATAGGGCGACCCACATTGCCAACATCTGCAAGAGTAACCAAAATGATGTTAGTGTTGCTAGAAAAACACATAAGTACATATATACTCAAATAAATGTAGAAAACATAAACAACATACCTGTAGGCCCCCAAGCATAACCAAAAGGGAGACCCATTTTTGGATCCCTTCGGAAATCCATTCTCACATATGGGAATGGAAAGAACATTTGCAGGTTGGCATTGAACAAGGCCTCTTGTTGGGTTTGTGTTATATTCTTTCCACGACTAATCACGCACGGGGGGGTGTCAAAATTTTTTTGGTCCTTATTTTCCGGCGAGCGGATCCGCCCATGGTTTTGTGCATGGGTTTGCACATGGTTTTGGGGTACGATGGTTTTCGGCCCCTGGTATTTTGTAGATCCAGTCAAGGGAACTACGGTTATGTTCTAATCTAGGGTTAATGGATTGGGGTTTATGTATGCTTAGGCATGTATATATATGTGTTGTAACACTAAAAGGCTTATAATGAAAAATCAAGCTGGTCGTCCCGATTTGGGATCTAGGGAAAAATCTTTGTGTTTATTTGTTTTATGTTTTATGCTCTTGCTACTGTTTATTTTCTGTTTTTAAGATTCGTTTGTAGATAATTTCTGTACAGGGTTAAAACCTACATTTGGTATCGGAGCAGTTTCGGCTTCAAGGGGACGCCTTTGCTGTTGAGGGGTTTTTTGCTCGGGCCTGAGGTAGACCTTATTCAGTGGGAGATCTGCGGGATCGGTTCTTGTGGTGAAAGAAGATGGTGAGCGATGGGAAGATAGAGATCGAGAAATTTAATGGTTAGATTTTTGAGTTGTGGAAGCTCAATATGGAGGATCTGCTGGTGGATAAAGATCAGTGGATCACGGTAGATCCGGGTACTAAACCAATGGCAATGTCAAATGAAGACTGGAAGAAGCTAGATCGGAAGGCAAAGAGCATAATAAAATTGTGTGTCTCAGATTCAGTATTGTTGAATGTATCTGGGGAAGCTACAGTGAAGACCTTGTGGGACAAGCTAGGGACTTTGTACCAATCTAAGCCTCTGGTGAATAAATTTTTCCTGCAGAAAAAACTATATAGCTTGAGGATGAAGGATGGAGACTCGGTGGCAGAGCATTTGAAAACCTTCAATACTGTGGTAAGTCAGTTGTCATCTGTTGATATTAAAATCTCAGATGAAGATAAGTGCATCAGTTTGTTGTGTTCTCTACTAGACTCGTGGGACAGTCTGGTTATTGCAATAGGTAGCAATACAACTACCTTGAATTTTGATTACATTGTCTCAACCTTGCTGTCGGAGGAAATGAGACGGAGAAATATGGAGGGTCAGAATGGAGATGCCTTATTTGTACGAGGAAGGTCCCAGAACAGAAACAAGAATAAGGTTTCGAGTAGGAGATCTAAATCTAGAGGGAGATCTAAATCTCTTGGAAATTTTGTAAAGGTGTGTTGGAAATGCGGAAAGGAAGGGAACTACAAAAAGGAATGCAGATCTTAAGCTCCTGATAAAGGAAAGGGATTTGATGATGCTCCTTCTGCAGAGGAAAAAAACACCTCGGATGAAGGTGGGGATGTGTATTTGGCTTCTTCTTCAAATACACATGTAGATCATGAGTCATGGTTGATTGACTTGGGTGCATCCTTTCACTTCACTCCCCATAGGGAGTAGTTCTGCGAGTATGAGAAATATGATGGCGGTGATGTCTTCTTAGGTGATGATAGGAAGGCCAAAATTGACAGACGTGGAAAATTCAAGCTGAAGCTACAAGGTGGAAGGATTAGAGCACTTCCTGGTGTTCTGCACATTCCTGCATTGGCCAGAAATCTAATTTCTGTAAGCAAGATGGATGATGCGGGTGTTAAAATAGTGTTCGAGAAAGATGCCTGTAAGATGGTTCGAGGAGCACTGGTATTAATGCGGGGAGTTAGGATTGGAACTCTGTACAAGCTTCAGGGCAACACTGTTATTTCTGGGTGCAACAGTTATGTGGTTCCCGAAAGTGGAGCGGAAAGCCTAGCGGTCTCTGGAGAAAAGACCATGCTATGGCATCAAAGGCTTGGACATATTGGAGAGAAGGGCGTTCAGATACTGCATGGAAATGGTATGGTAGAAGGTATGTCTAATAGCTCTCTAGATTTTGATTTCTGTGAACATTGTGTATATGGGAAGCAGAATTAGGTGAGTTTTCCTTCTGGTGCTGTTGTGTAACCAGCTCCAAAAAGAGAAGAAAAGAGATATCAACGCCTTAGAAATAAGCCACTTCGAGGGGGCAACCTCCAATACATTACATAAATGAACAATTCTTCGATGATACAAATGAACAAAACCTCCTTTCTATATATAGGAGTCCATGGGGCCATAATGTAATCCTAGTGGGCCACAATGTAATCCTAGCCGACCTAACAATAATAATTTAAGGGCACAATAATAACAAAATGGGGGTTACAAGGGTACAATAATAACAATAAGGGGGTTACACTAATAACAATAAGGGACTATACTAGTAATATAGGGACCCAACATGCCCCTCTCCTTCAAAAAAGTGTTGTCCTCAACGCTTGAGTAGCTCTGGGTGCTTCTGTATAAACTTCTCATCCTCCCATGTAGAATCTTCAGTGGGTAAGCTCTTCCACTTGATGAGATACTCTGAAATTGATCGATTCCGTAGCTGTCGAGTTCTTGTTTCCATGACCGCTTCAGGTTCCAATATGATTTTTCCTTCCTCATCAAGTTCTGGCAATATTGTTTGAACCGGAAGATTTTCACCTATAACCTTCTTTAAGCATGAAACATGGAAAACTGGATGTACTCGCGAAGAAGCAGGAAGCTCCAATTTGTATGCCATAGAACCAATCTTTGGCAACACCTTGTAAGGACCATAGTACTTTGGTGATAATTTATTATCCTTCTTAGCTTGCTTGAGGGACATTTGTTTGTATGGTTGTAGCCTTAAAAATACCCAATCTCCTACATCAAAACTTCTCTCGCTGCGATGTTGATCTGCCTGTTGTTTCATTCGATTTTGTGCCAAATTCAGGTTATCCTTTAAGAGTTGGAGAACTTCTTGCTGATCCTCAATGTGATCTTCCATTGCTTGAACCTTTGAATTTTCTCTTAAATATGATGTGATGGATGGTGGATGATATCCATAAAGTGCCATAAATGGGGTCATTTTTGCTGCAGTATGGAAGGAAGTGTTATACTACCATTCAGCAAGAGGTAACCACTTGACCCATTGTGTTTGTTTATCAGATACAAAACAACGAAGATATCCTTCCAAACATTTATTTACTATCTCAGTTTGACCATCAGATTGAGGATGATAAGATGAGCTATGAGCTAATCGAGTACCCAAACAAGAAAATAACTCCGTCCAAAAATTTCCAGTAAAAATGGGATCTCTGTCGCTCACAATAACCCTTGGGCTTCCATGAAGCTTTTGAATTCTGTCCATAAATGTAGTAGCAACTGTACTTGCTTTAAATGGATGAGATAATGCACAAAAGTGTGCATACTTGGTAAGTCTATCAACTACCACCATGATGACACTCTTTCCTTCGGACTTAGGTAAACCTGTGATAAAATCCATTGAAATCTCCTCCCAACGTTGACCTGGAATGGATAAAGGTTGTAGAAGTCCTGTGGTCTTAATTGTTTCCACTTTATTCTGTTGGCAAACCAAACATTCCGCCACAAACTTTCGAATATCAGATTTAAGGCCATCCCAAAAAAATTCTTTCTTCACCCTGTGGTAAGTTTTTAAAAATCCTGAGTGTCCTCCTAAAGGAGAAGTGTGTAATTCCAGAAGAATCTTTTGTTTTAGTTGGGAATTCTTGCAAAGATATAAGCAATCTTTGTACCATAAGGAATCATTTTTCCAACTAAATGTATCAGATGTACTAGGATCTTGCTGCAACTTTTGAATGAGTGTCCATACATCTTTGTCCTTCTTCCATTCATCTCTTGCTTCGGTTATCCAATCTGGTTGGATAACAGAAATGGCACAAAGCAATGCTTCCACCTCTTCATTCTTTCTTGAGAGTGCATCTGCAACAACATTAAGCTTTCCTTTTTTGTAGATTATTTCAAAGTCATAACCCAACATCTTTGTGACCCATTTTTGTCGCTCTTCTGAAGATAGTCTTTGTTCCAAAAAGTGTTTAAGACTATCATGATCAGTTTTTACCTTGAAGTGTCTTCCCATTAGGTAAGTTCGCCATTTCTTTAGTGCATGTAGTATTGCTAACATCTCCTTCTCATAAATAGGTTTCTGTAAATACTTTCCTTTGATTGGACGACTTTCAAAAGCAATGGGTCTTCCTTCCTGCATTAAAACTGCACCAATTCCATTTCCTGAGGCATCACATTCCACAATAAAGGTTTTTGTGAAGTCTGGCGTAGCTAAGACCAGTGCTAGGCACATTGCCTCCTTAAGACGTTCAAAGGCCTTAGTTGCTTCAGGAGTCCATGAAAATGCATCTTTCTTCAATAATGTTGTTAGAGGTGCTGCTATTCTCCCATAATTCTTAACAAACTTGCGATAATACCCTGTTATTTTGGTATCAGAGTTTTGGATTCTAGGGTTTCGCTGCTCCAAACAGGTCATCGTGGCATTTTCGCTATAACTTTTTTTCTACGAAGCTTCAGAAGCTGAAATTTTTAGGGTGCGAAACTGAAATCTTGAGGAATTTTGTCTAAAAATTTCAGAGCTTGGTTCGCAATATTTTCGGAGATATGATCAGTGGAAGTTAGGTTTTTTTTTTCAGGCTCCTAAACAGGTCATCGTGGCATTTTCGCTATAAAAAAATTTCTACGAAGGTTCAGAATCTGAAATTCATATGGTGCGAAGCTGAAATCCTGAGGAAATTCTTCAAAAAATTTCAGAGCTTGGTTCGCAATATTTTTGTAGATATGATATGTGGAAGGTAGTGCTTTTTTAGGCTCCTGAATTTCATCTCAAAGAGGTGATCGTGGGAAAAGTTCAATAACTCTCTCTCTGGGCATCGGATTGGAGTGCCGTAAAAAGTGTTCGCAAGTACACAGACTGTATTTTCTTTGCTATCAATTTCAGAGACAAAGGACGAAACAGTGACACGTGGCTAGTCGTACAAGTTCGCTCTACTGAACCAGTCCATAATTAGGTCATTGTGGGAGATTGGACACAACTTTGTCTTGGAGAATCCAAGTCAGGTAAGGCCTATGGCATTCAAAAGAGAATTCAGCGGGCTACGTCAATGCTGAATTTTAGATATTGAAGAGCTACAATCACAGATATAATACAATTTCAATATCGAGCTCCTCAAAGCAAGTAAAAGGTGTGTATTTTTTTTTCCGAATTACATAAGTCTTGTTTGAAGAATCAAGTTGAATTGATTGCAAGGGCCTATTGTAGAATAGATATCAATATTGGAGTCTAAAATGGCCCCTAAAAATAATTCAACGCCCATTAAGCCTTTAGAAGGCTCTACTATGACTCATGAAGATGAAGAATGGCAACATGACATATCAAAATTACAAGAGCAAGTGCAACAAATTTCGCTCTCGCAAAGAACAACAAAAATGAAATGGAAGTTTTGAAGAAAGGCGTGGAAACTAAGATGGATGGTTTGAAGAAAGGCATGGAAGCTAAGATGGATGGCATGGAAGTGGGCATGGAAGCTAAGATGGATGACATGGAAGCTAAGATCGATGAAAAAATGAAAGACAACATGGAAAACATGAAGAAAGATCTAAAAGTAGACATCGAAGGTTTGGGAAAGCTGATACAAGAAATGTTTCCTAATGGTGAAAAGATAGTAGAGGAAACTCATGATGAGAACAAAATAAATGTTAATCGTGATTTCATAAAATCCAATGTTGGCGGGAAGAACCACCATATTCCAAAAATGGATATGAGGAAGTTTGATGGAAAGGATCCTGTAACATGGATACTACAGATGGAGCAATATTTTGATCTCCATAATGTGCAAAACACACAAAAGGTACGCATTGCAACTTTACATTTAGAATAAAATACATTTGTATGGTATCAATGGCTTTTCTCCCGTAAAAAAATTGTCACTTGGTCAATTTTTACGGAGGAAATGATAGCACATTATGAGGATACAAAGAGCAACACCTTCTTTACCCAATTGATAAATCTCAAACAAAAAGGTTTAGTGGGGCAACACATTGAGGACTTCCAAAAATTGAATATAAGGGTAACTCATATTCCAGAGGACCACAGGATCGATCTCTTCATGGGCACTTTAAAGGATAACATCCAACATGAAGTTCGTGTTTTGGAACCAGATTCATTGGAGAAGGCATTCAGGTTGGCAAGAAAAGTTGAATGTAAAATAATGGCGACAAGGAAGCCTACCACTCAATTCTATA
Organism: Pinus albicaulis; assembly: GCA_034641835.2. Taxonomy (NCBI): domain Eukaryota; kingdom Viridiplantae; phylum Streptophyta; class Pinopsida; order Pinales; family Pinaceae; genus Pinus; species Pinus albicaulis. The sequence continues at coordinate 734,672,020 of CM076575.1, forward strand.
AAGAAGGAATTGTTGCTACGCCTAGATTTCCACAACCTACAAGGTTGACACCACAACAATTGGAAGAAAAAAGAGCAAAAGGGCTTTGCTACAGTTGTGATAGCAAACACACTAAAGGTCATAAGTGTGCTGAGAAGAAATTATTTTACATAGATTGTGAAGAAGAAGAAGAAAATGAACAAGAAGAGGATATACACCAGGAACCACCCCTAGAAGAGGAAGAAATGAATCCGACCATATCGTGTAATGCAATGGCAGGAATTACCACTCCTCAAACTCTCAAGATAGAAGGACATATAAAGAAGAAAAGGGTAATAGTGTTGATTGATTCAGGTAGCACCCATAATTTTATTCATTATAAGGTAGCCAAGGAATTAAATTGTTTCCTATACCCAGCACCAGAATGTCAAGTGATGGTTGCAAATGGAGGAACTATAAATTGCTCCGGAAAATGCCATAATACAAGCTAACCATGGGGGAATATGTATTGAATATTCCAATGCTTTCCATTCCTATGGGAGGTGCCGATGTTGTACTAGAGTACAATGGTTACAATGGGGACGATAGCTTTTAATTTTCAAGAACTTTTCTTGAAATTTTTTTCAGAAGGAAAGGAAGTCGAATTACGGGGTATTGAAGGGAAGCCAGGAAGGATAATAAGATCTGATACCAAATTTTGTGTAACCAGCTCCAAAAAGAGAAGAAAAGAGATATCAACGCCTTAGAAATAAGCCACTTCGAGGGGGCAACCTCCAATACATTACATAAATGAACAATTCTTCGATGATACAAATGAACAAACCCTCCTTTTCTATATATAGGAGTCCATGGGGTCATAATGTAATCTCAGTGGGCCACAATGTAATCCTAGCTGACCTAACAATACTAATTTAAGGGCACAATAATAATAAAATGGGGGTTACAAGGGTTCAATAATAACAATAAGGGGGTTACACTAACAATAATAAGGGACTATACTAGTGATATAGGGACCTAACAGGTGCTAAGAGGGCGAACAAGATATTTGAGCTTGTGCACAATGATGTGTTTGGACCTGTGTCGGTTCCATCAGTGGGTAAGTCTATGTACTATGTTTCATTCATAGATGACTTCTCAAGGAATACATGGATATATTTATTGAGGAAGAAATATGAAGTCTTTGACAGATTTAAAGAATTTAAGGCTCCGATGGAAAACCAGACAGAGAAGAAGATAAAGGTGCTGAGGACAAATAATGGTGGGGAGTTTTGCAAGAAGGAATTTGAAGAGTTCTGTAAGAAGTGTGGTATAGCACGGCAGAAGACTACTCCATACACACCTCAGCAAAACGAAGTTGCAAAAAGACTGAATAGAACACTGATGGAAAAGGCAAGAAGCATGCTTAGTGGTACCAGGTTAGGACAAGAATTCTGGGCAGAGGCAGTGGACACTGCATGTTACTTGGTTAACAGATCACCTTCATCAGCGTTGGAGGATAAGGCTCCACATAAGGTATAGACTGGTAAGAAACCCTCTCTTTCACATCTGAAGGTATTTGGATGTGATGCATATGTACATGTTCCAAAGGAGAAAATGACCAAGTTGGATAATAAATCTGAAAGGTGCATCTTTATTGGGTATAAGGATGGTTTAAAGGGTTACAAGCTTTGGAACCCAGAAACAGGGAAGGTTGTGTACAGTTGAGATGTGGTGTTTAGAGAGTTGAAAGATGTTGTTAAACATGAAGTCCTACCAAAGGAACCTAAGAAGATAGAGTTTGAGCTAAAGGAGGATGAATGAGAGCATGTGTACTTACATATATGGCCCAAGAATAGCTCCTTGAAGATTGGGACATGTGCCAAGTTGGCACCTCATTATTGTGGACCATTAGAAATCCTTAAAAGGATTAGACCAGTGGCATCTACAACTGAAGAAGACTTAGAAGAGGAAGAGCCACAAACTCCAGTTGTGAGAAGATCAACTCGGGAAAGAAGACAACCATAAAGGTATAGTCCATCTACTTTCTGTTCAAATTTTGCTTTAACTATAACTGATGATGATCCCAGAACTTTCAGGGAGGCAGTAGATTCAGAGGATGGAAAACTTTAGAAGGAGGCCATGGTTGATGAAATGGCATCCTTGCATAAAAATGAGGCATGGGATCCTCGATAGAGGTTGCGGGCCGGAAGGAAGCCCATCGGGAGCAAATGGGTGTTTAAGAAGAAGATGAATGTAGAAGGAAAGGTGGAGAAATACAAAGCTCAGCTTGGTAGCAAAAGGTTATTCCCAGGTGCCCGGAATTGATTTTGGTGATATTTTTTCTCCTGTTGCCAAAGTTACTTCTATTAGATTACTTTTATCTGTTGTTGCTGCATTTGATTTTGAGGTAGAACAGATGGATGTGAAGACAACATTTCTTCATGGGGATCTGGAAGAGGAGACCTACATGAAACAACTTGAAGGATTTATGGTGAAGGGGAAGAAATAACTAGTATGCAGGTTAAAGAAGTCTCTGTATGGGTTAAAACAATCACCAAGGATGTGGTATCAGAAATTTGATACCTACATACGGGGACTTGGCTTCGCTAGAAGCAAGGAGGATCACTATGTTTATTTTAAATTAATTGGTGACCATGTTATTTATTTGGTATTTTATGTGGATGATATGTTGTTGATTGGAAATGACAAAGAAATTATCCAAGATTTGAAGACCCAACTATTCTCCAAATTCAACATGAAGGTTCTTGGTGCTGCAAACTATATTTTGGGCATGGAAATTAGGAGAGATCGGGCAAAGAGGAAGCTCTGGTTTAACCAGAGGAAGTATGTCAAGACTATATTGCAGAGGTTCAATATGCAGGATAGTAAACCGATGAATGTTTCGATTCCTGTAGGTACAAAGCCGTCTGCTGAACAGTGTCCCAAGACACAAGAAGAAGAGGAGGATATGTCCCGTGTTCCATATGCAAGTGTAGTGGGTAGCCTGATGTATGCAATGGTCTGTACTAGACCAAACATTGCACATGCAGTGGGAGTATTGAGCAAGTTTATGTCAAACCCATGGAAGGAGCATTGGACAACAGTGATGCGGGTTTTTAGATATTTACGTGGCACTAGTGATTATGGCTTGTGCTACCAGGGAAGACCAGGATTGGAAAGAGTGTTGGACATTCGTGGTTTTGTTGATGCAGACTGGGTTGGAGATCTGGACCAAAGAATATCCACAAGTGGGTATGTGTTTAGCCTATTTGGAGGTGTAGTCAGTTGGATGAGTAAAAGACAGTGTGTAGTGGCTCTTTCAACTACAGAGGCTGAATATATAGCAGCCACTCATGCAAGCAAGGAAACAGTTTGGTTGCAGAGATTGTGTTCAAGTATGGGGTTGGTGCAACAAGCTATAAGGATAGATTGTGATAGCCAAAGTGCAATTTTCTTGGCTAATAACCTTGCTTATTATTCAAAGACAAAGCACATTGATGTTCAATATCACTTTGTGAGAGATATGGTTGAAGCTAAAAGGGTGTTGCTGGTAAAGGTGTACACTTTGAAGAATGTTGCAGATGCATTGACAAAGTTTGTGAGCGCTCAGAAGTTATCTTGGTGTAGAGAAACAATGGGTGTTGCAAAGCTGGGCTAACGACTCAGCTCTCCTGTGGCCCCTGCGGAAAGAAAACAACAAGTGGGAGAATGTTGGGTTTGTGTTATTTTCCGGTGGGCGGATCCGCCCATGGTTTGTGCATGGGTTTGCACATGGTTTTGGGCTACGATGGTTTTCGGCCCCTGGTATTTTGTAGATCCGGTCAAGGGAACTACGGTTATGTTCTAATCCAGGGTTAATGGATTGGGGTTTATGTATGCTTCGGCATGTATATATGTGTTGTAACACTAAAAGGCTTATAATGAAAAATGAAGCTGGTCGTCCCGATTTGGGATCCAGGGGAAAATCTCTGTGTTTATCTGTTTTATGTTTTATGCTCTTGCTACTATTTATTTTCTGTTTTTAAGATTCGTTTGCAAATAATTTCTGTACAGGGTGAAAACCTACACCTCTGTCGTGGCATTCCAATGACACCCCATCATGCCACCACCGCCTCGCGGCATCACCGGAGCCCACCTCCTCATACGAGGCTCTCGTGGCCCCTCGGGAGGCACCACCACTACTGGCTCAACAACACTACCCTCTCGTACATAACACTACACAAGATGCTAGCATACGAAAACAACTTAGATCCATTATGGACCTTGTTGAGTTGCGTCACCATCTTGTCATAGTAGAAACAGGCAAAGTCGTAAAAATGCCTGGACCTCAACTGACGTAGTACTCCAACCTGAAAACCTGATTTCCGATGCAGAGCCGATGACCCTGCTAGTTGTACAATCACTACCATAGCATATCGCTCTACCAAATCTGTCACGAATGCAATGTCCATGCACACCTCTGTAAGAGGCGCCCCACCACAGCGGCACCTCCGAAACCTCTCCAGATCCACCCTCCTAGAAGGGAGTGGATATCTCAGCACCTCACCATGAGGCAGTAACTCGATCACAAAATACACATCCGTCTCAGGACGGATGACCAGGTTCGTCCCCTGCAACACGAACATGCTGCACCTCCTACGCCAGTGTCGAATCAAGTAGCATAACAATCAGTCTTATGACTAAAGAAGCTCGTTCTCCGTGAACTTCAGGAGTCCCCATTGCACCAGCTAATGGGGTGCCCCAGCATCAGCAGCCAGCGCAGTTCAGAGCTCAGGCCAATCCCGCTCCCTCCACAATAACCTATCATCAAAACAGGTACCCATTAGTATAGAAAAACACAAAAATAGGCAAAAAACCAAAATATTTTTCGCCTCGACTTTGTGCACCTGTATTTTGCATAGGCGCGCTTAAGGCATGCCAAAAAAGGAGAACAGAGCGCTTTAGCATGCTTATCCCTCGAAAATTATCACAAAGAGAGTGCACCTTTGCCCCGATCGCCCCCACAATCTAGGGCAAAAATCACCCAACATCCGTACAAACCCAGTCTCTACGAACCCTGTCACCATCAAACTGAAAAAATTAAAGTGTAGGACGTCATGGAGGTTACCTGGGCATGATCTCGCTAATCCCTGGTGCTCAGGCTGACCGCAATGGAAAGAACTGCTACATAGAAGCCTCTGACCTCTCAAAAATTCATCAAGTACAAATGAATTGAATTAGGGCCATATTCAACTATAGATCGCTTTTTTCAAAAACTTTGGAGGACCATAACGAGAGATTAGAAGGTCCATTCTCCGAACCGTAAGTTGCATCGCGACCAACACTCCATGATAAAAAGAGGCGATGCCACACAATCGCACTCCCAAAAAGTTAATTTTTTAGCACCGGTAGGTATGCCCTCTCTCATCTTCTTTTTTAAAGATCATGAATTTCAATAATATTTGATTAAGAAGAAGATTTCACTTGAGGTAGTTGTTTTTGCAGGAAAAGCTTGCAAACCATCCACAACGCCATCTACTGAAAGTTTGAGAGCAGGTATCATTCTACCCCCAGCATGATAGAGTCCTAGTCAACTCTGCGTATCTTGACATTATTTATCCATTAGAAATCAACCATAGGGTCCTCACATTCGACCGTGTTTATCATCACCTGACCCTGCACATGATAAACATCCTCGTTGGTCGATAAAGCCTCCCCTCCATGGCGCTCGTCACCCATAGTAGACCATATATCATAGCAGAAGTGACGCCATGGCCATACCACTTTAGTTCGGGAAGCACCTGATGCCCATCCATTCACCATGCATAAGGACAAGTTTACCATACAAGCTAAAACCCCCTTTTCGGACGACGAGGTTGTACAAGCAGATCAAAAGCGCACTACCGCAACTTGAATTTGGCCCACCATACCTCCAAAAGCGTAATCCCATCTGCGATACTTTCTCATCCGCTTCATCAAACCCGCACATGAGACCAACTAATGGGACCCCCACCCTCAGCAAAACACCTTCCTCACAACATCAGTGAGTGAACACTTCCATTCTTTGGGGTACCCATCTCTATGTTTTGTACAAACCAAACCCCATTATTTTATTCTTTTGGTAAGTGTACAAAGACCTCGAACGGTGCACTATGTCCTTCACCCTCCATCCATCTTTTTCTCCCATGGCAGCAGTCCCTGAACACCCTTGGTCGGAGTATTACACCCCCATGCACACGCCACCATGACATTCATAGCCAGTTTATACCCGCTCTGGAGGTCCCATCGACTCCAGGGATTTCCCCATCAGAAATAACTATGATTGCCGCTAAGCTGCTTAGTATACTCCGACCTTGGGCCACTGAATCCCCATCATCAGTTTTTAGTCACCCCTCGCCATCATGCCTATGTTAAACCCATCATATCCAGGTCCCCAACCCTTCATGTCGGTGACCCCTCGGCCGGTTAAGGCTTCCTTTTTGTCAACTTTGACACTTATTCTCTAGAAAGGAAGTAGTACGTTGGATTACCCCTCTCCATAAAAGGGGCATCCTCGGGTGGCACTATGGGAGACATCATTGCCCATAGATGTCATCGATCCTCCTAACATTAAGCTACAACAAAAGATTTCATGTCAACATGGTATCGTACCTTACAACCATTGCACTTTGATCAAATTCATCGAAGACCCGTGTATCCATAAATGTCTCTTTCAGCAATGCTTACACGGGAAGGTCCCAACCAGCACCTATGCGTACAATGTGCAGCTATATGCCGTATCATGTTTATGCATATGGGTATCATATTCCATCTATTTTCAAAGAAAAAACGCCCCTGAGGGCGTCAACAGTCGTCGTTAGAAACCACTAGATCACTACCACATCAGTGATACAGACATAACATATATCTGTCAAAATAGATTTATTTAACTAGCCACAACATCACGAGCATGGGACATACCTGCCTCAGAGAAAATTTGTATATGTATTGTATTATATTTGCTTACAGGGGTCCCTTAGGGCACGGTCATTCTTGGAACCGGTGCAGGGTGTTTTCAATTCCAAGCTTCATGCAGGTCTTTCTCTCTCTCTACGGACGATATACATAAAATAAACTATAATGTATTTCGGCTATACAGTTCTTCCTAGACCTCACACATTAGGGGGAAATTGTTAACACTGGAAAATTGTACAACAGAAGGCGACATTATTTAATGTCAAGAAGAAGGGTTTACAAAATGAAGACATTGCGTAATCCAAAGTATTTGAAAATCTTTGTTAACCGAGGAAAATCAAATTTGAACTATTCCTAAATGCTATTTGCACACATAATCCTTCGTGAAGAGCGCCTTATGCATGCCTTTTTTCCCGATATGTACACAATCCTAGGAGTGGCGAAATTTTACTATCCGGGACCACACAAAGCAAAGGAAAAGTGACCTCTTACTTGGAACCGCCTAAGGACAGCCACCAACGCCTCCTTAGACACTATGTGAGCACACAATGGAATATTTGGAGCACACAAAGGAATCATACCCCTTTCTTGGGTCATGATCCTCTATGTGCCAAGAGAGGGAAGGGAGGATTTGAAATCTCCTATATAAGGCCACCATGAGATGAAGAATGGGTGAACACATTATTATGCTGGCTCAAATTTCCCAAGAAATACCAACATTGTGTGAGCCGGAGCTGAAGATAGAGGGGACTCAATTGTTTGCCATCCAACAAGTTCAATCCAACACAGTAGAGAGAGAGAAAGATTGCACTGAGGCAAGCTTGGGATAAAGAAATCCTTGCATCGAGACCTAGAACCATTGTCTAGGGGAACTTTGGCAAGAGGGTAAAGTTTCACTCTTATTACTACCAGCGCTCAATAACAGGGGCCTAGAGCCACAGTTCGTATTATTGTTGTCATTTGACTCTTTTCAGAGCTCGTGTTTATTTATTTTAGCTTTTTAGTTTATATATGCATGCTATTTCTCTATCTAGCATGCTTATGATTCTAGCTTGTTCCACTAACTTTCTTGACTCCACTTCTTTTTCTGCCTATTACAAATGATTTAACTAGGTAGACCACACCCCATAAGTTGGTGTGATTTTGTACATACCTGCACCAAAAACACTCCAACACCAGCACCAATATAATTTTACCAAGTGGCAAGACCTGATTGGCCCAACGAGCCCAGTCAGCAGGCCTAGACAGCTGTACGGACTGTTGACAAGGAAACCTGCACAACTTTTGCCAAAATTTTGCCTGTTTGGGAAAACAAATCGTAACTTCGTTTCTGAGCATACGCAGACGCTTTTCTCGTGAAACGAGTTGCGCCGAATTTATAACTATGAGATCTACGCAAGAGCACAGGTTTTGAGCCATTCTGAAAACTTTCATTTTTGAGCATATTTTTGAGCACCTGATCACTCCTCCCCACTAGAAGATTTTGGACCCCAAAATATCACTTTCAGTTGTTCAGTAGATGAGGGTATAATTCCCTCACCTTTCCAATATTTGTCCATTTGGCTTTGCTTGTATTTTTTCCTTTGAGCCCCACACGAAGGTACTCCACATTCCCTCGTTTTGAAGTCCTTTTTATTTTGTCAAGAATGGTGTCTTGTTGTAGTTCTTCAAGGTATCTAGTAGAGAAATCCTCAATAGAAGGAATCTGGACATTTTCTCCTTGATTGTCAATCAAAGGATGCTCATACAACCTTAAGTTCTCAACATTAAAAACAACATAAATTTGTATATATGAAGGAAAATTAAACCTTAAGGCATTATCACCAATATTTTCTAAAATTCTGAATGGACCATATTGAATTGGTTTCAGTTTTTTACCTTCTTCTTGAAGCCTTTATTTGGTAATGTGAAGCCAAAATTCATCACCAACTTGGAAATTGTGATCTACACGATGCTTATCGTGCCTTTTTTGTACTTGAATTGGCTCTTTTCCAACTTTTCTTGAATTGCTTGATGTACCAATTGGATTTGTTCAATGAACCTTTTAGCTTTGTCTATGTCACTATGACCATCAATAGCAACATCCTTTCCAAAAATGAAATCCAAAGGAGACTTGGGAAAGTATCCCAAACATGCCTCAAATGACAATGTTTGAGTTGAAGAGTGATTGGCCCGGTTGTAAGCATGTTGAACATAGTGCAAATGTTCATCCCACAACTTAGGATGCTTGCTACAATAACCACGAAGAAGATATATCACTGTCCTATTCACCAACTCTTTTTGACTATCTGTTTGCGGATGAAATTATGTACTCTTTTTCAATTTGGTGTCCATGAATCCCCACAATCTTGACCAAAAGTTTCCAATAAAGCGAGAATCTCGATCACTAAAAATGGATGTGGGAAATCCAAATTGCACCCATAAATTTTGAAAGAATAGCTGAGCAGTTTTCTCAACTGTAATTTTCTTTTTACATGCCATCAAAATACACATTTTGCTGAACCTATCCACAACTACATAAAGATAATCATGATTCCTTTTTGACATAGGAAGACCTCCAAAAAAATCCATAGAAACACTATCCCATGGACGAGAAGGTACTATAAGTGGTGTGTACAATCCTAACTTTCTATTGCTAGGCTTACTGACAACACATAATGAACATCCTCTAATAAAACATGACACACTTTCAAGCATATGAGGCCAATAACAATACCTTTGTAGATGTGCCACCATCTTACTTACACCGAAATGACCAACAATAAGAGAACTATGTGCCTCTCTTATAATGTTGAATCTTTCTCCCTATGGAATACAAAGCTTACCAAGATGGTAAACCAAGTTATCATGCATGTGATAATCCAATTCCTCTACTTGGTTCCCTTGACTCAAAGTTGCATATACATCTTGAAAATCACTATCTAATGCACATTGTTCAACATAGATTTCATGAAAAATAGAATTATGCTTAAGAATAGTAGCAACACTAACAATAGGCCTAGAAAGCATGTCAACAACTTTATTGTAGACACCTTTCTTATACCTTATTACCAAGTGGAATTGTTGAATAAAACCCATCCATCGAAAGTTCCTTGATTGCTGCAAATTTGTTTGTGATTGCAATTATTGCAATGGTTCATGATCAATGTGAATGATTGTTTCCTTACCCATCAAGTAGTGTTTCCACTTTTTCACACTTTGCACCAATGCATACAATTCCTTGTCATATGTAGGATATATTTAATCACTACACCATTAAAAGTTTCTGAAAGAAAACAAATGGGCTTACCACGTTGCATGAGGAATGCACCTCATGGAATAGTCACTAGCATCAGTCTGAATCTCAAATGACCATCTCAGTTCTGGAAGTGAAAGTACTGGAGCTGAACTGATCTTTTCCTTCAGTACATCAAATGCCTTTGTTGTTTACTCTCCACTAGAAGACCTTCTTTTCTGTTAGAAATTTGAATAACTGATATATTATTCACCAATATTCTCCTGATCACACACTATTTTATCTTCATGCACAATACAAAATCTCTTCTACCATTGATCATTAATTGCGGAAATAAAATCAATTGCATGCGCACATTAAAACCATAAAAAAATCACACATATGAACACAGTATTTCAGGGGAAATATTAAAGATGAAAACCCCAAATATCTTTATATTATATGCCATAGAGATCATGTAACAATAATTGTACAAAGCTCCTCACAAGCTCTCAGCACAACCTCCAATTTCTACACACTAATCAAGCTAGATGTAGCAAAACACATGCTCCAATCTCTGACACCTGATAGCCAGCCTATATTGCGTAATCAATGTTGTAGGATGGCTCATTAAATAACTTGAACCACCTAGCTTGTACTGCGCAATCCTCATGGGCTCCTCCAATCACTGGTTATTGCAAATATGCAACAGTATAGTCACAACTGATAGTTAACATGCTCTTTCACCTATCTCTGCACCGGTCTCCACTGAAACTGTCCATGCACTGAATTTAACTGATGTATTCTTTAGCTGATTAATGAGTTTATAATTAGTGAATTAATTAATAATTAATTCACACCACTCTTCACTAGTGTATTAATCAGTTAGACTAAATACAACTAGCTCAACTATGTTTAGATTAGTTAAACTGAACACAACTCCATTAACTCCTCAATCAACTTCACCAAAATCACATGAGTTCTAACTGAATTCCTCCATGAAATAGCTCCAGTAAACCCTCAGGAATAGCGTAATTTCTTCTGTCAACTCCTGTGCCACATCTGTGCACTTAACTGAAGTGCTCCAAGAGAATAAGATAATGTTTAGAGTCTAAATATTATTAAGAGCTAATAATATTCGACATATATCTATTTTTAGAATGGCAATCTAAAAAATAGATTCGCCAATATCCATAAAAATAGAAGTCCATCTATTTTTTCCAACTTGACCAACCATCCACAAATAGCATCCCGCAACTCATAGAACATGATCCATATGTCTAAAAATAGACATAGTCTAAAAATAGACTTTGCGCCAAAAATAGCCTGCGGGCCCACTTAGTGAAGGCAACTTCTTTCCACTAAGCTCCTAATCTTGTTGCAATCTCAACACTCCCTCTCAAAAAGATAAGGATTATCTGCAACCCCTATCCTGCCCCTGTGGTATTCGAATTTTCTCCTGGTGAGCGCCTTCGTCAAGATATCAGCATCTTGATCCTCCGTGGGAATGTATGAAAGTAACATGACCTTCCGCTGCACACAATCTCTGATATGATGATACCGATCCGTGAAGCCATGCCACCTCAACTCATCCTCCTGTATGTACCATGATCCATATCTCGATGTGCCTTTGAGATATGTCAATACATGCTTGCCTTCCTTCCAGTAGAGCTTGGTAGGCTTAACCATAGCTTGTGAAAGCTGGTTCACAACATAGCATATTTCGGGTCGTGTATCGACTCAGGATACATGTTTACCCCGCCTTAACCGTCAATAAATAGTGGCATCCACTACCTCCGCCGAAGTAGCATCCTCCTTCCTCCAACCACCAGGAAGAGGAGTATCAACAGCTTCAGCCATGCATGATGAACTTCCAAGATTCTGCAATTCTTGCCTCTGAGAAACAGCTTCAATTCATCACTCAAGCACGTGCCAAATTTCCAATCCCCCAGAAAGCAATGTGAAGGATGCCCAAGTCCTTCATCTCAAACTCTCATGCAAGATCCTCCTTGCATGAAAGTATCAACTGCTCATCGCCAGTCAAAATCAGATCATCTACATACAGTACGATGATCAACAGCTTCCCCTCCACCACAATATGGTACAGGTTTGGATCCGCCTCACTCTTGGAGAATCCAAGCCCGGTGAAGTAGCTGTCTATCCGAGTGTACCAAGCACGAGGTGCTTGCTTCAGCCCGTACAGTGCTCTCTTGAGTCGGCACACATGCGACTCACTGCTGAAGATCTTGAAACCTTCAGGCTACTCTATGTACACCTCCTCCTCAATGACTCCGTTGAGGAACGCAGTCTTCACATCCATCTGATGGATGTGCCATCCCATCTGCGCTGAGAGAGCTAGGATCGTCCGTATGGAAGAGTACCTTGCGACAGGTGCAAAGGTCTTCTCATAATCGATCCCCTCGATCTGTGAGAAGCCACGGGCGACAAATCTCACCTTGTACTTCTCCACACTCCCGTCAGCCGCCTGCTTCACTTTGTAGATTCATCGCGAACCCACCACTGATTTCCCCTCCGGTCGCGGGACAATCTCCCATGCACTGTTTCTGACAATCGAATCATACTCTTCCACCATGGCATCTACCCATGCGGGATCCTCCACAATTTCCTCGAAAGAGGATGGCTCTGTCACGATACACTTTCTCATAAGAGCAATGTATCCAGTATACCGATCAGGTGACTGTCTCTATCTGCGCTGTGATGTAGGTGCTCCTACAACCCTCTTTGCATCTTGAACCAGTCGCTCAGCTTATGTAGTGCACTTCCGCCCTCTAATGGTTGGCGCTGCATGAGTGGTCTCTTCCACTCCATGAACTTCCTCTTGTGGCTGATCCACATCCTGAAGCTCATCCTTAGGAACTAATAGCTCCTCATCTACATGCAAGTGTGGCTCCCTCTCAAGCGAACACTGCAAGGCTTTCTCCTCCTGAAATTTGATATCCCGTCGCACAACACTCTTGCGACTGTCTGGAAAATATACACGATATTTGTGGGGTGTATCAGTGTACCCCACAAATATCCCAACCTCCGTAGTCGGCTCCAGATTCTTCCTGGCTTCCTTCGTCACATGAATGTAAACAGGTGAACCAAAAATCCTCAAATGGGAAATATCAGGCTTCTTACCAGAAAATGCCTCCTCGGGTGTACTCATGCCAAGTATCCTATGAGGACAACGGTTTTTCTCATATACTGCAGTATTGCATGCCTTAGCCCACAAGTGTATGGGAAGGCCCTGATCATGTAACATCGCTCGTGCAGCACCCACGATCGTTTTGTTCTTCTTCTTAGCAACCCCGTTCTGCTGTGGGTTATGAGGTGCTATGAGCTCTCTTCGAATTCCTTCTGTGCTGCAAAAGTCCTTGAATTTGACAGAGATGAATTCACCACCATTGTCGCTCCTAAGAGCCTTCACCCGCTTCCCCGATTCTTTCTCAACCAGTGCCTTGAACTCACAGAACTTTGAGTATGTCTCACTCTTCTTCTGCATGAAGAAGATCCAGCACTTACGAGAAAAATCATCAACAACACATGATAAAATTCCGTGCTTACTGGCCAAGCACTGAGAAAGGTCCACACACGTCTGTGTGAATTCTCTCAAGGATCGTCGTGGCGCGACTATCCTTCTTGTGAAAGGTGGCTTTCACAAATTTTCCCAAGGTACACCCCTTGCACTGATCTGACTGCGCAAGAGTGCCTTGAGGAAGCCCAGTAGAAATCTGCTACAGCATCTTCAAAGCTCCATGGTGAAGGTGGCCCAATCTCCGATGCCACAACTTGCCATCATCCCGGCTCACCACTCCTTCTGCCTTGCCTGCCATTGCTGCACAACCATCTACCCGCAATTGATAAAGGTTCTTAACTTGAACCCCTATCCTCCGGGTCTCACCAGTTGCCTTATTGCGTAGGAAAGCCTTTCCCTTGCTAATGAAAACATCATATCCCTTGTCTTCTAACATCGCCACAGAGATCAGATTCTTCTTCAATCCTGGAACATGCATCACTTCCTTCAATACGAAGGGTTTACCAGAATCCCTCTCAAAGGAAATGGTACCAATACCGGTCGCACTGTATCTATCATCATCGCCCATCTCGATGTGCACTCCAAGATCTTTCTCATCCAGATCAGTGAACAAATCTCGATCTCCTATCATGTGAAAAGACGCACCACTGTCAAGAAACCACACTGAACCCACCACACTTAATACCAAGCATGCGATCAGCGAAAAATCCAGCTCAAACTGCGAGGCTAAGGCCTGTCCATCTACAGATCCAGTAACCTGCTTATTTTTCTTCTTCTGTGGACAACTAGTGGCATAAAGTCCGTGTTGGTGACAGTGAAAGCACTTCACCTTGGACATGTCCTGCTTCTTGCCTTTCACACCGGATTGAGAATCATGCTTCTTGCTCTTCCCCCTGTTTGCTTTGGAAGCCAAAGCACAATTTTCTTCATCTGAGTTCTTTGATGAAGATCCGTCCCTGGTATTTCGCCTTATCTCCTCTTGCACAAGATCCGACCAAAGTCGCTCCCATCCTGGAAATTTCTCCCGACCATTGACAGAGTCATGATAGGAATGCCAACTTCAAGCCTATGGAGAGCTGTCATCAGTCCCACATCAGAACCCCACACTTCAAGGCTCATCCCTACGTTCGATGAACTTTGTGAGGTAATTCTGGCATACTGTCATTTTCTCCATTTAGATGTTCCCGAGTTTATTCCTAATATTCCTTGAGCGCCAACTTCCTCTGGTCGCTCTTGCTTTGGAATAAATCTGTCAAATATTTCCACATCAAGAATGGAGAAGCCTTACCATGAAGGCTGGACACTATGTGATCTTTCACACCTTCCAACAGAATCTTTCGACACTTTGCTGTCTTCTTTTTCCATGTGTCAAGTACGGCAGCATCACTAGAAGTAGGTTTTGGAATTTCTGCATCTATGAACTCCTTCAACCCATTGTCATCTAGCACCGCCTCCATCCTGTCCTTCCATGCAATATAATTCGAGCTGCCCTCAAGGGCATACTCCAATCACAATCCGTTGAAAGACATCTCAACTTCAACACCAAGAAAACACTGCTGCAAATTCGAATTCCACCAGCACAAAACTCAACCGCTTCAATGTTTTGCAATTGCTCCAATGATCAATATCGCTATGATACCATGTAGAAATTTGAATAACTGATATATTATTCACCGAGATTATCCTGATCACACACTATTTTAACTTCATGCACAATACATAATCCCTTCTACCATTGATCATTACATGCGGAAATAAAATCAATTGCATGCACACATTAAAACCATAAAAAATCACACATATGAACACAGTATTTCACGGGAAAGCTTAAAGCCGAAAACCCCAACTATCTATATATTATATGTCATAGAGATCATGTAACAGTCATTGTACAAAGCTCCCCACAAGCTCTCAGCACGACCTCCAATTGGTACACACTAATCAAGCTAGATCTAGCAAAACACATGCTCCAATCTCTGCCACCTGATAGCCAGCCTCTATTGCGTAATCAATGCTGTAGGATGGCTCATTAAATAACTTGAACCACCTGGCTTGTACTGCGCAATCCTCATGGGCTCCTCCAATCACTGGTTGTTGCAAATATGCAATAGTATAGTCACAATTGATAGTTAACCTGCTCTTTCACCTATCTCTGCACTGGTCTCCACTGAAACTGTCCATGCACTGAAGTTAACTGATGTATTCTTTAGTTGATTAATGAGTTTATAATTAGTGAATTAATTAATAATTAATTCACACCACTTTCACTAATTGTATCAATTAGTTAAACTAGATACAAATAGCTCAACTATGTTTAGATTAGTTAAACTGAACACAACTCCATTAACTCCCTCAATCAACTCCACCAAACTCTGTCACATGAGTTCTAACTGAAGTATCCATGCAATAGCTCCACTTAACCCTCAGGAATAGCGTAATTCCTTCTGTCAGCTCCTGTGCCACATCTGTGCACTTAACCGAAGTGCTCCAAGAGAATAAGATAATGTTTATAGTCCAAATATTATTAAGAGCTAATAATATTCGACATATCTATTTTTAGACCGGCAATCTAAAAATAGATTCCACCCAATATGTCTAAAAATAGAAGTCCATCTATTTTTCCAACTTGACCAACCATCCACAAATAGCATCCTGCAACTCATAGAATATGATCAACATGTCTAAAAATAGACATATAGTTCAAAAATAGACTTTGTGCCAAAAATAGCCCTGGGCCCACTTAGTGAAGCATACTTTTCCATCAAGCTCATCAAATATCTTGTTGCAATTCCAATATCACAATCCATGCAATGAGTTAATGAAGTAAAAGAGAAGTTAGAAATAAAATTCCTCCAATATTGGGCTTCTCCCCAAAAGCTTCTTACCTCTGTAATTGTTTTGGGCTTTGGTCAATTCAAAATGACATCAACCTTGGAGGGATCTATTTTCAATTCACTTCCTCCAACAATATGACCCAAATAGACTAAAGAAGTTTTTCCAAACTCACACTTTGACATCTTTAAAAACAATTGTTCTTTCTTCAATACATCAAGTACCTTTTTGACATGCATGACACGTTCTTCATGATATTTACTGAAAATAAAGATGTCATCTGGGTAGAATATCACAAAATCATCTAGAAATTGCCTCGATACATCATTCATCACACACATGAAGGTAGCAGGAGCATTGCAAAGACCAAAAGGCACAACTATCCATTCAAACAAACCTTGTTTTGTTTTGAATGTTGCCTTGCATATGTCACCTTCAACAATTGTAATTTGATGATAGCCACTCCTTAAGTCCAACTTAATGAAATATTTTGCATCTTTCAATTGATCCAGTAAATAATCTATTCTAGGAAGTGGGTAACGGTTCTTTACCATAATTTTGTTCAATGCACGAAAGTCTACACACATGCGCCATGTTCCATCCTTCTTTGGCACCAAAACCATAGGTGACCAGCATGGCGAAGTACTTGGTATGATGTTCCCTTTGTCCAACAACTCTTGAATTTTATTTTCAATTTCTACCCTTTCCATCACTCACATCATGTACATGCCAATGTTAAGAAGAGGAAAATCTTGTTGCAATTGTATTTCATGTTGGATTCCCCTCTTGGGAGGCAATCCTTTTGGCTCCTGAAACATCTCATCATATTGGTTAAAAACCTCAACCAAATCATATTTCAATCTTGAGTCACAACCTTGAAAAGCTTCATTCCCAACATCATTCTTTTGTTTGACTATTAAAAGCACAAAATTCTTGCTAGAGTTAATGAGTCTCTTCATTTGTCCGACATTTACAAGTGAAAGTTTTAGTTTTTGTTGATGTGCTCTAACAATGTACTCAATACCATCATCTTTGAACAAGTGATACTTGTTTTCATGGTGTTGAAAAGTAGCTTTCCTATCATACAAATATGGGCTTCCAAAAACAATTCTAGAAATATCAAGTGGAACTACATCAAGTTAAACTTCATCAAGAAAGTTTATTGTAATTGAAAATCTAAGTATGCATTTCCTCGTCACTTGTAAGTTTGCATTCTTGCATATCCAACCTAAAGGATAAGGTCTTCGATGAGGAATGGTCTCTAGATTTAACTGCTTGACTAAGTCTTCGGAAATCAAATTTGCTTGAAAACCACTATCAAAGAGTGTCTTAATTTTTGTATGCTTTGAAATTATGGAAAAATTCAATTCTTGTTTTCTCATCTATAGTATCATTAGGACAACTTGAAGAGATAGTGCTTGTTATGTCCTTACCTTTCATTCCCATTGTTGTGATATTTGTTTCATCTCCCTAATCAGAGCCTAAGTAACGTTGTGTATTTGTAGCCGTCTTTTGCTTCCCTTTATTGCTAAACCTCTTTGGTTTCATCTCAGGATGAAGCTTCCAACAATGAGCTTTATCATGACCCTCTTTGGAACAATGTTTGCATGTTAATTTTTGGCCTTCCTTCTTGACGGATGCATTCTTCTTTCCTTTCCCTTTGAACTTACTCTTTCCTTTGTCTCCACTTGTGAATGGCTTCTTGCTACCCTCTTGCTTCAAGATGTGTTGCTTGAACACAAACCTCATCTAAACTTGTAGGATTAAAGAGAGGATAGTATGTCTTAAATAACTATGTAAACCCCCAATATATTTCAACAAAGTTCCTTGTGATTGCAAGTCTACACCTAGTATCAAAGACCTTCTTCTAAACTCTTGGGTGTAACTTTGCACACTTTGACCCTTTAGTTGTCTAAAATTTTTCCAATCCATAATAGTCTTCTGCATATAATCCGATGGATAAAATTTTCTTCTAAGTGCAGCAATAAAATCTATCCAAGAGGTTGAGACCTTACCATGCTTTTTCATATCCTCTTGTGTTTTGGCTTCCCACCAAATCAAAGAAGCAATTTCCAATTTTAATGAAGCCAACTGAATCTTTGTTTCATCACCTTTGATGTTATGAATCTTGCAATAAACTTCAAGTTGAAGAACCCAATTATCAATTCTTTCAGCATTCACTTCACCATTATACGTAGGCAGTTCGAATTTGATATCATGTTTTAATAAGGGAGTTTTACCATGAACTCTTGGGGTATGTGGATGTGTTTGAGTAACAATGGTTGTGGAAGAGGAAGAAGAATAAGGTGAGGATGGAGGTGAAGATGCTGGTGGAGAAGAGGGTGGTTTGTCACCATTTCCTTTTGAAGGCTTGTCATCATCTCCTCCTTTTCCTCTAGAAGAACTCTCTCCTTTTGAAGACTTGGAACTTTCACCCTGAAATCTTGAATTTCTCTCTTCATAGAGAACCTTCGCCATTTCAGTCATGTCAAAGAAAGATTTTTTGAGAGTCTTCTCATCCTCTAACATATTATCAGCTCCTCCTTCATGAGACATGCTTATTGAAGCTTTAGATACAACTTGAGGTGAAACTTGTGGTTGATATTGTGAAAAATGTGCTCTCCTTGTCCTTTTCCCAAATTGAGAACCTGTACCCGCAAGCTTTCATTCTCCTCTCTTGAGCTTCAATATTGTAAGCATCAGAAACACTTGCAAACAATTAAATCCTCACAACAACAAAGAAAACCTAGGATCTGATACCAAACTTGATATGTATGAGATATTAATGTAAATGTGCTTGAGGTTGTATAAATTACAAGTGTTAAAATTAAATTTTATGAGATTTTATGTTAAATTATTATACACATAAAGCATGAATTTAAACTTTGAAATATCAGAAAACACAATACAAATACACCATAAAAATAACCACAACACAACAAGTGATGGAGTTCACCCCTACTGGGGTACGTCTCCTTGGTGCAGCTTCCAATGGCTTGACCCTCTATCATTATGCTAAAAAATGGTGGTTACATCAGTTTACAATGCTCCAATGGATTCAAAACTTGTTCCATTAGCTTCAGAACTGTAAAAAATGTCGGTCTAGCCTCTTTCTGCTCCCAAATTGATCAAAAAATGAAGAAGTTATGAGTTTCCCTAGATTTACTGCTAGACGCTCTACAAATTCCCCAAATTCCCCAAATTCTGGAAATGTCCTACAATTTCACTCTGAATTCCGCTAATGGGGCAATAAATTTGCGAATTTCCGGTGCAAATTGTGGGACAGTTAAAAAGCGCACCTAGGCCTAAAGGACAATTTTTTAATTATAATATGGGTGGTCGAAATAATTTTTTTTTAATAAAAAAATTTTGGTGGGGCTCCGCGCCCACGGTTCCAGCCAACAGTTGTATGGTCAACATATGGGGGGTTCGGGGCTAAGCCCTAGCCTCTTACCCCAACCTTTGCCATATTAAACTTTATATAGTGGTTTGGGTCATTGGTTAACAAGACCCAACGTATAGCCCGACTAGTTAGAGCGTTGCGTTGTTGGTTGTGAGGTCGGTAGTTCGATCCCGCCAGAGGTTAATTCAGGCCCAAACAAATTTTTGGTAGCCCCCGTGCTGCCATGTGGCGGCCTCCGATTGGGCCAAGTGGCAGCATGTGGTTGGCCACCATCCAACCAATATAACTCGCCCACACCAGCACCAATTAAATTTGGCCAAGTGGTGAGACCTGAATGGCCCAACGAGCCTAGTCAACCATGCCCAGTCAGTAGGACCAGTCAGTTGTATGGACTGTTGACTGGGCATCGTGCACAACTTTTGCCAAAATTTTACTTGTTTGGGAAAACAAACATAACTTGTTTCCTGGAGCATACAGTGTCGGTTTTTCGCAAAATGAGTTGCGCCAGATTCATAATGACGAGATCTACGCGGTCTTTTAGGTTCCTCACCATTTCAACAACTTTAATTTTTGAGCATATGTTTGAGCACCTAATCACTCCTCCCCACTGGAAGCTTTTGGACCCCAAAATATTAGTTTCAGTCGTTCAGTAGATGATGGTACAGTTCCCTCACCTTTCCAATATTGATCCATTTGGATTTGCTGGGATTTTTTCCTTTGAGCCCCACATGAATGTACTCCACATTCCCTCGTTTTGAAGTCTTTTTTCTTTTGTCAAGAATGGTGTCTTGCTGTAGTTCTTCAAGGTATTCAAGAGAGAATTATTCAATAGAAGGAATCTGAACATTCTCTCCTTGATCTTCAATAAAAGGAGGCTCATACAACCTTAAGTTATGAACATTAACAACAACATAAATTTACATATATGAAGGAAAATCCAACCTGAAGGCATTATCAGCAATCTTTTCTAAAATTCCGAATGGACCATATCAAATTGGTTTCAATTTTTTACCTTCTCCTAGAAACCTTTCTTTGATAATGTGAAGCCAAACTTCATCACCAACTTGGAAATTGTGATCTACATGATGCTTATTGTGCCTTGTTTTTTACTTGAATTGGCTCTTTTCTAACTATTCTTGAATTGCTTGATGTACCAATTGGATTTGTTCAATGAAATTTTTAGCTTTGTCTATGTCACTATGACAATCAATAGAAACATATTTTCCCAAAATTAAATCCAAATGAGACTTGGGCAAGTATCCCAAACATGCTTCAAATGGCGATGTTTGAGTTGGAGAGTGCGTGGCCCGGTTGTAAGCATGTTGAATATAGTGAAAACGTTCATTCCAAAACTTAGGATGCTTGTTGCAATAACCGCGAAGAAGATGTATCACCGTCCTGTTCACCACCTCTGTTTGACCATCTGTTTGTGGATGAAATGTTGCACTCTTTTTCAATTTGGTGTCCATGAATCCCCACAACCTTGACAAAAAATTCCCAACAAAGCGATAATCTCGATCACTAACAATGGATGTGGGCAATCCAAAATGCACCCATACATTCTGAAATAATAATTGAGCAGTTTGTTCAACTATAATTTGCTTTTTACATGGCATCAAAAAGCACATTTTGTTGAACTTATCCACAAATACATAACGATAATCATGATTCATTTTTGACATAGGAAGACCATAAAAAAAATCCATAGAAACACTTTCCCATGGACGAGAAGGTACTGGAAGTGGTGTGTACAATCCTAACTTTATATTGCTAGGCTTACTAACAACACATAATGAACAACCTTTAATAAAATGTGACACACTTTCAAGCATACGAGGCCAATAAAAATAACTATGGAGATGTGCCACCATCTTACTTACACCGAAATGACGATCAATAAGAGAAGTATGTGCCTCTCTTATAATGTTGACTCTTTCTCCCTGTGGAATATAAAGCTTACCAATATAGTACAAAAATTTATCATGCATGTGATAATCCAATTCCTCTACTTGGTTCCTTTGACTAAAAGTTGCATATACATCTTGAAAATAATTATCTAAAGCATATTGTTCAACATAACTCTCATGCAAAACAAAAGTATGCTTAAGAATAGTAGCAACACTAACAATACGCCTAGAAAGCATCTCAGCAAGTTTATTATAGATACCTTTATTTTACCTCATCACCAAGTGGAATTGTTGAAGAAAAACCAACCATCAAAAGTGCCTTCATTTCTACAACTTAGTTTGTGATTGCAAGTATTGCAATGGTTGATGATCAATGTGAATGATTTTTTCGTTACTCATCAAGTAGTGTTTCCACATTTTTCACTTTGCACCAATGCATACAATTCCTTGTCATATTTAGGATAATTAATCGTTGCACCATTAAAATTTTTAGAATGAAAATAGATGGGCTTTCCATGTTGCATGAGGACTACACCCATGGCATAGACACTAGCATTAGTCTGAATCTCAAATGACTCTCTCAAGTCTGGAAGTGAAAATATTGGAGCTAACTAATCTTTTCCTTCAATGCATCAAATTCCTTTTGTTGTTTACCTCCCCACTGGAAGACCTACTTCACACTTGTCAATGCATGCAATGGAGTTACGATAGAAGAGAAGTTAGAAATAAACTTCCTCCAATATTGGATTGCTCCCAGAATGATTCTTACCTCGGTAACTGTTTTGTGCTTTGGCCAATTCAAAATGATATCAACCTTGGAGGGATCTATTTTCAATTCACCTCCTCCAACAATATGACCCAAATACACTAAAGAAGTTTTTTCCAAAATCACACTTTGACATATTTAAAAACAATTGTCCTTTATTCAAGACATTGAGTACCTTTTTGACATGCATGACATGTTACTCACGATATTTACTGAAAATAAAGATGTAATCTGAGTGGACTATTACAAAATCATCTAGAAATGGCCTCAATACATCATTCATCACACACATGAAGGTAGCAGGAGCATTGCAAAGACCAAAAGGCATAACTATCCATTCAAACAAACCTTGTTTTGTTTTGAATGTTGTCTTCCACATGTCACCTTCAGAAATTCTAATTTGATGATAGTCACTCCTTAAGTCCAAATTAGTAAAATATTTTGCATCTTTCAATTGATCAAGTAAATAATCTATTCTAGGAAGTGGGTAGCAGTTCTTTACCATAATTTTGTTCAATGCACGGAAGTCCATACACATGCACCATGTTCCATCCTTATTTGGCACCAAAACAATAAGTGACCCACATGGCGAAGTACTTGCTCTGATGTTCCCTTTGTCCAACAACTCTTGAATTTGATTTTTAATTTATGCACTTTCCATCACTGACATCTTGTACATGCCAATGTGAGGAAGAGGAAAATATTGCTGCAATTGTATTTCATGTTGGATTCCCCTCTTGGGAGGCAATCCTTTTGGATCCTAGAACATCTCATCATATTGGTTAACAACCTCAATCAAATCAGATTTCAATCTCGAGTCACAACCTTGAAAAGCTTCATTCTCAACATCATTATTTTATTTGACCATTAAAAGCACAAAATTCTTGTAGAGTTAGTGAGTCTCTTCATTTGTCCAACATTTACAAGCGAAAGATTTAGTTTCTGTCGATGTGCTCTAACAATGTACTCAATACCATCTTTGAAAAAGTGATACTTGTTTTCATGGCGATGAAAAATAACTTTCCTATCATACAACTATGGGCTTCACAAAACAATTCCGGAAATATCAAGTGGAACTACATCAAGTTCAACTTCATCAAGAAAGTTTGTTGTAATTTCAAATCTAACTATGCATTTACTCGTCACTTGTAAGTTTGCATTCTTGCATATCCAACCTAAAGGATAAGGTCTTGGATGAGGAATGGTCTCTAAATTTAACTTCTTGACTAATTATCTAGAAATCAAATTTTCTTGTGAACCACTATCAAAGAATACATCAATTTTCGTATGCTTTGAAATAGCCAGAATATGGAAAAGTTCAAATCTTGTTTTCTCATCTTGAGTATCATTAGGACAACTTGAAGAGCTAGTGATTGCTATGTCCTTACCTTTCATTCCCATTTCTATGATATTTTTTTCATCTCTCGAATCAGAGACTGAGTCATGTTGTGTAGTTGCAGTTGTATTTTGCTTCCCTTTGTTAAAATTCTTTGGTTTCATCTCAGGATGAAGCTTCCAACAATGAGCTTCATCATGACCCTCTTTGGAACAATGTTTGCATGTTAATTTTTCTCCTTCCTTCTTGACGAATGCATTCTTCTTTCCTTTCCCTTTGAACTTACTCTTTCCTTTGTCTCCACTTGTGAATGGCTTCTTGCTACCCTCTTGTGAAATGCTTTTCCTTCTTGCTTCAAGATGTGTTGCTTGAACACAAACCTCATCTAAACTTGTAGGATTAAACATAAGGTTAGTACGTCTTAAATAACTGTGTAAACCCCCAATATATTTCAACAAAGTGTCTTGTGATTGCAAGTCTACACCTAGTATCAAAGACCTTCTTCTAAAATCTTGGGTGTAACTTTGCACACTTTGACCCTTTAGTTGTCTAAAATTCTGCCAATCTGGTAAGATGGTTGCAGGTTCTATCGATAAGATTTCAAATTTAGAAACAATTTCTCCTAAATCAGGAGTTAAATCTATTAGACTCAACACCTTACCTTTATCTGTCATTCATATATTTCCTTACTTTTATCTATTTACCAAGAATGTATAAACTTTAAGTCTCTGCAGCTATAGTGGAACAGACATAGAAATTAATCGCATTATTCCACTTGATGACGAATTTTAAACCATATCAAGCCCGTTTCTATAAAACTATCGCATCTAATTTTTATGTTAAACCCCATGCATTTATAAATGCAAAGACTGTCAGATCAACAATCTAGATGCGAGGGCCATTAGATCAAATGAGTGCTGGACGGTTAACTTAATTTATTAAATCCGATTTATAAAACATTGCATCCATTTAAGAGGTTAAATAACACGCAGGTTTTGATGCGATATCTGTCGATTCTCAGATCAATGGTGGCGTTTATCTTGGACTCCTTACGCACTACAACAATCCCATTTTCTTCAATTTTTCCAGATTTGACACTCCTTCAAAGAAACCACGGGTTTTAGGCATTGACAACTTATAACCCTTTAGTTTAACAATACAACTGGACTATTTCAACTTCACAGTGGATGCAGAATGAAAATGAAAACATACACATAGAAATAAATTTAAATCGAGCTCGAGCTGAATTGAAACAACCTCAGAAATATTTCGAAGGAAATGAAACTTCCTGGATTTGACAATTACACATACATTTACAAAGGTACAGAGGAAATGCAATTTTCTTCTATTCGATTATTTTTCCATCAAATCCTTTGTCTCCCGATACATTCCAAACTTACATATAAATATACAAATATTCAGATCCGAGTAAAAGGGATCGAATTTGTCCAATTTTGGATAAAATCCTACTGCACGATATTTTCCCTAAATCATTCAACTAAAAAATAAATACAATGAATCTAATACAAGCAGTTAAAATCCCTGAATACCAGTCAAATCCCTATCTACTCAAACTGTAAATTGCCAGCTAAAGGAACCCACTCCTTTGCTTGTAATTTTTTTTTGTATTTTTGGAATAAAATTGAAGTCTTTTATCTCGAAGCCTCATGCTCTTGCATCAGACTCCTGAGGACAAAATTCTTCATGGGCTCCTGTCCATGAGCTTCCCTACAGAACTGCCCAATTTATGTAGCACAGTTTCTGTCATCCAAGTAACCTCTGCAATTGGTTGATCTTTCCACTTGACGAAATACTCAAAATACTCCCGTCCTCTTGTCTTCTTAGACAATCTTTTATCTAAAATCTTCTCTGGTTGCAATGTCTTTGCTGTGGGTAACTGTTTCAACCAATCAATCTCTTCTTTTCTTCCAGTTATATCATCTGCGTCTTTGCCTTCATACTTGTACAAATCAACAACATTGAATATTGGAGATATTCCAATGTCAGGGGGTAATTCAATTTCATATGCATTTGCAGAAAATTTTCTCAATACTCTGCATGGTCCAATTTTCTTAAATTTCAACTTATTATATTCCCTTTTTGGAAGTCTTTCCTTCCTCAGGTGTGCTAAAACCAAATCTCCAACCTCAAAGTTAACTTCTCTCTTCTTCAAATCTGCGCTGCTTTTGTACTTGATGTTAATGTCCTGTAACTGCTGTTTTACTTGGTCATGTATTGCTTGAATTTCTGAAGCAAAATCTTCTCCTTTAGCACTTCTCATTTCTGCTTTTCCCAAATTTCTTAGTGCATACACTCCTCTTGGGTGCATTCCATAAACTATATGAAATGGAATCTACCCTGTACTCCTGTAAGGAGAGTCATTATAAGCATATTCAGCTTGTGCTAAAATCTGATCCCACTATTTAGGATGTTCACCTGCAAGGCTTCTCAAAAGATTACCCAAGCTTTTGTTCACCACCTCAGTCTGTCCATCAGTCTAAGGGTGATAAGTTGAGCTGAAACTTAGTTTAGTACCAAGATTTTTCCACAATTTCCTCCAAAAATGACCAACAAATATGGTGTCCCTATCAGAGACAATGCTTTTAGGTAACCCATGCAGCCTTACAATCTCTTGGAAAAACAAATTAGCAACATGAGCAGCATCACTAGTTTTATAACATGGAATAAAATGTGCCATTTTAGAAAATCTGTCAACTACAACATAAATTGCATCATTCCCTCTCTGTGTTTTAGGTAAACCCAAAACAAAATCCATACTTACCATATCCCAAGGTATATTTAGAATAGGTAATGGAACATACAAACTTGTGTTTTGACTCCTTCATTTTGCATACTGACAAACTTTACAATTTCGCATATATTTCTCCACTTTAGATCTCATCTTTGGCCAAAAATAAAAATGACTTAGTTGTTCATAAGTCTTGTCTGCACCAAAATGTCCACCAAGTCCACCACTATGTTTCTCCTTAATTAAATTTTCTCTCATAAAATAATTTGGTATGCACAACTGATTTCTTTTAAATAGCAAACCTTCTTGTAATAAAAAATCTAGCTACTTACTTCTGTCCAAAAAAACAGGATTATTGCATGCTTCAAATGCCTCTTTAAAATCCAAATATGTCTTATACAATTCTTTAAGAAAATCAAAACCCAACACTTGAATTTGACTTTCGTGAACTTAAATGATTTTTCTACTTAAGGCATCTGCTACTTTGTTTTCTTGGCCATTTATATGTTTCAATACAAAATTGAAACTTTGAAGATACTCTACCCATTTTGCATGTTTCTGATTCAGTTTTGGCTGTTGCATAATGTAATGCAATGCATGATTGTCTGAATAAAGCACAAACTCTTTATACATCAAGTAATGTCTCCACTTCTTTAATGACTTCACAAATGCATAAAATTCCTTGTCATAAGAAGAATATTTCCTTCTTGTCTCATTCATTTTTTCACTAAAATAAGCTACAGGTCTGTCTTCTTGACTAAATACAACTCCAATAGCTTACCCACTGGCATCAAATTTCACTTGAAAAGGTTTGTTGAAATCAGGCAAAACTAAGATGGGTTTTTCTGTTATCTTTCGTTTCAACAACTGGAAATTTTTCTTTGCTTCATCAGTCCATCTAAATGGTTGTCTATCCTTATTTATAGTGTCAACAATAGGAGCATTGATCTTACTAAAATTCCTTATGAATTTTATATAAAAACTAACAAGACCATGGAAGCTTCTTACCTCAAAAACACTCTTAGGTGAAGGTCATTCTATGATTGCGTTTATCTTTTCTGGATCCATTTTCAATTCATCAGCATAAACAACAAAACCTAAATATATCAATTCTTCTTTCATGAATTAACACTTTTTAAAATTTACCAACAAATTTTCCTGATGTAATTTCCTTAAGACATAATTCAGATGTCTCATGTGTTCTTCTTTAGATTTGCTGTAAATTAATATATCATCTAGATATACTATTACAAATTTACCAATAAATTCTTTCAGTACTTCATTCATAAGCCTCATAAATGTACTAGGAGCATTTTATAATCCAAACGGCATTACCATCCATTCATACAATCCTTCATTTATTTTAAAGGCGGTCTTCCATTCATCTCCTTCCCTTATCCTAATTTAATGATAGCCACTCTTTAAATCCAATTTTGTAAAATATCTTGCCCCACTTAAACAATCCATCAAATATTCAATTCTAGGTAAAGGAAATCTATACCTGATTTTTATTTTGTTGATTTCTCTTGAGTCAGTGCACATTCTCTAACCTCCATATTTTTTTGGACTCAACACAGTTGGCACTGCACACAGACTCAAACTATCTCTAATAAGTTCTTTATCTAATAGTTCCTGCACCTGCTTCCTGATTTATTCATTTTCTGTGGGAGTCATCCTGTATGCTGCTTTATTTGGAAAATTTGATTCTGGAACCATATCTATATGATGGCCGATCTTTCTAATAGGTGGAAATTCATCAGGAAAATCATTTACAATGATATCACAGTAATTTTCCAGTATCCCTTGAATTTCAATTGGTAAATCAGAAATTTTAGTGGAAGTAATTACTACCTTGGGTTTGCAAATTAATGCAAATTTTACCTCATCATCTTCAATCTGTTGCAGGTATTCTTTTCCACTTAGGAATAAATCTTTCGGATCGGGTCTTCTTGACACATCTTCTTCATCTATAAGCAACAATGTATGATTGACACCATATTTACAAAACTTATATGTGTTCTTTTTCCCATCATGTATAGCTCCTCTGTCATATTTCCAAGGTCTACCCAGCAATATGTGACATACGTCCATAGGCATCACATCACACATAATTTTTGTCTTTGTAGCTTCCCAACTGGAATTCCACTTCACACTATTCATTCACTAACAACTGATGTCATTTCTGAAGCCATGACACCTTTTAGGGTGTTGGATGTTTCTTTGTCTTCAATTTCAATTTCTCCACCACTTCTGTAGAGACCAAATTATCAGTGCTACCACTATCAATTACCATTTGACAACATTTTCCTTGAACTTTACACATGGTTCTAAACAAAGTCTTTCTCTATGTTGGTTCAACAACTTCCTTTATTGGTTTTAATAGAGCTTTGTTCACTACCAAATATTCTCCTTTCTCTGGTATATTCTCTGCTTCTGGCACCTTTTCTGCTTCCTCTTCACTTTGAGCATACATTTCTTTGATTTGTCCCCTCATTCTCTGGACATTCATAAGCTCTGTGTCCCAGCTTATTACATCTATAACATCTGATTTCTCTTCCTCTGCCTCTGCCTCTGCCTCCTCTTCCTCTGGAAAAACTCCTTTTGCCACTTGCATCACCTTCTGTGGGTTTATGTTGACTTGAGTTGCTGCTAGCTCATTCTCTAGGTGCTGTAGATCTTCCTCTACTAGCTTGACTTCCTCTTCCTCGGAAAGTACCTCTACATCTGGCAGATTGCTTCCTCATGAGTTTTTCTTCAGCCTTCAAGGCCATCTGATAAGCCTCTTTCACTGTTTTAGGAGACAACAGACTTATCTAATCTTGTATCTCCATTCTGAGACCATTCATAAATCTTGCAATCTTCTCTGTTGTATCTTGAATTTGTCCTACTCTTATGCTCATTTTGTAAAATTCCTCTGTATATTCTTTTACTGTCGTTGACCTTTGTCTGAGATTCTGCATCTATCTAAATAATGAAAGTTGATAATCACTTGGCAAAAAATTACCTCTCAACTTTGCCACCATCCTGTTCCAATTCTTTATTGGTTGCTTACCAAGTCTCCTTCTTTCTACCTGCACTCCATCCCACCAAAGTTCTGCATGTCCTTTCAATTTTGTGGCAACAAATTTCACTCTTTTTCCTCCTTCCATTTCTTCATAATCAAAGAACTTATCCATGTCATTAACCCAATCTATCAACTCCTCTAGGTTTTAGCCTCCTATAAAAACTGAAACTTCAAGTCTGGGTTTAGATGTGGATCCCAACACTGATTTAAAAAATCTCATTTGAGGAGTAACTTATGTAGGTTCTCCCTCTTCTACAGATTCAACTTCAGGCTCACTGACATCTCCAACATCTGCATCTCTTTGATTTCCCATTTCCACTGCTTCTAATCTAGCTTGCATCTGTTGCATAACTTCCAACACTTCAGCATTTGCAACTGGTCTTTCTCTTCTTCGACCAGCACCACCTCCTCTTCCAACTCTGTAAGCCATGTTGGATTTCTTTTCCTGATCTTTGATATCTTTCTCAGTGTCTAAAGGCTGCTCTGATACCACAAATGGTGGGTTGGTTGCAGGTTCTATCGATAAGCTTTCAAATTTAGAAACAATTTCTCCTAAATCAAAAGTTAAATCTGTCATACTCAACACCTTACATTTATCTGTCAATCATATATTTCCTTACTTTTATTTATTTACCAAGAATGCATAAACGTTAAGTCTTTGCAGCAATAGTGGAACATACATAGAAATTAATCGCATTATTTCACTTGATGACAGATTTTAAACCATATCAAACATGTTTCTATAAAACTATCGCATCCAATTTTTATGTTAAACCCTATGCATTTATAAATGCAAAGACTGTAGGATCAACAATCTAGATGTGAGGGTCATCAGATCAAATGAGTGTTGGACGGTCAACATAATTTATTAAACCTGATTTATAAAACATCACATCCATTTAAGAGGTTAAATAACACGCAGGCTTTTATGTGATATCCATCGATTCTCAGGTCAATGGTGGCATTTATCTTGGACTCCTTACACACTACAATGATCCCATTTTCTTCAATTCTTCTAGATTTGACACTCCTTCAAATAAACCACGGGTTTTAGGCATCGACAATTGATAACCCTTTAGTTTAACAATAAAACTGGACTATTTCAACTTCACAGTGGACGCGGAATGAAAACGAAAACATACACATAGAAATCAATTTAAACCGAGCTCGAGCTAAATCAAAACAACCTCAGAAATATTTCGAAGGAAATAAAACTTCCTGGACTTGACAATTACACATACATTTACAAAGGTACAGAGGAAATGCAATTTTATTCTATTCGATTATTTTTCCATCAAATCCTCTCTCTCCCGATACATTCCAAAGTTACATATAAATATACAAACATTCAGATCCGAGTAAAAGGGATCGAATTTGTCGAATTTTGGATAAAATCCTACTGCACGATATTTTCCCTAAATCATTCAACTAAAAACTAAATACAATGAATCTAATACAAGAAGTTCAAATCCCTGAATACCAGTCAAA
This sequence comes from Pinus albicaulis, assembly GCA_034641835.2. Lineage (NCBI taxonomy): Eukaryota > Viridiplantae > Streptophyta > Pinopsida > Pinales > Pinaceae > Pinus > Pinus albicaulis. Next base: position 734,703,208 of record CM076575.1, read on the forward strand.
TCCCTATCTACTCAAACTGTAAATTGCCAGCTAAAGGAACCCACTCCTTTGCTTGTAAAATTTTTTAGTATTTTTGGAATAAAATTGAAGTCTTTTATCTCGAAGCCTCATGCTCCTGCATCACAATCCATAATATCCTTATGCATATAAGCTAATGGATAAAATTGTCTTCTAAGTGCAACAATAAAATCTATCTAAGAGATTGACAGCTTACCATGCTTTTTCATATCCTCTTGTGGTTTGGCTTCCCACCAAATCAAAGCAGCATTTTCCAATCTTAATGAAGCCGACTGAATCTTTTTTTCATCATCTTTGATGTTCTAAATATTGCAATAAACTTCAAGGTTATGAACCCAATTATCAAGTCTTTCAACATTCACTTCACCATTATACATAGGTAGTTCGAATTTGATATCAAGTTTGAATAAGGGAGTTTTACCATGAACCGTTGGGGTATGTGGATGTGTTTGAATAATAATGGTTGTGGAAGAGGAAGAATATGAAGGTGAGGATAGAGGTGAAGATGATGGTGGAGAAAAGGGTGGTTTGTCACCATTTCCTTTTGAAGGCTTGTCATCATCTCTTCATTTTCCTCCAGAATAACTCTCTCCTTTTGAAGGCTTGGAACTTTCACCCTGCAACCTTGAATTTGTCTCTTCATAGAGAACCTTCACCATTTCAATCATGTCAAATAAATATTTTCTGAAATTCTTCTCATCCGCTGACATATTATCAGCTCCTCCTTCATGAGACATGCTTACTGAAGCTTCAGGTACAACTTGAGGTGAAACTTGTGGTTGATATTGTGGCAAATGTGCTCTCCTTTTCCTTGTCCCAAATTGAGAACCCGCAGCCACAAGCTTTCCTTATTCTCTCTTGGGCTTCAACCTTGTAAGAATCAGAAACACTTGCAAACAATTAAATCCTCACAACAACAAAGAAAACCTAGGCTTTGACACAAAACTTGATATGTATGAGATCTTAATGTAAATGTGCTTGAGGTTGTATAAATTGCAAGTGTTAAAATTGAGTTTTATGAGCTTTTAGGTTAAATTCTTATACACATAAAGTATGAATATAAACTCTGAAATGACTGAAAACAACAGAAAAATTCACCCTAAAAATAACCACAACACAAAAAGTGATGAAGGAGTTCACCCCTCCTAGGCTATGTCTCCTTGGTCCAACTTCCAATGGCTTAACCCTATATCACTATGCTAAAAAATGGTGGTTACACCCATTTACAATACTCCAATGGCTTCAAGACCTATTCCATTAGCTTCCGAACTGTAAAAATTAGCTCTCTAGCCTCTTTCTGCTCCCAAATTGATCAAAAATTGAAGAAGTTATAAGTTTCCCTAGCTTTGTTGCTAGTCGCCCTACAAATTCCCCAAATTTAGGAACCGTCCTACAATTTCACCCTAAATTCCACTAGTGGAGCAACAAATTTGCAAATTTTTGGCACAAATTGTGAGACAACTAAAAAGCGCGTTGAGGCCTAAGGCTGAATTTTTTAATTATAATATGGGTGGTCAAAATATTTTTTTTTAATAAAAATAAATCGGTGGGGCCTCCGCGCCCACGTTTCTTGGACAACAGTCATATGTTCAACATATGGGGGGAGGGGGGGGTGTCGGAGCTAAGCCTTGGCCCCTTACCCCAACCTCTGCTGTATTAAAATTTATATAGTGGTTTGGGTAGTTGGTTAACAAGACCTAACGTATAGCCTGGATGGTTAGAGCATTGCACTTTTGGTTGTGAGGTCTATAGCTTGATCTTGCCGGAGGTTAATTCAGACCCAAACAAATTTTTGGTGGCCCTCATGTTTCCACTTGGTGACCTCTAGTTGGGCCACGTGGCAGCATGTGGTTGGCCACCATCCAACCATCAAAATTCACCCACACCAGCACCAATGAAATTCGGCCAAGTAGCGATACCTGAATGGCCCAACAATCCTATTCAACCATGCATAGTCAATATGCCCAGTCAGTTGTACGCACTCCTCACTGGGAAGGTTGCACAACTTTTGCCAAAATTTTGCATGTTTGGGAAAATAAACAGAATTCGTTTCCGGGAGCATATGGTGTCGGTTTTCCATGAAATGAGTTGCATCGGATTCAAAACGACGAGATCTACCTGGTAGTTTAGGTTCCACACCATTCCAAAAAAGTTTCATTTTTGAGCATAAATTTGAGCACGTGATCATGTTGGGAGGTATGAATAAGCCTAAATAGGGCGTTGAAAGTGTCCTCCTAGTCAACAGGTGGTAGAGGCTTGTAGATTCAAGGAGGTCGCAGTTATTTGAGGGATATTTTGTCATAGATGGAGGGTTGACGTGGGCTACAAGTGTTCCATAACCAGTGGTCAAACTTCAGGTGTATGAACAACAATTTTCAAGGTATGCTTTTCCTCTTTTGTTGTTAGGTGTTATATTGAAGTTTGGATAGTTTTGTATTGGACACTTGTGGACTGTTGGAGGTAAACAATAAAGTGGACCAAGTGTGCCGTAAGTGCAGACCTTAGGAATGACACTAGGGCTGCTAGAAATGGCAGATTGTGGAGGTCAAGGTTTGATAAACCAGAAGAGCAGTTTCGTATAGCCCAAGTTCATTGTGCAAAGAAGGATGTTTGATAGTTATAGTTGGAAACCCACATTCCCTATATTTATCTTATTTAGAGTAGCGTAGTAAGACAATAGTGGGAAGAAGTCCCTAAGCAGTTGAGGAGAAACCGTGGGAAATAATTTTCAAAGGGTTGTGTCCTTGGAGGACTAAGGAGTAGCTAGTGAGCATGAAGACCATGTGTGTTGGTTGCAGATGGACTTATGATCAACTAGAGGGCAGATTGTAGAGCCAAGTTCAATGACCTAAAGGACTAGGACCATTGATAGAGGCAATGTTGTAGAGTGGAAGCAGAGGACCAGGACCATTGATAGAGGTAATGCTCTAGAACATAAGTAAAGGACCAGGACCATTAATAGAGGCAGTGCTGCAAAATGGAAGCAAAGGACCCATAGTGTGTTCAGGATACGACAAAGCAATTGTGATTGTGCACTACATCAACTAGATCGTCAGTGTATATTGTTCTTATATTCTTGTACTAGTGGATGTATGATGGCCATTATCCCTAGTATGGGAGCCTTAGACAATTGTATTAACAATTCAACTCATACAATGAAGTTGGGTTATTGTAAAATTGCAAAAATTTGTCTTTATTTTTTTCACTAGTAGATTTGTTGTTGTATATTATTTCATTGTGCAAAGTAGTTTGTTGTGATACTTGGATTGGTAGTATCAGTGATTATAAGATTCTAACCTAGACTCTAGTATCGTAAAAAAAAACACAGTATCAGAGCTACTTTCAAAGGTTAGTGAATCAGAGTGTTCAGAACGAAGCACAACCTAAGAGGGGGTTGGTCACATTGTTGTTGAAGGGCTCATACAATGTCGAAGTTGTAGGTTGGTCTCTATGAGGACAATTTGGAAGGGTTGTCCGACTATAATCCATGGAAGGAAAGGACCAAGTTGATTTTGATCATCAAGAATATCTAGGACTTTGCCGAGAAAGAAATCAAGAAGCCAACATACCCTAAGGAGTTGGAAGTGTATGAAGAGTTGGATACAAAGGTAAAGTTGATCATCCTATACGATGTCAAGGATTGCTTAATACCTCATCTGTACAGGAATAAAAATAACCATGAGATGTGGGAGGATCCTCAAATTTTGTTCTAGAATAAGAATGAGAACTGGGTTTTGGTATTGCAGAATAAGTTGAAGGGCACCAAGATGATACAGTTAAAATTGGTGACTTCATATATAACGAGGTTGTCTCAAGTTCATGACGAGCCTGTCGCTAATGGTAATTGATTTGGGGTAGCATTAGATGTGCTCTAAGTCTCAAATTTTGTGGAGAGGCTTAGACACATGTATTCTAAATAAATTAGAAAGTGTTTGGTGAAATTCCCCTTAGATTGTATTCTATAGAATTAATTAATTATTTTTAAAGGGACCCTAAGTCAAAACTTAGAAAATAAAATAATTAAAGTGTATTAATAGAATAAGAACGAGAACCGGGTATTGGTATTGCAGAATAAGTTAAAGGGCACCAAGTTGATGTAGGGTAAAAGGGGTGACTTCGTATATGGCGAGGTTGTCTCAAGTTCATGACAAGCTTGTCACTAATGGTTGTTGATTTGGAGTAGCATCGGATGTGCTCTAAGTCTCAAATTTTGTGGAGAGGATTAGACACATGTATTCTAAATAACCCAGAAAGAGTTTGGTTAAATTACACTCGGATTATATTCTATAGAAATAATTAATTATTTTTAAAGGGACCATAAGTCAAAATTTAGGAAATTAAAATAATTAAAGTGTATTAATAGAATATGAGTGAGAATGATCTAGAAGAAATGGATCGAGTCAAAAGTTAATCTTAACCATTGATTAGAGATCTAATCTGGGCCATTTAATCCTCAGTGAGAATATTGTAAGGAATTGAAGGCTCATTTGGAAAAAAACATTCGTGGAGACACAGAGGATCTAGGGATCGAATTTTTCTCATGGAGCAAGTGCTCAGACGAAAATCAGATCTAAGTGATCCTTGATTGCAGTGAGGGGCATTATTTCCTGTTGGAAGGTTTCCTGAGATGGAGAGTACATAGCAGTAGAAACAAATAGAGCCACAACTTCAACAGAGAGCCAGTGATGCAGTGCCTACGTAGTCACTGCGCAAAGCCATAGGGAGAATTGTTTTCCTGCAGAGGAGACAACACAAAGCCAATGTCAGACCCTAGAAATATTTTCTATAGGCTTAGTTTCCAACCAACAGTGAGACCAACATAGAGGCTGAAGGGAATCTGAGTTGTGACACAGTCACTGCGCAGAGGCAGCGCAAGGCAATCCAACCTTGGTGCAAATCAGTGCCAATTTTCCCGTGGAGGAGTGAGGGTTGTCTCACGAGATCTCTTCTGTCAGTTTTGCTGTATGATTTGAAAATATTGTCAATCATATATTTGTACTCAGAATTTATTGCATAATAACATAAACCCTCAGATCAATTGCATTGGTTTTACCACATTGGGTTTTTCCAGGGACATTAGTCCAAAAACAATTGTGTTGGATGGTTGTGTGATCTATGTGTGTTCAAATTTGTTTCTGCACTTGTATTTCTTCCGCAGTTTAATTGTGTAGGCTGTAGTGAATGGATTTCGATATTTGCTTGTATAACACAGGAAATAATTTGTTAAGTAACATAACAAATATAATATTTTCCATCAGTTGCTACAATAGGATTATGTGTAACACGAATTTTCACACGGTATTAGAGCTTGTTTAAGTTGAGTGCAGGCGAGACAAAGAACAGATCCAACAGATCCAAAATTGAAGCAGTAGCTGGGGATTAAAGAGTAGCATAAGTAGCAGATCGATTTCCCAGTGAAGTCCACGGTTCAAGCTAGAAGGACCCGATTAACAAGGAAAATCTCTCTTTGAGTGAGCCGACAGAGAGGTAGGGTTGTTCTAGATTGTTGTTTGTCCGAGGTAGAGGGAGCAGTGCAAAAGATCTACATAGATCAGTAGAAGGAGGGACGCAATTGACTGCATAACAATGATTGTTGGTACAGAGCGTCGAGAAAGCGTAGCTGAAACACATATTCGGGGATTTTATGACCTTAGTGAGTTTCTGGCCTTAGAAACTCAGATTTCTCGTGCAGTAGCAACAGATTTTGTGGCTTGCTCCATGAGGAGTGCATAAAGCTAGTTGTGTAGAGGGTGAGAGGCAACATATCGACAGTAGTCAGGTTAGATGGCCACCAACAGATTGCGTGACCAGGACCAGTTGGAGGGTGCCTCCAAGTATGTAATCTGGAAGGCAAGGATATCCTTCCTTCTAGATGAGCATGAACTCAAGCACTTTATCGATAATGTTGAGGTTGAACTGGTCGATGCAGCACCATTAAGGGCCTTCAAGAAGAATATGGCTAAATTCAAGCGGTTGATCCTCGATGGAGTTAGGGATCACATTGCTTCACGCATATTTTCCAAAGGAATAGCTAAGGAGATGTGGAATGTGCTGGTAATGCTCTATGAGGGGTCTTCCTAGTAGCGGAAGATGTTTTTGGAGGAGAAAATGCGAACCACTAGGATGTAGAAAGGAGAATGCATTGATCCATTCTTGTCTAGAATTTAGGAAAACCAAGATCAGTTGGAAGCCGTAGGAGTAACTCCTAAGGACACAAAGATGGTTAGATTGGCCGTCAACTCAATATCCAAGGATTACCAAGTTTTTTTCTAGAGAATCCTGTGCAGAGAAAATTTTCCGAACTGGGAGCAAATGTGTGAAGCTCTTTAGTAAGAAGAGATGCAAAGAGACTTACTCAAGTGTCAACAAAAATGGTTCAAAGATCAAGAAGGAGGAGGAAGAGAATGCGGCCTTGCATCAAAGGGGTAACAAGAGCAACGCAGGAGGAAGAAGGATATGTCAAAGATAAAATGTTTCCGGTGTGGTGAGATGGGGCATTACGCCACACAATGTCCTCTCAAGAAGAAGGACAAGGATGAGAAACATGATCCTCAGGTCATAGCAGCAAAAATAGAGGAGGAGGATTTTGCGATGATTTCTCATGTACCTCCAGGAGGGAGGTGGGATGATTTGGAGTTTTAGACCCAGAGATATACAAGATGGGCAGGATCCTTGAGGATTCCACCTCTCGGATGGACTAGTGCCAGTTGGTGTAGAGGAGTGTTGAAGTGAAAATGAAATTGTTAGCAACGCATACCAGTGTTGCAGCAACATAGAGGGATGCAGTGCAGAGAAACAACAACGCAAAAAATTCATAGAGGCTAGCAGTTGTTAGATTTTTATCTACAAGATGCAATATACTTGTCCAATTTTGGTTGTTTTTTAGTTGCAGAAAGAAACTCTGTTGCAGTGTAGTAGTAGTAGTAGCAACACAGATGCAGAATTCGAAGGGAGTTGTAGTACAGATGCAGAATTCAGAGGGAGTTGCAGTACGGATGCAGTGGTTGATAGTGGCAGTGTCAGTAGAATTATAGACGCATCATTTGCGCAAAGTTGGTGGACAACATGTCAAACATCAGCAGCGCAGAGGGAGATGCTTAAGAGTGAGAACAATATGCAGCAGGGCATATTGTTAGAGCACATTCCTTGCTAAGAGGGAGTGTTGATTTGGGGTAGCATCGGATGTGCTCTAAGTCTCAAAATTTGTGGAGAGGCTTACACACATGTATTCTAAATAACCCAGAAAGTGTTTGGTGAAATTCCACTCGCATTGTATTCTATAGAAATAATTAATTATTTTTAAAGGGACCCTAAGTCAAAACTTAGGAAATAAAATAATTAAAGTGTATTAATAGAATATGAGTGAGATTGATCTAGAAGAAATGGATCACGTCAGGAGTGAAGTCGTTGATTAGAGATATAATAATCTGGGTCGTTGAATCATCAACGAGAATATTATAAGAAGGACTTGAAGGGTCATTTGGAAAAAACATTCGTGTAGACATAGAGGATCTAGAGATCAAAATGTTCTAATGGAGTAAGTGCTCACACGAAAATCAGATCTAAGTGATCCTTTATTGTAGCAAGGGAAAATATTTCCGATTGGAAGGTTTCCTAACCTCGATTTTACATAGCAAAAAAGACAGAGAGAGCCAAAGATTCAGCGCAGAGCCATTGACGCAGTGCCTACACAGTCACTGCACAAAGACATAGGGAGAATCATTTTCCTGCAGAGGAGACAATGTAGAGCTAGTGTCAGACCCCGGAGAGATTTTACGAAGGCTCAATTTCCAGCTAGTAGTGAGACCAATGTAGAGGAAAAACGACAACCGAGTTGTGACGAAATCACTGTGTAGAGGCAACATAGGGTAGTCCATCCTTGGTGCAAATCAATGTGAGTTTTCCCGTGGAGGAGTGAGGGTTGTATCATGAGATCTCTTCTATCAGTTTTGTTGTATGATTTGACAGTCTCTTCAATCATATATATGTACTCAGAATTTATTGAATAATAACATAAACCCTCAGATTTGCTGCACCGATTTTCCCGCATTGGGTTTTTCCGGGGACATTAGTCCAAAAACAATTGTGTCAGATGGTTGTGTGATCTATGTGTGTTCAGATTTGTTTCTGCACTTGTATTTCTTCCGCAATTTAATTGCGTAGGTTGTAGTGAATGGATTTCGATATTTTCTTATAGAACACAGGAAATAAATTGTTAAGTAACTTAACAAACAAAATATTTTCCATTAGTTGTTGCAGTAGGATTCTGTGTAACACGAATTTTCACAATGGTGAGACTGTTTCAAATTATGAGATGGTAAGGATTGCCTTGAAGGATTTTACACCAGAGTGGAAGTCATTCATCAAGAGGATTGTTTCGAGGGAGAAGTTTCCAGACTGTAATAGGTTGTGGGATGAATTCATTCAGGAAGAGTTACGAAACGAGGATCTTCATCCGAACAAGAAGGCTTCAGATGATGACATGACACTTGCAAAAAGAATGAAGGGAAAGAAAAATGACTTAAGTAAAATGAAATGTTTCAACTGTGGTGAGATGGATCATTTTTCAACAAAATGTCTTATGAAAAAGAGGGGAGATGACAAGAAGATGAAAGGGAAGTAGGTTGCAGGTGTTGTCACTTCTACTGAGATAAATGATCTCTCCAGGAGATTGGAGAATGAGGACTTTACTTTCATGATCTCTCATTTCTCACAAGGTACCATTGACGAGGTTGCATGGTATGTGGACAGTGGAGTATTGAAGCATATGACATGATCATAGGATGTGTTCGAGAATCTAGCTAAGTGGAACTCAAAGTTGCACATGATGTTGGACGAAAAGAGTCAGAAAGAGATTAGAGTATTGGGAGTCATGCCATTTATGACGGAGTTAGGTAAATTAATGCAATTTTAGGATGTATTGTTTGTACCAAGACTCAAATATAACATGATGTTTGTCTCAACGATTGAGCATAAGGGGTTTTGAGGTCTTGTTCTAGAGTGAGGAGGCAAGACTCAAGCCCAAAGGCTCTAGTTCTGTAGGAGTTGTGATTGGAGTTAGAGAGAATAGTCTATATAGGCTTACAAGAAATCCTATAGATCATGAGAAGATGTAGAACTGGGTACAAGTTCTAGAGAAGTAGGTGCAGGTACAAGTTCAAAAGAATAAGGTCTGGGTTCTAGAGGCTTAGAGGGAGTGGAGTTCTAAAGGGAGTTTGCAGGTTTAGAGGGAGAATGTGCAACCCAAGAAGAGTGTCTGGTCAGTGGAGAGTAAGGGTACTTATACACCTGGTAAGAAGGAACCATGGAAAGACCTGAAATAATTTGAGGAGAAAAAGAATAAGTAGGAGGATTTTAGTGACAATGACACTTTTGAGAGAGGCGTAACCCATGATACATGGTTTACTGTAGTTATGAGTGCCAGAAGTTGGGAAAGTGTTGCAAGCATTGATAGTGATGATGAGTTACTTCCTAGTCTTGGAAGTACCTCCGTCTGTAGAGGGAGTGTTGATATTTGGCAGCTTGGGAGGTACTCCAATCCCTAGGGTTCGAGATTTGGAGGAAGGAGCGCCACAAAAATGATTTGTGGGATTTGAACCCAAGGTGTGGGATTTACACCCAAGCTCCTGGGTGTGAAACCACAAGGTATTTGAGTGATTTGATGCTTAAAGGTGATAGAGGACCCATAAAGGAGAAAGAGGCAGCTTCAAGCACTCAAATCTGAGGCCTAGAAATGGAATTATAAATTTATTTTCTATGCTGGTGGGTTTGCATATGAAAAAGGTCAAGTCGGTTAAGGTAAATAAAAACCATCTTGAAAAGTTCGTTAGAGCCCGAAGGAGGCATATAAATATAAGAGTATGTGGAATCTATTTGGCACATCAAAGGACAACACAAGAATCAACTCACATAAGAGGAAATCTCAGACTTGGCCGTAGGAACTTAGGTACTTAGCAAAGGAGGGAGATAACTCTGTTTTGGGATTATTTCTTCATAATTGTCTAGGTTGAGTAGGACATAATGTAGGTTGAGGAGATATGATTTGTTTGTGCATCATTTAGTGGAGGATTTTCTTGTTTGAACAAGCTAAGAAGGTCACAGAATAGTGGAGACTAGGATGAGCTACTTTAGTGGTAACTTGTTGGGAGGTCAGAATAGTCTAAACATGGTGTTGAAAGTGTCTTACAAGTCAACTAGTGGCAAAGGCTTGTAGATTCAAATAAGTCACAATTATTTGAGGGATATTTTGTCATTAATGGAGGGCTAATGTGGGATAGAGGTGTTCCCTAACAAGTGATCATACTTCAGGTGTATGAACAACAATTCTCAAGGTATGCTTTTCTTCATTTGTTTCTAGGTGTTAGATCCTATGAAAATTCCAAGATCCGAATCCTTCTACAACAACTGTTTAAGTTTATTCTATTTTGTTATACAACTGAAAAAAATTATTCACTGTTTGCTACGGTAAATAACGAAACCAACACACTGCAGTCTTCACTAATTAAAATTATATGCGGAAACAAGAAGTGAGCAAGAAGAAATAAACACACATATGATACTATTGTTTTTGGATTAATGTCCCCGGAAAAACCCAATGAGGGAAAATGGGTGCAACATCTGAGGGTTTATTTTATTAAGTAGTAGTTCTGAATACAATTCTTCGGATGCCCAATCTGGCAATCCTAAACAAAGATATAATTGGACAAAAGGATAGTGAGATGATCTCACCCTGTCACTGATCTGCAATGGAGATGAGCCTCTATGCTATCTCTGCGCAGTACTTTGTCAATCCTATGCAGTCACAGTGTCACTGTAGTTGGGACTGTGCTGCACCTCCTCTCAATATTCTGCTAGCTGGAAACTTCAGCCCTTTGGCATCTCAGTCTTACACCCTGGCTCCGGCACTAGATCTCGACTGTTCCCCACTAGAAATACAAACTCCCTCTGAAGCTCTGCACTTCCTCTGCATGGCATTACGCTGCCTATACGGGCTACTCTCTGCCCTCTCTTCCTTGCACTCTCAGGATAAGGAAAAATCTTCCACCAAAAAATAAACCTGCCCCTCACTGCAAGAATCTCCTCGATGATCTTTCCAGATTCTCTGTGCTGCTCACTTGAGAAATCGATCTCTTGATCCCACTCGATGTGTCTTCCAAATGCCCATCGAAGTCCTTATAATATTCTCGTTGAGAAATAAATGGCCCAAATTATATTTTAATCAATGGATCATATCATATTGACTTGATCTCTGTCTTTTTCTAGAAGATTCACACCAAGTTATATTAATACACTTTAATTATTTTAATTCCCTAAGTTTAGACTTAGACATCCATTAAAAACAATTAATTATTTTAATAAAACCTCATCCGGGTGGAATTTCCCAAAATGATTTTTGGGTATTCTCGGATACATGTGTCCTAGCCTCCTTGCAAATTTTGAAGCTTAGAGCACATCCGATGCTACCAGAAATCAACACTCCCCCTTAGCGAGGAATGTGCTCTAGTAATGCAACCTTCTGAAGCATCACCCTAACTTTGTAACATCTCTCTCTTCGCTGCTGATGTCTGACATCACTTCCCACCAACTATTGCGCTATTAGATTTGTGTTGCTATTGACCCTGCATGTTGCTGCCAACTTCATCTGCACTGCAACTTTGCTGTTGTTGCAACACAAAAACATAAAAAATACTAAAATAAGTGTTCAACATGATGCATCTAATACTGGAGATCTAACTGTTGCTAGTCTCTGTGTTGATCCTCTAAGGCCTCTACGCTGCAGCTAACTCTGCACTATGCCAACTGCACTGTTACCAACTATGCTCTATGCTGCTCAATCTTTGGTGCTCTCTAGCCATTGCACTGTCACTCTAATACTCCTCTACACCAACTGACACTGGTCCATCCTGCTACTTTTGATATGGGCTCCCATAGCAAGGTATTGATCCAAGTGGTGGACTCCACAAGGATCCTACCCAATTACAGCTCTTTCAAACTATAGTTCGAAATCAACCCAATTCTCCCCTAGAGATATGTGGGAAATCATAGCAAACTCTTCCTCCTCAATCCTCGTAGTTGTAGCTCGCGGAACATGTTTCTCATCCTTGTCCTTCTTCTTGAGAGGACACTTGATAGTGTAGTGACCAAGATCACCACACTGAAAACACTTGATCTTTGATATGTCCTTCTTCCGCCTCCACTGCTCATGCTGCCCCTTTGATGCAAGGGTTGCATTCTCGTCCTTATCCTTAGGCTTCGTCCCACTTTTGCTGCTAACATCAAGCTTTCACTTGACTAAGTCTCTCCTCATCTCTTCCTGCTTAAGAGTGTCCCACATCCCTTCCAAATCAGACAACTTCTCTCTTCCCATGATACTTTGGAAAAATACTTGCCATTCTCCTGAGACTGAATTCAAGGCCATTCTGACCATCTCCGTGGCCTGAGGTGTTGACCCTACAACTTCCAGTTTCTCTCAAATATCCTAAAGCTTCGAAAGGAGAAAATATATGCATTCTCCCTTCTTCATCCTTGTATATCTGATCTTCTCCTCCAAGAACTTCTTCTACTGCTCGGAAGACCCCTGGTATAGTGTATCCAATGCATCCAACGTCTCCTTGATAGTCCCTTTGTGAGAAATGTGTGAAACTATGTGATCACTCACTCTATCGAGGATTAGCCTCTTGGCTTTTTCCATATCTTTCTTGTAGGCCTTCAATGCACCCGGATTTGCGGGGACAACTACCACATTATCAATAAAGGTATTGAGATCATGCTCATATAGAAGGAAGGAGATAATTTCCTTCTAGATCACATAGTCGGAGGCACCCTCCAACGGATTCTAATCTCACAACCCAGTTGCTGCCATTTCACCCAACCAAATGTCAAATTTGTCCTCTAACCCTCTGTTGAACTGGATCTATGCACTCCCTGTTGGAGTGAGAAAAATTTCTCTCGGTTACTGCTACTTCTACACGAGAAATTAGAATTTCTTGGGCAAGAAATTATCTGAGGTGAGAATTCCCTTAGTATGCTCCTTCTTCCTTCTTCTATCACTTTTCTGCACCAACAAATACTGCAGCAAAAAATGCGTCCCACTTGAAGACTGCTCTGCACTGAAACTACTGCGTTGCTCCCTCTGTGACTGGCAGATTTCAATCTGGAAATCTCTCTTTTTCTACTCACTTAGAGAGAGATTTTCCAAGAAAACCTATCCCTCTTGGACTGGATTGCGCAATCCCTCTGGTTATTTGACTTGTTGCCTACGCAACTCTTCAATCTCCCTCTTTTGCTCAACGTTGGCTATTCTGACTCTACTCTCTTGTTTCACCTACACTTCGATAACATGTGAAAATTCCAAGATTGTAATCCTTCTACAACAACTGGTTAAATTTCTTCTATTTTTTTAATACAACTGAACAAAATTATTTATTTTTTTCCATGGTAAATAATGAAACCAACACACTGCAGTCTTCAATAATTAAAATTATATGCAGAAACAAGAACTGAGCAAGAAGAAATAAACACACATATGACACCATTGTTTTTGTACTAATATCCCAGGAAAAACCTAGTGTGGGAAAACCGATGTAATAGATGAGGGTTTGTATTGTTAAGGAGTACTTCTGAATACAATTCTTCAGATTCCCAAACTGAAAATCCTATAGAAACATCTAACTGTACAAAAATATAGTGATATGATCTCACCTCATCACTGGAAAATCCGACACTGATCTGCACTGGGGATGAGCCTCTGTGCAGTACTGCGCCACTCCTACATATTTACTGCGTCACTACAACTAGGAATGCATTGCACCTCTTCTGTATCTTCTGCTAGTTGGAAAATTCAACCCTTTGGTCTCTCGGCCTCACACCTCGGCTCCGACACTAGATCCCGACTGTTCCCCAGCAAAAATACAGACTCCCTCTGAAGCTCTGCACTGCCTCTGTGTGGCACTGTGCGGCCTCTTCGAACTACTCTCTGCCCTCTTTGCGTTGCACTCTCCGGATCAGGAAAAACCTTCCACCGAAAACTAACCTTTCCCCTCACTGCAAGAATCTCCTTGATGATCTCTTCGGCTGCTCTGCACTGCTCACTTGAGAAATCGATCTCTTGATCCTGCTCAAAATGTGTCTTCTAAATTCCCATCAAAGTCCTTATAATCTTCTCGTTAAGAAATCAACGACCCATATTAGATTCTAATTAATGGCTCAAATAATATTGACTCGATTTTTGTCTTTTTCTAGAATATTCACACCTAGTTATATTAATAGACTTTAATTATTTTAATTCCCTAAGTTTAGACTTAGGCATCCATTAAAAATAATTAATTATTTTAATAAAACCTCCTCCGGGTGGAATTTCCCAAAACGATTTCTAGGTATTCTAGAGTACATGTGTCCTAGCCTCCCTGCAAATTTTGAGGCTTATAGCACATCCTATGCTACCATAAATCAACAAATCCGAGTTTGGATGGTTTTATATTGGACACTTGTAGACTATTGGAGGGAAGTGCTAAAGTGGACCAAGTGTGCCCTAAGTGAAAACCTTAGGAAGGACAATAGGGCTGCTAGAAGTGGAAAATTGTGGAGCTTAAATTATGATCAACCAGAGGAGTAGTTTTGTATAACCCAAGTTCATTATGCAAAGAAGGATGTTTGACAGTGATAGGTGGTAATCCTCTTGCCTTATGTTTGTATTCGTTGGAGAAACGTAAGAAGACAATAGTGGGAAGAAGTCCCAAAGTAGCTAAGGAGCAACAAAGAAGTCTCAAAGGGTTGTATCCTTGAAGGACTAAGGAGCAACTAGTGAGCGTGAAGGCCCAATGTGTTGGTTGTAGATGGAATTATGATCAGTTAAAGGGTAGAATGGAGAGCTGAGTTCAATGACCTAAAGGACTAGGAACATTGATAGAGGCAGCGTTGTAGAACAGAAGCAAAGGACCCACAATGTGTTTAGGATATGAAAAAGCATGTGTGATTGTGCATTACATTAGCTAGATCGTCAGTGTATCTTGTTCTGTATTCTTGTACTAGTAGATGTATGAGGGTCGTTGTATCCAGTAAAGGAGCCTTGGACAATTTTATTAATAGTTTGTTTAATATAACGAAGTTGGGTTAATGTAAAATTGCAAAAAGTTGTCTATATTTTGTGCACTAGTAGATTTACTATTGTATATTGTTCCACTCTGCAAAGTAGTTTGTTGTGATACTTGGATTTGTAGTGTCAGTGATTGTAAGATTCTAACATAGACTCCAGTATCGTGGAAAAACAACACCCCTAAATGGTCTAGGAAGGATTTTCACTTGGTGATGCTCCATGATGGAATTACACATTAGAGATGGCTTACTCAATTATTGTTTGCCAATTAGGGGAATTTTGAGGTCTAAAATGGGCCTCCTAAGGAAATAATAAAATAATAGCTAAACCAATAAAATAATATTTATGAATTTTCAATTCACTTTTTGCACCACAATCAATGTAACCATAGTTAAATTCAATTCAAAATTTGTACCAAAATAAAATTAATAAAAAAATTGTATTGATTTGACTATAAATAAGAATGAACTTTTCAAGAAAAAGTCATTATAATTTAACAACTAATGCATTTGTCCTTTGTACTTAAATAGCTTAAAATAAAATATAAATATAAATTTATAAATGTTTAATTATATTATATGTTATTAATTAAAATTTATATTATTTAAATTGTATAATAACATGTAATTAATATACTATATAAAAATTAATATAATATAATAAATGTATAGGGATATGCATTGTTTCTTTCAAGAAATATGAAATGACAATAATATATTTTTATTCAAAAAGTGTGAAATGACATTTATTATGAGTACTTTACTTTGACTTTAAAAGTACTTAGAGCACTACCATGGTTAACCATGAACTTTTATCCACCATTGAAAATGTGACAATTAAGTACCTTTAACTCAAACAATGCCACCTCAACCATTAAGGATGATGTCATCCCCTTAAATGTGATTGGTTCTCATAAAGTGAATTTTGATTGTACATTTTCCTTAGGAGGCCCATTTTAGACCTCAAAATTGCCCTTATAAGTTTCATATTTTGGAACCTCTAGGTTTTTTTTTTCACATGATATTCTTCCTTGGGACATTGAAAATCTCCAAATAGTTTTGGTGATATTTTACAAGAAGGTCACATGTAGATGGTTACTTACTTGGAAAACATCTTACGTAGGAGTAGGATATTTTGCATGCTTTGGGAGGTAATTACAACCTAAATAAAACAAGGAACTAGATGCTTGCACTGAGGCTTAGAGTTAGGCTTGAGATGCCTAGGTTGTGATAGTGTTCATGCAAGTGGAGTGGAACTAATGGAGTACATGGCTTGGGAATATTGTTGGAGTGTAAGTTAGAATCTTGTAGTAGGAGCATTAGACATGCCTCATGTAGCACCATTGCCTTTTGGGTCTTTCTTGTAAAGTTCCACATGCGTGAGCATACATGAGCATACATGTTTTATTGTAGGTTGTTTATAAGGGAATTGACTTGTGTATATATTATTGGCCTACCTTACCTCTCAAATATAAAGGAATGAGAAAGTCCTCCAATCCCTCACTCATTATTATTCATTCTTATGCAGGGATGTGATCAAGAGGAGTGTACCACTTCTCCTCTCTCTCTTATATATTCTCATGTATTTGATCTCATTGGAGCATCTAAAATATTAGGGTTAGGGTTACAAGCCTTAGAGATTTGGAGATTGGAGTATTGATATGAAGCCTTAAGTTGTACTTGGTAAAGAAAAGATGAAAAGGAGTCATCTTGCCTTGAAGTAGGACATGCTTGTGCGATGCATGTTTGTTGGATCTCCTTGGTGTGACTTGATGATTTTTTTCATGACACTTAAGAATCAAGTTTGAGTCTAATATCACGATCACAAACACACTCAAATGCCACAACACAAGCAATTTACACAACGGAAATATTACAACAGTGAATCAACTAGTACACAAGAAAATTTGTAACCCAAAAATTGTTATATTACAAACTTTAATATGAAAAACATAGGGCTCCCGTACTAGGGATCATGGCCCTCACAATCAACCCTGATACAAAGATAACTAGGGTTTGTAGTCAACAACTTATGGCTACTTATATTTCCCTAAACAAAGTATGCTTGACTTACTTATTGATGTAGCACACTACAATCCTTTCAATACATTTACCTTGAACACATCTGGGAGGTACTTTTCCTCCTCTCATTATGCTCACAAAAATTTTGCAACCTCATAAATTATTGTATCTTTAGCCATCAATACACCTCTATTAATCACTCTTGGCTTCTCCAATATGACTAAACATAAGTTGCCTTTATACAATGTCTTGTGTTGCTCCAAAAGGTCATTGTCATAAGGTATTCAACTTCTTCCCACTAATAGTCTCTTTGTTGCTCCAAAGATGACCAAAATTAGGGCTTGACAAGCTACCCTCTTATCACTTATGTTGTTCATTGCAACCCAATAAACTAGGGCACACACATCCAACCCTCTTATCAGAGGTTACAAAACCTTGAGATCTCTGAACTAGGGCCCATTTAAGCTGCCCTATTAACAATAGCAAGCCTTCCCTTGTTCACAGTACTAGGGCACAAATATATAACAACTAACAATTCTTTACTCCTCAAGGATATGTGTACATAAGTTGCCTTCAAATTGTTTATTCACATCTAGAATATACCTATCACCATTTAAATCCTCTTCATCAAAGACAACACTAACCTTACCTTGTAAATTCTGCGCAGATTATAAGGACTTGGTCTTGTGCAAAAATCGGCCCAGACACAGTGAATAATACAACCATAGTTTTAACCCTTACCTAACTTTAGATGGCACCAAAAATTGTCACAATCTGGCCTCTTCTTGTTGTACAGTACCTCGACCCTCATATAACATTATACATAGGATTTTCCTCCCAATCATAGACATCTATTGTAGCTCGCTTACATAGAAGATACTTGGTATAATCTCAAAGATTCCTCCAAATTCGCATGCCTAGAACAACCATACACATAACCTTTTTAACACTTGACTAGACCTTCGGTAGCTTGACCATAATACAAGAAGATAAACTTGTTTTCTCTCCTCCAAATCCAACTTGAATACATGAGGAAATCGGTCACCTCAGATCAGTCTTTGCACCAGTGGAATTTCACTTGTGATGATGTTCCTCAACAAACTAATCTCATATCTCCCTATATCAATCTTGGTGGATTCTTTCTTCCCTTGAGGGACACTACTTCAACCAAGATAACTTGAGTTTATGGCTAAAACATATATAACTCAAGATATAAAATTATGTTCATTCATCTAATGCCACATCATTGAAACCTTTGATGCCCCTTAGCCCCTCAAGGGTGCCACACATGCTCTTAATAATAAAACCATCAAAAATCCCACTTGGTTTGCATCCACAACTTTGGGAGCAAAACCCACAGCTTGGGTACACTACCCACAAAGCCCATGTGGGTCAACCTTCTCCCAAACCCAATACCATAAGGTGTGGGATTATCTCCCAAGCTACACAAATCAACACTCCCTATTAGCAAGGGAGGTACTTCCACCACTCAGAAGTATCTCATCATCGTCGTCACTAGCGACACTAGCCTAACTTTCGGTGTTCACTACTGTATCATACCTTGTAGAATGAACCACACTTTTCTCAATAGTGTCTGTCACCATAAGTTTCTTTCTTCTTATTCCTTTCCTCATAGGCCTTCATACCATCCCATGGTTCCTTCTTTCTAGAAGAAGTCCCCTATCTTCTCACTAACCATGTTCTCTTCTTGGGTTGCAGATTCTCCCTCTGAACTTGTAAACTCCCACTCAAACTCAACTCCCTTTGAGTCTTGGGAACCTCTTGCTTCTTCTCATGATTTATAGGCTTTCCCATTAGCCGATATAGACCATGATCCCTAACTCGAATGACAACTCTAGTAGAGTTAGCACCTCTGGGGTTGAGTCTCACTTTCCCATCCTAGAAAATCACATCAAACCCATTCGTATCGATCAATGAGATAGAAAACATGTTGTATTTGAGTTCTGATACCCATAATACATCCTAAAATCTCACCAACCTTTCTAAATCCATCCTGAATGGCACAACTCCAAATCTTAGAAAACAAGGGAAAAATTGAGGTGTATCCAAAGGGGAATTATACAACTTGTTCCAAATTGGAAGCTTCTCTCGAGCGGCAATCCGTTTTATGAATGACTTCCATTCCTCATAAAAACGTTTCAAAGTAGTCCTCACCAGCTCAAAATATAAAATAGTTTCACTAATAGCAGCAAGTTCATCTCGAACCTGAGAAAGTATCGTTAGATACAGGTCCACTCCTTTACCATCCAACATCTTGGTGATCTTCAACTTATCTCTCAATACCAACAGTCAATTCTTGTTCTTATTTTGGAATAGAACCTAAAGAGATTTACAAATCTCATGGGTAGTGTTATTCCTAGAAATACGAGGTATTAAGTGATCTTTGACACCATCTAGGATGATCAACTTTTCCTTTGTATCCAACTCCTCATATGCTTCCAACTCAGGTTCAATTGGTTTCTGGATCCCCTTGTTGGAAAAATCTGAGATCTAATTCACCATTAAGACCAACTTGATCCTTTCCTTCCAAGGACTATAGTTAGACAACCAATCCAACCTATCCTCAAATAAAAGACCAACCAACAACTTTTTCGTTACTATTAGTGCTTCAAAAATAATGGAACCAACTCCCCCTTGAGTTGGATGTTGTGCACACTCTGATTCACTTGCCCTTCAAAGCAGCTCTAATTCCATGTTAATTTTTTCCACGACACTTAAGAATAAGGTTTGGGTCACCTCAGATAATTCTTTGCATAAGAGGAATTGCACCTGTGATTATGCTCCTCAACGAACTTATCTCATATCTACTTATATCAATATTGGTGGAGTATTTTTACCCTCAAGGGACATTACTTCAATGAAGCTGATTTGAGTTTGTGGCATAAACATAGATAACTTGAGAGATAAAATTATTTTCATTCATCGAAAGCAACATAATTTAATCCTTTGGTGCCCCGTATCTCCTCAAGGGCTCCCCACATGCTCTTAATGATAAAACCATAAAAAACTCCACTTGGTTTCACACCCACAACTTTGGGTGAAAAACCAATAGTTTGGTAAGCTTCGTGTTAGGGTCCTATTTCTTATAGGATGACTTGATTGTAGGTGTAATTTTGTGTATGATATGTTGTAAATAATACTCCATTCCACAAATTTATTTCCAAAAGAAAAAAAAGGGAAAAGAAAAACAAAAACAAAAAGGGGATAAAAAATATATGTTTGAAAAGAACTAAAAATAAAAAAACACGAGAAAAAGAAAAAGGATAAAATACCCCATAAAAAAAATTATTATTGAAGTGAGCAAGCCTAAATGCCACTCAAAAATTGAAAAAATGCATCAATAAGTACTTAGATATTTTTGAATAAATGTGATGCAAGTTAAAATGCCACATTATAGTAGAAAAAATAGATTAGTTAGGCTAATCACATTGTTTAAATGTGATTAGGATGAAATAAATAAAATTAGTTTAGGTTAGTGAATAATCAATCACACAGTATAATCATGATTGAATTAGTCTGGTTAAAATAAAGATGAAGTTAACCACATTGTTTAAACGTGGTTAATTAAAAAATCAAAAGAAAAAAAGAAAAAATGGCTTGCAAATCAAAATGCAGCACTAGTGGATAATTGAGTAGGTTTAGAGGATAATTAAGTAGGTTTTAGATTAGTTTAATCACAACATTTATATTGTGATTATCGCAAATTGTAATAAAGTTTTGTTTCATTTGTATGTAATAAACAATAGAGCACTTGCGACAGCCACGATCCACCCCGCCCGGATCAACGATGGAGGATCATCTTCACCCCCCCCCCCCCCCAAAGACCATTCAATGTTTAATTGAACGAGGGGGTGGGGGGGTTCTGAAGAGGTGGGAATACTTTGTTACATGGCGAATCCTACATAATTCGCACCCCCTGCTCATTTCCGCTCACTGCACCGTCCCCCCTCTGAAAACCTCGATTCCACTCCCCTGCGTTGGCCGTTGACCCTCTTCACTCCCGCACCAATAATTTCTCGCCATGTGGACCTCCCGTCCCCACCATGGCTCCCCTATCATCCATATCCCCTCCATTGCCTTCCCGCTACCTCACCTCTATGGACCCCACTTCCTTTCCATTAAAGCAAATCCTCTTCATTCTTCTCCCCCAACACCATATTGCCATCTGTCATTCCTCCCTCCACATCAGCCAAATGTTATATAAATAAATGCCTCCCGCTTATGTGATAATGGATCCGCTCCATTTAACGGTAATCACACAATGGTAAACATGTTTTCTCCATTTAAACCACCTGAAACCCATTTTACCCACTTCATTTACTGTTACAGGATCATCGATGATTTCAAGTGCATGGTCAAGCTAACAGAGCCTCCTCAACATTCTGTCAGTGGTCCAAACCATCAGTTAACCAGTCAGCATAACCAGTCCATGTAAGCAAGCGCCTGACTGTGAAATTAGTGTCCAATTCTAGTCTTGATCTGTTGTTCGGGTAACTCTAATTTCATGTTCTTCTTTCTATAATGGTTCCTTAAGGAAAAATGCCTAAGAATAAA
Organism: Pinus albicaulis; assembly: GCA_034641835.2. Lineage (NCBI taxonomy): Eukaryota > Viridiplantae > Streptophyta > Pinopsida > Pinales > Pinaceae > Pinus > Pinus albicaulis. The sequence goes on from CM076575.1 coordinate 734,724,916, forward strand.
TCTAAAGCCTTTGATATCAATCCCATTCAGCCCCTACCATAGATCTAGATCACTTTCCATTAGTGGACCAACAATACAAGATCACTGACACCTGTTGTGATTTTGACCTGTATGAGCTTCATGAGTGGTTGAAGCAGAAATACCTCGACCAAAGTGATGAATTGGGCCTATGGGAATCCCCCCTACCCCAATTTATTTTTCCACATACCTATCAATTTTCCGATTTCGTGTCTTGGTTCCAAGTTCGTTATGTCCCCAACCAAAGAGTAATTGTGACCCAAAAATGAGACATCCTCTTCACCATCGCTGCTTAATCTATCTCCCATATGCTTCAGTTAAAAAATGTTGATTCCCTAAAGCCATTTTCAGTAGACTCCCTCATGAAATTCTACAAAAATCTGACCTTCCCACAAAGAGCCAAGATTTTTGAGGTTTTTCTCCTTGAGGATGCACAATTACCCAATAAGAACCCCCCATACTCTTCCTCTATATTCCCTTAGTTAACCAAGTAGGTAATTGTGATCATTTCATGCATACTTCGCTACCACTTTGATCAATGGGTTGATGAGGCCATTGTTGGTTTCTTATCAATTTTTACAAATGGTGAAAAACCCCCCATTTTCAATTACAATGAGTTCATTGCAGCATCAATTCATGACCAGTTTATTAAGTTCTCCAATGAAGGTAATTTGAAGTATACTTCAATGTTAGTTTATTTATTTCCTTACCATCAAGCAATCAGGGTTTCATTTTCATTTGAGAAATTAAATGATCAGGTCGATCCGCAGTCAGTTATCCACTGGACCTCTTTGGTGAGGAAAAATTCTACTGAATATACCTTCTCAGATTGTGTTGATAAGCTCATATATACATTTGCATGCCTACTAAATAGTGATGTAGAGCCCATGATAGGACTATAAATACAAATAATCTCACATCTAAGTGATCAAACTAAGATAGGGGATTGGTATTTATACCAAAATTATACCGAGATCAGGATTTAGGGGTGTGACTTTCCACCCTATAGACTCCCAAAGTTTGTTCCTATGAGAATTTTCTCCTTGGAATATATAAGGCAAACGATACACATGGATGATCTCCATTTTGTTTCCGCTAACAGAAAGTCTCAGTTCAATATTAAAGCACAGGTTGGATCATTTATATGTAACACCATACCATTAGGTAAAGTGACATATTTTATTCTTAATGAAATGAACTTAAAGTTGAGTTTCACCTGGTCATTAGACCCTTTTGGCATTATTTCCAAGCTAAGAGTGGAGTAGAAAACCACTCCCTATAACCACACTCCAAGACCAGAGATCGAGAAATTCATGAATAAGAGTCAGTGGGAAGAGAAAAAACTACAAGAGGTAGAATAATAGGTGATATCTACAACTACATTGCAAAATCTAGTACCTCAAGAGAAGCATGATAAAAGGCTAAGGGAGGAGAATTCCTGTTCAGTTAAAGAGATTGGGAGAATTTTTTTTTTCTGATATACAAGAAGAATTAAAAGACTAATTCAACACCAACCTTTTCACAGGCAGATGAGGGACAAAATTCCATAATTCTGACAGGTCCTCATGTTTCTACAAGCAAAGCGATATTTTCACAGGATCTCCCTTTTCTTCAACCTCCAAATATCCTCCAGATACAACTTAGACAACAGAATTGGATCAGGACACAACTGAACCTACCATTTTTTCAAAGTACAAGGCAATTAAACAGAGGAATGAAATGCTAAAATTGACAGCATACACCCAATTCTAGAAGCAAACAACTACCCACAACACAAGCTCCTTTCAGCGTTTGATACAGAGAAAGGAAAAATGCAGATCACATTTCTTGAAGTACAAGTTCCAATTCCAAAGACACCAACAGATTATAAAGAATCCACATTTTCCTTTGATGGACATTAGATTCACCCAATTGACCAAATGGGTATGCACGAGAAAACTAGTCAAATTATGTACTCTACTTTGACCAATGTTGCCATGTTAGCCTTGTTTGGTCTCAATCTAGTCTCCTAAATTGAGCTCATTTAATTTTCAACCAGGATTTGTAAACTGCTGAAGTGAAGTGTACTGTATGTACCTAGGTGTTTGTTTCCTAATGCGTTGTGTGTAGTGTTTTGTGATGTTTTTGGTCTTTTGTGATGATTTATGATGTTTTTGGTCTTTTGGTGGTTTTATGTTCACAAGGAAAATGCCTAGAAAGCTAATGGAAATGAGCTGATGATTAAAAACAGAGTGGATCCTAATTGATGGATGAAAAATGACAAATGCAATTGCAAACACTGAAGTAGAATCAAATCTAAACTATGACTAAGCAAAAACAGAGCTTGATCATGACTTCTAAGGAAATGATTAAAAACATAAATTAAATTTGTCAAATTCTTTCATCAAAGGCATTTGAGAGAGAGCTTGAAAAATGGTCAACTAAGCATGCAAATCTTCCTAAGTAAATAGTTTAAACAACTAACTTATAATGATGCAACATCTTGTCCTTGATTAGAGATTTGTTGAAGTATGTTTGGAGTAAAATATTGATATCATCATAAGATTTTCTATTCTAAAGCTAATTCCTAACTCTATTCTGCAATTCAATTGAATGTCACAAAACCTTTACTCAAGAGTTATTGATTTCTTTTCAAAGTGGTCTTTTGAGGGAGAGCTCTGTTTATAAAATGAGGAGGAAATTGCAGATGTACTTCAGGCCTTAAAATGATGTTTGTATTTTGTTCATATGGTTATAGATCAATTGTAGATTTTAGAACAAGAAGATGTTTGTAAATAATGAAGGCTATTTTATTAATCTTAACAACTGAAGTTAATCTAATGTGCAGTGGATGAAAATCTGAATGTGAAGTGCAAGTGCAATGAGTTAATCTAAGAATGAACTTAAGATGCCACTAATCTAAAACAATGCTGAACTACAAGTCATCATCAAACTCAAAACAAAGTAACTGAACATGAGTTAAGTGCAATTAAACTCCGGAGCATCCTAACTAAGCTACCATGCATTATTCTATGAAATTATACAGTCTATTTGTCCATCATTATTGATATTTTGGAAGAATTCCTTCTTTTGGAAGAGCTAGAACAATTCTGACTGTGTAATTGAGTGCAAATGCAAATATAAAGGACTGAAAGCAATGAAAAACTAATATATCATATCCATATCCTACTCGTCATTATGATGTTTTGGGCAAGCGTTTAAGAGCAAGAACAGAGATGATACTTAGTACAAACACACAACTAAATCATTCATTATCACGGTCATGTCTTGGACTCTTTAAGAATTTGTTGGAAGATTTTCTTCTTGTGGAAGAGTGATTGGAACAAGTGCAACTGTGATGATGAACAACAAAAACTACAACTAAATCCTATAGTACTATAGCCATTTCCCATTCATCATTATAATCTTTTGGAAGAGCCTCTTCTTGTGGAAGAGTTAGAATGGGTATAACTACAGTAGCTAATTAAAACAACTACGAATTCAACTTCAAATCCTACAATACTATAGCCATTTCCCATTCATCATTATAATTTATTGGAAGAGCTTCTTCTTGTGGAAGAGTTAGAATGAGTATAACTACAGTAGCTAATTAAAACAACTACGAATTCAACTTCTAAAACGTAATGGCAGCTAGAATACTTATCTAATTTACGCAAATAAAATCCGTGCAAGAGGCAGGGGCCCTCTACCACCTGACGGAATTCAACTCCAAATTAAATCAATGCCTTCAAAACAACTCTGTCTGCTTCATTAAAGATGAAATAACTTGAACATAACACTCTGCGTCTTCAGAAATGTAGCACAGAATCTAAATAAAATCTAGCATAAAATCTAACATCAAATCTAACCTAGCTCTCGGTTTCCCAAGTGTTTATATAGCAAATGCACATAACAAGACTTGCAACAATTCAGGAACACTGTCTTTCCTTATCGGAATCACATTAGGACTCTTGAAGTGGCTGCGTGAAGAGGAAAAAAACATCTGGACTGAGACAGTCCTAATAGAAGTCTGCTTTCCTAAATGTGTTCCCACGTTCCAAAACCGTACCCAGAATTCGTTTCTTCCTCCATAATGAGCAATGAACCATGTAGACATGACGTGGATTATGCCCATATGCGGTTTTTCTCAAGAGGCCACCCGGAACATACCCAAACATGAAGACAGCTGCAGAATCGCCGGTTAGCTACGGAATGTCTGCATTCTGCAGCTAGTTCCGGTCAAAATGCTTTACAATGGCAAAAATCACAAAACTTAGCAAGTCAGTCATGTAAATCATTCTAGAAGTAATTTTAACTATGTTTATTGATCAATTGGGTCTAGGATAGCAATGGACAAAGGAAAATGAGGTAAAAATGGAATGAAAGAAGGCACAATTTTGAGGCTCAACAAGCCTCCAGACTGCAGGTCTCAATCAACAACATACAAACACAATTGAAGCTGGAAATTATTTCATCTTTGGCCAAAGATACACAAATCAAATCATTGGAAGACTTGGTGATCAAGCTGGGCTACAATCTGAGTGACGTAAACGCAAGATAAGAGATCATAAAGAGAAATAATGTAGATATAGTAGCCTTGAATAAACAACTAAATATGACATCTACAGAAGACCCACATGCCAATGAAGTTTGGGAAATGGAAAAACAGAAAGAAGAGATGTTCAAAATAATAATTGAACAAAATATCAAGGTCAAAGACATGGAACTAGAAATGGAGAAAATGCTCAAAGAAAAGGAGAAATAATCATATTTAGCTATATTTCCACTAATATTAGTCCCCATTTCAGTTGTAGAAACACCAGGAGCTTCTACATCGACATCAACATAAGCATAGACTAGAGATCCTTCAAGTGAGCTGATCAAATCAATGCAAAATTTTTCCATTAAAGGGAAAGAAATTGAAAAATTCAAGGCCCAAATCAAGACATTACAGGAGTAGAAATTAAAAATAGACAATTCATATGTGGCTGAAGTACAAAAATCTCACTAGCTTGCTAAAAAGATAGAGCAGTTGGAAAGTGAATCAGCAATGGCACAGACTTTGGCACAAGAAAAATAAAAGATATGGATAGTGACAAAGGAGGCCATTACTAAAATATGGTCTTCAATCCAAATCATTTTTGAGAAGGAAGAGTTGATACATAGATCCAAGGAAGTGGTGAAGGAAATAAAAAAATATTTGGGGTAGAAACCTGGTGAAGAAACAACTCTAATAAAAATCTTGAATTCCAAAACTAAAGAAGAATTAGAAGATATTGGAATTCAAGACAGGACATAAACCATCTTGGAGGTAAAAAGGATCCATACTAAAATGATCCTTATGCTGAAACACGAAAATAAATGTAACAATCTAGAATCCATCATTCAAAGATTCCATAAAAAGTTTCATGTGCTAAATAGGAAAGGGATACCATGATTAGTTGGGGTGGGAGACAAGCTGATTAGCTTAAAATACTATCAGCATAAATTATTCACTATTGCACAAGATAATTAAAAGATTGTAGGTATAAAAGGGAACATCACATGGAAGGATTTTATGGAGGCTGTATATTTTTACTTATTCATTAGACATGAGAGATCAAACAATTGTTAGTCATCAAGCCTACTTTCCAGAAGTATACTGATGTAGATGAGACATATAGAAAATTGATAAAATTTTCTATCCCAAGTGAAGACCGATGGGATAAGCTATGTGAATGGCTTGGGTGAACAGTTTCACCTCCAACAGCCAGACAACAGGGCAAAACGTTTTGGGGTTCAATCATCAATAATAATCCTTGAGAATATAGCCAACAGCTACATCAGTTTCTTATCTCCTATATTTTTGTTATATCCTTGTAAAACAATTTTGGATATTTTGTAAAAAAATTTGAGATGTTCACTCAAGATATTTGTTGATAATTTTGCATAAATACTTCCAAATTTGAAGTATTATTCTTGGGACTTGTATGAAGAAATATATTTCTGATGTAAATCTGTTCCCTAAGCTCAAGTGGACAAATTTTTAGTAATACAGAAATATTTTTCAGGATTATTGTGTCAGACTTATTGGTGAAGTTATCTTCTCTTGTTAATGTGTTCTTCTCTGTCAATTCATATGTTTCTCTTATCTATTTTGTTCAAAGAAAAATAAGAATATGAATTTGTCTAAGTACACTCAATTCTGGCTTATGAACACAGTTAATGTTTTCAATTGAAATTAAACACTAGAATTATTAATTGCTCTATGTTTAATGGATCCTTAAAATTTCCATATTTACCATCTCACAAAGCTCTTAAGATCTAATAAGTATGCCTACCTTGCCTTGTTAAACTCATCTATCACTGCTGCAATTGATCAACTTGAAACTTAATTGAATCCATTTCCTAATGGCTTTCCCTTATCGTTCCAACCAAACCATTTTAAAAACCAAACTCTAAACTTTCACATCTAGCCTAAAATCCTACAAAGCAAACAAAACTAAACCTGACAGAGAGATCCCTCTCTAAGTTTAGAAGGGCTAGTTTCTAAACTTAAAAGCGGTTCTGTGATTACCTCTGGGTTTCTTTCAAAACCTTAAGAAGTTACGGAGTGCTAACATTCTAGTGACCATACTGGGGAAGAAATTTTTTTAGTTAAAAAGTATTTTCCTTGGTGAAATTTTTGTTTCAGCGTTTAAAGCTATTTCTAAGTTTTTGGCTAAGAAATAGATCTGATTAAGGTTGTTTCCCACTTATAAATTTCACATATTCTACATCTATAAATATAAAATAAGTAGATCTGACTCCTAAAATAATTCACACTAGAGCACATCCAGATAATCCAAAAAGAATAATCATAAAAAGGAGTGTAACTAAGAGTGAATCAAGTGAAAGTATCCTACCTAGGGTTAATTCCCTTCCTAAGAGTTTTGTCACTTTAGAAGATATAGAGTTTGATTTGGCTTTTCAAGATACACTTTTTAGAAGCAAATCTGATAGTTTTGTTCCTAAAATAGTTGTTGATGAAAGCATGCTAAAACATTATGAGTCGGATAAGACTGTGCATAAATCACTAGGCCATCATTGACCCAAATCATCAAACCCTTATTCTACTGCATCATCTCCCATTCCAAAACGAGGTTCACCTGTTTATCATGTTCCTCCATTACTTCCTCCCAGTAGCTCTACACTCAGTTCAATCATTTCTAAACCTAATCCATCTACTATTCCTACCACTGCCACTACAACACATAAAAGTGTTATAACTCCACCTTTCATACCAATTATACCCACACCTCCTACTACTACATCTTCCTCTCATCCCCATATTCCCATCATGGCTACTCGTTATGCTCCTTTGATTTTACTTGGGCAACTTAATCCCATGCCACAAGGTTATCAAACTCAAATACCTCATTTTGATAGCACTAGACCAATTACTGCTCAACAACACACATATAAAATGAATGATTATTTTGATTTACAATAATTTTATGAAGATGTTGTTAGAATGAGGTTATTATCCCAAACTATCACAGGAGAAGTTAAAAAATGGTTTAAATCATTATGAACTACCTGTATCCCAGATCTAACTCAGTTTCATGAAATTTTTCTTAGAAGGTGGGAAGTCAAGAAAAACCCTCTCCAAATCTTAGCTGAATTGAGAGTATCAAAAGAGATCTAGTAGAATCCATCCAATATTATTTTACTAGGTTCAACACTGTTTATAATTCTATTCCAACTGCAATAAAAAATCCTCCTAGACTAGCCCTGCTCAATTCATAATGGTTTTGATCTTGATATGGCCTATCAACTTAGGGAAAGAAACCTTGCCACCTTAGAAGAAATTCAGAGGAATGCAGTTAGTGTAGAAGAAAACTTGATAGCCAAGAGAGTGGTTGAAAATTGAAAGAGAAGTCCAAATCAAAGAAGAAGCAACTTTTTCTTCTTTAGATGCTAATTTGGATACACTTGTGAAAACTATGGAGAGAATGATGAATAGAATAAGCTTAGCTTATAGAACTCCTCCAAGAGAAAATAAATGAGCTCCTCATATTAAAAATCCTAATTTCAGAAGAAATCCCCCACAAATTAAACAAAGAGAACAAAGAGGCCCTGCTGATAAACCAAAAATTAGGCTTCCATTTCAAGAAAACTATGCTGATGAAGAAACTGAATTAATAGAGGAACCTGAAGACAATAAAATAAATTTATTTGGAATAAATGAGAGAACAAATATTCTTAAGAAAAGAAGAAGAAGATCATTTTTTGTTATCATAACCAGAGAAAGACTTTGTAGAATCAGAGGAATATAAAAAAGGATATCAAAGTGATATGATGGAGTTACATAAACAATACAACTTAAGGAGCAAGAAAGATGTTGAAAATCCTCGTAAAAAAACTAAAAATGATACTCCCTCAACTAGTCAACCAAAAACACATCCTCAAAAATAAATCTCTAAAAAACTAGAGGTTAGTTCAACTTGTCGAACAAAAATTGATCCTCAAAAGGAAATTTCTAAAAAGCCAGATGCAAATGTCAAAGAAGTTGACAAATCAAAAACATATTTTAGCATTGAAACTGAATTTTCCAAAGTAAAAATTCCCATTCCTCTGATTTAATTGGTGGCTAAAGATGTATATAAGACCCAAGTCATGAAAGCTTTGAAGATAACAGAAAGGACAAGCAAAATTAATTTAAATGATGACCGACCTGAGTTATTTTTTAGACCTGAGGTTGAAGGAAAATCCCAGGAGGGAAGTGTTCCACCTTTTTACATTAGCTTGAATGTTCATGACAAAATATTACATAACTCAATGCTTGATTCTGGTGCTTCCCATAACTTGATTCCCAAATCTATCATGGAAAAACTTGGAATAGACATCACAAGACCTTATAAAGATTTATATTATTTTGATTCTAGAAAAGTGAGATGTTTAGGCTTGATTAAATATATGTGTATCAATTTAGTTCAAATACCATCCAAGAGTCTAGTCATGGACATTATATTAGCAGACATACCACCCAAGTATGGGATGCCATTGCCAAGATCATGGGGTGCAAAGTTACAGGGTACTTTGCAGATGGATATGACATACGCCACCATTCATGTCTTTGGCCAACAAAGAAGGTTATAAAGAGAAACTTTGATGAAATACATGGTCAGTAGCCAAGATAAACCAAACAACTACCCCTTGTACTCTGTGCACTCTTATTTGGATTCCTTCATTATGTACAATGAAAAACCAATTGAAGAGAAAGTGTCACAACAAGAGATAGAACCCAAAAAAACAGACCAAATAACTGAAATTGAAAAACAGGAGGTAGAGGGAGAAGCTCTTTGGAATATGGATTTTGACGGGCCTGTGTGTAAGGATGGTGCAGGAGTTGGTGTTTTTTTATGAACTCATCAACAAAGATGTCAAAGGGACATGCCTATAAACTAATTTTTCAGTGCACCAATAACATAATAGAATATGAAGCTTTGATCTTAGGGCTGCAAATTTTAAAGAGATCAGGAGCAAAACAAATTTATGTATATGGAGATTATGAGCTAATTATCAAACAAATTAAGGGTGAATATGCTACTAAACACCCTAGATTAAGAGCCTATAAGAATTAACTTTTAGAGTTTCCGCAATGTAACTTCACTGAATATGATTTGTCTGTTATCCCTAGAAGCCAGAATATTTTAGTTGATTCCTGCGGCTGTTTCAGCCAGTACTTGTAAAATGCCTTTTCACCCCAATAAGGAATATGTGGTGGAAGTCAAACATAGGGCAGCTGTCTCTGACAATGTAAGATATTGGCAAGTTTTCGGGAATGATGAGCAAATTGGAAACTTTTTACAGATGAAAGATGAATTTGACTGTGTAAATATTGACATAGATAATGATAGTGATAATGATGTAAATAGTAACAAACATAAATGGAACTAAATGAAACTGATGATAACCAAGAAGAGATGGAAGTTTTACAATTGAAAGATAATGTTCTTCCAAGAGGATTGGTACCATTGGAAGAGCTTTTTGATTTCAATGATGTGGCCAAAAAAACCAAAAATTGAACCTGTGGGTAATGATGTAGAAGACTATAACATTGGAATGCAAGAAAATCCCAAAATTGTAAAACTATCTAAATCCTTGCCTCCTAAAGAAAAGTAGAAATACATTGAACCTCTTAAGGAAATCTCTGATGTGTTTGCATGGAGTTATGAGGACTTAAAATCTTATGATACTTCTATCATTAAGCACACTATTCCCATTAAAGAAGACCAAAAGCCCTTCAAGAAAAAACTAAGAATAGTGAATACAACATTACTACCTCTGATTCAGAAAGAAGTGAAGAAACTATATGATGCCAAAATCATAGTACCCTTGAGGTTCTCAAAATGGGTTTCAAATTTAGTACCAACCATAAAGAAAACAAGTGAAATTAGACTATGTGTAGACTTTAGGAATTTGAACCAATTCTCACTCAAAGACAACTATCCCCTACCGAAAATGGATCACATATTACAAAAGGTAGTTGGTTCCAGTAGAATCTCTTTGTTAGATTGATTTTCAGGTTATAACGAGGTTCCGGTCCATCCTGATGACCAACACAAAACAACATTTACTACACCATGGGGCACTTTTATGTATGTAAAAATGCCTTTTTTCTTGATGAATGTTGGGGCCACTTTCCAAAGAGAAATAAATATTTCTTTTGCTGATGAAATTGATAGGTTCATTATGATATACCTAGATGATATTACTGTATTTTCAAAAACATATGAGGAACACTTATTGCATTTAAGAATAGTTTTTGAAAAGTGCAGAAAATTTGGCAGCTCCTTAAACCCTAAGAAAACTCTTTTTGGTTTAGAGGTGTTGTGAAACTAGCTCCAAAAATAGAAGAAAAGAGATATCAATACATTAGAAATAAGCCATTTCGAGGGGGAAACCTCCAATACATTACATAAATGAACAATTCTTGGATGATACAAATGACAAAACCTCCTTTCTATATATAGGAGTCCATGGAGCCACAATGTAATCCTAGCCGACCTAACAATAATAATGTAAGGGCACAATAATAACAATATGGGGGTTATAGGGGTACAAAAATAACAATAAGGGGGTCTACACTAACATAATAAGGGACTACACTAGTAATATAGGGACCTAACATGCCCCTCTCCTTCAAACAAGTGTTGTCCTCAACGCTTGATTATTTCTTGATGCTTCTATATAAAATTCTCATCCTCCCATGTGGAATATTCTACAAGAAAGTTATTCCACTTGTTGAGATACTCTAAAATTGACCGTACTTGTTGATTTCTTGTTTCTGTGACTGCTTCAGAACTTCTTTCAATGTGATGTTGATCTTCCTGATGTTTCATTTCATTCTGCACCAAAGTTAGGTTATCCTTTGAGAGTTGGAGAACTTGTTGTTGATGGTAGATGTGATCTTCCACAACTTTATCATCCATATTATATTTTATTTTATCCTTCAAACCATCCAACTTAGCCTCCATTTCTGCTTTTAAACCATCTATGTCATCTTCGGTTGCTCTTCGTAAGATCAAAATTTGTTGCAATTGGTACCGTAATTTTGATATCTCATACTGCAATTCTTCCTTTTCATGCGTCATATAGATTTCTAAGGGCTTAATGGGTATGGAATTATTTTTTGGAGTTATTGTAGAATCCAATACTGATAAAAATTCTTCAATGTTCCCTTGGAAACACTTCAAACTGCTTTTTTAAACAAACATTATGCAATTAAAGAAAAAACAAATACACACTTTTTTCTTGCTTTTGAGGAGCTCGATATTGAAATTGAATTATCTCTATGATTTCGGATCTTCAATAGCTGAAATTTGGCCCTGAAGTAGCACTCTGAATATTCTTTTCAATGCCATAGGTCTGACCTGATTTGGATTCTTCAAGAAAAAATTATGCACAATATCCCATGATGACCTAATTATGGACTGGTTCAGTAGAGAAAACTTTTACGACTTTCCACATGTCACTGTTTTCTCCTTTGGCTCTAAAATTTATAGACAACAAACTACATTCCGTGTAATTCTAGTCACTTTTTACATAATTCCAATCCGATGCTTAGAGAGAGAGTTATGAAGATTTTCCCACAATCACCTCTTTGAGATGAAATTAGGGAGCCTGAACAAGACCTAACTTCCACAGATCATATCTCCGAAAATATTGCGAACCAAGCTCTGAAATTTTGCGATGATGTTCCTCAAGAACTTGGCTTCGCGCTCTAACAATTTAAGCTTTTGAACCTTCGTAGAAAAAACGTTATAGCGAAAATTCCGTGATGACCATTTTAAGTGAAATTCAGGAGCCTGCAAAAGCCCTACCTTCCATAGATCATATCTCCGAAAATGTTGTGAACGAAGCTCTAAAATTTTGTGACAATGTTCCTCAAGATTTTGGCTTCGCACCCTAAAATTTTTAGCTTTTGAAGCTTCGTAGAAAAAAATTTATAGCGAAAATTCCACGATGACTTGTTTGGAGCAGCGAAACCCTAGAATCCAAAGCTCTAATACCAAATGTTGTGAAACCAGCTCCAAAAATAGAAGAAAAGAGATATCAACGCCTTATAAATAAGCCACTTCAAGGGGGCAACCTCCAATACATTACATAAATGAACAATTCTTGGATGATACAAATGACAAAACCTCCTTTCTATATATAGGAGTCCATGGAGCCACAATGTAATCCTAGCCGACCTAACAATAATAATGTAAGGGCACAATAATAACAATATGGGGGTTACAGGGGTACAATAATAAAAATAAGGGGGTATACACTAACATAATAATGGACTACACTAGTAATATAGGGACCTAACAAGAGGAGGGAATTTTTTTAGGTCATATAATTTAAAAAGAAGGCATTAGAATTGATCCCATCATAGTTGAAGCCATACAAAAAATAGATCCTCCTAGAAATAAGAAATAAGTTCAATCCTTCATTGGCAGAATAAATTTTCTTAGGAGATTCATTCCTAATTTGGCCGAAATACTAAGATCATTTACAAACATGTTGAAAAGGGATATTGATGAAGAGCGAAACCCACTATAAGCAGGTTCGCCTTTCAATTTACAAAATGAACCTGCAACTCAAACTGTATCAACATGCAGATTCATAAAACCGATATTTCGATCTTGGGACCTGTGGGTTATGGGCCCACTCTGCTTCCTCTACGCCACTCTGATCCTTACACATATATAAACCTTTATCTGAGGGCCAATAAATAAGTTTTATAAATCACAACCAACAAATGTTGGTTGCCTTTAGGCTTAAACCCCCAATGTCTCAATCTTCAGCAAAGTAATTGAATAATCACTTGGACCAATTTCCCAAATCTCTTATGATGTTAACAACCAATTTAGTGGCTATTTGAATTCTTTTCTCTCAAACTCTCTTCTGTGTTTGACACTGTGAACCGACCTCACGGATGTCGATTCAAACTCCCCTATGGATCGATCTCATTACAGTGGAAATTGACTGGAGTTCGATTTATTAGCAGACAAAGTTTCTTTCGTGGGGTTCACCCATACCCAAATTCGGATGCGGACTTCACTTGGGTTCTATGGCCGAAAGGATCAAAACGACATGGACTCTATCGAACCCCCATACCAACTTAATACGTAGGCAATTTCATAAATAAAGATCATGCATTCAAAGCATTCAGTTCTGTATATGACGCCACCACTCTCTCTTGTTTATGACTTAATGGAATATAAATCGATTTTGTTATCTTCGACAAAGGAATAGGAATGGATGCTACGGTCTTTACTACAGAGCTTTAACATACTTAATGAAACAAATTTTTTTAAATCCGCCACGCTCCAACTTACTCTATAGCACTCTGGACAAGAACGCCATTGACCCTTACAGTGGTCGATGGGCAAGAAATCAACACGACAATCTACTGTAAATCTAACTCATAGACAAAAGCATCTTTGAACACACATAAATTCATAACCAACACATTCTATTATGTACAACACAGGATTACATCTAAGGCATTTCAGCCTTAGCCCAAATTTCCTTAAGATTACATTGTATTCGCCCCCTCTGTCCCTCACGCACATGCAGATTTTCACTTATATAGAAATTTCCAAAGATCATGAATCGATTGAACTTCCTCAAACGAACCCCTTAAGCTTCTGGCAGATCATCAGTTACAAAATTTTAATTATGTTTTAACAAATTTTGCCCCACTTTTGTGTGACCGTTCGCATACCCAGCTTCAGATTCGAACTTGAATTCGAATAGCTCAGATGCCCCTGCATCAGACTCCCGAGGCACAAAAATTTATGACCTTCTGGTCATATGTCTTCTTTAACTGTCAGCAATTCTACCCACGTCGTCTGTGGAACTGCTCCTTGTGATCTTCTTGTAACAGCATGCTTGAACAATTCTCACCCGCATCCTCTGCAGAATTGTCCTCTGTGAGCTGCAACAAAACCTCTGCAATAGCAAGTCCTCCCTGCTACTAGACACCTCACCAAGCTTCTCTCCTGAGCTCCGGCTTTTGGCATCTCTCTGGTTCACTCCTGTGGAACCATTTGAGCACTCCTGCTCTAGGCTGCTGCAATATTCTCACCTTCCTCTGCTGCTACCTTCACAATATAAAAGGAAATCATATGCTTACAAATTTTCACAAAACTGTACCTCGTCTTCCTCTGTACGTGAACTCCTTCTCCTTCGCAGGAAGTCATTTCCCTGCTCTGATACCACTTGATGAAGAGCGAAACCCACTATAAGCAGGTTCACCTTTCAATTTACAAAATGAACCAGCAACTCAAACTGTATCAACATGCAGATTCATAAAACCGATATTTTGATCTTGGGATCTGTGGGTTATGGGCCCAATCTGCTTCCTTTGCACCACTCCGATCCTTACACATATATAAACCTCTACCCGAGGGCCAATAAATACGTTTTATAAACCCCAACCAACAAACGTTGGTTGCCTTTAGGCTTAAACCCCCATTGTCTCAATCTTCGGTAAAGTAATTGAATAATCACTTGGACCGATTTCCCAAATCTCTTATGATGTTAACAACCAATTTAGTGGCTATTTTAATTCATTTCTCTCAAACTTGCTTCTGCGTTTGACACTGTGAACCGACCTCACAGATGTTGACTCAAACTCCCCTATGGATCGATCTCATTCGAGTGGAAATTGACTGGAGTTCGATTTATTAGCAGACAGAGTTTCTTTCGTGCGGTTCACCCATACCCAAAGTTGGATGCGGACTTCACTTGGGTTCTATGGCCGAAAGGATCAAAACGGCATGGACTCTATCGAACCCCCATACTAGCTTAATACGCATGGGATTTCATAAATAAAGATCATGCATTCAAAGAATTCGGTTCTATATATGACGCCACCACTCTCTCTTGTTTATGACTTAATGGAATATAAATCGATTCTGTTATCTTCGACAAAGGAATAGGAATGGATGCTACGGTCTTTACTGCAGAGCTTTAACATACTTAATGAAACAGAGATTTTTAAATCCGCCACGCTCCAACTTACTCTATAGCACTATGGACAGGAACACCATCGACCCTTACAGTGGTCGATGGGCGAGAAATGAACACAAAAATCTACTGTAATTCTAACTCATAGACAAAAGCATCGTTGAACACACAAAAATTCATAACCAACACATTCTATTATGTACAACACATGATTACATCTAAGGAATTTCAGCCTTAGCCCAAATTCTCTTAAGATTACATTGCATTCGCCCCCTATGTCCCTCACGCACATGTAGATTTTCACTTATATAGAAATTTCCAAAGATCATGAATCGGTTGAACTTCCTCAAAAGAACCCCTTAAGCTTCTGGCAGATCATCAATTACAAAAATTTAATTATGTTTTAACAAATTTTGCCCCACTTTTGTGTGACCGTTCGCATACCCAGCTTCAGATTCGAACTTGAATTCGAATCACTCAGATGCCCCTGCATCAGATATTCAGATTAAATGGAATACTGAAGCAAAGAAATATTTTAGTGAATTCAAGTTAGCTTTAACTACTGCTCCTGTTTTGATAAGCCCTGACTTTACTAAGGATTTCATGATTTTTTCTATTGCTTTTGAACATGCTATTGCAACTGTTTTATTTCAGAAAAATAGTGAAGACCATGATCAACCGATATACTTATTCAACAGAGCTTTAAGGGATGCATCACTAAATTACAACATCATGGAAAAACAAGCCTTTGCTTTAGTGCAAGCATTAAAAGACTTTAGATTTTACATCTTACACTCTCATATCATTGCATTTGTTCCAAATGTTGTGGTAAAGGATATTCTCACACAAGATGATCTAGATGGCAGGGGAGGGAAATGGATTGTTGTGATCCTAGAGTATGACATAGAAATAAAGCCAACCAAGCTCATCAAGGGTCAAGGATTGGCCAAAGTCATGGCAGAGTCCAATTTTCATGCCCTTGACATCAATTTTATTCTTGCACTTGATGATGAGGAAGAGCTCATGACTCCACAAGTATTAGAAGCCTTTTCTACCTCACCATGGTATGTAGACATCATTTTTTTAGTACAAAATTTACAAGATCCTCTTGGTTTAACAAAGAATAAAGCTAGATTTTTAAAATTGAAAACCATGAATTTTTTCATTTTAGATCAGAGTTTATATTGGAAAGATGTTGGAGGTGTCTTGCTAAATTTTTTGTTGAAAGATGGAGCAGATAAATTCATATAGGAATTCCATGAAGGAGACTGCGGAGGACACTTATATTGGAAAACCACAACCAATCAAATTTTAAGAGCTGGTTTTTATTGGCCCACTTTGTTCACTGACGTACATAAGAAAGTCACCTTTTTCCACCAATGGAAAAATTTTTAAGGCAAGAAAAAACTTTTATCTTTACAGTTAAAACCTATTTCAGGTGAAGTCCCTTTCCAACAATGGGGTCTAAATTTCATTTGTGAAATTCATGCCACCTCCTCAGGAAAACATAAATGAACCTTGACAACCACTGATTACTTTACAAAATGGATTGAAGCTATCCCAACTAGACAAGCCATAGATACCGTCATTATCCAAATTATAGAGGGAAACATTCTGTCCAGGTTTGGGTGTCCCCATAAAATTATCACTAACAATGCTGTTGCCTTTAAATCAAAGAAAATGGTTGACTTTTGTGATAAAAACTATATCAAAATAGGACACTCCACTGCCTACTACCCATAATGAAATGGATTAGCCGAGTCTTCAAACAAAAGTCTAGTCAACATTATGAAAAAACCATTGCAAGAAAATAAAAAGTCCCGTCATAAAAATTTGATTAATGCCATGTGTGATGAACGAATTACCACTAAAAGATCTATTGGAATGTCTCCATTTCAAATAGTATATGGGGTTGATGCAATTTTTTCTACTTCACTAGGAATCCCTGTACTAAAATAACTGTAGGAAGCACAAGTGGAAACAAATTATTAATAGAGAAGAATCAAGCAAACCATTCAATTGCAACAATCCAAAGAAGATGCCTACATTAAGAATATACTAATTTAGGAAAATGTTAAGAAGATTTATGATAGAAGGACAAAAGATGATGATTTCCAGATGGATGATATGGTGCTGAAATGGGATTCAAGGAATGAAGATAAAGGCAAGCTTGGGAAGTTTGATAGTTTGTGGCAAGGGCCATATAGAATTGAAGCTATTGGAAGAAACAATGAATTTTTCTTGAAGGACTTAAATGAGCAAGCATTCCCTGGTGGACCTGTTAATGAAAGACTTCTTAAACATTATTTTCTTTCAAATTAAATCAATTTAATTTAGAGTCATTGTATATATGACACTTTAATTTTTTATTGCAAGAGTGAGGGCAATTTACATCACAAGTTGAAGCCCAGAGAGAAGGCCCCAAGCTTATGATGATTGGTTGCCCACATTTATAAATAACAACAAGTGGATCGGTTTCAGTTGCAGAATAAAGATAACATGCCCAATGGATCATGGCTACTGATCTACAACGTTCTTGGCACCTCACAAGGAGAATGCCATCCCCATTGGAGCCACTGTTAGGGTCCGATATTTTATAGGATGATTTGATTGTAGATGTAATTTTGTATATGATATGTTGTAAACAATGTTCCATTCTGCAAATTTATTTCGAAAAAAAAGGAAAACAAAAACAAAAACAAAAAGGGGATAAAAAATATATATGTGAAAAGAACAAAAAATAAAAAATAAACATGAGAAAAAGAAAAAGAATAAAGTACCCCATAATTTTATTTTTTAATTTTTAATTTTATTTATTTATTATTATTATTATTTTTTAATTTTATAGAAGTGAGCAAGCCTAAATTCCACTCAAAAATTGAAAAAATGCATCAATAAGTACTTAGAAATTTTTGAATAAATGTGTTGCTAGTTAAAAAGCCACATTGTAGTAGAAGAAATAGATTAGTTAGGCTAATCACATTGCTTAAACGTGATTAGGCTGAAATAAATAAAATTGGTTGAGGTTAGTGAATAATCAATCACACAGTATAATCGTGATTGAATTAGTTTGGTTAAAATAAAGATGAAGTTAACCACACTATTTAAATGTGGGTAATTAACAAATCAAAAGAAAAAATAAAAAATGGCTTGCAAATCAAAATGCAACATTAGTGGATAATTGAGTAGGTTTAGAGGAAAATTAAGTAGGTTTTAGATTAGTTTAATCACAACATTTATATTTTGATTATCTCAAATTTTGTTAAAGTTTTGCCTCATTTTTATGTAATAAATAATAGAGCACTTGCAATGGCCACAATCCACCCCGCACATATCAATGACGGAGGATTGTCTTCGGCCCCCACCCAAGCCCATTCAACATTTAAACGTCGAAGGGGGGGGGGGGCTGTTCGAAGAGGCGGGAATACTTTGCTTCGTGGCGACTTGTGGATAAGTCACACCCCCCAGCTCATTTCCACTCACTGTAACGTCCCCCCTCTGAAAACCTCCATTCCGATCCCTTGCGCTGACCATTGGCCATCTTCACTCCCTCGCCAATAACCTTCCGCCATGTCGACCTCCCATCCCCACCATGGCTCCCCTATCATCCATCTCCCCTTCATTGCCTGTCTACCACCTCACCTCTACAGACCCCACTTCCTTTCCTTTAAAGAAAATCCTCTTCATTCTTCTCCCCCAACACCATATCGCCATCTGTCATTCATCCTTCCACATCATCCAACAGTTATATCAATAAATGCCTCCCACACTTGCAATAATAGATCCACTCCGTTTAACGGTTAGCACACAACGATAAGCATGTTTTTTCCATATAAACCACCTGAAACCCATTTTACCCCCTCTGTTTACTATTATAGGATCATCAACGATTTCAAGTGCGTAGTTAAGCTAACAAAGCCTCCTAAACATTCCGTCAGTGGTCCACACCCTCAGTTAACCAATCAGCATAACCAGTCCGTGCAATCAAGCGCCTGACCATGAAATTAATGTCCAATTACCAGTCTTCATCTATTCTCCAGGTAACTCTAATTTCCTGTTCTTCTTTCTATAATGGCTCCTAAAGGAAAAACGCGTAATAATAAATCTAAAGCCTCTAATGTCAATACCATGCTGCCCCCTACCACAAATCTAGATCAATTTCCATTAATATACCAAAAATACAAGATCTCTGACACTAGTTGCGATTTCGACCTATATAAGCTTCATGAGTGGTTGAAGCAGAAACACCTTGACCAAAGTGATGAATTGGGCCTATGGGAGTCCTCCCTGCCCAAATTCATTTTCCCTAGACCTATCAATTTCTTGATTTCATGTCTTGATGCCAAGTTCATTGTGTCCCCAACCAAAGAGTAGTTGTGATCCAAAAAGGAGACATCCTCTTCACCATCACCACTGAATCTATCTCCTAGATGCTTCAATTACAAAATTTTGATTCCCTGAAGCCATTTTCAGTAGATCCCTTCACATAATTTTACAAAAACCTGACCTTCCCACAGAGAGCCAATATTTTTGAGTTTTTCTCCTTGAGGATGCACAATTACCCAAGAAGAACCCCCCATACGCTTCCTCTATGTTCCCCGAGTTAACCAAGTATGAAGTTGCGATCATTTCATGCATACTTGGCTACCACTTTGATCAGTGGGTTGATGAGGAAATTATTGGTTTCTTATCAGTTTTTACAACTCGTGAAAACCCCCCCATTTTCAATTATGGTGAGTTCATTGCAACATCAATTAATGACTAGTTTCTTAATTTCTCTAATGAAGGGAATTTCAAGTATACTTCCATGATAGTTTATTTATTTCTTTACCATCAAGAAAACAAGTTTTAATTTTCATTGCAGAAATTAAATGAGAAAGGTGATCCACGTTCAGTTATCCCTTGGACCTCTTTGGTGAGGAAAAATTCTACTGAATATACATTCTCAGACTATGTTGATTAGTTCCTATATATAGTTGCTTTCCTACTAAAAAATGATGTAGAGCCCAGGAGAGGACCAAAAATACATAGAATCCTGTATGTAAGTGATCAACATAAGACAGGGGATTGGTATTTATACCAAAATTATACCGAGATCAAGGTTTATGGGTGTGAATTTCCACCCTATAGACTCATAAAGTTTGTTCCTATGAGAATTTTCTCCCTAGAGTATATAAGGGAGATGATACACATTAATGATCTACATTTTATTGCGGCCAAGAAAAAGTCTCTGTTCAAAATTAAAGCACAGGTTGGATCATTTATATGTAACACCAGAACAACAGGTAAAGAGGTAGATTTTCTCCTTAAGCAAATGAAATTCAAGTTGAGTTTCACCTGGTCATATGACCCTTTTGGCATGATTTCCAAGCTAAGAGTGGACCATAAAACCACTCCCTATAACCACACTCCAAGACCAGATATTGAGAAATTCACGAATCAGAGTCAGTGGGAAGAGAATACACTATAAGAGGCAGAAGAACAAGTGATATCTACAACTACATCAAAAAATACATTACCTTAAGAGAATGAGGATAAAAGTTTAAGGGAGGAGGATTACCCTTCAGTTACATGGATTGGGAACAAATAATTTCTGATATACAAGAAGAAGAAAAAGACTAATTCAACACCAACCTTTTCGCAAGGCGATGAGGGACATGCTACCATAATTCTAACATGCCCTCATGTTTCTACAAGAAAAGACAATATTTTCATAGGATCTCCCTCTTCTTTAACCACAAAATATCTTCTAGATACAGCTCAGACAATAGAATTGGCTCAGGACACAGCTGAAACAAACATTTTTGTAAAGTACAAGGTAATTAAACATAGGAATGAAATGCTAAAATTGACAACATACACCCAATTATGGAAGCAAACAACTACTTTGCAGCTCATGCTCCTTTCAACCTTTGATATAGAGAAAGGAAAAATACAAATCACATTTCTTGAAGCACAAGTTCCAATTCCAAAGACACCATCAGATTATAAAGAATCTACATTTTCCTTTGATGCACATCAGATTCAACGGATTGACCAAATGGATATGCACAAGAAAAATAATGAAATGATGTACTCTACTTTGACCAATGTTGCCATGTCAGCCTCCAGACTGCTCGTCTTAATAAACAACATACAAACACAATTGAAGCTGGAAAGGATTTCATCTTTGGCCAAAGATACAAAAATAAAATCATTGGAAGACTTGGTGATCAAGCTGGGCTACAATCCCACTGATGTAAAATCAATAGAAGAGATCGTAAAGAGAAATAATGTAGATATAGCAGCCTTAAAGAAACAACTAAATATGACATCTACAGAAGACCCACATGCCAAGGAAGTTGGGGAAATGGAAATCAGAAAGAAGACATGTTCAAATAATAATTGAAAAAAAGTCAGATTAGAGACATGGAAGTGGAAATGGAGAAACTTCTCAAAGAAAAGGAGTAGTCATCAGAGTTAGTTATAGTTCCACTAACAACAATCCCCATTTTAGTTGCAGCAACACTAAGAGCCTCTACATATACATCAACACAAGAACTGATCTAGAATTATGTAGGAAGACAATAAAATACAGAAATACACATAAACGCAGAGATGCAGCAGAAATAAAATTTCATTTCATTAATATCACATAACTGAAATATGCTTACAGAGAAAATGGAAATAAACTAGCTAGAGCATTGGTAGCTTATCTCTGAGAAGAGATGTGGTAGCTACAGGCCTCTGAACTATGTTATAATGAGGCTCGAAGGCCTATTTATTATTGGGAAATAATGGAAAACCATAAACATCCAAAAACCTAACCCTAGGAGATGAAACGACAAAATATGGGCCTCGTTAGGGTAAATTGGTACATCAATTTCCCGGGGTTGTAACATTGGCATATGATCTTCGTTTTACACACATGATACCTCGTTAGAAATATATATCCAAGGAATAAAACCACCAATAAAAAATATTGGGTCCAAGACTCATATGTTGCTATAGGTGATTTTCCCAAAAAACGTCGTTTGGGGCCTCAAAACAGCTCCGGAAGTTGAGGACCCCAAAAATTTCCAAAAATAGTAAATTTTGCTACAAGTAAGGAAATTGAAAAAATAAAAGAAAAAATCGTGGGGATCCAAGTGGAATAGGCGGGTGGCCACCAATACCACCTGGATCATTCCTCCCCCTTTAGGAAGCAATGGTCCCCATTGCGTTGAGTTCCTCCATGAGATGATGAAACTTCTGCTGAACTTGGTCCCTAGTGAGCCGCTTGCCCTAGTAGATTTGACTTACTTTGACAACTCAATATAGCTAGATCCTTTGCTGGTGAGTGTTCTTGATTTGTGTTTTCATGATCCAATAAATTGTGGCTTGTTCCATGCAATATGGGTTTACCTTTGTTGGTGTGAGTTGTTCTGCCATGTCATATGTGTCTAGTAGAGGTGGAAAATAAGGCCGAAGGCGGTCCACATTTAACAATGGGTGCAGACCAAGGAATGGTGGAATATTGAGATCGAAGGCATTGTCCCCTACAACCTTGGTGATGGTTTATGGCCCATATCAGAGCGGGTGAAGCTTGCAGTGGGGTCTAGCAAGGCGCTCCTTCTGCAAATATAGCCACACTTTGTTGCCCACCTGGAAGTTATGTGGAACCCATTCTTGATCATGTCATTTCTTGTACTTAGCATTGGATCTGTCCAATATGTCATGAAACTATTGGTGGATGTTTTGAATGTGCTTAATGAAGCTTTTCATCTTGTCAGCTTTAGACTGGACATGAGCTGATTCGGCCTGAGTAGCTGCAAATGGTATGGCTATGTCAATGGGACATAGTGGCTAGAATCCCAAGCCCACCTGAAAGGGGTTGTAGCCAGTTGAGCTGTGGAGGGACCGATTATAGCTGTGTTGTACATAGGGGAGGCTCTCATCCCATGTGTGTGGATGATTTGAGTTGTACATGCGCACAATGTGTACAATCATCCTGTTGACGACCTCTGTCTCGCGATCAATTTTGGGAAGGAAAGATGTGAACTTGGTGAGCTTGGTGTCTAGCATTGACTAGAGGCTAGACCAAAATGTACTGAGGAACTTGTTGTCCTGATCTGAGATGATAGACTGTGGGATCCCAAAGTGTACCCACACTCGTTCAAAGAAGAGTTTAGCAGTGGCTTCTGTTGTGATATTCTTCTTGCAGGCCGCCATAGTGGCCATCTTCGAGAATCTGTTGATGACCACAAAAACATAGTCGTTTCCATGCTTAGTAGAAGGAAGGTCTGACATGTAATCCATGGAGATGGATTCCCTAGGTCAACTAGGGGTAGGCAACGAAGTATAAAGGCCTTGCTTCTTGATGGTTGGTTTGGCAATGGTGCAGGATCTGATGTAGTTCTCGAAATCCTGTCGAAGGTTCAACCATTAGAAATAGTTCTGCAGTACTGCCACCATTTTCTCGACCCCAAAATGCCCAGGGAACCGACTATGGTGCGCTTCCCAAATAATCTTGGCAGGCTCACTTAAAGGAACACAAAGGTGTCCTAGGTGACATAGCAGTGAATCCTGGAGGTGAAAATTTGGAACTTGGTTAGCCTCCAAGAGCGTCTTGTATGTGTGGCCAAATTCTGGATGGCTCTTTTAGAGAAGCGGCCAATCAGAAGTCTCGTTCCCACAAGAGTTGAGCACGGTGGTTAGTGCCATGATCGATGGTCGGCTGAGGTAGTTAGCAACATTATTAGTGTTTCCCTTCTTGTACTTGATGTTCAAATGAAACTGTTTAAGATATGTGGACCACTTCTGATGGCGATCGTTCTGGAACTTCCCTTGTGTCTTTATGAACTTCAGGGGTCAGCGGTTTGTGTGGATGAACGTTTCCTTACCAAAAATTTAATGCTTCCATTGTCGGCAAGCCTGCAAAATGGAATACATCTCTTTTTCATAAGTGGGATACTTTGAGACTGTGTCAAACATTTTCTAATTGTGATATGCCATGGGATACCCTTGTTGAGTAAGAACTGCCCCAATAGCATAGTCAGAGGCATCTGTCTCGATCTCAATTGGTTGTTGCAAGTCTGTTAATGTGAACACTGGCGTAGAGCAAAGGCAATGTTTCAAATATACGAATGCCTTCTATTGAGATTCAAACCAAAAGAATCTTTCTTTCACTTCTCCCATGGTGACTTGACTCAAGGGCCAAGTGATATGGGAGAATCCCAACATGAACTTGTGGTAGAAATTAGAAAGACCCAGAAAGTTGCAGAGCTCTTTTAGAGTGGTTGGGGCTAGCCAATCCCGAATGACTTGGATCTTGGCTGGATCCACATGCACCCCCCGCTCATCAATAATGTATCCCAGACAATGAACTTGAGTCATGCCAAAAGTGCACTTATCTAAATTGGCACACAACTTGTGTTGCCATAGTGTTTGGAGGATCTTTCGGATGTGGTGGAGGTGCTTTTCCCAAGTCTGGATGAAGATAAGGATTTCATCCAAGTAAACTACTAGAAATGAGTTGGTGAATGGTTGCAATATATTTTCCATCATCCTTATGAAATTTGCAGGAGCATTCGTCAACTCAAAAGGCATGACCAACCATTTGAACATACCCTCCTTGGATTTTAAGGTCGTGTTCCACACATAAGAGGTTTTGATTGGTACCTGGTGATACCCAGACTTCAAGTTGATCTTGCTGAAATAATTTTCCCCTTGAGTTGGTCCAAAAGGTCATCAATCCATGGGATCGGGTACCTATTCCAGACAATGATCTTATTCAACACCCGATAGTCAATACAAAGTCGCCAAGTCCCATCCTTCTTCTGCACCAACACGATCGGGCTCCCATAGGGCGATGAACTCGGCGGATGTGACCTTTCTGTAGAAGCTCCTGAATTTTCCTCTTGATTTCATTGTTATCCAAAATAGAGCACCGATAGATTGGTCTATTGGGAAGCAACGCACCTCAGGTAAGATAGATGGGGTGTTTGACCTAACAGTGCAGATGCACCCCTATGGGTGAGGTGAATATGTCCCCGTACTCCTCCATGACCTTGTCCATTTGTTGTTGTCGTGCGAAGGAGCCCTGTCTGGAGGTCATGGCCATAGTCTTCTTCTTGCCTTGAGGGCAGATCATTAGGGAAACAAATTTCTCGGTTTTGGAAATGAACTTAATGCATTGTTTTGCAGTAACTAAAGAGACGACGACAGGTGGTACTACCTTTGGTATCCTGTACAACTTATTACCCAAAGTAACAATAACAACACGAGGCTGGGAATCATACACAACATGTTGATTCCATAAGTATGGTTGGCCTAATAATACATCACAAACATCAAGAGGGGCAATGCCACATAATACCTCATCCGTGAAGGGCTTGATGCTGTAGGGAAGGCAACACTATTAGCTGATGCAGAGATCCCATCCTTGGTGAAGCCACACGATGGTGTATGATTGTGGGTGTGATGTGGTTGGCAAGCCCAAACACTTCATGACTTCTACTGAAATGAGGTTCTTTTGGCTCCCACTGTCGAAAATAAAATACAACTAGGAACCCTTTACACACATCTGGGAATGGAAGAGGCGCTCCTACTCCTCTAGATCTTCCGGTTCCTCCTTTTGGATCTTCATGGTGGAAACAGTGGTGTTGGGATCCACATAGATAATTTTCTTCTCTTTGTCACTCCCCTTGTCAGGTTCTAAATCAGAGTAGGAGCATGCATTCGATTCAAAAGCCTTCAGCTCGGCCACCAATGACTGCTTGGCTTGACATTCACTTGTGTTGTGAGTGGAGCTCTTATGGAAGTCACACCACTTTCACATGTCCTTTTTTGGATTCGTGATGTTTTTCTTTTCTTACAGATTTGGCGAGTTATTCTGGGCTGCCCCGCCTTGGCTTTGTCCTTTATTCTGTAGTTTGGGGGCACATTTCCCTTGCTTCTGATTTGTAGATCCAAAGTCTCGCTTCTTCTGTTTGAACTTCTGCTCAATCTTGGCAGCATACCGGTATGCTGCACCAAGCGAGGAGATGTCTAGGAACTCTATTTCCTCTTGAATGTATCTATGCTGACAAATGTAGTAATTCAACACCAAATGTTTCTCTGAATCTTTGATACCCAATTTTCTGCTCAAGGTATGGAACATATTCGTCATCACATGCACATCTTGATCCCTTTGTTGCCGCAACGTAGTCCATTGTATGTACTTGTCCTCATATATTCCCATGGGATAATATTGTTCCTTGATGGCATCTCGAAAAGAATTCCAAGTCGGTGCAGCTGAAAATAGAGAGGGTTCCCTCTTCTCCTTTTTCTCACAGTAGGTTTCCCACCAGTCCTTGACATGGGGGGCAGCTTTGAGGAGTGCAAAAGTAATCTTTTCTTGGTTGGAAAATTCATGAACCGAGAAATACCATTCTAATAGATTCAACCATAAATCTATGATGTCTGCATATATTTGGCCCTCAAATATGGGAATTTCAATGTTTACTTGTACCTTAAAAGGAGTTACGCCTCCACAGTGGCTGCTGGATGTAGATGCGCCGCCTGTGGGCAGTCGTTGAAGAATCTGGGAAAGTTATCCATCATGGTGTTCCTTTGTTTCTCGAGGGCCTCCTCGAGTAATATTTTGATAGGATCTCCTGCTCCCTTGTCTTTCTTTTCGTCCCCCATGGGCGACTGTCGGGGTTTGCAAGGATGATCTTGCAAAGGTTCAACCAGATCGAGCCCTAACTCCTTATACCCCGACCTTGTTGGGGACATGCAAAGAAGGATTGAGAACAAGCAGACCACTCTGATAACACTGATCTAGAATTATGTAGAAATGCAATAAAATATAGAAATACACATAAATGCAGAGATGCAATAGAAATAAGACTTCCTTTCATTAATATCACATAACTGAAATATGCTTACAAACAAAATGGAAATAAACTAGCTAGGGCGCTGGTAGCTTATCTCTGAGAAGAGATTTGGCAGCTATAGGCCTCTGAACTATGTTACAATGAGGCTCGAAGGCCTATATTAGTGAGAAACAATGGAAAACCCTAAACATCCAAAAACGCAACCCTAGGAGATGAAACTCCAAATTATGGGCCCCGTTGGGGTAAATTGGTACATCAATTTCCTGGGGTCGTAACTTTGGCATACGATCTCTGTTTGACGCACATGATTCCTTGTTAGAAATATCTATCTGAGGACTAAAACTACTGGCAATGAGTATTTCATTAAAGACACATGTTTTCCTATAGGTGATTTTCCCCCAAAAAACGCCGTTTAGGGCCTCAAAAAGGCTCCAGAAGTTCAGGACCCAAAAAAATACCAAAAATAGTAAATTGTGCTACAATTAAGGAAACTGAAAAACTGAAAGAAACAATGGTGGGTATCCAAGTGGAATAGGCGGGTGGCCACCAATATCAAGCTGGATCAAGCACAAACCACAAATCCTTCAAGTGAGTTGATCAAAGCCATGGACAATTTGTCCATTCAAGGGCAAGAAATTGCAAAATTAAAGGCCACACTCAAGACATTACAAGAGAAAAAATTAAAAATAGACAATTCATATGTGGTCGAATTATAGAAATCTCACAGGATTCCTCAGAAAATATAACAGTTGGAAGTGAATTAGCAATGGCACAGGAAGATGAAAATATATAGATAGAGACAAATGAGGCCATTACTGATATATGGCCTTCAACCCAAATCATTTTTGAGAATGAAGAGTTGATACAGAGATCCAAATAAGTGGTGAAAGAAATAAAAACAGATTTGGGGCAGAAACCTAGTGAAGCAACAACTCTGATAAAAATCTCCAATTCTAAAACTGAAGAAGAATTATAAGAGCTTGGAATTCAAGACAAGACAAAAACCATCTTGGAGGTAAAAATGATCCATACTAAACGAAACCTTATGCTGCAACTCGAAAATAAATGTAAAAATCTGGAATCCAACATTCAAAGATTTCATAAAATTTCATGTGCTAAATAGGAAAGGGTTACCAGGATTAATTGGGATGGGAGACAAGCTGATTAGCTTAAAAGACTCTCAACATAAATTATTCACTATTGCATAGGATAAATCAAAGTTTGCAGGTATAAAAGGGAACATAACAGGGAAGGATTATGGGAGGCTATATATTTTGACTTATTCATCAAACATGAGATCAAGCACATGTTTTTCATCAAGCCTACTTTCTAGAAGTATAATGATGTAGATGAGACATATAGAAAATTGATAAAATTTTCTATCCCAGGTGAACACCGATGGGATAAGCTAAGTGAATTGCTTGGGTAAAAATTTTCACCTCCAAAAGCCAGACATCAGGGCAACACTTTTTGGGGTCCAGTCATCGACAACCATCCTCGAGAATAGAGCCATAAGCTACAACAATTTCATATCTCCTATATTTTTGTTCTATCTTTGTAAAACAATTTTGGATATTTTGTAAAAAATCTTGAGATTTTCACTCAAGATATTTGTTGATAATTTTGCATAAATACTTCCAAATTCGAAGTATTATTATTGGGACTTGTATGAAGAAATATATTTCTGATGTAAAGTTGTTCCCTAAGCTCTAGTGGACAAATGTTTAGTAATACAATTTTTTTTTTGAGGATTCCTGTGATAGACTTATTGGTGAAGTTATCTTCTCTTGTTAATGTGTTCTTCTCTGTCAATTTGTATGTTTCTCTTATCTATTTTGTTCAAAGAAAAATAAGAATTTGACTTTGTCTAAGTACACCCAATTTTGGCTTTTGAACATAGTTAATGTTTTCAACTAAAATTAAACACTAGAATTATTAATTTCTCTATGTCTAATGGATCCTTAAACTTTCCATCTTTACCATCTCAAAAATCTCTTAATATCTAATAATTCTGCCTACCTTGCCCTGTTAAATTTATCTATCACTGCTACAATTGATCAACTTGAAACTTAATTGACTCCATTGCCAAATGGTTTTCCATTGTTGTTCCAACCAAACCATTTTAAAAACCAAACTCTAAACTTTCACATCTAGCCTAAAATCCTAAAAATCAAACAAAGCTATATCTGACAGAGAGATCCCTCTCATCAACATAGAATTAGATTGAGTGAGAGACTAGATTGATATTTGCTCATAAATGAGCCCACATCTCCCTTATTGGTCGTATGTACCTCTCCTTTAGATGAAACACGAGTTTCATAAAGGGAAGTTGTCACTTGGGTGGTTGTACATAGTCATTCTTAGCTAACCAAATCCCGGTGTTTCTAAGTAGTTGTAACAGAGGTGAGATATTAGCAAGTTATAAAGTTTGCCTCCTAATGACATTTACAACAACAACACTAGAAGGATGAGCATCATCTTGGAATATATTTCACCATATTCGAATTAGGTTCTTCTAATTTTGTGGCTGTGATGTATTTCTCTTGAATTTTTTTAATATAATGATCATGTACACCTCTGCTTTTTAGCATGTCATTTATATCAACAATATGTATTATTAATTATAATTTGATGTTAATAATGTTGTTATGACTTTTGTTCATATTTATCTATGCATTTTTCTACCACTACTCTCATATATTCAAACATAAACTCAAACTACACCTACAATAGTAATAATGCAAACTATTGGACAAATTTTTTCATTGAGAACTTCAAACAAATATCAGAAAAATAAGGGAAAAATTGAGGCGTATCCAAAGGGAAATTCTACAACTTGTTCCAACTTGGAAGCTTCTCTCGAGCGACGATCCTTTTTATGAACCACTTCCATTCCTCAGAAAAACCTTTTAAAGTAGTCCTCACCAGCTCAAAATATCAAATAGTTTCACAAATGGCGGCAAGCTCATCTCGAACCTGAGAAAGTCTCATTAGATACATGCCCACTCCTTTACCATACAACATCTTGGTGCTATTCAACTTATCTCTCAATACCAACAATCGGTTCTTGTTCTTATTTTGGAACAGTTCTTGAAGGGCTTTACACATCTCATGGGTAATGTTCTTCCTAGACATATGAGGTATCAAGTGATATTTGACACCATCTAGGATGATCAACTTTTCCTTTGTATCTAAATCCTCATACACTTCCAACTCCTTAGGGTCATTTGGCTTCTGCATCCCCTTGTCAGCAAACTCCCAGATCTACTTCACCATCAAGACCAACTTGATCCTTTCCTTCCAAGGACTATAGTTATACAACCCATCCAACCTGTCCTCAAAACACATACTAACCAACAAATTTGTCATTACTATTAATTCTTCAACAATAATGGAACCATCTCCACCTTGAGTTATACAATATGCACACTCCGATTCACTGGCCCTTAAAAGTAGCTCTAATTCCATGTTGATTTTTTCCATGACACTTAAGAATTAGGTTTGGGTCACCTCATATCAGTCTTTGCATAAGAGGAATTTCACTTGTGATGATGCTCCTCAACGAACTTATCTCATCTCTACTTATATCAATCTTGGTGGAGTATTTTTTCCCTTAAGGGACACTACTTCAACCAAGCTGATTTGAGTTTGTGGCTCAAACATAAATAACTTGAGAGATAAAATTATTTTCATTCATCTAATGCAACATCATTGAAGCCTTTGGTGCCACTTAGCCCTTCCAGGTTCCCAACACACTCTTAATGATGAAACCATAAAAAAGTCCACTTGGTTTCGCACCCACAACTTTGGGTGTAAAATCCATAGCTTGGTACACTTCCCACAAAGCATGTGGGTTAAAATTCTTCCAAACCCAACACCCTAGGGAGTGGGAATGCCTCCCAAGCTACACAAATCAACATGAGTTAGGGTTTGTTTATTTTTCTCTAGCTAGGGTTTTTTAGAGCTGAAGGATTGTACTAGCCTTGGGATAAGTCTATGGTATGTACATGAACTTCACACACACATGTGTGTGTGAATAGGATGTAGCTTGAGTAGTTGGAAGAAATGTTGTTATCCTCCCCACCCAAGTTTAATTCTCGCTTTTCACATGTTGAGATCATAATGAGTATATCCTTGTAATGGATTTGAGCCTTATTGTCTAAGAGTCCCTTGAGGATCGAAACATGTATATTCCACATATGAAATATAAACATATTTATTCAAAGAATATATATATATATATATATATATATATATATATATATATATATATATATATATATATATATATATATATATATATATATATATATATATATATATATATATATATATATATATATATATATATATATATATATATATATATATATATATATATATATATATATATATATATATCTGTATATATGTGTATACATATATATATATATATATGTGTGTGTGTGTGTGTGTGTGTGTGTGTATATATATATATATCCGTGTGTGTGTGTGTATATATATATATATATATATATATATATATATATATATATATATATATATATATATATATATATATATATACACATATATATATTTCGTATATATTTCAACATGTCACTTGCAAGAATTAAGCCTCAGTGGGGAAGATAACAATCATTCCTCACAACCATTTGAGATAAACCCAATTGACATAGTGAGAGAGAGGAATGTTGGAAAATTTTGTAAATTGGATTTATCTCAAATGCTTGTGAGGAATGATTGTTATCTTCCCCACCCATGCTTAATTCCATCAACTGACATGTTGAGCTCATATCGAGCATATTGTTGTAATGGATTCAAGCCTTATATGCCTTGTTTATTTCACACAATTTAATGATGAAAATGTTCTCTAGAGGGATAAAACTTGTTCGAACACATGGCATCATTTATCTTGAATTTTCTAGTGGAATAGGATCATAAATAATTGAAATATAGTATGTTTTTGTTGATGTTTTGTTTTTATTTTATAGAAACTTGTTGATGGTGTTGGATACCGCCAACATATAGGGGTCTCCCCAATATAAGGTCCCAATTAGACCTCACACTGTTTGGTGTAGGAGTCCCATCCATAATACGATTGGTTTGTAATTTACTTAAAGATATGCCTTGGCTTTAGCTGTCAGCATGAGAGAGAAGTGCATATGTGATTTTGAATGAGCAAGTGAGTGTGCTTTGTGACTGTTCGATTGCAGATGTATCTAGGTTCTTTCACTGCAGATGGGAAACAAAGTGAGCATCTAAGAGAGAATTAATAATACTACCCTAATGGAGACACACACAGAAATATAAAGGCTCGTCTAACATCAAGCGAAATAGTTCACATAGATGCGCTGATCATTATAAACATTACAACATAATTCCAATAAGTTAAGCACCGAAGTCATTGAAAAAATTCAATTACTCCAGTACAGGTGAAAGAAAACATGAACCATAAACATTCAAATACTAGTCTTAGTAACATTCACAATCCACGTGTGAAACTATGTTGGCATGAAAAGTCTTCAATATTAATCAAAAGTTCCAAGATACATAAATAAAATGGACATCACTAGCTCCAATAATGGAGCGTTAGAGCTACTACTTGCTCCCCAAAATTACTAAATCTATCTCTCTAATGCCTTGTGGGAGAAGCCAAGGTTAAACGTCCTTCACATGAGAAATGAGGATCCTTTATTAACTTGAGGCATGACTTTTCACATCCCCATGAATCTTGAATTTCCAACTCCTAATGACCTTTGGACTTCTACAACCTTTGGAATTCCAAATGACTTTTGGAGTTACATATGAATTTTTGTATTACATGTATTTTGGACTTCCATAACTCTTTAGTACATATATGACTCTTGGACTTCTACTTGTTTGTATTTACAATGATTACAACATTACATCATAACTCCCACATCATCATATGATGAAGACACGACGTTTCATTATCCTTGGTGACTAGGACTAATAGTGACTGATGACATGGATTTTCTTTAGTGGTGACATGGTTGCCACTCTTGTCTTCGTTCTTCATACAAATTTGGATCATTGATGCCCTCACCCTCTATAGGGTCTTTGATATTTGAGTATTTAGGGTGCTTCAATCATCGAGCTTTCACTATGTTCTTTGTTCTTTGATGCTTCCTTTGTTCATATTGTATGCCCAATATTCCTCGTGTGCTTGCCATGTTGTTTCTGAGATACCTGTGGCTGCAATCACTCATGACAAACAACCATCAACCTAGAAATATCCTATTCTAGCATGTTTCATGCATTTTTTTTTTCATTCCTTTTCAATTCACTTAAAAGGGACAAGGAGATATTCTAGGTGCATTAGCGCACTTCAAAGGGCTACAGGGCTGAAGAGGGAAAACTTCAGGGCTTCAACATGCGCTCATGTGCTCAAGGAAAAGAGATAGTCAAGGTAGGGCACATGGTGTAATTTTGAAGGAAAAATTGGGAAGGCTTTGGGCTTCCCAAGTGCGTTTTTCACCTAAGGGAGAGAGGGAGGGCACAAGACGTATTCCTAAAGGTTGAAGGAATAAGGGTTCAGGCCTTCAGGGTGCGCTTATGTGCTCAAGATGCACAAGAGGGCGCATGGCGCAAGTATGAAGGTTGAAGACCGATGCTTCATATCTTCGAAGTGCTCTCATGTGATGAAAGGGTACAGGAGGGTGCATGGTGCATTGTGGAAGGTTGAAGGGTTGAGATTAAGGCCCTCAGGGTGTGCTTGTGCACTCAAGGAGGACACACTTCTTTGATTCGAAGGAGTGTGCTCTAAGGAAGACTTGGTCTCTTGAAGGGCGCAATTCAAAACAAGGAAGGGGAAATGGCTTAATGAGTGCACTCTATGCTCTTGGAGGGCACATGGCACACTTGCAAACAAAAAAGGAAACCCGATCAAGGCCTCAGAGTGCACTCATGCGCTCTTGGCCTTAATGGGTTTGCTTGAAACCAAAATTTGTATAAGTCTAGAAGAGAGGAAAAGGGGAGAACATGATGAGTTTTTAGACATAAAATAATGTGGGACACATACCAACCCATCGAGAAAACTTAGACAAGCTTGAACAATGGTAAATATACATCAAAATTCCACTTTACATGAATTCCCCTAGTACAACAGGTGAAGTGTTAGGTCCCTATAATACTAGTGTATCCCCTTATTGTTATTGTTATTGTTAGTGTATCCCCCTTATTGTTATTGTGGTGCCCATGTAGTCCCCATATTGTTATTATTGTGCCCCATAAAATCCCTCTACTGTTAATGTTGTGCCATGAAATTATTATTTTTATGTCGACTCTGATTATATTGTGACCCCTTAGACCCCTATATATATAAATGAAGTTTTGTCATTTGAATCATACAAGAATTGTTCATTTACGTAATTTAAAGGAGGTTTCCCCCTCAAAGAGGCTAATTTCTAAGTTGTTTATCTATCTTTTCTTCTATTTTGTGAGCTAGTTGCATAACATTTGGTTTCAGAGCTTGGGATTCTAGGGTTTCGCTTCTTCAAACAGATCATATTGGAACTTTTGCTATAACATTTTTTATAAGAGGCTTCAAATGTTGAAATTTTTACCACATAGAGCTGAAATATTGATGAACTTATTGTAAAAATTTCAAACCGTGGTTCGCAATATTGTCAGAGATATGATCTGTGGAAGTTAGGGTTTGTGGAGGCTTCATAATTTCATCTCAAATAGGTGACCGAGGGAAAAATGTCATCTTTCGTTTCCAACATCGAATTGGAATTATGTAAAAATTAGTCAAAAGTGCACGAACTATAGTTTCTTGTATATAGATTTCATGGCCGAAGGTCAAAACAGTGACATGTGGCACACCGTACAAGTTCGCTCTACTGAACCAGTCCATAATTAGGTCATTGTGGGAGATCAAGCATAAATTTGCCTTGAAGAATCAAAATTAGGTTTGACCTGTGGGATTGGAAATAAGACTTAGAGGGATACTACATGATCGAAGTTTAAATCTTTGGGATTCGAAATCACATAGATATATCAATTTCAATATAGAGATCCTCAAAAGCAAGAAAAAGGTGTGTGTGTGTGTGTGGTTTTTGTTTTTGTTTTTTTTTAAATTGTATAACTTTTCTTTAAAAAAAAATTAGTTTGAAATGATTCCAAAGGGCATATTTAAGCATTTATATTAGTATTAGGTTCTATAATGCCTCCCAAAAATAATTCCACACCCATTAAGCCCTCAAAAATCTCTACTATGACGCATGAAGAGGAAGAAATGCAACATGATATATCAAAATTATGAGACCAAGTGCAACAAATTTCACTCTCACAAAAAGTAACCAAAAATGAAATAGAAGCCAAGATGGATGGTTTGAAGAAATGAATGGAAGCTAAGACGGGTGGTTTGAAGAATGGCATGGATGGCATGGAATCTAAGATCGATGGTATAGAATAAATGTTGGCATGTGTTGTCCTTGATGGAAACCTACTTGATGAAATAAGATTGTTGGAAATATGATGCAGAGTGTTGTCCTTGATGGAAACCTACTTGATAAAGTTGATGGCAACCTACTTGATGAAGTTGCCCTTGATGGTAACCTACTTGATGAGTTAAGGGGGAGATTGTTGGCAATGTGATACAATGTGTTGACTTTGATGAAACTTGCCTGATGAAGTTGTCCTTGATGAAAACTGAATTGATGAGTTGTTAATGATGTAAATCTGATGTATCTACAGATCATTTCAGAAGTAAGTGCCAGAATAATGTTGAACAAGGTATGTCACAAGGCATACGCGAGTTTGTTAAGGGTAAGTCGCGTATGCACGCAGAAATGTACGTGACAAGTAGCGTATGCCCATTTGCGCTCTAAATTTAGGAAACCAGGGGACATTACCATGGTATTGACCCAAAGTATTGAGCGCTTGATTATATATTTGATCCCGTCCAGAAATACCATCGGAAGTTGTTTGGTTTTGGCTCATGGTATTGACAAAAGATAAATCTATATAAGGAGAAGAAAATCATTATGCAAGGGTGTGCATAAGTCTGGGTTTTAATGAATGCTTCACTCTGAAATATATCTGAATGGAATGGGTAACAGTTAGCTGATAGATCTGAATTCATAATGCACCTATGAAGAAAATGATGAAGAGGGATCTCTAGATCTGAAATGTATATGTATTTTCTAGATCTGTTTATGGAATGTTTAGATCTGAGATGAGGCGAAATACTTTATGAAGTAAAGGATGAGATCTGAGTTGTTTATCTGATCTAAAGAGCTGTACAGTCCTGAAAAGTTTCAGATGTATAAGAAGGTTCGCTTCAGTAAAAGCGCGTGTATACGCGGGTCTGCTTAAGGAAAAGCGCGTATGGGCAGACAGGGTTTTCTGAAGAATGCACAGAAGTATACGCGGGTCGGTATGCATGAAAGCGCATACATACGCAGGTTAAGTGAAGTAAAAGCGCGTATGGAATCTAGGGTTTGCTGAAGTAAGTGGAATGAAATGTCGGATCAGTTTTTCTGTTTTACTATTATCTGTCAATGATATATTCATACAAAACTGGGTTGTTTGAATGATGAATATGCTGCTGATTATGTTAATTGAAGATCAAGTCGTTGGTTGATTGGTTGATGATTCAATGAATGAATTTATGGGGTTATAAGTTTCAGTTTGATGAATGTTGAGCTTAAATGTGTGGAGTGGGTCCAGTCTGAAAATATGATGAAAAGTGGCCTACAAGTTGTGTTGTATGGAAGTTGTTGGATCCAGTATGAAAATTGATGAAATGTGGTCCATGGTGGTGCTGAGGGTCGAAGCCTTCAGTGAGGGGGTTGTAGCTCCCTTCCAGTGGCAGCTGGTAAACGAGAGCAGGGGGTAGTAGCTCCCTTCCAGGTGAGGCTGGTAAATGAGAGTAGGGGGTAGTAGCTCCCTTCTAGGTGAGGCTGGTAAACAAGAGCAGGGGTAGTAGCTCCCTTCCAGGTGAGGCTGGTAAACGAGAGTAGGGGGTTGTAGCTCCCTTCCAGGAGAGGCTGGTAAACGAAAGAAGGTTGTAGCCTTCTGCAGGTGGGTGCCTGCATGCTGGTATGAGTCTGCGCTAGTACATGGTTGTAAGATGTTTTCTTTATAATAAAAATATTGAGGACAGAGACGACGACAATGGTGGTTTTCTCTTGACTTGGGTTTCCACCTTAAATCCCGGTGTTCATGTGTGTTGCTTATGTGTGATGGTTTATTCTGTTATTACTACACATGCTTACTGCTAACTAAAAATCTGATGAATGAATGATGCATAGATCTAAGTAAAGAACTAAATGCATAATAAGATCTTTGTATATACACGAGTTTCATGAAGGTTATCCACGTGTATACGCGAGTTGTGTTCATTAAAGTAGCGTATGGGTTTTAGACAAAGAAAAGTAAAAAGTTCTAAGTATGCTCTAAATACTGATTCACTCCCCCCCCCCCTCTCATTATTTTTCCCAACAATTGGTATCAGAGCAGGTCCTTTTGCAGAAGCTTTATCGCTTGAAGGAGATCCGTCACAATGGGAAGGAAGCAAAAGAAGAAGGCTACTCAAAAGGAGATATCTCAGAAAACATGTGCATCAGAAAATGAAGAAGATAAAACAGGTACTGATTTTTGTTCTTGTGATTCACCTTCTTGTGCATGCAATGGTGAAGATAGTGAAAGTAATGTTATGGATCTAGAAGAAGCTCTCAAGAGTAAAGTTGAAGAACAACAAAGATTATCTAATAAGCAAGAATATATCTACAAAGAAATGATCTCTAGAATGAAAGAACAGATAGATATGATGAATGGTTTTATAGAAATGTATCAAAGGCGGATAGAAATGTATCAAAGATAGCAGGATAAAGTAACCAATCGAAGTGAAAGACTTGAAGAAGAAATCATCTCCCTCAAAGAATATATGGAAAAATCAAATAAGAAGAATGAATAAATTTTACAAACTTTTGAAGAACAAGAAAATGAGTTGAAGGAAGAGATTTTAAAATTGAATGATCAAGTAGAAGAAGGAAGAAGGAAAGAAGAAAGCATGAAGAAGCAATGCCAAAGTTTGGAGGTTGAGGTAAATATTTTGAAAGGTAAATTAGAAGAAAAATATAAACTCTTGAGGTTTCAAGATAGTACTAAGATTCTGGACAATATTCTTAGTAGTCAAAGGTCTCCCTCTATTAAATTTGGTCTTGGTTTTCATGAAACTGTTAAAGGAGAATCTAGTTCACAAGGAAGTGCTAAAGATTCAAAGGATATCAATGCAAAACCTGAAGTGTTGGAAGAAACAAAAGGTCAACCGACAATCATGAACTCTCAAAAGAAATCTTTCCCTCCTAACTATAGAAGCATCAATAATGTTGAATGCTTTAAATGTCATAATTATGGGCATGTTGCAGCCAATTGCAGAAGCAGAATGTTTCAGTCACATACAAACAGATTCTACACAGAAAGGTACTCTGGTTTCTTCAAGGGATATTGTTTTTCACGTAGCAAGTATGGTCATAAAGCAGCTGATTGCAATAGAAGTAAGAATAGAAAAACACATTATGATTCTTATGCTTACTTTTCTGGTCATGCAAGATGTTATGCTTGTAACAAGTATGGACA
The DNA here is from genome assembly GCA_034641835.2 of Pinus albicaulis. Classification (NCBI taxonomy): domain Eukaryota; kingdom Viridiplantae; phylum Streptophyta; class Pinopsida; order Pinales; family Pinaceae; genus Pinus; species Pinus albicaulis. Next base: position 734,763,852 of record CM076575.1, read on the forward strand.
TGTAGAAAAAGAATGCAGGATGAACAGATCTGAGAAATTGGACAATTTCTAGCACACAATAAGAAACTTCAAGCAAAGCTAGAAAAGGAAGGAGGACCGGTCAAAAACGTAGGGGATAATAATCCTACTGCAATCATCCGCTTCTAAAGCTTATTTCTCATAATGACTGCAGGAATGATGTGAGATACATTATAGGGATTAGTAATGTATCATCACAGGGGGAGCAATGTATGGTGATTCCCATGGCTAGTTTGGTAATTCTGGTTGTGTTTATTTCTGACAGTGCATCTGATGTGACAAGAAAAGACAGGTATAGGTGGTACAAATTCAGGGGGAGATGAAGTTGTGGAAATTTTTAGTGTTTCACTTTCCATACGCGGGTTTAGTGAACTAAAGCTGTGTATACATGCGAGTTTTGCTGGAGACAGTCGCGTATGCTTTTCTGATTAAAAAAACAGTAAGATAACTAAATATCAGGAACACAGGTTCAGGGGGAGCATTAGTCTAACAACTAATGATTGCATTGTTGGCATTGTATCTGATAATTCCTTAGTTCTTGCTCAAATGATGATGACATGATACACGGTTGCTTATGATGAGATTATGGATGAATCCTAATTGTTTTTTTTCGAAGAGTATCTTTTGTTTTATGAATGAGATGGAAGTCTTATGATTCAGAGATAAGGATAGATCATGCAGAGTTTGTTGCTGATGACTATTGACATAATTCCTACATATGTTACATCATGGTTATGAAATAAATAAATCATGGAAATCTTGGTGATTTTAGATCACATGGATGATTGCTTGACACATATTGTCTATTGAAGAAGTTGTTCTGGTGTGATAATTCCATTGGGAAGAATTTGTTGATGCTGCAAAAATTCTGAAGGCTTGGTTACTGATGTGCTTGTGCTACAACTGTTGAATGACACTTGGAAAACACAGTTACATTGTCATATCGTCCTCTCTCATATATTCCGAGGAAGCATTCGAATATCTCAGACAGAAGATGGGAATAGTCTCTGCCATACAGAAGATTAGATCTACTTAAATTCAGAAGATTAAATTGGATACGTGGGTTTTCTGAAACACAGTCACGTATATATGCGAGTTTATACACAGAAAAATGCGTATGGGTGGTTGCTGACAGAATGTTTCTGGGTCAGCATTTTTCAGCACAGCTGTAGTACTGTTTGGTATCTCTGGTGGTGCTCCAGTGCTCATAATTTTGTTTCTTTCTCTGATGTTTCTTGATAAAGATGCCTTGATGATTTGCTGTTGAAAGTGTTCAGGATGCACAAGCTAAGGGGGAGCATTGGTCATATGGAAATGATGCATTGTTGGCATTATGTTGGTTCTAAATTATGATCTCTCTCTTGAGGTCCTTTTGATGTTGGTCATAAAAATTCATATTTGTACTTTGATGAAAAGGTCATGTTGAGACCTATGATGTAAAATTGTAATATTCAGTCATGTAAGGACTTGATCAAATTTGTAAACCCACTTGGTTGGGTAGTTGAGTCAAAATGTGTAAACCCACTTGGTTGGGTACATGAGTCATTTATGTAAATCCACTTGGTTGGATCTTTGATGTAAGTATGAGTCCTTGGTAATAGAGTCATGTACTGCATTGAAAAATATGTTTTGAAGATTCAACATGAACCCAGGGGGAGCATGGTAACTTCAGTGAACATCAGATCTACAGATCTCTTCTTCCTACATGTGGAGAAAAACATTGTCTTGGCTTTGATCCGCCCTTTGCCCTTGATGTCAAAGGGGGAGAGTAACATGGTGTTTGAATAGGGGGAGAGTATCATGGTGTTTTCATAATGGTTATAATCAATGTATCTATCTGTTGTGGTGATCAAACACCATCATGGTTGCCATCAAGTCCAAAGGGGGAGATTGTTGGCATGTGTTGTCCTTGATGGCAACCTACTTGATGAAATAAGATTGTTGGCAATATGATGCAGAGTGTTGTCCTTGATGGCAACCTACTTGATAAAGTTGATGACAACCTACTTGATGAAGTTTCCCTTGATGGAAACCTACTTGATGAGTTAAGGGGGAGATTGTTGGCAATGTGATACAATGTGTTGACTTTGATGGAACCTGCCTGATGAAGTTGTCCTTGATGAAAACTGACTTGATGAGTTGTTAATGATGTAAATATGATGTATCTACAGATCAGTTCAGAAGTAGCTCAGAAAGTGCCAGAATAATGTTGAACAAGGTATGTCACAAGGCATACGCGGGTTTGTTAAGGATAAGTCGCGTATGTACGCGGAAATGTACGTGACAAGTAGCGTATGCCCATTTGCGCTCTAAATTTAGGAAACCAGGGGACATTACCATGGTATTGACCCAAAGTATTGAGCGCTTGATTATATATTTGATCCCGTCCAGGAATACCATCGGAAGTTGTGTGGTTTTGGCTCATGGTATTGACAAAAGATAAATCTATATAAGGAGAAGAAAATCATTGTGCAAGGGTGTGCATAAGTCTGGGTTTTAATGAATGCTTCACTCTGAAATATATCTGAATGGAATGGGTAACAGTTAGCTGATAGATCTGAATTCATAATGCACCTATGAAGAAAATGATGAAGAGGGATCTCTAGATCTGAAATGTATATGTATTTTCTAGATCTGTTTATGGAATGTTTAGATCTGAGATGAGGCGAAATACTTTCTGAAGTAAAGGATGAAATTTGAGTTGTTTATTTAATCTGAAGAGATGCATAGTCCTGAAAAGTTACAGATGTATATGCAGGTTCGCTTCAGTAAAAGTGCGTGTATACGTGGGTCTGCTTAAATAAAAGCGCGTATGGGCAGATAGGGTTTTCTGAAGAATGCACAGAAGTATACGCGGGTTGGTGTGCATAAAAGCAAGTACATATTCAGGTTCAGTGAAGTAAAAGCGCGTATGGAACCTAGGGTTTGTTGAAGTAAGTGGAATGAAATGTCTGATCTTTTTTGCTATTTTACTGTTATCTGTCAATGATGTATTCATACAGAACTGGGTTGTTTGAATGATGAATATGTTGCTAATTATGTTAATTTAAGATCAAGTCGTTGGTTGATTGGTTAATGATTCAATGAATGAATTGATGGGGTTATAAGTTTCAGTTTGATTAATGTTGAGCTTAAATGTGTGGAGTGGGTCTAGTCTGAAAATATGATGAAAAGTGGCCTACAAGTTGTGTTGTAATCCCATTGTTGATCCGCATGAAAATGCCCTAAACTGGTCCATGGTGGTGCTGAGGCCGAAGCCTTCAAGGAGGGGTTGTAGCTCCTTCCAGCGGGTAGCCGGTAAACGAGAGCGGGGGTAGTAGCTCCTCAGTGAGGTCAAATGAGAGCGAGGGTGTTCCCTTCCAGGTGAGGTCAGTAAACGAGAGCAGTGTGGGGTTAGCTCCTTCCAGAGAGGTCAGAACGAGAGAAGGTTGTAGCTCTTCTGGTGGGTACTGCTGTTTGCATGAGTCTCAGGCAAGACATGGTCAGAAGATTTTTTCTTTATAATAAAAATATTGAAGACAGAGACGACGACAGCGGTGGTTTTCTCCCGACTTGGGTTTCCACCTTAAATCCTGGTGTTCATGTGTGTTGCTTATGTGTGATGGTTTATTATGTTATTATTGCACATGCTTACTGCTAACTAAACATCTGATGAATGAATGATGCATAGATCTAAGTAAAGAACTAAATGCATAATAATATCTCTGTATATACACGAGTTTCATGAAGGTTATCCGCGTGTATACGCGAGTTGTGTTCAGTAAAGTAGCGTATGGGTTTTAGAGAAAGAAAAAGTAAAAAGTTCTGAGTATGCTCTAAATACTGATTCACCCCCCCCTCTCAGTATTTTTCCCAACAATAAAAACTGAAAGGAAACATGGAAGACGTGAAGAATGGTCTAAAAGTAGACATGGAAGGTTTGAAGGAAGGTTTGAAAAAGTTGCTACAAGAAATGATTCCTAATGGTGAAAGGGTAGTAGATGAAATTCATGTTGAGAACAAAAAAAATGTTAATCATGATTTCATAGACTCTAATGTTGGATTTAAGACCCACCATATTCCAAAGATCAATATGAGGAAGTTTGATGGTAAGGATCCGATAACATGGATACTACGAATGGAGCAATACTTTGAGCTCCATAATGTGCAACACATACAAAAGGTACACATTTCAACTTTATATTTAGAGCAAAATTAGTTTATATGGTATCGATAGATTTGTTCTCATAAACCACTTGTCTCTTGGTCAATTTTTACGGAAGAAATGATAGCACATTATGAGGATACAAATAGAAACACCTTTAGCCAATTGATAAATCTCAAACAAAAGGGCTCAATGATGGAGCACATTGAGGACTTCCAAAAATTGAATATAAGGGTAAACAATATTCGAGAGGAACATAGGATTGATGTCTTCATAGAGACTTTAAGGGATAACATCCAACATGAGGTTCACCTTTGGGAACCTGATTCAATGGAAAAGGCATTTAGGGTGGCATGAAAATTTGAAAGCAAAATTATGGAAACAAGGAAGTCTACCAATCACAACTATAAAGATGGAAATGTTGCTTCTCTAAGCCATCCACAACCTACAAGGTTGACACGGTCACAACAATTGGAGGAAAAATATCAAAAGGGCTTTGTTATAGTTGTGATAAAAAATACACTAAAGGTCATAAGTGCGTTGAGAAGAAATTATTTTACATAAAATATGAAGAGGAGGAAGAAAATGAATAAGGAACATAAAAATAGGAGGATATACAGAAGGAACCAACCCTTAGAGAAATGAAGAAATGAATCCATCCATATCTTGTAATGCATTGGCAGGAATTACCACTCCTCAAACTCTCAGGATATATATATATATATATATATATATAAAGGTAACAGTGCTGATTGATTTAGGTAGTACACATAATTTTATTCATTTTAAGATAGCCAAGGAATTGAATTGCTTCCTATATCCAACAATAGTATGTCAAGTGATATTTGCAAATGGAGGAACTATAAGTTGCTCTGGAAAGTGCCATAATATCAAGCTAACCATGGGGGAATATGTATTGAATAGTCCAATGCTTTCTATTCCACTGGGTGGTGCTGATGTTGTACTAGGAGTCCAACGATTACAATCTTTTGGGACTATAGCTTTTAATTTTTAAGAATTTTTCTTGAATTTTTTTTGGGAAGGAAAGGAGGTTTAATTACTGGGTATCACAGGGAAACCTGGAAGGATAATCAGCTCTAATTTCATGGAAAATATTTTGAATAAATAACAACGAGGCGTAATTGCATAATTATGCTCACTACAGGTTCAAACATTGAAATCCTCTATTTCTCTAGATCTCCAAAAAGTCTTGGACAATCATTCCAAGGTGTTTGATACTCCCAAAGGCCTCCCACTTATTCATGATCACGATCATGCTATTCATCTGATTCCAGGAAGTGTTCCCCCAAACATCAGGCCTTACAGATATCCCTATTCCCAAAAGAGTGAAATTGAACATATGATTGCAAAAATTCTAGAGGTTGGTATAATTCAACCTAGTCAAAGTTTTTTCTCTGCTCCAGTAGTATTGGTGGATCATGGCGCATGTGTCCAGATTATAGGGAGCTCAACAAGCTCACAATTAAAGATAAATTTCCCATTCCGATCATTGATGAATTACATGGAGAAATTTACTTCACCAAGTTGGATCTTCGTTCAGGTTATCATCAAATTATAATGAAGACTGGAGACATTTGGAAAAAAACATTTAGAACTCATAAGTGTCATTATGAATTTTTGGTCATGCCTTTTGGCCTTACCAATGCACCTTCTACATTTCAAGGGTTGATGAATTCCATTTTCAAACCCTTAGAAATTTTGTGTTAGTATTTTTTGATGATATACTAATCTACAAAAAGTCTTGGAAGGATCATGTTCGACATGTTGACAGGGTTCTCAAACTATTGGAGGAGAAACAATTATATGAAAAAACCTCCAAATGTTTCTTTGGAGTACAAGAGTTGGAATATCTAGGCCATATTGTATCTGATGAGGGTGTTAAGGTAGACCCCAACAAAATTAAAGCCATTAAGGAATGGAAAATCCCCACAAACCTAAATCATCTGTGAGGATTTCTCTGGTTAACAGAGTATTATCACAAGTTTATTAAGAATTATCGGAGAATAACAACACTTCTAACAATATTATTAAAGAAAGATGCATTTTATTGGACTCCATAAGCAACAAGGCCTTTGAACATCTTGAAGAGGCAATGTGCCAAGCACCGAACTTAGCTACACCGGCCTTCACAAATACCTTTATTGTGGAATGTGATGCATCAGGAAATGTAGAAGGTGCATTTGTAATGCAAAAAGGCATGAAAAAAAAATCATAATGACCCTCATGAGTTCGAATTGCTGTTTTCGGAATATCTTCAGTCTTCATTCTAATTTGATGATATCGTGAATGAAGATCCAACTTGGTAAAATAAATTGCTCCATGTAATTCATCCAATAATTCATAAATCACAGGAATGAGAAATTTATCTTTAATAGTGAGCTTATTGAGCTCCCTATAATCCAGACACATACGCCATGATCCATCCTTCTTGTGCACCAATACTACTGGAGCAAAGAAAGAACTTTGACTAGGTTGAATTATACCAGCCTCTAACATTTTTACAATCATACGCTCAATTTCACTCTTTTGGACATAAGGATATCTGTAAGGCCTGATTTTTGGAGGAACACTTCCTGGAATCAAATGAATAGCATGATCATAATCACAAATAGGTGGGGGTATTTTGGGAGTTTGAAACACCTTGGAATGATTTTCCAAGACTTTTTGGAGATCTGGAGAAATAGGTGATTTTGATGTTGGAACATCTAGTGAGAATAATTGTGAAATTACGCCTCATTTTTCTTTCTTCAGAAGCTTTGTCATGAAATTAGAGCTTATTATCTTTCCTGAATTTCCTGTGATACCTCGTAATTCAACTTCCTTTCCTTCTTAAAAATAATTCAAGAAAATTTCTTGAAAATTAAAAGCTACCATCCCCAAAGATTGTAACCATTGTATTCCTAGTACAACATCAACACCTCCCATTGTAATGGAAAGCATTGGACCATTCAATACATATTCCCCCATGGTTAGCTTGATATTATGGCATTTTCCAGAGCAATTTATAGTTCCTCCATTTGCAACCATCACTTGACACTCTGGTGCTGGGTATAGGAAGCAATTCAATTCCTTGGCTAGCTTTCAATGTATAAAATTATGGGTACTACTCGAATCAATCAACACTATTACCTTTTTCTTCTTGATATGTCCTTCTATCTTGAGAGTTTGATGAGTGGTAATTCATGCCAATGCATTACAGGATATGGTCAGACTCATTTCTTCTTTCTACAGGGTTGGTTCCTGGTGTATATCCTCTTCTTTTGAAGTTTATTGTTAATTTTCTTCCTCCTCTTCACAATATATGTAATATAATTTCTTCCCAACACACTTATGACCTTTAGTGTATTTGCTATCACAACAGTAGAAAATACCTTTTGCTCTTTTTTCTTCTAAAATTTGTGGTGTCAACCTTGTAGGTTGTGGAAGTCTAGGAGTAGCAACACTTCCATATTTATATATGTGAGTGGTAGGCTTCCTTGTCGCCATAATTTTACATTAAATTTTTCTTGCCAACCTGAATGCCTTCTCCATTGAATCAGGTTCCCCAAGGCAAACCTTATGTTGGATGTTATCCTTTAAAGTCCCTATGAAGACATCAACCTTGTGTTCCTCTGGAATATCAGCTACCCTTATATTCAATTTTTTGAAGTCCTCAATGTGCTCCACCAGTGAACCCTTTTGTTTGAGATTTATCAATTGGCTAAAGAAGGTGTTTCTCTTTGTATCCTCATAATGCACTATCATTTCATCCATAAAAATTGACCAAGTGACAATTTTTTTATGGGAGAAAAGCCATCGATACCATAAAAATGTATTTTGTTCTAAATATAAAGTTCAAGGCGTACCTTTGTGTGTTTTGCACATTATTGAGATCAAAATATTGCTCCATCTGTAGTATCTATGTTATGGGATCCTTGCCATCGAAATTCCTCATATCGATCTTTGGAACATGGTGGGTCTTCAATCCAACATTAGAGTTTATGAGATCAAGATTAACATTTATTTTGTTGTCATCATGAGTTTCCTCTACTATCTTTTCGCCATTAGGAATCATTTCTTGTATCAAATTTGCCAAGCCTTCCTTCAAAACTTTCGTGTCTGCTTTTAGATAATTATTCATGTCTTCCATGTTGTCTTTCATTTTTTCTTCCATGTATTCCATGCCATTCTTCAAACCATCCATCTTAGCTTCCATGCCTTTCTTCAAAACTTCCATTTCATTTTTTATTGCTTTTTGCGAGCGAAAGTTGTTGCACTTGCTCTTGTAATTTTGATATATCATGTTGCACTTCTTGTTATTCATGAATCATAGTAGAGCCTTATGAGGGCTTAATGGGTGTTGAATTATTTTTAGGGATAATTTTAGAACCCAATATTGATATCTAAGCAATATGCCCTTGGAAACACTACAAACTGATTTTTAAACCAGACTTACACAATTTGAAAAAAAATACACACCTTTTTCTTCCTTTTAAGGAGCTCAATATTGAAACTTAATTACCTCTGTGATTTTAGATCTTTAATATCTGAAACTAGATCCTGTAGTAGCACTGTGAATCTTCTTTCTAATGCCACAAGTTTGACCTAATTTGGATTCTTCAAGACAAAGTTATGCCCAATCTCCCACAATGACCTAACTACGGATTGGTTGAGTAGAGTGAACTTGTACGGTGTGCCATGTATTTTTGTTTCCTCCTTAGGCTTTGAAATTGATATACATGAAACTACATTCTGTGTAATTTGAGCCACTTTTTACAGAATTCCAATCTGATGCTCAGAGAGAGACTTACGACGATTTTCCCAAGGTCAACTCTTTTAGATGAAATTCAGGAGCCTGCAAAAACCCTAACTTCAATAGATCATATCTCCGAAAATATTGCAAAGAAATATCTAAAAGTTTTACAGAAAGTTCCTTAATATTTCTTCACAAATGGGTTATTTTTTAGCATCTGAACCTTCGTAGAAAAAAGTTATAGCAAAAATTCCACAATGACTTGTTTGAAGCAGCAAAACCCTAGAATCCAAAGCTTTGATACCAAATAAATTTGACATAGTTGCTATAATATAACTTAGACATAGTAGGAAGCACCAGTAGGATTGTTTTGAAAGGTTGTGGGCCTATTTTGAGGTTAATTTTTGAAGAAAATCATCACTGAAAGTTCGGTGAGAAAAAATGTCACATAACGTTCCTCAAGGAGGCCAAGGAGAAGTGGATCTGCATCAGGGGCTTTAGAGGATGAAAATTTTTATTGCCCTTGTAAAAGATGAAAGGGCTTAAAGATAAAGATACTTCTAATAAACGTCGAGTTTAACTAATTATAATAAATATAAGATTAATATTATCATTATATAATATTATTAATATATAATTAGGATATATTAATATTAACATCAATAATTGATCCAGGAGGATCTTGTCTAGTACAGATGCAGAGAGGTCTAGTCAGCTCCAAGAAGTCCGATGTCCAGTTCAGTCTCCAATTTGCCAGTTCCATTAGAATCATCCGAATAGGAAGTACTCTAGTTGTTCATGGTTTAGTTTGGGCTCATATGATGTCATGGTTATGTGGTTCCAATTTGGAGTCATAATGGTGTAATTTGGTGAATAAGGGGTCATGGTATTTATGGTCCTAGTTCTAAGATCTCCTATGGTGAAATGCCTTATGAAATGTAAAGTCCTATTCCTAAACACCTAAACCATAACAATAAATCATATGTCATACACCTAAAAATCTATGGTGTCAAAACCTAGCACTAAGTCCTAAAACTATGTAAAAATCCCTAGCGCAAAAGAACTATGTTATAGAACCTAAGCACTATGGTGTAAAACCTTAATACAAAGGTTCGGGCTGTAAAAGAGGTTTGGTGATAAAACATTAATATGCAACTTTATAATAAAAACCCATAGAACTAGCATTAACCATGATGCTAAACTGTGTCGGAAATAACTGTCAACACATGTAAATAGGTGTAAAGACCGCGTCGGAGAAGGTTAGTAGTTAACAGTTGTAAACCGCATATAAGCCGTGTCAGGAGATTGTCATGTGATAAGTCACGCAGGAACCACAACGATTAAGCCAAAGCCGTCGGGATAGACCGTAACCGCCAGAGCCAACCTGTCCACTCATATTTTCACATGAAAAATCAATAAATCTTTGCCCGGTTAACTAGCGTTGTGGCTAAGAAATTTTATCATATAGTTTTTTTTTGGGTTTTTTGATTTAAATTCAGCGCTAAGGTCATCACCTAGTTACTAGGAAATGATGATTAAGATAGGAATTCGAGAACCTAATCACTCAAATAGCTCAACCAAATGCCAAATTTGGATATCAGTGATTCGATGCAGACTTATAAAGCCATGAAAAATTACTTGTTGAGGAACATGTGTGTTTTGAACTTCAGTTTTCAGCAAGATAGAGGCAGTTTTGTTTTTAGCATTGCTCGACTGTCGGGAGTCGAAATTGAGCGTAGAGATAGGCATCGGAAAGGCGAGAGAGAGTAATTTCTATTTACAGTGTCTAGAAGTGCCTATGAGAAAGGTCATTCTGATTCATTTATGTGTAAAGAAATTGCTCACGATCAATCCTAATAAAGTGGAAACCCACTTGAAAGCGGGCCCGGAGATGTAGTCCACCAGGGACGAACTCCGTAAAAAACTATTTTCTTCTTCTTCTCTCTATTTTATGCTGTGTTTAAATAATTTATGATGCTAGTTTATGTCGTCTTTCATTTAAAAATCTTTCTTCAGTTAACAATAAATCTTAAGGACAAACTAATCAAACTACCTCAACACTTAATCGATCACATTCAGATCATATTTGGTATCAGAGCAGGTTGTGCTTTGTAGTTTGTTTGTTAGTGGATGCTAACCAGGTTGGGATTGCAATGTGGAAAAGGCGAGCTTGAGGAATTCGATCCAGAGATCGGAAAGTGGAAAGTCGTTCATCAATCAACGATAACAGGGACTGAGAATGTTGAGACTCTTGAAGCTACTGAAATGAAACCCATGGATGAGAATCAAATCCATCAGATGTTTTTAAACATGCAGCAGATGTTGACAAAATTATATGAAGACAAGAAGATGAGAGATTCAGCCTCATCATCGAAGGCATAAAAAAAGGACAAGGGTAAAGGCAAGGTAGATAAATCTCCTTCTCCTCCATCATCTCCATCATCTCCATCATCTTCTTCTTCCTATTCTACTTCTAATTCTGAATCAGAAAAAGAAAATAAACCTAAGAGTCCACTTTTGAAACTTGATGTTAAGTTCGAATTACCTGTGTATGATGGTGAAATAAACCCTTAGAAACTAGATAATTGGGTAAAACAGTTAGAAGTCTATTGTTGTATTCAAAATATTACTGATGATAAGACAAAGATCCAATTAACTACTCTTAGAATGGGGGGTACTACTTTGATCTGGTGGGAAAGTAAGACACAGATAGATTTAAAGTGTAAAGGAGAATTTATCACCTCATGGACTAAGTTCTTAAAAGCTCTAAAGAAATAATTCTATCCGTTAGGTTACACACAGCAAGATGTTATTGATTGGCAACGCTTGCGACAGGGTAAGGGAAAAAATGTTCAAGAGTTCACATAGGAATTCAGAAAGAAAGCGTTAGCACTTGGTATTTCTTTGGACACAAAAGAAACTTTATTGAAGTATATTGGCAGTTTACATTCATATTTGCAACATACATTATTAATTTTCAATCCTAATGACTTTGATGAAGTTTGTTTTCAAGCCATTCATGTCGAGTCAGGTGGTAGACCTTTCGAGTTTACACCAAAGACATCCAAGCAGATGGAAACTAAAGACAACAAAAAGAAGGGCAAGTCAAAGGGAAAGAAGACTGCCACAACTCAGAAGGAAGATGAAAGACCTACCTGTACACATTGCCAAAGGATCAGCCATGATGAAGCTAGGTGTTGGAAACTTCATTCGGAACTAAAGCCAAAGAAGTTCCAAAGGAAGAAGGGTGAAAAGAAGGCTGAAATGACAATCCAACAAGGCTTGGATTTGGGATTCGATTCAGGTGATGAAGGCAAAATCACTGCTATGGTTATGACAGGTAAAATTTATGAAGTTAGTACTTCTTCTTCTTCTAATATCACACTGTTGAATGAAGGAAAAAGAATCGAGTTAATTCATATAAGGGTAACTTCAAAGCATTCTAAGATATATACATTGTTCGATACGGGATCACAAGAAAATTTGATTTCTGAGTCATTGGTTAAACAATTGGGTTTGAAAACACATAATCATACAAAACCATATCCTTTAGGATGGTTAAAGGAACAATCTCAAATTCATGTTACCAAACAATGTCGGTTAAAATTTGCAATCACAACTAACTATATCGACGAAGTGGATCTAGATGTGATACCGTTAGACATTTGTGGAATTGTCTTAGGTAGCCCTTATCTCTATGACCATGATGAAATATTTTATAGGAAAGAGCATATGTATCATCTCATGAAAGATGAGATTAAATACATCGTTCGGGCACATAAAACTCAAAATCACTTGAATTTAATCAATGCTAATAAGATGAAGCGCTTAATAAGTTCAAGTAAGAGATACATACTCATGTCGGTAAAAGACAAACATAAGGATCTTAATGATACTTTTTCAGGTTGTGAATTTCAATATGAAGGTAATTTGGTTAAAAATGTAGATTCATTTCAAGATCTAGTTAAAGAACCAAAACATCTACTTCATAGAAAGGAAATATCACATGAGATGCAGTTGATGTTTGATGCCCCTAATAATGGAATGTGTCACAAGTCAGTTATAGAGTGTAAAGAAATAAAGCAAAAAATTCTAGGGATGGAATCCATGTGACCCAGTTCATCTCCATATAGTTCACCTGTAATTTTGGTTTATAAGAAAAATGATACATGGGGAATGTGTGTCAATTTTAAAGTTTTTGATTCATTTAAGCAGAAAAATTTCACATCATTGTTAGATCATCGAAAACCATTTGAAACAGATGCTAGTGGTAATACAAAGGTTAAAGTGATTCATACAGATCATTAGCCGCTTCAATACCTTCAGTCACATACTAAGTTGCAACAATCTCGCTGCTATAATTGGATGGGATTTCTTCAGCAAATTCATTTATTAATTAAGAACAGGTGTAACAAGTAAAGTAGTTGATATGATGTCTAGACTGTCTTTGAATGCTTCAGTAGTACTGCATAATAGTTCATTGAAACATGAAAGTTATGTAGAACAATATAGTACTGATGATATTTTCAAAGAAAGTTATGAATCGCTAACTCATGGTACTGAGATAGAAGAAAAAAATTATCATATTTATGACAAGTTGTTATATTATTTGGGTAAGTTGTGTATATCGCAGCTAGAAAAAGCACAAGTTATTCATACAGGTCACTCTTCTCAGATATAACAGATACATAGGGCAGTATGGAGTTAGTTGAAAGAGAGTCAGGCCAAGTTCAAATTGTGCCACGTCAAGCATCAATTCGATCATCATTTTCAGGTCGGCGATTAGGTATGGTTGTATATCAACAAAGATAGGTTAAAATGGAAAGGTAAGACATTGACGTTAATCAGGTATGGTCCCTTCAAAATTGTTGAGAAGATTGGCAATAATGCATTCCGATTAGATTTACCACCTTATATGCATATTTCTTAGTTGGGAATGTTGAAAGTTTGAAGTTGTATGAACCTCTGATGATTTTTGATTCTGAGGATGATATACAGATCCCTTCTATTGACAACTTATCACTTGAGTACATGACAAAGTTGTAGGAAGATACCATCTTGGACAGAAGAGTTCGTACGTCCAAGCGAAGAGATGTGGAATATCTTCGAGAGGGACTCAAGGGCATGAATCTAAGTAAATGGATAGAAATCAGAAAATTGAGGGAGTTGTATCCTCACTTATTGTCTGCTTAAAATCAAGCTTTTTTGGTCCAAAATCTTTCAAGTAGAGAGGATTGATCTAGGAGGATCTTGTTTAGTACAGATGCAGAGAGGTCCAGTCAGCTCCAAGAAGTCCGATGTCCGGTTCAGTCTCCAATCTACCAGTTCTGTCAGTATCGTCCGAAGAGGAAGTACTCTAGTTGTTCATGGTTCAGTTTGGGCTCATATGATGTCATGGTTATGTGGTTCTAATTTGGATTCATAATGGTGTAATTTGGTGAATAAGGGGTCATGGTATTTATGGTCCTAGTTCTAAGGTATCCTATGGTGAAATACCTTATGAAATGTAAAGTCCTATTCCTAAACACCTAAACCCTAAAAATCATTTATTTGCTTCTAGTTAAAGTCACCTTTCATTTAAAAAGCTTTCTTCAGTTAACAATCAATCTTAAGGACAAACTAATCAAACTACCTCAACACTTAATCGATCACATTCAGATGAATAATATATATATATATATATATATATATATATGCGTGAATATCATATAAATTCTACATATTTTCTATAATATAACTTTGACGTAGTAAGAAGCACCAATAGGATTGTTTTGAAAGGTTGTAGGCCTATTTTGAGGTTAATTTTTGAAGAAAATCATCATTGAAAGTTTGGTGTTCATCATTGAAATTTTGGTGAGAAAAAATGTCATATAAAATTTATTGAGGAGGCCAAGGATACGTGGGATTGACATCGGGGGCTTCGAAGGATCGAAAATTTTATTTCCCATGTAAAATATGCAAGGGCTTGAAGATAAAGAGACTTCTAATAAAAATAGCTAAAAGGCATTATAGAGACTATGGACACACTAAAGGCAGACATGAATATCATCCATTAGTAAATTCTTCATTATATGTCTTTGTATTGTAGATTGTTTTTGTAAAATTTAATATGTATATTGTATATTAGATTATATGTCTTTATATTGTATTGTCTTTCAATTGTAAATGTTTATATTTTTTTGGGAGATATCTTACCTATCTTGTCATCTTGATGTGAAGAAATATTATTTGATTATTATGGTTAGGGTCAATTAAGGAATTAGGTCAAGTCATGGGTTAATCAGTTTATGGGATTAGGGATAAGGGGTTATTGTTTAAGGGTTTAGGGGTTAAGGGCTTGGGGCTTAGGGGTTTAAGAGCTTAAGGGAATGAGGTTAAGGTGTTAGGGGGTTGATTACGACGTAGAGGATTTAGAGGTTAATGGGCTTTTAGGGAGCATTATTAATAAGTTTTTAAAGTATATTATGCACATTTAAAATATGGACATAGTGAATACAATTTTATAGGAAATGATAAAATATTTGTAGATTTGAGGCTTCTGGGATTAGTGTTTTTTGTAGAGATGTTTTCCAGATCAATTGCATCCATTCTTGATAAACTCAACATTTTGAACCAAGCAACCGTGGTTCATCTTCAGGAAGAGATCCACGAGTAAGACAAAATATTTATTTAATATATTGTAATAAAATTTTATAAGACAAAATATAAAAATATAAATATCATTTAAAAATTAATTAAATAAAAAATTGATTAAAAATAAAATTATTATAAAGAAAGATGAATGGATGAAGATAAAAGGAGTCCATTTTATTAATTTAGGTCAGATGATAATTAATAAAAAATAAATTTTTTTATGAAAAAGATTATATAAAAAAAGAAAATAATTTATTTATTAAAAAGTTTAAATTTATAAACCATAATTTATTAAAATGTTATGTTCCTAGCCACAATGTATTTCACTCATAAAATAGACTCTTTCTCATTTTTTACGGAAAAAAATATGGGACACAAGCCTTGCAATTGGGGTTTCAAAATGTTTTAGGTGAAAATGAACTTTTCAAGCCCAAGTGATAAAGTGAATAATTCTCTATAAAAAGTCTCTTTTTGTGATAAGTAAAGGGTCTCATTTGTTGTAAATCGTGAGAAAACCTAAAGTAATATCAAAGCTATTATAGTTATAGAAAAAGGATAGATTAATGAAATGTTTTATAAATCATTAATGGTTATTTTTTCCAAAATTTGTAGAAATTTGCTGAATAATGAAGATTTATCCACCGAGATTATCCTGATCACATACTAATTCGAATTCATATGCAACACATAATCTCTTCTACAATCAATCATCAATTTGCGGAAATGAAAACAGTCGCATGCGCACATAAACACAATATGTAATGGGGAAAGCTTATAGCTGAAAACCCCTCAACTATTTTGTATATTATATGGAGAGAACATGTAACAGTACATAGCACAATACTCCTCACAAGTACTCAGTACTATCTCATAAAGTTACACACAAACTAGCTTGGTTTTGAACAAGTCACAGGTTCAAAAATCATCCACTAATTGCCTGCCTCTATTGCGCAATCAAGGCTGGTCTAATGAGAGATCCAAGGTTCGAATCTCCTTGGCTTGATAGCGCAATCCTCATGGGTAATTTCCTCCAAGTGTGGTGCAAATCTCATGCACAACTAATGTCGCAACTGATAACTATCTCAACCTTTCATCTACCTCTTCCACTGGTCTCCACTGAACTGTCCATGCACTGTAGTGAACTGATGTGTTCTTGAGTTGAATAATGAGTTAATAATTAGTGAATTAAATAATATTTAATTCACTCCACTCATTACTAGTTGATTAGCTAGTTAAACTAATCTCAACTAGTTCAACTAAGTTAAACCGAATACAACTCCACCAACTGTCTCATCAACTCCACCAAACTTCTGCCACTGAAGTCCTAACTGAAGTCAACCATGCATGAGCTCACCAAACCCCAAGGAATAGCGTAATTCCTTCTTTCAGATGCATGGGCCACATCCGTAGCTCCAACTGAAGTGCCCCAAGAGAATAAATTGAAGTTTAGAGTCTAAATATTATTAAGGGCTAATAATATTTGACTAACCTATTTTTAGACAGGCAGTCTAAAAATAGACTTCGACCTGTATGTCTAAAAATAGAGGTCCATCTATTTTTACCAACTTGACCAATCATCCAAGAATAGCATACTGCAACTCCTAGATCATGCTCCATATGTCTAAAAATAGACATAGTCTAAAAATAGACTTTGCGCCAAAAATAGCCTGCGGGCCCACTTAGTGAAGGCGACTTCATTTCACTAAGCTCCATCATCTTGTTGCATTTTCAACACTCCCTCTCAATAAGATATGGATTATCCGCAATCCCTATCCTGCCTCTGTGGAATTCGAATTTTCTCCTGGTGAGCGCCTTCGTCAAGATGTCAGCATCCTAGTCCTCCGTGGGAATATATGAAAGTAACATGATTCTCCACTGCACACAATCTTTGATATGATGGTACCTGATGTCGATGTGTTTGGATCTATCATGAAATACTGGATTAGCCGAGAGTTTAATGCAACTCTGGTTATCACAATAAATCACAGTAGGCTCCAAGTGTGACCCGAACAATCCGACGAGGATCTTTCTCATCCAAATAGCCTCGCATGTAGCCAAGCTTGCTGCCATGTACTTGGCCTCTGCTGAACTGAGTGCCATGGATCTCTGCTTCTTGCTGTACCAAGAAACTACTGTCAAACCGATACTGAAGACTCCTTCAGAAGTGCTCTTTCTGTCTGTTGGGCTCCCTGCCCAATCTGCATCAGTGAAGCTGGAAAGCTTCACTCCATCCTCCTGTCTGTACCACAGACCATATCCCGATGTGCCACTAAGATAACACAATACATGCTTGCCTGCCTCCCAGAAGAGCTTGGTAGGCTTAACCATAGCTTGCGAAAGCTGGTTAACAGCATAGCATATATCGGGTCGTGTATTGACCAGATACATAAGCGACCCCACTAACTGTCGATAGACAGTGGCATCCACTACCTCCGCTGAAGTAGCATCCTCCTTCCTCCAACCACCAGGAAGAGGAGTGTCAACAGGCTTGCAGCCTTGCATGTTGAACCTCTCCAGAATCTCCCGGGCATACTTGCCCTGAGAAACAAACAGTCCTCCACTGCGCCGCCAAATCTCCAATCCCAGGAAATAATGAAGGATGCCCAGGTCCTTCATCTCAAACTCTCGTGCAAGATCCTCCTTGCATGAAAGTATCAACTGCTCATCGCCCGTCAAAATCAGATCATCTACATACAGTACAATGATCAACAACTTCCCCTCCACCACAATCTGGTACAGGTTAGGATCCGCCTCACTCTTGGAGAATCCAAGCCCGGTGAAGTAGCTGTCTATGCGAGTGTACCAAGCACGAGGTGCTTGCTTCAGCCCGTACAGTGCTCTCTTGAGTCAGCACACATGCGACTCACTGCTGAAGATCTCGAAACCTTCAAGCTGCTCTATGTACACCTCCTCCTCAATAACTCCATTGAGGAACGCAGTCTTCACATCCATCTGATGAATGTGCCACCCCATCTGCGCTGAGAGAGCAAGGATCGTCCGTATGGAAGAGTACCTTGCGACAGGTGCAAAAGTCTCCTCATAGTCAATCCCCTCGATCCGTGAGAAGCCACGAGCGACAAATCTCGCCTTGTACTTCTCCACACTCCCGTCAGCCGCCTGCTTCACCTTGTAGATCCATCGCGAACCTACAACTGATTTCCCAACCGGTCTTGGGACAATCTCCCATGCACTGTTCCTGATGATCGAATCATATTCTTCGATCATGCCATCAACCCATGCGGGTTCCTCCACAGCTTCCTCAAAAGAGGATGGCTCTGTCACAACACATTGACTCATAAGAGCCATGTATCCAGTGTACCGATCCGGTGACTGTCTCTGTCTGCGCTGTGCTGTAGGTGGTCCTACAACTTTCTCTGCATCCCGAGCCAGTCGCTCAGCTTCTGTAGTGCGCATGCGCCCTCTGATGGTTGGCGCTGCCTGGGTGGTTTCTTCCACCTCCTGAACCTCCTCTTGTGGCTGATCCACATCCGGAAGCTCCTCCTTAGGAACTAACAGCTCCTCATCTGCATGCAAGTGTAGCTCCCTCTCAAGCTAACACTGCATGGCTTTCTCCTCCTGAAATTTTATATCCCGTCGCACAACAGTCTTTCGACTGTCTGACAAATACACCCGGTAGTTGTGAGGTGTATCAGTGTACCCCACAAATATTCCAACCTCTACGGTCGGATCCAGCTTCCTTCTCGCATCCTTCGTCACATGC
This sequence comes from Pinus albicaulis, assembly GCA_034641835.2. Taxonomy (NCBI): domain Eukaryota; kingdom Viridiplantae; phylum Streptophyta; class Pinopsida; order Pinales; family Pinaceae; genus Pinus; species Pinus albicaulis. The sequence continues at coordinate 734,783,121 of CM076575.1, forward strand.
ATGTAGACAGGAGAACCAAAAATCCGCAAATGGGAAATATCAGGCCTCTTGCCAGAATAAGCCTCCTCCGGTGTACTCATGCCAAGAACCTTGTGAGGACAACGGTTCTGCACATACACTGTTGTATTGCATGCCTCAGCCCACAAGTGAAGGGGTAGGCCCCGATCATGCAACATCGCCCGTGCAGCACCCACGATCGTTCTGTTCTTCCGCTCAGCCACCCCGTTCTGCTGTGGGTTATGGGGTGCGATGAGCTCTCTCCGAATCCCTTCTGCGCTGCAAAAGTCTTTGAATTCAGCCAAGATGAATTCACCACCATTGTCGCTCCTAAGAGCCTTCACATGCTTCCCCGATTCCTTCTCTACCAGCGCCTTGAATTCACAGAACTTTGAAAATGTCTCGCTCTTCTTCTGCATGAAGAAGATCCAGCACTTCCGAGAGAAATCATCAACAAAGATCACATAGTACTTGTGCTTTGCTGTCGAAGCTACAAAGAAAGGACCACACACGTCTGTGTGAACTCTCTCAAGGATCGTCATGGCGCGACTATCCTTCTCGTGAAAGGTGGCTTTCACATACTTTCCTAAAGTACACCCCTTGCACTGATCTGACTGCGCAAGAGTGCCCTTAGGAAGCCCAGTAGAAATCTGCTGCAGAATCTTCAAAGCTCCATGGTGAATGTGGCCCAATCTCCTGTGCCACAGTTCGCCCTCATCATCCCGGCTCACCACTTCTCCCGCCTTGCAGACGCCATTGTCACAAGAGCCATCTACTTCTGCAATCGATAGGTTCTGACTCGAACTCCCCATCTTCCTCGGGTCGCAGTGAGTCTTACTGCTGCAGAAAGCCTTTCCCTCGCTGAAGACAACATCATACCCCTTGTCTTCTAACATCGCCACAGAGATCAGATTCTTCTTCAATCCTGGAACATGCATCACTTCCTTCAATACGAAGGGTTTACCATACTCCCTCTCAAAGGAAATGGTACCGATACCAGTCGCACTGTATCTACCATCATCGCCCATCTCGATGTGCACTCCAAGATCTTTTTCCTCCAGATCTGAAAACAGATCTCGATCTCCGGTCATGTGAAATGACGCACCATTGTCCAAGAACCATACTGATCCCATCACACTTGAAACCAAGCATGCGATCAGTGAAAAATCCAGTTCGAATTGAGAAGCCAATGCCTCTCCCGCTGCAGATCCAGCAACATTCTTATTTTTCTTCTTCTGCAGACAATTTGTGGCATAGTGTCTGTGCTGGTGACAGTGAAAACACTTCACCTTGGACATGTCTTGCTTCTTTCCTTTCGCACCAGACTGAGAAGCCTTCTTGCTCTTCCCCTTCTTTGCTTTGGCAGCCAAAGCACAATTTTCTTCATTAGATACCTTGGATGAAGATCCATCCCTGGTAGTCCTCCTTATCTCCTCCTGCATGAGATCCGCCCAAAGGCGCTCCCATCCCGGAAAATTCTCCCGACCATTGACACTATCTTGATATGAATGCCAAGCCTTCAGAAGACCAAGGAGAGCTGTGTCCACTCATATCCTCTTTCGACTGGGGCCACCCCCACACTTCCCAAATTTCATCTGTGCATTGAGAACTTCAGGAGGTATTTGGCGATACTGTCTTACTTCTCCATCTTAATGTTTCGAGCTTATCTCTGAGTCGCCTTTCTTGGCCGCTCTTACTCGGGAATAGATCCTCGTCAACGCTCTACATCAAATATGGAGAAGCTTTTCCATGCAGCCGATACAATGTGATCCTTTACGCTCCAATGTTAATCCTTCGATTTTTCGCCATCTTCTTTTGCCAAGCCTTGACTTCGTGACTGCTTTTGGACATTCGTATCTACGAACTCCTTCACCCATTATCTTTAACACCGCTCTCCATGCGATCCTTCCATGCAACATAATTCAAAACGCCCTTCAAGAGCATATTCGAAATGCAACCGTTGAAAGACATTTTCAACTCTGGCACCAAGAAAACAAACTGCTGCAAAATTCGAATTCCAAACTCAAAAAATCAACTGCTTCTGGATCTGTGAGAACAAATTATTTCTAGCACAGAGATCGACTGTAAGGGCATTTACTGGATATATCACCTTTCAGACAAAGGATGGATCCAGAGGTTACCTGGCCCGTTACAGACTCTGTCTACCGAAATAATATTGTAATCACTGCAATAGATCCCGATGATTGATTCCCTTTGATACCATGTAAAAATTTGCTGAATAATGAATATTTATCCACCAAGATTATCCTGATCACATACTAATTCGAATTCATATGCAACACATAATATCTTCTACAATCAATCATCAATTTGCGGAAATGAAAACAGTCGCATGCGCACATAAACACAATATGTAATGGGGAAAGCTTATAGCTGAAAACCCCTCAGCTATTTTGTATATTATATGGAGAGAAAATGTAACAGTACATAGCACAATACTCCTCACAAGTACTCAGTACTATCTCATAAAGTTACACACAAACTAGCTCGGTTTTGAACAAGTCACAGGTTCAAAACTCATCCACTAATTGCCTGCCTCTATTGCGCAATCAAGGCTGGTCTAATGAGAGATCCAAGGTTCGAATCTCCTTGGCTTGACAGCGCAATCCTCATGGGCAATTTCCTCCAAGTGTGGTGCAAATCTCATGCACAACTAATGTCACAACCGATAGCTATCTCAACCCTTTCATCTACCTCTTTCACTGGTCTCCACTGAACTGTCCATGCACTGTAGTGAACTGATGTGTTCTTGAGTTGAATAATGAGTTAACAATTAGTGAATTAAATAATATTTAATTCACTCCACTCATTACTAGTTGATTAGCTAGTTAAACTAATCACAACTAGTTCAACTAAGTTAAACCGAACACAACTCCACCAACTGTCTCATCAACTCCACCAAACTTCTTCCACTGAAGTCCTAACTGAATTCAACCATGCACGAGCTCACCAAACCCCAAGGAATAGCGTAATTCCTTCTTTCAGATAAATGGGCCACATCCGTAGCTCCAACTGAAGTGCTCCAAGAGAATAAACTGAAGTTTAGAGTCTAAATACTATTAAGGGCTAATAATATTTGACTGACCTATTTTTAGACAGGCAGTCTAAAAATAGACTTCGACCTGTATGTCTAAAAATAGAGGTCCATATATTTTTACCAACTCGACCAATCATCCAAGAATAACATACTGCAACTCCTGGACCATGCTCCATATGTCTAAAAATAGACATAGTCTAAAAATAGACTTTGCGCCAAAAATAGCCTGCGGGCCCACTTAGTGAAGGCGACTTCATTTCACTAAGCTCCATCATCTTGTTGCATTTTCAACAAAATTATCTTATTTATTATCACTCATGCAAGGTAGAACATTCTATTTTGAATGTCCTTTGAACTAGGTGCAATGTTTTTATTCTATAACATTCACTTACCACTAAGTACAAAGGAGTGAGTTTTTTACATTTTGGTAAAATCAACTAAGTTTTCAAAAAGAAAGAAAACCCCATTTTGTGTAGAAGGAGAGAATGATGTTGTGCCTTAGTAAAAAGGGATTTCCTATGAAATTTGTCTATAGTGGGTTCCCTACCACTTGCCTAAAGAAAAGAGGGGATCCTATCTACTTTTATTTGATAGGTTATTGATTTCAAAGTTTATAAGTGAAAACATATGATGACAATAAAAAATAAAATGCAACTAATAATTTAGATCAACAAACACATTGTTGCCTTGATTCTGATAAGAAAACCTACATAATATGAAACCTACCTATTTAGGAGCAATGATGCAAAAAATAGAAAATTAGGAATAAAACGGTATATAAAGAAAAAATAGAGACAAACACAAGACCAAACAATAAAGAATAAGAAAGACTTATCTTCCTCTTGTACATTCCTAGGCCCATCTAGCCACCAAATAATTTTAGTAGTAACTTTCATTGTGAGAATACGTTTCATATAAGATTAAAAGTCCACATCCTCTTTAGAAATGTTTTTCTTAATTAAAAATTATAATATAAGATCCAACCTCCACTTGTCATAATCGAATATTTAAGAGGATCCGGGGATAAAATACATTTTGTGTCCTCTCCCCTCTCATTAACTTATCTTATGGAAGCCATTATGAACAATATTGCAGTATTTACCTTGAGGTTTTTTTGCTTGAAATTAATTGGTATTGCCAGGATTCATTCGTATTATTGTTTGAGTCTTTTACTTTGAGTACATTTTGATGGTGTAAAACCCACATTCCTAGTTTTAGATTATTTCAACCTCAATCTGTGTGTAAAATGCCTCCAAAATTTCTTGCCCAATCAACTTCACAATCTGGCAAACTCAACCTGTTCTTATGTCGGGGATTGGCGAATTTAACAAATAAATCTGAGAGCTTTTATATCTCAAATCTCTGAGATTTGAGATATTAATTATATGTATGCAAAACCCCATACAATACAGTCATATTCAGTCTTCTTTTGTGGGAACTCTACTCTCAACCAATGGTCAATGTCATATTCATAACACTTCCTTGATATGAATCAACCATACCATATATACCTTCACCATTAACTAAAACACTATTCCACCACTAGCATATACAATTTTTTTTATATGCGCACTGTAGTATGTCAATATATATATTGACAACCTTCTTCTGTTATCGGAAGCGTTATGACAAAACCCAACAAACGTTGGACCCCACTTACAATTAAAAGCTCGACCTCGTTCGTAGTTCGGATTCAATTAAGAGGAAATCCTTAACTAGCCACAACATACAACTATTCACTTTGTAACCCGGGACTTTATATGATTTTCGGGCTACACATATATAAATAAACTTGTGTCAATGCAAACAACATGCCATACCTTTGTTAAACCCGCAAACCGTAGTTAGGACAACGACAATCAACATATATGTGCGTGGCCCTAGCACTAATGGGCCTACCACATCCAACGGCAGACAACACGTCGCACTGCTTCAGATGATCCGACGTCCCCAATCAAATATTGTGTGATTTAGATGCATGGGTTTTAATTCGCAATGAGAGCGATTTCTCCAAACCGCTTAAGACCACGTTCCAACCTATAGCATATATCGCGTTTGAATTATAAATACATCTTACTGCCTTATGACTTGCGTGAAAAACACATACAACTCACGAATACCTTTATCACTATTCACTTCTTGGTTCCATTATGCTTCTCTGACCTCAGGGTTCCGTCGCGCTCTCCAACGCCTTCCTGCCATTGAACTCTGCCCTCATTGTTCATCCTTCATGCGGCCATACCAAACGAACTCGGGACACAACCATTTCGTGGAGACACGACGCATTACATATGCCATGGTTTATGTATTATGGGTTCGACAAGGTTAGTATCGATTCTGCAAATTGATACACCAGTCCTTGGTTCATTCAATCGCCTACACATTCAAAACACTCATTACGAGGTTTTACCTAGTTCACGGAGGTTCGAGCATAGCATCTCCTTGCTCTACCAGAGGCGCGCGGGGATACCATTAACCCAATTCAACATTCTATTCACACAGCTGATTATAGAGTATTTCCCCAAACTGTTTTACACAGTTATTTGTGGAATGTAAAGCCATGTAACATAGATGCGAAATCCACCAATTCTCATAAGTCCTGAGTCATTAGCTCATGTTCCACCGAGAACTCAACCAATATATATGCACATAATCCCATCATAGGGTTTCTTAATTGCCACGGGATTTCAATTATCCTTCATCAGGATGCATACATACATTTACACATAGAAATTTATTCAATCAACGCACATGTAATACTAAACAGATTCCTTATATAAATTAAATTTCTTACAGTCTTCTGGTCCTCGGCCAGATCTTCGATGCAGTGGCCTCCTACTCTATAGCACCATGCAGTCTATGCAGGTCTTTTTTTTTAGGTCTCTGTCACAGAGGTTTATTTTTATACATATTGGAAATCAATCGATTCAGTTTCCTACAGTCACTGGACAGATTCCTCAATCCTAATTTTAGCCTAACCCTCTGATGGACTGAAACGGACTATCAGTTCCTATGCCCACTAATCATTCAGGCAGTTACATTTTCTCTAAAATTAACTAAAAATAACCCAATTATGAATAATTACATAGGGGAAACAAAACATGAGACCCTGCTTATGTTTATTTATGTAAAAAATTTGTTTTGAGCCTAATGCCCCTGCATCAGACTCCCCAGGTTAAAATAGTTCATGATCTCCTGATCATGTGCTTTCATCTTCGTCTTCCTGGATCCCACACTTTGTTCTGCAACCAGTCATCTGTTGCAGTGTTCTTCCTTTGTATTCCTCCAGGCTTCCATATCTTGGTCTGCATCTTTGCACTTGCTACGCCCTCACAGTCTGTGACTTTCTTCTTCTTTTTTCTATTTTTTCTCTGCTTCCTTGTTGCTATCCTTTTCTGAGGCATCTTCTGCATCCGTTTTCTTATAAATTCAATTTATTTGTCTAATATTTCGTCTGACTGCCGGAATCTTACTTCTGTTTGCTGCACTCTTTTTTCTTCAGTTCCTACTACTGCCTTATTCGCCACCCAATCATCCATACCCTCTCTACAACAGTAAAATTTTTTATCCTCTGCTGGCAACACTTCAGCTTGTTGCTTCAACATTCTCTCTAGCAACACTCCAAGCTGCTGTTCTGGCATTTCACACTCCTTTCTGGATGTTCTTAACATACATTTCAACCATTCATTTCGCACTTGTATTTCATCATCAGCATGCTGAAATTTGGATTCAGCATGTTCTTCTTCTTCTTCTGTCTTGGAAATATTCAGAAATTGCCTTCCTTCTTCTTGAATTACTTCAAGCTCTTCCAGCTTTACATTTTCATCTTTTGTCAGGGAAAAACTCTGATTCTCCACTGCTGTAGCAGCCCCAAAAGTCTACCTTACAGCCTTCTCTCCAATCTTCTCTTGGCTATTCGAACAAGCCAATTATTCTCTGCTATCAACAACAAAAAATTTCTACATATGAGACATGACTATCTCATCCTCATCCTTCAGCAGTTCATCTTCATTCTGCAATAGCTCCTTTTCTTCTAAGACAACTCCAAGTGATGGATTTTCTTCTGTCATTCCTATAAACATAGCCAATTCATCAGTTCTAAAACCCCAAGACCCAATGGTCCCAACTGATGATTCAATCATCAATTATTTTCTATCTTCATCCCATTGTGTCTTCACATTCTGCAATCCCCAATTCTGAAATTTAGGTTTTCTCTCTAATATTGAATCCTGCTGATTCAACATACTCTCTAGCAGCTCAATTTCTCCATTCCATGGTTTAAAATATTCCACAGAATCCTCCTTCTCTTTCAATTGACTGCCCCATGCTGTCAACTTATCTCCATCATCAACATGATCTGCATTCATCAAACAATTGTTAGAATCAAACTCACAAGGCCTCAGTGCCTTTCTCTGCTCTGCCAGCATCTCAGTACACTGTCCTACAATTCTTTTATTTTCTATCAGCACATCAGTATGCTGATTCCAAATCTTCAAACAATTCTTGAGACTGTCAGAGAGTCTCCCTTCTGCATCATCCTCTGCAAGGATGTCTCTCTACTCTAGTTCATAAAAATGAAATTTCTCATCCATCTCCGCCCTTACAATCTGAACACTTTCTCTCTGTGGTTCTATCCTCTGCTCATGCCACAATCCTGGCATCTCATCTGAGGAAACATTTTCACAATCTTCACTATCTTCTACTGTCACTATCTCCTCAGCCTTCATCAGAATAGAATTCTGATTTCCTATCTCTACAAAAAATTTAGCTATCTGTCCATCACTCTTCATTTGGCCATTCAATAAAAATAATCTGTCATTATCATCATTAATGAAAAATTCATCACCATCAAACACAACTGTCATGTCCTCATTGAAGTAATATCTTTTATAAAACCAGGAATTAATGAATTCCTTCTGCTGCAATAGTTCAATCTGTTCTTCATCTGAAAGATACTCATCATATCTTTCTTGGCAATAGTTAGCTTCATTTGTCACAGTTCCATCATATTAACTGCCTTCATTAACACCTGCATTCACACACAACTTGTCAGATGCAAAAACATAAGACCTCATGGTCTCATTTGATGATTTGATCACCAAATATTCCTGTTGTTCCAAGTCTTCCATGCTCTTCAGAGATTCTTCAATGGTCTCCCTTTCAATTTCTTCAAGTTTTCCGACTTCCAGCTTCTGGCCATCGTTATAAATTAAATCCCCTATGCTTCCAATATGTTGGAAAGTAGAATCTTTCTCCAACTGTGCACGGACATCTTCAAAGCATGTAGCTGCTCCATTTTCTTCCTCAGTGACAACATCAGCAGTTTGTTGTCTCTCACCTGCTGTTCCTGCAAACATACAAAATATGTCAGATGTAAGGCTCTTGGACCCCTTGGTCCCACTTTAAGCTTCAGTCTTCAAGTCCTTCTCCAGATACTCAATCATCCTGAGTATTTCCTCCTTCAGTTGAGAATTTCTCATCTGCTCCTTCCTCCCTTGTGGTCTCTGCCACCTTACCTTCTTCTTCATGAGCCACCCAACTCTTTGGTTTTCTTTTATCATCTTCTCCATTTCATAAAGCTACTTATTGATCTCAGCCATCTCTTTCCAATATTCTTCATCAGTGATTTTCTTCCTCATGCCATTTGCTTTTGCATCTTCCCTCACTCTTCTGCTGTGGCTTCTCTCAGAACCTCTGCAACCTTTGCTATGGCTATTAGTAGCCATTTTATCCTCCATGAGTTCTTCACTCACAAGCTGCACTAAGCCTCTACAACATCAAGCTCTCTTGCTGCAACTTACCTCACCAATCCCTTCCTCCGGATCCGGCTTTTGGCAAGTACTGGTCCCCTATCTGCTGGAACCTTTTGAGCACTTTCTTATGCTCTTTAGGCTTCACTCTGAAACTTCTCTCAAGAACACCTCTGTTCTTTTGTCATCCAACCTCTGTTGGGAATCTTCCAGGTTTTGCCACACTTTTCTTCACTCATAATCCCTTGCTAGATTCTTCTATCACTGCTCTCAAGCTTCTGCTGAAATTTCTTCCTCAATTGCTTGCACTCTGCACTCTGCAAATAATACCTTCAAACTAGAGTTCAAATAAGGCTCCTCATCTCACCTCTCAAGATCCCTGAATGATCTTGCTTCTTTTCTCACCTGCACTGCAATTCTATCTGCTGCAATATTCAAGACTCTTTTTTTTTTTCAACTCCAAATTCTGCACATCTGGGCTATCAGCCTTCACTGCATACTTAATCAAATTTGCAAATCTGTTAAACAGATAAAAAACCCAACTTTCTCACTGTTCAATACATGTGGATTTCAAAATAAACTTTTCAAAGAGCTAATTAAATTCTATCTCTGATACCACTATGATGGGATAAAACCCACATTCCCAGTTTTAGATTATTTCAACCTCAATCTATGTGTAAAATGCCTCCAAAATTTCTTGCCCAATCAACTTCACAATCTGGAAAACTCAACCTGTTCTTATGTCGGGGACTGACGAATTTAACAAATAAATATGAGAGCTTTTATATCTCAAATCTCTGAGATTTGAGATATTAATTATATGTATGCAAAACCCCATACAATACAGTCAAATTCACTCTTCTTTTGTGGGAGCTCTACTCTCAACAAATGGTCAATGTAATATTCATAACACGTCCTTGATATGAATCAACCATACCATATATACCTTCGCCATTAACTAAAACGCTACTCCACCACTAGCATATACAATTTTTTTATATGCGCACCGTAGTATGTCAATATATATATTGACAACCTTCTTCTGTTATTGGAAGCATTATGAAAAAACCCAACAAATGTTGGACCCCACTTACAATTAAAGGCTCGACCTTGTTTTTAGTTCGGATTCAATTAAGAGGAAATCCTTAACTAGCCACAACATACGAAAATTCACTTTGTAACGAGGGACTTTATATGATTTTCGGGTTACATATATATAAATAAACTTGTGTCAATGCAAACAACATGCCATACCTTTGTTAAATCCACAAACCGTAGTTAGGACAACGACAATCAACATATATGTACGTGGCCCCAGCGCTAACGGGCCTACCACATCCAATGGCGGACAACACGTCACACTGCTTCAGATGATCCAACGTCCCGAATAAAATATCGCGTGATTTAGATGCATGGGCTTTAATTCGCGATGAGAGCGGTTTCTCCAAACCGCTTAAGGCCACGTGCCAGCCTATAGCATATATCGCGTTCGAATTGTAAATACAGCTTATTGCCTTATGACTTGTGTGAAAACCACATACAACTCACGAATACCGCTATCACTGTTCACTTCTTGGTTCCACGATGCTTCTCTGACCTCAGGGTTCCGTCGCGCTCTCCAACACCTTACTGCCATTGAACTCTGCCCTCATTGTTCATCCTTCACGCGGCCATACCAAACGAACTCGGGACACAACCATTTCATGGAGACACGACACATTACATATGCCACGGTTTATGTATTATGTGTCTGACAAGGTTAGTATCGATTCTGCAAATCGATACACCAATCCTTGGTTCATTCAATCGCTTACACATTCACAACACTCATTACGAGGTTTTACCTAGTTCACAGAGGTTCGAGCATAGCATCTCCTTGCTCTACCAGAGGCGCACGAGGATACCATTAACCCAATTCAACATTCTATTCACACAGTTGATTATAGAGTATTTCCCCAAACTGTTTTACGCAATTATCTGTGGAATGTAAAGCCATGTAACACAGATGCGAAATCCACCAATTCTCATAAGTCCTGAGTCATTAGCTCATGTTCCACCGAGAACTCAACCAGTCTATATGCACATAATCCCATCACAGGGTTTCTTAATTGCCACGGGATTTCAATTATCCTTCATCAGGATGCATACATATATTCACACACAGAAATTTATTCAATCAACGCACATGTAATACTAAAAAAATTCCTTATATAAATTAAATTTCTTACAATCTTCTGGTCCTCGGCCAGATCTTCGATGCAGTGGCTTCCTAGTCTACAACACCATGCAGTCTATGCAGGTATTTTTTTTTTAGGTCTCTGTCACAGAGGTTTATTTTTATGCATATTGGAAATCAATCGATTCAGTTTCCTACAATCACTGGACATATTCCTCAATCCTAATTTTAGCCTAACCCTCTGATGGACTGAAACGAACTATCACTTCCTATGCCCACTAATCATTCGGGCAGTTACATTTTCTCTAAAATTAACTAAAAATAACCGAATTATGAATAATTACACAGGGGAAACAAAACATGAGACCCCCTTTATGTTTATTTATGTACAAAAGTTGTTTTGAGCCTAATGCCCCTGCATCACATTGTCAGGTGATTGTTCCTAAATTTTTTCAACATAATATTAAACATCTTGCTAAATTACACAAGTTTCATGATCACATTGATTTGTTGTATTTGTTTCTTTCTCTCACCCAAGCTCATGGTTCCTCACCCTTCCTCTTAGAACTTTTGGTCTCTAAGTGAAATCAAGAAATAATATGACATTATAATTATGAAAGTAAAATAAGGTCAATATGTTTTTTATTATGGTTGTGACTATGTATCTTAGAAAGTGTGTCTCTTCCTACATGTCAAGAAAGGTAACATCTTTCCTATATTTTTTCAACATATTCTTAAATATCTTGATAAATTGCACAATCATCATCATTGATTTGTTGTCCTTTTTTTAAAGAAATGGTTATATTATATTGATTCAGCTGGAATACGAGCTAGAACCATTACATACAAAGATATGTATTCTTTAATAGAGACCATAAATTGTCACTGTACATTCTAATTCTACCTGGTCATTTCCATGCAAGGATTATTGCATTTTTATTCTATATATTCACCAAAAAACTCCATATTATTTTGCAAAAAAACATAACAATTAGACATGATTATACTTCCTTATCACTTGCTTCCTTTTCCATTTGTTCGCCAACTGTTTGCTTGTTCTCCTCCATTTTTTTCCTGTGTAGAGCGAATTCTTCCATAGTCTGGTCCTGGGGGCTGTTAGGCTACTTTTCTTCACAAGTAGTTGGAGGTACAAGGTCAGAGAGACCATAGAATTCTTTCAAGACACCAACAATTTACAATTCCTCCTTTACCTCTATACCATCCACCTTGAGTGCTAGATAATCCACCTTCTTTGCCAGGGTCACCAGCATGAGTTGGAGGCACTCCATTTCCTTTCATAGATCTTCCAATTAACGGTTGAGTAGGGAGAATTGCGAATGAGCTTCCAAGGTAACCTGTTCACCAAGATTCGTCATTGTGACTGATATTTCCTCCATTTCACTAGACAACAAGTGATCCTCTTTACCATTTCTGCTACTTTCATGACTCAGAGTGGCCATATTACCAACAATATTGATGCTTTAGCAAAAAACATTTTGTAATTTAGGATGATAATTTTTTTTTGTATAATTCCCATAAACTTCTTCCATTTCCCCAATGACCATCACTTCAAATTTAATGCTCCTGGCCAATGCATGGGTTGATGAACCATAATATCCATGTAGAGAATCATTCAACCACCTTCTGAGTGCAATAATACTGAGATTGAATGACATTGGAAGAATACCAACTTGTGATCCTAGCTTCATCCTATTAATAGGAATTAATTATGATCTCCACATGTCCTTCAACATGGATTTCAATCCTCTGCATTCCCATATGTAAGGCTCTTCCTGATGTATCTGCATGCTCGACGCACGAACCTTGTGTCTTATCATTAATACATTATTAGAGACCTTATTAATACATTGATGCTCCCGATGATCCACTTGTTATAAAATTTAAATTACTTTAATCTCCCTATTGATGACAACTTGTTAATCATGGGATATAGCTTGCAGTGGGAGTGCCTTCATCTAAGGAAATACTCCCCTCTTCCAAGCTTGTTCTCGTATTGGCATGTTCGTTGGAAGATGTATTATTTCCCCTTTTAATGTGATAGAAGTTGATGCGTTAAATTTTTTGAATATGCATCCATATTATTGCTGCTAGTGGAGCCAGATCTTCTGCTAAAGGAATTTTGGGATGGAAGAATTTTTGGATTGTTATCATGGAATCTCCAACTACAATGAGTTGATGAATTCCTTTTGTATGAGCTATTCTCAATCCTTTCCATAATGTAAGAGATTTCGCTTGATTATTTGTTGTCCATCCTAGGGCCTAACCATATTTCGTCACTACCTCTCCTTCAAGGTTGTAAATGGACCCTCCAACTCCTGCCTCCCCCTCCTATATTATATTTGTAAACATTTGTATCAATGTTTAAAAATTATATTTATTGGTTGTAATTGTATAGTATCGCCCCCCTAAGGCATTGCTCGACGGGGAAGAGGTGGTTGTAGTACAAGCGCCTGTTTAAGAACATGGAGCGAATATTGATGATCAAGCTAATGATCCTATGGAAGAAGATAATGATGTTGATAACATAGTTGAAGATGATGGGACAAATAAATTGATCCATGAGACATTTAATAATGTTGGAATGGATGATTACGGAAACCAATATGATGGTCATGCTTTTGATAAATCTGTACTTGAGAGGGAAATTGAGTGTCTTTATGAAGGATAAAAAACATCTCTTCTCTCTATTGTATTGTTGTTAGTCAACTTAAAGGTGGTGAATGATTTTTAAAACACATGTGTGACACAACTCCTAAGGTATGTAATATATTTTGTGACATTTAATACTATATACATGATAAAGCAATTGCTTTTTCCTTTGATTTTAATGTTAGTACATTGATCATCATTTAATTAATTTGTAACATTTGGATTCAATATGTACAATTAATTTTGTTTAGTACATTAACCATTACTAATATTTTTTTATGTTGTATATTGTTAGGTGAATTTCTATTACCACTATAAAATGTTTTACCTTGTAAGTACCGAGATTTACATGCCATTATGAAATATATTGCAATGGAGTATCAAGCTATTCATGTATGTCCTAATGATGATATTCTCTATTATAAAGAACATGCGTCGAAAGAAAATACCCAAAATGTGATGAGAGTATATATAAAACCGATAATGTAAAAAAAAAGGTGCCTCACAAGGTTCTTCGTTATATTACCACAATTCCACGCCTTTGACAATTGTTTAGGTGCGAAAGCATAACACAACTTATGGATTACAATGCAACAAATAGAAGTGAAGATGGTGTTCTTCGAATTCCCGCAGATGGATCGGCATTTAGAAATATAGAAAAAAGGTGGTCAATGTTTAAAACAAAACCTCATAATCTTAGGCTTTCATTAGCAGTTGATGGTGTCAATCCATTTGGAGAGCTTAGATCTACTTACTCGTTGTGGCCCATTTTTGTTATAAAAAATAACATTCATTCGTGGATGTCAATAAAGAGGAAACACATAATGTTGACAATGATTGTTCCAGGTATTAATTTGTTTAGAATAATTTTTTTTAACACAATATATTGTTTAAGGTATTAATTTGTTTACTCATATATATATATGTTCAATTATGTCTTATATATTTTTTATTTACTCATATATGTAGTAATTATTTATTGTGTGTTCAATGAATTAGGTAAGTACCACCTCAAAGATATGAATGTATATATCAAGCCTCTTAATGATGATTTAGTGGATATATGGAACATTGTCACTATGTATGATATATCTAGGCTAGTAGATGCACAAAGGGAATTTGAATTCCATGCAATGCTTGTATGGAAAAATCACGATGCCCTAGGGCTAACACATTTATGTGGTATGTTATAACATTGCCCTGCACTTTAATCATGTTTAATTTTATGAAGTTCATTTCATGTATGTTTTTTAAATAGTCCCTTCATTGTACATACTTAAAATAATTGATAAAAAAACTGTTCCATCTCTCGTAGGTCTTCAAACAAAGGGAAATTTTTATTGTCTAGTTTGTGGTCCTAAGATTAAATCTCATCGTTCAAGAAGCTTAGGAAAGGAGGTGTTTGATTAGTATAGGCACTGCATTTCTAAGAACCATAGGTATTTAAGCACCGAAAAACATCTTTTCAATGGGAAATAAGAGACTCGATTAAGACTGCGAATAATGACAAGTTACTAATTGACAGGTTATATTGTTGTTATAATATAATTAACTATGATTCACCTTGTAGGTCATCAAGTCATTAATAACAGGGCACTTCCATGAGGAATGAAAAGTTATCCCAAGCAATTCAATAGACTCCCCTACGATGAGCACTTATAAATTTTTCATTTGTTTGATACAATGCACATCAAGAATAATGTAATAGAGACCTTATGGTGAATCTTAGATGGAAGGAGAGATAACAAAAAAATTATCAAGATTTCTAATGACATTAAGGAGGCCAATCATGCAATGCAAAGTGTGATTCATTCAAATAACGATGGAGACGACCAAAATATAAGTTCACTTCCATGGTTATTGACATAGAAAAAAGCAAGGATGTTAAAGAGGTTATTGAAAAAATTAAAATTCCAATTGAATTTTATTCAAACATAGAGAATATCCTAACAAAGAGAGGTGAATTAAGTGGGGTAAAAAATAATGATTGGCACACATTCATTAAGGTAATTATTTTTGTGTAAATAGTTGTATAGTGTTGAAACATCTTGTTAGTGTTTTTTTTTTCTACTAATTTTGGAATAAATAATTATCGATCATTATTTTTGTTACAATATTTTCTACCTCTATCTCTCCCAAAAAACTTTGACAACAATGTCAAACAAGTCATATATGATCTTGGAAAATACATGAGGTAAGTAGATATTTATGTGTAATGTGTAATTTGTTCAATAATTTGTGGTACAACTTATATTTGACAACATGTGTTTTACTTGTCATCATGTACTATACACGTTTTAGTTGAAACCCGTGATTTTCTTGCTTCATTTGTAGATGGTTGTCATCTAAAGAAATTGATAAAGAAGATATAAAGTATTGGAGGAAACAAATTCCTTGTCTAATGTGTGAAATGAAAAAGTATCTACCTCCGACATTTTTCAATGCACAAGAACACTACCTCATAGAACAAGTCGAGGAGATTGAAAAGTGTAGACCTGTACACACAAGATCAATGTGGATGGTTGAAATCACTGAAGGATTTGGTTAGACAAAGAACATGTCCTAAGGGTTTTATGGTAGAGGGATATATTTGTCAATATAGTCCTGCAACAAGAAAAAGTATTAATGTATTGGATTGCATTTGGGATGTAAATTCCATGAATTTTTTTGAAGGGGACCACCTATTGGGGAAAGGTAGAATGATGAAAGTGAGATGTTAGTAAATATAAGAGGAGATTTATATCACATTTGAATTTTTTGTTTTTATGTATATCACACTTATTTAATTTTTAGTCTTTTGGCATAATCCATTATTATGAAGGTATAACATGGTAAATAATTATATATATGTGAATTTGTTTTAATTAAAGATAACTGGTCGAGAGCGGGATACAATACATTTATAAATTGTGAGCAATCTTGATTCGATGAAGGTATGTATTGAATGATACAACAAGCTAATAATGATAGGTTATCATGGTATGGTGTGTCTACATTGGTCAAAGAAGATAAATGTAGTGGATATACCAATCTTACACAAAGAGAAATTGATTTATTGTATGGTTTAAAAGATTATTAGACAAGAATATTCACCCATACTAAGTTTTTTTTACAATTATATTGATGCATATGGCGTGATTTTTTCTTAATTTTCAAAATTTCCAAATATAAATATTCTTATCAATTAAAACTGAATTTTTTATGTGTTTGACATATTGCAGTTGAAACACCACAACAAAATGTGGTGTGATGGTCAAAATTTCGCACCAAAAGGTTGGATGAAAAGATGAAAAATTATGATAATGGGATAACTGCATTATTTCAAGTTATCAATGTTGCCTCTAGATGTGAAAAACATCCAAAAGTATCTGGCAATCAATACTATGGGTATCTTCATGATATACTTGAATGTGACTTTAAATCCTTCAAATTAGTTGTGTTCGATGTCAAATGGTTTAGAGTACGAATCCATGAATGTGACCATGATAGTACTATTATTGAGCATGTTAACGAATTTACCATGGTTGATACAAGGAGTGTTGAGCCATGATCAAAGCCCTATGTTCTTCCAAGATAATGTGAAAAGGTATTTTACTTAGAGGTTCTAGGTAAAGCAGGTTGGTCATATGTTGTTAGATACGATCCAAGAGGAAGGCCGGTAAAATACAATGTAGCGGAAGAATATAAACTTGCAGAAGAAGGTGATGTAGAGGAGCATGGGGTTCATGTTTTAGATGAAGACGTTGAAGAAGTTATAGGATATGTTAATTGAGACAATGTTAATTTGGATGAACTAGATGATATTCATGTTGTGTCAGATGACGAAATTGAAGAAGTCGAACCAAATGTAGAAGAGCATGTTTTGAATGATGATATAAATGACGATGGTGATGCTGATATGACAAATCCTTTGAACATGAATTCTGAACTAGATGATACAGATAATGAGTTGGATGAGGAATAAGATTAATGATATCAAAATTTTGAAATGTAGGAGGTATGCATTTATATGTTTTCAGTTGGTTTGTTCTCTTTTGTTCACCCTAAATTTTCATTTTCCTAGTTTTTATGCTTGATTGTTACTGCGTTTATTTCAAATATATTATAGTATATAGATTGGGTTTTGGGAAATTGAGAGTGATGTGTGGGGCAGGAGGGGCCATATGATCTTCCACCTTCATGTGGTTTCCCTTAGTTCAGTATGATATTATATTATTCTTGAAACTAAGAGAAGCTCATTTAGTTTTATACCATGATCTCCAATTTTCACTTTGGTTCATCTAATAATTTCCAAGGTTTTCCATTTACTAATTACTGGAAATTATGCTTTGACCTCGCATAGAGTTGACTTGTGAATGGAGACAAAGACAAACCTAAGTTCAAATGACTAATTAGTAGAGTTAATAAATGAAAAACCTAAGTTCGAATCAAAATGACATGACAAACCTATGTTCAAATCATCGTCATGATATTTTTCATCATCATCATCATAATAACCATCTTATAAAACATTGTAGGGGAATCCTTAAGTCCAAAATGGATGAAACATTGTAGGGTCATACTTAAGTCCAAAATGCATGACATTGTCTAAACCCCATTTTGTAGCAAAAGTTGTCTTCTTCTATTACTTGATAATATCTTAATAACCCATTGATGAAAGAACATGTTTTCTTCTTGCAACATGGTCAAGCACCTAAACATTGA
Source organism: Pinus albicaulis (assembly GCA_034641835.2). Lineage (NCBI taxonomy): Eukaryota > Viridiplantae > Streptophyta > Pinopsida > Pinales > Pinaceae > Pinus > Pinus albicaulis. Next base: position 734,801,476 of record CM076575.1, read on the forward strand.
ATGTGATCAAGAAAGTGTCATGGACACAAGAACCATTTAATACCTTGACACCCACATAGACACATGTCCTTTCTCTTGTTTTATTATCCATAATTACAATCAAGGTAATTCACTCTTAATCTTCTAGAAAAAAAATACTCCAATAAATAACATTTTGTCTATTCCCCCCTTTAAGTTCTTCCTCACTCAAGAATACATCGTGTAGAACCACTTATTGATAAGTTTTAAATTTCGCTCAACCTGATTTTCCTCTCCCTCAACTATCTCTTGATTCCATTCATCTTTATAAACTCCATGGAAAAATCCTCATATTCTCTAAGCAAAGTTGCAACTTATGAAATGATACTTAACATCCTAGTAGTCTCCCATTGAAATTATGTTGGGATTCTCTATAGTACCATATTTAATTTCCTTATCTTTAGGGATGCTTGATAGATTTAATCACCTTTATCATCCCCGACCTCCTTAACAACTCTCTTTCAACCATTCCCTCGTAGAAATTATTAGTGTATTCAAGTTACTAGATATACAAATGTTGTAAATATGAGTTAGCGCCAATGGACAATAGAGAAATGATCAGTAAATTAAAATCTGCAAGGGAGGTAAGATATAGTAGTGTGAAACTTGCAATTATGAATTAAGCTCACACTCCCAACTATCAATGATCAAGATGCAAGGTGAAATGCAATATTTAGTCTAGGATGAGAATGCAAGATGAACACATTAGGAATTACTTCAATGAGATCGCAAATTTGAAAAGTGCTCCAAGAAAAATTATTTGTAACCAATATATCCCAATTTCCAATTATCAAGAAAGATTACAATATCCAAATATAATTTAAAGAGACACTTCAAAAAAAATTACTTAATGAAGCTATGATAACATTGCTTCTTGATTAATTATATGTGCTTATTATGATTACTCTTTCACTTATTAAATTTGGTAGTTAGTAAAAGTTGAATCTACGAGATTATAGGAGCACAATTATAAGCAATTAGATGAGATTGCTAATTGTGAAATTAGATGATGAAATGCAACAAAAATATTTAAACTCGCTAAGAGTTTCTCCCATTTGATGAAGTGTTATAGGACTTTCAACCAAACAATTATTTGTCAGATCTATCTTTTTCAAGTGACGAGAATTCAGGTTGGATAGAATAAAAGAAACAAACATGTGCTACGTCATCTAGCAGGCAAAGATAAACTAGAGGTGAAAATATTAAAAGAAAATTCCATAGATGCATGGACTATTTTCTCGCTAAATGGGGGGGTCATGCTATTATGATAATGAGAGCATAAATGACATAAAAGTGCTCTTGAGGTACAAAAATCTAGTGAAAAAATGGGTACCCAATGATCTTCCTGAAATAAACACTGATTTTTTGTCAATGAAAGGATATATTGCATTGCCCCATTGTCATTACATGGTTTGGGGCTATTTTCCATGGATGGCATCAAGGTATGTTGCGGAAAATTATGATAGAATTGATGGAGTATGTTGGACCCTGTTATGTCCATAATGATTGGGTACAAATAGTCCAATATACCAAAAGTATCCATAGATATGGCATGGCCGCAAATTATATACAACTAAGAGACAATGGTCAAAATAAAGGCACAACCATTTACATTAATAGAAGGCCAAAAGCAACAGGGGATATTGCAGGGCTTATAAATAGTACATGGACCGTGACCACAAATAAGCAACTCAATTGCATATTCGAGGGGCATGAAGGAAACAATGTATTCATATGTGCCATAAATTCAATATATGTAGGGGAAGAGTTGCTAATTGATTACAATTTGAATTGAATAGATACAAATGTTGCTATTATGGGGGCAATATGTATTCTATTTTACCCAACTTTAGACATATGTCAGTCGTGGTTTTCTTATTAATATAATGATGATTAATTGTGGATTAATTGCTTGATTTTTTTTCAATGTGTCATAATCAAATTTCATAATATTTACGAGCATGTATTTAACTATATAAACTTCCCCTCTTATTTAAAGAATGGAAATTTTTATTGTTTTAAAATGTTTCATCAAATTTAAATATTTGAATGTTTATAGTTGAGGATGGTGGAAAAGAATTACAAACTACACTTATTTAATTAATAAGGTGACAAGGGGAAGGAACCAACCTCAGAGAAGTCCATAGATGCACTTGAGGAAGTGCTCAGCGAAGAAGCAATTTTTTTGTCCACCGATCCGATCCAAACAATAAGGAAGCTTCAAATGAAATTAAACAAGAAACTCATTTATTTAATTCTGATTGAGCCACAAACAAAAGATATAAGAGGCCAAATCAAAACCGTGATGGGAAAAATTTATCACTATGGTGTAAGCAACTCATTTAATTATCCCATTTATTTATTTATGATTTTGATTTTCTCACCATTTATAAAAAAAACTCTTTATTTTACAAGATTTTTTGAGGGAACACGATGCTCATAATTGTGCGACTATGGGGGCCGACGTTGGTAGCAACGTTGATGCTTTGCCTATGAGTGAAACATCAATCACTGAGCCCATTTTACCTACTGAAGCACACACGCTAGGATCTGCAACCCTTGAAAAACATACACTAGGATCTACACATAAAACATACACTAGGTTCTACACATGATGTTGTGGATGCAGAGCGTGATCCCATCACAAATTTTGAAGTGAGCTTTCCTGGATCTTCTCGTGTTACTAGCACGAGAAAAATATCGATTACCTTTTTGGTAGATGATGACCATGTCCACATGAAATTAGAGAAGCTTCTATGTATTTAAGAACTGTCTTAAATATCGATATAATCTAATTGAAATTTACGTATAGTATGTGATTATTTTAAACTATTAATAATATATTTTTATAGGAAATGATGTATTCTATAGGCGCTTGTATGAACTAACCTTGAAACTATTTGGGCACACCATTCGTACAAACTAGAAATCCAAAAGTTCCAAGTTGAAGGATCAACTTATGAATAAGATGGTTTTCCTATTCGGTGAGGGCACCTTGCACAAAACTAGATTTACCTCCAAGGCAAGATTACATTTAAAACATTTGTGGGACCAGTATAAGTATCATTTGGAAAGGAAGGTGCTTCGAAAAGGAGGGAAAAAATCACCTGAACAAGGAAGGTACGAGGCACTTTTAATAATGTAATTATGATTCTTTATCATCATTGCGACATCTAATTAAGTTTTTCAATATTTTAAATATAGGCTCCCAGATTCATCCAAAGCCACAAAGGCTAGAGTAGCTAAACATGGGAAACATCATCTTGGATCGGGTGGTTACTCAAAATTGGCCACAAAAATTGTAATTATAAAAAAATAATTTGCATCCAAATTAGAAATTCTTAACAATTTTAATTTAATATCACAGAAGAATTTTTTTTTTTTTTTATGAAAATTTGTAGGGGTCACAATTCAAAGAGGCTCCCACGGAGGAAGACCTCAAGCTTACTTTTAAGCACGAATATCAAGTCGTGGTTGAATGTAGGACAAGCTTGGGTCTACATAGCCTTCCAACACCCAAGTTGACACTCAGGTAAATAAAAACAATAAAGATAATCTATAAATTGCTACTTGTACAATCTATTATGGTTATTATTTTTGGTCATAAAGTAATGTGCTTGATTGTAAAAAGAAGGAAAGTAATGTAGATACAACACTTGAGCCTAGTGATGGTGCAGTGGCACTTGAAACTATGTTCAACTCAGTACTAGAGGTATTTCATGTGTTATAACAAAACTGTAGTATGGTTTACAATTAGAAATATTTAAATGAAAATGGTGTATTAATTATAAAATTTATTGTTTATACTCCATAGCATGTACAAGATGAGTCCAGACAAGAGGAGGAACATATGACTACGTTATAAATTACTTCACATCTCTCCACAACCGAAGCAGGTAAAGAACAATACTCTACTAATATTTTTTTATTAATAAAACACTTGTAATAATAATGGCTATAAGTATGAATTTAAAATTTCTTTAATATTGTAGTTGATTCTCTACCCCCATTGAAGCAACATAGATGTATGAACAGGTCTGGAGCAAGGCATACAGAACCCATAACAGCTGAAGGGAAAGATGATGTCCTTGCAAAATACCTAAATAATAGAAAGAGACAAAAAAAAAATGGCTATAATTGTTTATTTAGATCCTGGTTCTTTGAGTACCACATTTTTGAATGACAGGTTGAACGCCTCATGGTATGTGCACATGTAAATTTTTACTATCTTAATAAAAAGTTGTTTTTTGAAAAATGTAGCAAGAAAGTCTCAATTTGATTTTTCCTTTGTCAAATTGAGAAAAAATTGAATTTCCACATCAATGGACAACTTGGATGCAATTAAATTTAGTCGCATGACTCTTGTCAGTTAATTAGCTCAGTAAATTCAAGTTAGAGGGCTTGGAGTTCAGTTAAGCATGTGTGATTGATAATTTGTAGCTATCAAGGTCAATTATTTCAATTTGTTTTCAGTTAAACTAGTTGTAACTGTTGGAGGAACTAGTGGAAGGTCAGTTGTGCAGTGATACTTTAGTCTAACTCAGTGATCATCTAGTTAACTGATCAATTAAACCAAAATAGGTAGTACATGAAGAGAATTCAATTTCCTTAGTTGTGGTGGAGATTACAAGGTAGTGTAACATCAGTTGTAGATTAGTCTTGAGTGTACGAGTGTTGCATGGAGTTAGATGATTAACCTTGGGAATTGCGCAAGCATTTTAGAGGAAATTCATAAATAATAGGGGCCTAATTTCCTCAGGATTTTCGCAAGGAAATAAGGGCTCAAGCTGAGGCAAAAATTGACTAAGTCCGGGTCAGAGCTTCTTAGCGAGTCGAGAGATAGGTTATTCACTTACAAGTTGAGATTAGATTGAGCTAGCAATTGTAATACATCTCTATTCATCATATTAATGCAAGTAGTCATACAGGGTTTTTAGCATATTTCTTTCCCCTGGAAAAATACTGTGTGCATGTGTGTTATTTCTCATTGCATGTATGTTATTGATTTTATAAATTGTGAATTGAATTCTGTAGAGCAGTAGAGTAGGATTGTGTCTTGTGATTTAGGTTACAATTTTATTAGAAATTGAAATTCTACACCATAATTTCTACATGGTAACAGAGAAAGATTCACATCAGAATAGGAGTTTCAAAGTTGTTTCTCAAGAGGTTCAAATTTTGTAGTTCAGTGTAGCAGGATCTCTTCAGAGTTGGGAAGATGACCTTCAACGGGCTGAGAGTAGAGTATGCCTTGGAAGGAAACTCTAATTTCATTGCATGTAAGGATCTCATGGAGGTAGTGTTAGATGGAAATGGATTGCTAGAATATGTCAAGACATATATTGCAAAACAACAGGTATATGATGCACAAAACCTAGCCCAATGGAAGAAATATGTAACCAACGCGAGGAGAATAATATTGAGTGGAGTTTGAGACCGAGGAGAATAATATTGAGTGGAGTTTGAGACCACATTGCCTCAAATATCCATGGGAAAGAAACTCCTTATGCAATGTGGCAGGCACTGACATATATATTCCAGAATAAAAATGACTATAGGAAACTTTCACTCAAAGACAAACTTCAAAATATCAAGATGCAAGAATGACACTATTCCATAGTATCTGAGAAAATTTACACAAGTTCGTGATGAACTTGGATGGGTTGGTGTTAATGGTTCAAAAGATGACTTGGTAAGCCTAGCTTTTCTAGGCCTTCCCAAAAGCTGGCATAGCTACAAAGACTCGGTGAACAGGAGGGAGAAATTACTGAATTGGGAATGCTTATGGTTCGATTTGGTATAAGAGGATATTAGGAGGAACACTAGAGATGATACTTAATCCAAGGGCAAGGATGAAGAAAAAATTGCTTTGGTTAGAAAGGGAAAGAAGGGAAAGGGGAAGAAATCTCAAACCAAGCCAAAATCCAACCAAGGGGGCAAGAATAAAGGCATGTCCAAAATAAAATTCTTTAATTTCCATGAATTCAGGAACTATGCCATGAAGTTTTGACACAAAATGTCAAGCAAGAAGTCCTTAGGAGGATTAGCAAGTGAAGCTTTTGTTTCATAGTTTGAGCTTGAATTCAGCCTTATCGCATGCATAACCAACACGGTGATGGGGAGCGTGTAATACTTGGACTTAGGTGCATCGTTCCACATGACATGGTGTAGAGAGTTTTTTAGTGACCTGGAGGAGAATGATCTCCAGATGCATATTGAGTTGCGGAACAAAAAAGGTACATTTCGACTAGGATTGGTACAATTACCTTTTAGAGGGAGTCAGGATCCTCTCTCATAGTCAAGGATGCCATGTTTTTTCCAGGCCTAAAGAAAAACATCATCTTTGTTGTAGTTTTGAAATACTATGGTTATGATGCGATCTTGAGAAAAGGTAAAGAATTCTTGAGACACATAGCCACGGGACAGGTGAAGCAGATCGAGGTTTGTGTGAAGAACCTACATAAGCTATATTTGGAAGATTGTGCTGCATTAAGCAATAAGGTAGAGAAGGTGAAAAGCTGTAATGTCAATGAAAGTTGTCACATAAGACTTGGCCATTTGCATCATGGTGTCTTGAAGATTATGCATCAAATAACCACTGGCCTCCTTAAAGGAGTACTTGATCAACATGATGTCTGCAAAGTTTGTGCCTTGGGCAAGTATGCAAAATTCACATTCCATGATCGAGACAGCAAAGCACATGTAGTCCTAGAAAGAGTCCACTTTGATGTTTGTGGAACTTTCTCAATAACCTCCACTGTCAAACACAAATATTTTTTTATTTTTATTGATGACTTCTCAAGGAAGTGTTGTATCTTCTTCATGCAAAAGAAAGATGAGACATTCTCCAAGTTTGTAGAATTCAAGGCAATAGTTGAGAGAGAGACCGATAAGAAAGTGAAGGCTCTCAAGAGTGACAATGGAGGTGAGTATATGTCGAATGACTTCAAGAATTTTTGAAGCCTTTATTTACTGCCATGTATCCAAATATTATAGGAAGAAGCTTGATCCAAAAACAAAGTTGGGGGTGTTTGTGTGTTACAAATAGAATTCACACAACTACAATGCG